>CM026389.1:5375188-5486229 GCA_014843695.1 Archivesica marissinica | reverse complement strand
TTATGTGTATTGTATATGTATATGTATTATGTGTATTGTATATGTATCTGGATTATGTGTATTGTATATGTATTATGTGTATTGCATATGTATATGTATTATGTGTATTGTATATGTATCTGGATTATGTGTATTGTATATGTATTATGTGTATTGCATATGTATATGTATTATGTGTATTGTATATGTATTATGTGTATTGCATATGTATATCTATTATGTGTATTGTATATGTATATGTATTATGTGTATTGTATATGTATCTGGATTATGTGTATTGTATATGTATATGTATTATGTGTATTGTGTATGTATCTGGATTATGTGTATTGTATATGTATCTGGATTATGTGTATTGTATATGTATATGTATTATGTGTATTGTATATGTATCTGGATTATGTGTATTGTATATGTATATGTATTATGTGTATTGTATATGTATCTGGATTATGTGTATTGTATATGTATATGTATTATGTGTATTGTATATGTATTATGTGTATTGTATATGTATCTGGATTATGTGTATTGTATATGTATCTGGATTATGTGTATTGTATATGTATCTGGATTATGTGTATTGTATATGTATCTGGATTATGTGTATTGTATATGTATCTGGATTATGTGTATTGTATATGTATTATGTGTATTGCATAGTATATTTATATTGTATATGTATATGTATTATGTGTATTGTATATGTATCTGGATTATGTGTATTGTATATGTATTATGTGTATTGCATATGTATATGTATTATGTGTATTGTATATGTATCTGGATTATGTGTATTGTATATGTATCTGGAGTATGTGTATTGTATATGTATTATGTGTATTGCATATGTATATGTATTATGTGTATTGCATATGTATATGTATTATGTGTATTGTATATGTATTATGTGTATTGTATATGTATCTGTATTATGTGTATTGTATATGTATCTGTATTATGTGTATTGTATATGTATATGTATTATGTGTATTGTATATGTATATGTATTATGTGTATTGTATATGTATATGTATTATGTGTATTGTATATGTATATGTATTATGTGTATTGTATATGTATCTGTATTATGTGTATTGTATATGTATCTGTATTATGTGTATTGTATATGTATCTGTATGATGTGTATTGTATATGTATATGTATTATGTGTATTGTATATGTATATGTATTATGTGTATTGATATGTATATGTATTATGTGTATTGCATATGTATATGTATTATGTGTATTGCATATGTATATGTATTATGTGTATTGTATATGTATATGTATTATGCGTATTGTATATGTATCTGGATTATGTGTATTGTATATGTATTATGTGTATTGCATATGTATATGTATTATGTGTATTGCATATGTATATGTATTATGTGTATTGTATATGTATTTGTATTATGTGTATTGTATATGTATCTGGATTATGTGTATTGTATATGTATCTGGATTATGTGTATTGTATATGTATCTGGATTATGTGTATTGTATATGTATTATGTGTATTGCATATGTATATGTATTATGTGTATTGTATATGTATATGTATTATGTGTATTGTATATGTATCTGGATTATGTGTATTGTATATGTATATGTATTATGTGTATTGTATATGTATCTGGATTATGTGTATTGTATATGTATATGTATTATGTGTATTGTATATGTATATGTATTATGTGTATTGTATATGTATCTGGATTATGTGTATTGTATATGTATCTGGATTATGTGTATTGTATATGTATCTGGATTATGTGTATTGTATATGTATCTGGATTATGTGTTTTGTATATGTATCTGGATTATGTGTATTGTATATGTATCTGGATTATGTGTATTGTATATGTATCTGGATTATGTGTATTGTATATGTATCTGGATTATGTGTATTGTATATGTATCTGGATTATGTGTATTGTATATGTATATGTATTATGTGTATTGTATATGTATCTGGATTATGTGTATTGTATATGTATTATGTGTATTGCATATGTATATGTATTATGTGTATTGTATATGTATCTGGATTATGTGTATTGTATATGTATTATGTGTATTGCATATGTATATGTATTATGTGTATTGTATATGTATTATGTGTATTGCATATGTATATCTATTATGTGTATTGTATATGTATATGTATTATGTGTATTGTATATGTAACTGGATTATGTGTATTGTATATGTATATGTATTATGTGTATTGTGTATGTATCTGGATTATGTGTATTGTATATGTATCTGGATTATGTGTATTGTATATGTATATGTATTATGTGTATTGTATATGTATATGTATTATGTGTATTGTATATGTATATGTATTATGTGTATTGTATATGTATCTGTATTATGTGTATTGTATATGTATCTGGATTATGTGTATTGTATATGTATCTGGATTATGTGTATTGTATATGTATCTGGATTATGTGTATTGTATATGTATATGGATTATGTGTATTGTATATGTATCTGGATTATGTGTATTGTATATGTATTATGTGTATTGCATATGTATATGTATTATGTGTATTGTATATGTATCTGGATTATGTGTATTGTATATGTATTATGTGTATTGCATATGTATATGTATTATGTGTATTGTATATGTATATGTATTATGTGTATTGTATATGTATCTGGATTATGTGTATTGTATATGTATTATGTGTATTGCATATGTATATGTATTATGTGTATTGTATATGTATCTGGATTATGTGTATTGTATATGTATCTGGATTATGTGTATTGTATATGTATTATGTGTATTGCATATGTATATGTATTATGTGTATTGCATATGTATATGTATTATGTGTATTGTATATGTATTATGTGTATTGTATATGTATATGTATTATGTGTATTGTATATGTATCTGTATTATGTGTATTGTATATGTATCTGGATTATGTGTATTGTATATGTATATGTATTATGTGTATTGTATATGTATATGTATTATGTGTATTGTATATGTATTATGTGTATTGTATTGTATCTGTATTATGTGTATTGTATATGTATATGTATTATGTGTATTGTATATGTATATGTATTATGTGTATTGTATATGTATATGTATTATGTGTATTGTATATGTATCTGGATTATGTGTATTGTATATGTATTATGTGTATTGCATATGTATATGTATGATGTGTATTGCATATGTATATGTATTATGTGTATTGTATATGTATATGTATTATGTGTATTGTATATGTATCTGGATTATGTGTACTGTATATGTATCTGGATTATGTGTATTGTATATGTATATGTATTATGTGTATTGTATATGTATATGGATTATGTGTATTGTATATGTATATGTATTATGTGTATTGTATATGTATCTGGATTATGTGTATTGCATATGTATATGGATTATGTGTATTGTATATGTATATGTATTATGTGTATTGCATATTCATATGTATTATGTGTATTGTATATGTATCTGGATTATGTGTATTGTATATGTATTATGTGTATTGCATATGTATATGTATTATGTGTATTGTATATGTATATGTATTATGTGTATTGTATATGTATATGTATTATGTGTATTGTATATGTATATGTATTATGTGTATTGTATATGTATTATGTGTATTGTATATGTATATGTATTATGTGTATTGTATATGTATATGTATTATGTGTATTGTATATGTATATGTATTATGTGTATTGCATATGTATATGTATTATGTGTATTGTATATGTATATGTATTATGTGTATTGTATATGTATTATGTGTATTGTTTGTATATGTATTATGTGTATTGCATATGTATATGTATTATGTGTATTGTATATGTATATGTATTATGTGTATTGTATATGTATATGTATTATGTGTATTGTATATGTATCTGGATTATGTGTATTGTATATGTATTATGTGTATTGCATATGTATATGTATTATGTGTATTGTATATGTATATGTATTATGTGTATTGCATATGTATTATGTGTATTGTATATGTATATGTATTATGTGTATTGCATATGTATATGTATTATGTGTATTGTATATGTATATGTATTATGTGTATTGCAAATGTATATGTATTATGTGTATTGCATATGTATATGTATTATGTGTATTGTATATGTATTATGTGTATTGTATATGTATCTGGATTATGTGTATTGTATATGTATCTGGATTATGTGTATTCTATATGTATCTGGATTATGACTATTGTATATGTATCTGGATTGTGTGTATTGTATATGTATTATGTGTATTGCATATGTATATGTATTATGTGTATTGCATATGTATATGTAGTATGTGTATTGTATATGTATATGTATTATGTGTATTGTATATGTATATGTGTTATGTGTATTGTATATGTATCTGGATTATGTGTATTGTATATGTATTATGTGTATTGCATATGTATATGTATTATGTGTATTGTATATGTATTATGTGTATTGTATATGTATATGTATTATGTGTATTGCATATGTATATGTATTATGTGTATTGTATATGTATATGTATTATGTGTATTGTATATGTATTATGTGTATTGTATATGTATATGCATTATGTGTATTGTATATGTATCTGGATTATGTGTATTGTATATGTATCTGGATTATGTGTATTGTATATGTATATGTATTATGTGTATTGTATATGTATCTGGAGTATGTGTATTGTATATGTATATGTATTATGTGTATTGTATATGTATCTGGATTATGTGCATTGTATATGTATTTGTATTATGTATAATGTATATATCCATACATTAAAGGCATACTCCTGTAAAACAGTTCAAGATTTAAAAGCTGTCCCCAAATTGTAATGTCGACTTAAACACTTTTCGGTGTTGATTATAAGGATTTTGCAACAAAAACCGTAACCTTTTTTACTGTACACGAACACATTATTTCCAGTGAAAAGTTCTGAGAAGATATGTGATTATTAAAATGTTTACACGGCGGATTCCATTCCGAATGCTGTCATCAGTGACATAACAACTTCTTAACTTAATATCTCCATCTTCTTCTATGCGATCTCCTATTTGATAGGTTATGTCCTTCAACTTTCTTCATATTACTTTTAAAATGTTAACCGTTTTATTTTTAATGTCCAACTATTTACTAACTAATACAGTAAATTGTGGTTCACATAATAATTTGAAATTGTTTACAACATACCTTGAATAGAGTTCACGTATTGTCATTGTTATATATATATATTCCTTCTTCCTATTGTATATAATCAAATTGATATTTAGAATCACTATATAAGCTTTCTTTCGTTCTATTCCATATCAGTGTACTGTTTATGTTTTCATTTCTTGTTTACTGATATGAATACTATTTAAAGAGACACTACATCGGTGAAAACATATACGCTGTTTGGTGACATAACACAATCATGTAAATAGGGTGGACATTAATCCGTGATACAATGCATTTATGCTGAATAACATGATTTATCGTACAGATTTACCGTTATATCTCACATTTGTGACTATGCATATTTATTTGTAGACTAATCTTAGTTAAATTATATCGAAAGTATCGTGCGTTTAGTATTGACTGTAACGACAAACAAACGTCATTTCAGGAGCATGTATGACCGTTATATGAAATCCTACTTTCACTTTTGAAAGTTTGTAGACCACAAAAACACTGTTTATTGATTCAATGCTAGTGTTCAAATGTATTCTGAATAATTTGTAATTGGCAATGCATTTATACGTGAAAAAATGTATTGTATTTGCATTTGGCGATATAATGTCGCTTGAAACTATATTTGAAGAATGATTGCTATTGTGTAATACTACTCCATACATAACTATAATAACATTTAAGCTTTAAAGATACTTTCATCACCGATACCGTAAAGTGTGCAGTGTTTGCAAGTTCAATGGAAAGTTATGAATTTGAATGTATTTTTACTGATTTTTACTGATAATATATACCGACTAGTCCAAATATGGGACAGAGTCATACATATATGTGCAGGGAATATTTATATATGACATGCCATTAGGCCCACAACTCCAGTTCAGCATGATCTCAGAATATTGGCATTACATTTTATTTACGAATATTGCTTCTAAGTTCAAATATGAGTGAGTGTTTTGCATTATTTTATCGTCGCTACCGGTTGCCCATATGAGTGACGCTTCCAGAAGAGATTAGTCATTTTAGATTTTTGGAGGATAGTAAAATGATACAGAGAGAGAAAGACCCATTCCAGAGTCTCCTCTGGTTCTTTTACGTGCACGGTGTACACCACCGACACGAGACCTCGGTTTAAAGTCCCATCTGAAAGACTGTTAATTTTATTAGGGCCAAACTGGGGGATCGAACCTGCGATCCCTGGATTACCCTGGATTACCAGTACAGTGTGTTACCACTGGACTACAGATCCGTCTGTAGTTCAAATGCTATATTTAGCCTCACATATATATGCTATGCATCAACTAACATAGAAGTTCATGAACATAAGTCGGGACATGTGGATTATGTATGGATATAACTAAGAGGTGGAATACTAATTACAGTTATAGTCCAAGTCAAAGGTATTATTCGTAAAAACATATACATTTCCATAGCCAAGACACATATTTGGCGGTTATAATCAAAGTGTACAGAACAGCATTATGTAAATGGTGTATGAGTTCGAATGACAACATCATGTAATATTCAAACATATATATATATAACTCACTGTTGCAATATCTTGTTATTCGATAAAGCAAATTAATATATATATGCTTATAATTATATACATTATATACATCTGTTATGTCATAGTCGGTTATATCGAATTATTCGGTTATCTCGAAGTCGGATCAAAGTCCCATTTCAGACACTATCATTTTACATATAACTGGCTCCGTTGATATCGAATTTCGTTAAGTTAAACTTCGGTTATATCGAATTTTGTTCGGTCCAACGGAATTCGACATAACGGATGTAGACTGTATATTGGTATCATTGTCAGATATACATCATATTTACTAATTATTGTGATTATACAGTCATGTATCAATCTGTATTGAGATGTTCACAAATAAGTAACATCTTACCATTCGTGATAGTGCAGTGGATAGGCGTTTGCTTCAGGTGCGAAAGGTCCGGAGTTAGAGCCCCGCTGGAGCCGTAACGATTGTGCCCTTAGGGAAGGCTTTTAAAGTCAATGATGCATCTTCTCTCTCCCTCGTACCGATGGATTCCATCAGGAATGATGTCTTGATAGTGATTACTATAAGCTGTAAGAACTTGCTTAACAATCGAGCTAAAATAAATGTGTATAAACTTTATAAATCTTAGCATTTTGAATATTAGATAGTTTCCTTGGTAGTTTATATTGCCATATATCTTCGTATTGTATTAACTATTACCGTTGCACATGCACTGTGTACGAAAGTAATTGTATGCTAGCTTAACTCATTGTCGAAGATAAGTAGTCAATTATAGTTTCATTCTGTTAGAAAAAGTGTACATTAGTGTTCTCAGAAGATTCAATAAGTTATCGAAATGCAGGTGGAAAGCATTACATTTCTTGGAATTGCAGATATCGAGAATCGACATTCCCATTTCATACTGATGGATATCCCGTTAAACCGTAATTTACTGGCAATTATGTAGGTAGTGGCAATACTATTGGCACATGTCTAAAATTATACTAATATATTGTCTGCGTATATGACATTTTCCTTCTTAATAGGTACCACACGGACAGTCTTATGGTAGTGTGTATTGGTTCGAATAAGTATGTTTAGTTTAAACTATTTATTTTACAATGATTGCGAAGCAATATTTCAAAATTTATATTACACTCTCATTGGCGTGGATGAAAGCTTATATGTTGTCATTTGTGTGGGAGGAAACCGAGTCCCCGGAGAAAACCCACATGTCCGATCTTGCGACAACCGTGCCATCTCACATACTTCCCGGTCCGAGGATCGAATCCAGGTTGCATTTGTGAGAAGCGAGCGCGCTAGCCACTGGCTAATCGAACAGCCCAAGTACCTGTTGAGAAACGTTAGTGTCATTCCACTGAATTCTGCGAAACATCATATACTGTATTCATTAAATCAGATGTATGGTGGTGGACGTTTAGCGCAGTCAATGCAGGTTACATAAAGTATGAAATATCATATACTGTATTCATTAAATCAGATGTTTGGTGGTGGACGTTTAGCGCAGTCAATGCAGGTTACATAAAGTATGAAATATCATATACTGTATTCATTACATCAGATGTATGGTGGTGGACGTTTAGCGCAGTCAATGCAGGTTACATAAAGTATGAAACATCATATACTGTATTAATTACATCAGATGTATGGTGGTGGACGTTTAGCGCAGTCACTGCAAGCTACATAACGTATGAAACATCATATACTGTATTCATTAAATCAGATGTCTGGTGGTGGACGTTTAGCGCAGTCAATGCAAGCTACATCAAGTATGCAACCCAGAAGACAGTACTAGTATAAACCATTTAGGAAATCATATATGTGGCATCATTTGTGTCAAAGGTCACAGTAGGGTGCCTCCATGGCTTAGAGGTCAAGGCTGAATCCAAGTATGGGCGTCTTACTGCTCTCATGCGAGTAGGTGAGGGCAGCTCTTAAAAAACACTCTTTTTTCTTTCTTTCAGTTTACTTTGTTCATCTTTTTATTATTTTATTCAAAATGTCCCGTCTTTTTCTTATTCATTCTAAGCAATAATTATCTTGGTAAATTTAATAAAGTAGAACTACATACATCGGAATTTATTGTATAACATTGACCTCTGGGAAAGGGCTGTTGCTAATGTTGTCAAAACTTGTAGCCCGATCCTTTTGCACTTTTGAAAATGTTATATATATGTAAGGAACAATTGTCATGATTTATGTATGTGTAAATTTATATTGATGAAATGATATTGTGAAATGTAAATTGTGTTGTACATGCTGTGGAAAAAAGTTGCAATAAAATATTATTAAATTAAAAATCATGCGAGTATCCAGCTGGCGTGCGTAAGAATGTCGGTTCTACCCGGGTGTCTGCTACTTCCTCGAATAGTGCTTGGAGTGGTACACGATGAATTCTGGAATGATTCTGTATATTGTGAGAACATACACCTGGAAGCGCCGCCCCGATTAACAGTGATATATAAACGTATACAAATACATAATATATAAAACAAGATCACATGGCTATTTAACTTTTGTTTAATATTATTGCCTACGTCATTTGACGCCATTTTGTTATTACCCGATGAATTGAAACCGGTTGGCAATATATTGCCGTACAATACGCTTAGCAACCCATGTGATCTTGCTTTATACATAGTATTCTTGTTCCGGGACGGTTTTAATGGATATATAATATAGAGTATTATTCTATGTTGCTGCTAAGTGGGTTTGAGTTTGACAAATCGTGAAGATATAGGACTCATCGTCAACTAGGTGTTGCATGCATATGCATTGCGACATATGAAGATATTGCAGACAGTTAGAGAGCTACAATTAGAGTAGTAAATAAACGTATAACACAGTATATATAAAATAGTAGTATTTTATGTTGCTTGAGTTTGACAAATCGTGCATATGCATTGCGACATATGAAGATATTGCAGAAAGTTAGAGAGCTACAATTAGAGTTTCCGGGACGATTTTCAAGTATATAATTCCGGGACGATTTTAAAGTATATAACACAGACGGATATGTAGTCCAGTGGTAACAGGCTGGACTTGTAATCCAGGGACCGCAGGTTCGATCCCCCGTCTGACCCTAATAAAATTAACAGTCTTTCAGATGGGACGTTAAACCGAGGTCTCGTGTCGGTGCTTTACACCGTGCACGTAAAAGAACCAGATGAGACTCTGGAATGGGTCTCTGTCTGTATCATTGTACTATCCTCCAAAAATCTAAAATGACTAATCTCTTCAGGAGGCGTCGCTCATATGGGCAACCGGTAGCGACGATAAATAAACGTATAACACATAACAGTATATAAAAAATAGTAGTATTTTATGTTGCTTGAGTTTGACAAATCGTGATGTTATAGGACTCGTCATCAACTCGATGTTGCAGACATATGCATTGCGACATATGAAGATATTGCAGAAAGTTAGAGAGATACAATATAGAGTTAGAAACGAAGACGAAGCTTCGCTGGTTTTAATACAGATCAATATCAGGCGTACAAGGCGTCTCAGATGTAATGAATGTCAGTAAGGATTATTTATTGGTGTGTTATATGACCACGTTGCTTTACATCAAGGCTAATCGAAGAACTCGAAGGAATGTGTTCTTGATTTATACTCTTTGATTATTAATAAGTCGATTTTTATGGTGTGCACAAATTGAGTTAAGCATAAACTACAAGACAGCTTTCCAGAGACAATGTTATTTTTATCATACGCTGGTTTCTACGTATAATCTTTCTTGATATTAATTTTTTATTATGGAACAAAAAAAACAATAAACATAAATAACGATGACGTATGACAAAATATAAGAGAAAATTTCAGCTAAATCTGACATCTCTATGAATGACATCAATTCCGCGTCCAAATGAAGAAACATGGCTCTCCATGGAATAGTCATTCACGCTGTACGAAATATCAAATTAAAATCACTCATGCTACCAAGTATTAGTATTAATTTTAATGAAAACGAAAAACCGTATAGCTGTGTTTTTTCTTTATCAAAATGGATTGTCAAAGTATGCCACGCATATACGTTTCTAATTGAAAGCATCACACGTTTAGTTTACCGGCTGGACAAAGTCTTTGTATTATATATTAAGTTAGAATTGAAAGTTATACTTGCCAAAATAAACTTTGGAACAGTTCAACTAACGAAATCAATCTGATAAAGCACTCCGTACACATAGCCGCGTATAAAAGAACCGGGGGACAACTATGGTCATAAGATTGCATGCCAACAGTGTGACTTAATTTGTATGCTTATTGGCATTACCGACATAACACATCAACAGTCGTGATAGCGCAGTTAAAGAGCGTTCGCTGCAGGTGCGAAATGTCCGTAGTTCGAGTCCGGCTGGAGCCGTTACGGTTGTGCCGTTTGGACAAAATATACTTAAACTATTTGGAAGATTTCTGGTAAAATTATTTGAGACTGAGGAACCTTTTTTCTTCGTATATGTCGAATTATCTCATTGATGTCATTGTTTCATTCAGTTATTGGCTGTAATGCAAAATGATAATAATATCGACTTCAATATATATTAACAAGTCCAATTTCGGACACTATTATTTTACATATAACCGGATATGTTAATATCGAATTTCGTTAAGTCAAACTTCGGCTATGTCGAAGTATTGTGTTCGGTCCGACGGAATTCGACATAACGAATGTAGATATATATATATAAACACGTTTTGCAACTTCACACACTATTTTAATATATATTTCGAACTTGTATTTGTTTGCTTTCAGTTTGATTAGTTGAACACATAATGTTAGTAAGCGTACAATGACGCGACGTCAAAAGCTCTGTGCATTTATGAATTGCCCGTATTTAAAATGCAACTCGACGCCAAGTCATTTTGCATTACGGTCTATAAGAACATAGGAATATTACTTCAAATTATTATTATTTGAAGCCCACACTAGTTTAATGGAATACTCCCCAAATAAATGTTTCAGTACTACATTCTCGCTTGGTTATAGTGATATAATAATATACTTAGAACATGAAAACAAGTTTGTTCAACGGTGTGTGTGTTTTAAGTTTATTTATCGTCGCTACCGGTTGCCCATATGAGCGACGACTCCTGAAGCGATTAGTCATTTTAGATTGTTGGAGGATAGTGCAATGATACAGACAGATACCCATTCCAGGTCTCCTCTTGTTCCATTACGTGCACGGTGTACAGCACCGACACGAGACCTCGGTTTAAAGTCCCATCTGAAAAACTGTTAATTTTATTAGGGTCAAACGGGGGATCGAACCTGCGATCCCTGGATTACCAGTCCAGCGTATTACCACAGGACTACATATCCGTCTGCCAATGGGAAGTGCTATTATAGCTTCCAATTCAATCCACTAGTCATTGCAAATATATGTGTGTGTAAATTATGTATATATATAGTATAGTGTGTATATTATGACGAATAAATATGTTTGAGAGAATTACAATAAGCTCCTGTAGCTTTCAATTCAATCCACTTGTCTTGATAGTTGTATTGTATGGATGTTATATGTACAGATGTTATATGTCATGTTTATCTTGATAAATAAAATATGTTTAAACCAATAAATATGTTTAAACGGGAAGTGCTATGGATCAAATATTATATACTAGTATGTGATGCTAACTAATGTGCCGTATTCAATTGATACATTACATATACAGCTACTAGCCTGTACTCAATCTGACAATGAATCCCAAAGCAAAATATAGCACACTAGATGCCTTCTTTCTCGATGCAATCCATCACCATGAGGGAGAGCGAAGAGGAAATATGGATTTTGAGATTCCTGCCTATGGACACCACCAACGTTGTTCTGACTGACTGATTAAATGTATTTAGAGTCGCCACCGCATACATGCATTTAGGACAGACGGATATGTAGTCCAGTGGTAACAAGCTGGACTGGTAATCCAGGGATCGCAGGTTTGATCCCCCGTCTGACCCTAATACAATTAATAGTCTTTCAAATGGGACGTTAAACCGAGGTCTCGTGTCGGTGCTTTACACCGTGCACGTAAAAGAACCAGAGGAGATTCTGGAATGGGTCTCTGTCCGTATCATGCTCTATCCTCCAACATCTAAAATAACTAATCTCTTCAGGAGGCGTCGCTCATATGGGCAACCGGTAGCGACGATAAATAAACGTAAAACACACATGCATTTAGGCGTCTGATCCGTAGTTCTCGCGTGTTTCAAACTCACTATTGTATCTGTATTATGAATAAAGCACCGCATTCATTTCCCGACGGTGGCTACACAACAACGTTGGAACGCTATACACGGCATGTATCGTGATTCACCAGGATTCAAACTCATGGCCACTAGGACGTGAAACTGATTTAAAATAAACAATATATTACACTACATTTGAACGATAGAACGGCTCTGTACTTTTGAGATCGTGATAAATGTATCCCGTGGCTGTCTAAAGCAATCTTGTGTATTATACATTACATGCGCTTCCGAGTAAACACCTCTATATACATCAATGAATTAATATTTTCTCAGACAGCGCCGAGTTCTAATATTGTATCTTCTGGTAATTCAGAGAGTCAATATTCGTTTTTATCATAGAAGGTGAAAGACGTTATATGCCAATTCCTGTTACATTTTGACAGCTTTCCTAATTACAGATGTCGGGTTTAACGGGAAAATAGAGCGGATGCGAGCTAGTTACTGTGTCCAACAGGAATTAGAATATGCAAGAATTGTACAAACAGACCGAGATACAGTCAAACCTGTGCTATTGAACACGTTATCACAATGAAGATATGCATCTAGTCAATTCATTGATAATGTATATTAGCCTGTCAACAAAGACTAACTTCCGATAAAGACCACCTGTCAATATCGACCAACTGCTAATAAAGACTATAATATTATGCCAAGATAGTCCACATGTCAACAAAGACCACCTGTCAACACAAAATATACAATAAAGACAAACTGTCAATAACGACCGACTGTCAATAAAGGAAATGTGTTAATTGTTAGGTAAACTGCCCGTCGCTCAAATAGCCAACCGGTAGCAACGTTAAATAAACGTAAATGAAAAAAGAGTATGATATTTTCATGCAAGCGGTTGGACACTAACGCATTAAGTGCATCGATTTACTTCGGAAATTGGCTTTCTTTGATTCTGACATCTACTGTCCATTTAACGAACACCATCTACTTTTTTCTAATAGAAACGTCTATAACTCTACGTTGTCAGTTTGTTAATTTTGGTCTGGTGGATGAGAAATTATGTAGCCAATACACCAATTTTCTCAGACACATATATGAAAAAACAATAAAGCGCAGATGATAACGTTTCATGTTCCCCAGATTAAATCCTTCCTATGCAGAATACTATATGACGCGTTACGTTGGTATTCAATAATTATATATGTGGAAGTCGTGATAGCGCAGTGGATGCGCGTTCGCTTCAGGTGCGAAAGGTCCGGAGTTCGAGCCCCATTGGAGCCGTTACGATTGTGCCCTTAGGCAAGGCATTTAAATTCCACGTTGCCTCTTCTCTCTCCCTCGTGGCGATGGATTACACCAGGAATGAGGTCTCGAGAGTGATTAATATAAGTTGAAAGAACTTGTTTCGCAATCGAGCTAAAATAAATTTGTATAAACTAATAATTATATATATATATATATATATATATATATTATATTGCTTAATTTAACATGACAAAGAAAATCAAGTTTGAAATTTTATATTCAACTCATATAATATTATATACAAGACTTATTTAAATTGTTAAATTATTTGATATTCGTTTAGTGACAATATATGTACATGCTTCACAAAACACAACTTTGATCGAGTGTGCGTGCTTTACGTTTATTTATCGTCGCTACCGGTTGCCCATATGAGCGACGCCACCTGAAGAGATTAGTCATTTTAGATGTTTGGAGGATAGTGCAATGATATAGACAGAGACACATGCCAGAGTCTCATCTGGTTCTTTCATATGCACGGTGTAAAGCATCGACACGAGACCTCGGTTTAACGTTCCACCTGAAAGACTGTTGATTTTATTAGGGTCAGCCGTGGGATCGAACCTGCGATCCCTGGATTACCAGTCCAGCGTGTTACTACTTGACAACGGATCCAGTGCAAATACAGTTTATGGATATATTAAGTACATAACCAATCAAAATCGTTCGTTTTAACTTATATATCTAATCTGGCAATTACGTGTTTCTTGAAACACGACCTCTCATTAATTTCGTAGTTTACGTCTGCAATGTAGAAGGTCACACTATTACATAGATCGACTGTGCTCCTATTAGTAAGTTATAAGTTAATAACCAAAGTACGTCTGCAATGTAGAAGGTCACACTATTACATAGATCGACTGTGCTCCTATTAGTCTGGTTCGTGATGATGTGGACAAATGTATATTGACTGCTAGTTCTTTGTATGTACTTTCCAGTTTGGTATTTAATTCCTTAATATGTGCCTGTCCAATCGCTATGGATCACATAGATGTGTCTACCTGTAGCATATGTGTTGTGTATGTACACACCGTAGTGTGTTTTACATTTATACTGTTGCAATGTGTACATATTATGTTCGTTATATATGTTCGGATCTGCAAACCTGGACGAAAATAAAGTAGTATTATTATATTCATGTCTCTTTCTAGTTATGTTAGTATATGTCGTTGCAGTTCTTCCAGTTATAGTTGTGTAAATATGTGTAGTTCCGGTCCTTCGTGGTGTTATAGTTGTGTCAATATGTGCATTTCCGGTCCTTCGTGACGTTATAGTTGTGTTAATATGTGCATTTCCGGTCCTTCGTGACGTCATAGTTGTGTCAATGTGTGCATTTCCGGTCCTTCGTGACGTTATAGTTGTGTCAATATGTGCAGTTCCGGTCCTTCGTGACGTTATAGTTGTGTCAATATGTGCATTTCCAGTCCATCGTGACGTTATAGTTGTGTCAATGTGTGCATTTCCGGTCCTTCGCGTTTTGGTTGTGTCAATATGTGCATTTCCGGTCCTTCGCTTTATAGTGTTGCCAATATGTGCATTTCCGGTCCATCGCGTTATAGTTGTGCCAATATGTGCATTTCCGGTCCATCCCGTTATAGTTGTGCCAATATGCGCATTTCCGTGTCCTTCGCGTTATAGTTGTGCCAATATGTGCATTTCCGGTCCATCGCGTTATAGTTGTGCCAATATGTGCATTTCCGGTCCATCGCGTTATTGTTGTGCCAATATGTGCATTTCCGGTCCTTCACGTTATAGTTGTGCCAATATGTGCATTTCCGGTCCTTTGCGTTATAGTTGTGTCAATATGTGCATTTCCGGTCCTTCGCGTTATAGTTGTGCCAATATGTGCATTTCCGGTCCATCGCGTTATAGTTGTGCCAATATGTGCATTTCCGGTCCATCCCGTTATAGTTGTGCCAATATGCGCATTTCCGTGTCCTTCGCGTTATAGTTGTGCAATTGTGCATTTCCGGTCCTCGCGTTATAGTTGTGCCAATATGTGCATTTCCGGTCCATCGCGTTATTGTTGTGCCAATATGTGCATTTCCGGTCCTTCACGTTATAGTTGTGCCAATATGTGCATTTCCGGTCCTTTGCGTTATAGTTGTGTCAATATGTGCATTTCCGGTCCTTCGCGTTATAGTTGTGTCAATATGTGCCTTTCCGGTCCATCGCAATAGTTGTGCCAATATGTGCATTTCCGGTCCTTCGCGTTATAGTTGTGTCAATGTGTGCATTTCCGGTCCTTCGCGTTATAGTTGTGTCAATATGCGCATTTCCGGTCATTCGCGTTATAGTTGTGCCAATATGTGTATTCCGGTCCCTCCCATTTTAGATGTGTTGTATGTGTATTTCCAGTCCCTCGCGTTATAGGTTAAACATATTTTATTTTTTATTTCCCAATATAATACATATTGAACAATGCATACATTACACATATCAACAAACAGAAAAAGGATTAGAATGAAAGAGATGTGATCAAGGTCAGGTGTGGTGCATTTTGCAGTTCACTTGACGGTTCGTTCCAGTCTCTCAGAGCTGATGACAGAACAGCATTATTGTATAGAGATGTTCTTGTCTGCATAGATTGGATACCATCGCGATTGCGCAAATGATACCTAGAGGTTTCCTCTACAGTAGGTGGGACTATAGATGAAATATATTCAAGATGTATTCGACTTTCAAGTGATTCACAAGTAACTTCTCTAAGGAGGACGTATATTAATACAGCTCTGGTAGCCCCGGAAACAATACGGGCGGCTTCATGTTGAATGTTGTAGAGTTCCGATGTATCAGTGTGCGTGCAATGAGAGACATCGGTCAGTTACTGCTCCATAAACGTAGATTAATCATAATAAGTGTTTCCTCTGTGTTTATCGTTGTTTCCTTTGCACAACATGCTAGACATTTTATGCCACTATCGTTTCTTATGATTATTAAATTACTATATCTCGAAAGATCTTATACATTATTATAAATGGGTACTTATTTGTAAACGAATGTTATCAGTTAAAATCACATTACTCATACCGCAACATTTGGTTAGGGAACAACAATAAAAACAAATGAGTCTAGCTAAATGAACCTAAATTAGCTACGGTGTTAGTTAGCAGTCACAGACTTGCTAGTTAGCAGTCACAGACTTGCATGTAGAGGGCCGGTCATGGACTAGCTATGGTATATGTTAGCAGTCACAGACTTGCATATAGAGGGCCGGTCATGGACTAGCTACGCTGTTAGTTAGCAGTCACAGACTTGCATGAAGAGGGCCGGTCATGGGTTAGCTACGGTATTAGTTAGCAGTCACAAACTTGCATGAAGAGGACCTGTCATGGACTAGCTACGGTGTTAGTTAGCAGTCACAGACTTGCATGTAGAGGGCCGGTCATGGACTAGCTATGGTATATGTTAGCAGTCACAGACTTGCATATAGAGGGCCGGTCATGGACTAGCTACGCTGTTAGTTAGCAGTCACAGACTTGCATGAAGAGGGCCGGTCATGGGTTAGCTACGGTATTAGTTAGCAGTCACAAACTTGCATGAAGAGGACCTGTCATGGACTAGCTACGGTGTTAGTTAGCAGTCACAAACTTGCATGAAGAGGACCTGTCATGGATAGCTACGGTGTTAGTTAGCAGTTACAAACTTGCATGAAGAGGGCCGGTCATGGCCTAGCTACGGTATATGTTACCAGTCACAAACTTGCATATAGAGGGCCTGTCATGGGCTAGCCAGGGTATATGTTAGCAGTCACAAACTTGCATGAAGAGGGCCGGTCATGGCCTAGCTACGGTATATGTTAGCAGTCACAAACTTGCATATAGAGGGCCTGTCATGGGCTAGCTACGGTGTTAGTTAGCAGTCACAGACTTGCATGTAGAGGGCCTGTCATGGGCTAGCTACGGTGTTAGTTAGCAGTCACAGACTTGCATGTAGAGGGCCGGTCATGGACTAGCTATGGTATATGTTAGCAGTCACAGACTTGCATATAGAGGGCCGGTCATGGACTAGCTACGCTGTTAGTTAGCAGTCACAGACTTGCATGTAGAGGGCCGGTCATGGGATAGCTACGGTATTAGTTAGCAGTCACAAACTTGCATGAAGAGGACCTGTCATGGACTATCTACGGTGTTTGTTAGCAGTCACAAACTTGCATGAAGAGGACCTGTCATGGGCTAGCTACGGTGTTAGTTAGCAGTCACAGACTTGCATGTAGAGGGCCAGTCATGGACTAGCTACGGTGTTAGTTAGCAGTCACAAACTTGCATGAAGAGGGCCTGTCATGGACTAGCTACGGTGTTAGTTATACAATGTATAGCTGCCACTCCACAGCTGTCTATTCCCACAGATATTGATATACAGTCAAACCTGTGGTAGTGGTCACCTCTATTAAGCAACCAACCTGTATTAAGCAGCCAGTTTCAAGATTCCCAATATGTTGTTTTACTATACATTTGACCTCTATTAAGCAGCCACCTGTGCTAAGTGGCTACTTTCTGTGATTCCCTTGGCTGGCTGCTTAAGACAGGTTTGACTGTATTAGTACAGTCTACATCCGTTATGTCGAATTACGTCAAACTGAAGAAAATACTTCGACATAACCGAAGTTTGACTTAACGAAATTAGATATAAACGGAGCCAGTTATATGTAAAATGATGTGTCTGACTTTGATCCGACTTCGAGATAACCGGAGAATTCGAAATAAATTCGAAATAACCGGAGAATTCGAAATAACCGGAGAATTCGAAATAACCGGAAAATTCGAAATAACCGACTTTGAGATAGTGGCTGTAGACTGTATGTAGTATTTGGCCTACTGTTATCAGCAGTATGCAGGTAAAATGGGTAATTGGAGACATCGGTCAGTTACTGCCCCTGAATACTCCCTAAAAGTAAGTAGGTCCTATTAAGTGGTTTCCTTTGTTTTTATCGTTGTTTCCTTTGCACAACATGCTAGCAATGTTATCCCACTATCGCTTCTTATGATTATTAAATTACTATATCTCGACAGATCTCCTACAGTATATGCAATGGGTACTTATTTGTAAAATAATGTTATCACTTAATTATCACATTTTTTTGATAAAATCACAATTATTATACCGCAACATCTGGTTAGGGCACAGCAGTAAAAACAAAGGATTCTAAGAAAAGAGACCTATTCACATTATGGAATAAATCAGACTTTATCTGCCAAGGGAGGTAATAGAATATTACAGATGTCTCTCACTGGCCTCTTCTATTGTGGAGTTAGGTGTGAAGAGAAAGACAATGGATTACAAACTTAAACTTGTAGAATGTATGACCTGCTTTGGTTATTTTTTCAGTTGCTTCTGTTCAAGCTGGTATCCATGTTATTTCCGACGTCAGACTTCCGTCATTCAGTGACAACACCGTCATTGTTGTTCATGTGTCAAATCCTCGGCCAATCACCAGTCAGTAATGGTAGAGATGTTGTTGCGGGGCTGTTTTTGTGCAATCTTTGTCTACAGGTAATTATTGTTACTGACTAGTATACATAGATTTTAATCACATGATCAAATGCCACGTGACTCGGCCATTTTGTAGGTAAAGCGTGTAGAAATCTTACCGATAAAGTGAAAACAAGTAGCGAAAAACCCAAACAAACAAATATTATAATTGACTCTTGTGTTTTCTACAGTGGATTGTTACTTTCTTGCCAATTGCGGTGAAAGTACATGTACTCATTCTGTACCCTTGTACCGTATTTAGCTATGTATAGTGCGCTATCGTGTATAATGCGCACCCACGATTTGACACGAAAATCGGGGGGAAAACTGAGTTCCGATGTATACTGCGCACGTGAAAAACGCAATTTTCCAAGTCAAAATTTAACTTTTCTCAAGAATCGCTAAAAATTGTGCTCAGTGATTTTTACAACTTATATTAATCACTCGAGATACCTCATGATTGTGAAAGGTTTGTCGAAATTAATTATCGCTACAAACAATTGAAATACTGCAGCCAAAAAATGTTTTTTTTTATGCAATGCATTGTACATAGGTAGTAAATATTTCCCGTAAAAATAACCAACACATCGTGTCTTTAATCATGTCGTATTTAAAAACGTACGGTATATTAAATCAAACTATTATTACAAAGTTTCTTTATCTCTATGATATCGTACGATTGCAGCGTCGCTTTATGCTGTACGCGAAAAGTACGGGAAATATTACATACGATAAAACCACGTGATGTTATCAAATCGCCATTTTTTATGCATTTACTAATTTCAATTAAATTCTTCAAAGTTTGCCAAAATAAACGCAATATATGCTAATTTTGTGGTCTTATTCATTTCATTTATTTATATAGACTATCGGCAACTGGTTTTAATAGCTAGTTTATAACGTTTGTCGAATGTAACAAATTATAGAATGACTGTGGGGCCCATTCGGGTCGAATTTCACGAAATATTGGTCAATTTTGGTCCGGAAAAAAAAATGTCCTAATGTCTGTACTGGTGTATAATGCGCAGTAGATCAAATGGATGAGGATTTCAGTAAGAAATGTGCGCACTATACATAGCTAAATACGGTAATTGTTGCGTAATATATTTACTGCTCAATTCGCCTCTGTTTCTGAATGAATAGAGCCGAGGACCAAAGACATTAAAAGACATCTGACGTTGTCGGCTTGAATTGTGATAAGGTGAACATTAAAGTCAGTACTGGGAATTATAGAATTATGTCTCTCCCACAAAGTGGTAGAGGGTATTACTGGAACAAGATAATTCAAAGGAAAAGTGTGAACAGTATTCTCATAGTCTATAATTGATTCAGCACGTTTATAAATTTTCAGAAATGTTATCAGAATTATTTTAACTCTTTCATCGCCAATGTCGCATAAAAGCGACTTTGTAAAAAAAATAGAGAACCCGATCGGACAGATCAGAACATGCTGTCTGATCAGGCTATATGCTGATTGCTCTTCAGACAGTGGAGCTGAAGCACCTGTCCGAATAGCAAACAACATAGATCCTGATCAGACTGATCTGGATCTATGTTGTTTGCACATGCTCTGAATTTATTCGGCGCTAAAAGAGTTAAACCGAAAAAACCGAATCTTGAATTGCAATTTAAAATTACTAAATTAGTGAGACGACAGCAAAATATTATAGGCAGACAAATAAATGTATTAAATGATGGCTATTGGATTGATTTCAGTATGTTTCCATGTCAAAGAGATTTGTTCCTGAAGTGATCAATTTTCTACATGGACTCTTGTTTTATGCTGCAGACAAAGAACCAGGAGGAAGTAAGCAAATGTCCAAGCTCTAACCGTGGCTTATACCAATTCTTCAAAATCATTTTAGCTGTTTGCTTTCATTTCAATCCACTTGTATTTATTGTGCACATAAGTATTTGTAGTAAATTATGTTATATAATGTCGAATAAATATGTCTAAACCAAAATCATTTCCTGAATCGGGGGGGTCTAGGTGGCTGAGTTGTTAGTTTATACAAATTTATTTGAGCACGATTGCGAAGCAAGTTCTTACAACTTATGTTAATCACTCCCGAGACCTCATTCCTGATGGAATCCATCGCCACGAAGGAGAGAGACGATGCAATGTGTAATTTAAATGCCTTGCCTAAGCGCACAATCGTAACGGTTCCAGCGGGGCTCGAACTCCAGACCTTTTGCACCTGAAGATAACGTGCATCCACTGCGCTATCACGACTTCCACAAGTTGTTAGGGTCACTGTGAGTGGAATTAACCACTTAGGCGTGTATTGTTCATTCAAATATGTCACAGCTTACCGGTAAATATAACGCTGGAATGTTGCTCAATAACCATAGCTCCGATTAGTGCAGTGATTAGCGCGCTCGCTTCTCACCAATGCAACCCTGGTTCGATCCTCGGGCCGGAAGTATGTGAGATGGTATGGTGGTCGCAAGATCGGACAGGTCGGTTTTCCCCGGGTACTCCGGTTTCCTCCCACACGAATGACTAAATTTACGCCTTCATCTGCACCGAGAGTGATTAATATAAGTTGTTAGAACATGCTTCGCAATCGTAAAATAAATAAACAAAACAAAAAACTATAGCTCCTACTTTAACTTATAGAACAAATCTAGGTATGCTATTTTCACTGATAAGGGATTACTTCCTATGAAAGGAAAACGAAAATAGCATTAAAACAGTATAAAACAAGAGATATTGTAGGTAACTAATTGAAAAGTTCGGAGTTCAAGCCCCGCTGGAGCCATTACGATTGTGCCCTTGGGCAAGACATTTAAAATCCACATTTCCTCTTCTCTCTCCCTCAGGAATGAGCTCTTGAGAATGAGTAATATCAGTTGTAAGAACTTGTTTCGCAATCGAGCTAAAATAAATTTGTATAAACTGTTGTAACCTCACATGTTAATCTCACACGTTAACCTCACACGTTAACCTCACACGTTAACCTCACACATTAACCGCAAGAGTTAACCTCACACATTAACCTCACACGTTAACCTCACACATTAACCTCACACATTAACCTCACATGTTAACCTCACATGTTAACCTCACACGTTAACCTCACACGTTAACCGCACACGTTAACCTCACACATTAACCTCACACATTAACCTCACACATTAACCTCACGTTAATCTCACACGTTTACCTCACACGTTTACCTCACACGTTAACCTCACACATTAACCGCACACGTTAACCGCACACATTAACCTCACACGTTAACCTCACACATTAACCTCACACATTAACCTCACACGTTAACCTCACACATTAACCTCACACATTAACCTCACACATTAACCGCACACATTAACCGCACACATTAACCTCAAACATTAAACGCACACGTTAACCTCACACGTTAACCTCACACGTTAACCTCACACGTTAACCTCACACATTAACCTCACATGTTAACCTCACACGTTTACCTCGCATGTTAACCTCACATATTAACCTCATATTTAACTATTTTAGTTGAGACTGTGATGCCCCCATTTAAACCTGTTGGAAAAACTATCAACCTGTTGCACATATCCAATAAAATGAAACAGTAAGTCACATTTGTTTATAAGTCTGTCAGCATTTGGTTTGTAAAATATTTACACTGATTTTTAAATAATTAAAATGTCATAAAATAAATCAAAAATGGCTTATGATTGTCTTATAGCATGTAGACTACTTTATAATGAGAGTATTACATGTATACTACTTTATTATGGCAGTATTACATGTATACTACTTTATAATGGCAGTATTACATGTATACTACTTTATAATGGCAGTATTACATGTAGACTACTTTATAATGGCCGTATTACATGTATACTACTTTATAATGGCCGTATTACATGTAGACTACTTTATAATGGCAGTATTACATGTAGACTACTTTATAATGGCCGTATTACATGTAGACTACTTTATAATGGCAGTATTACATGTAGACTACTTTATAATGGCCGTATTACATGTAGACTACTTTATAATGGCCGTATTACATGTAGACTACTTTATAATGGCCGTATTACATGTATACTACTTTATTATGGCAGTATTACATGTAGACTACTTTATTATGGCAGTATTACATGTAGACTACTTTATAATGGCCGTATTACATGTAGACTACTTTATTATGGCAGTATTACATGTAGACTACTTTATTATGGCAGTATTACATGTAGACTACTTTATAATGGCCGTATTACATGTAGACTACTTTATAATGGCAGTATTACATGTAGACTCCTTTATAATGGCAGTATTACATATAGACTACTTTATAATGGCCGTATTACATGTAGACTACTTTATAATGGCAGTATTACATGTAGACTACTTTATAATGGCAGTATTACATGTAGACTACTTTATTATGGCAGTATTACATGTAGACTACTTTATAATGGCAGTATTACATGTATACTACTTTATAATGGCAGTATTACATGTAGACTACTTTATAATGGCCGTATTACATATAGACTACTTTATAATGGCAGTATTACATGTAGACTCCTTTATAATGGCAGTATTACATGTAGACTCCTTTATAATGGCCGTATTACATGTATACTACTTTATAATGGCAGTATTACATGTAGACTACTTTATAATGGCCGTATTACATGTAGACTACTTTATAATGGCCGTATTACATATGGACTACTTTATAATGGCAGTGTTACATATAGACTACTTTATAATGGCAGTATTACATGTAGACTACTTTATAATGGCCGTATTACATGTATACTACTTTATTATGGAGTATTACATATGGACTACTTTATAATGGCCGTATTACATATAGACTACTTTATAATGGCAGTATTACATGTAGACTACTTTATAATGGCCGTATTACATGTAGACTACTTTATTATGGAGTATTACATATGGACTACTTTATAATGGCCGTATTACATGTAGACTACTTTATAATGGCAGTATTACATATATACTACTTTATTATGGCAGTATTACATGTAGACTCCTTTATTATGGCAGTATTACATGTAGACTACTTTATAATGGCAGTATTACATATATACTACTTTATTATGGCAGTATTACATGTAGACTCCTTTATTATGGCAGTATTACATGTAGACTACTTTATTATGGCAGTATTACATGTAGACTACTTTATTATGGCAGTATTACATGTAGACTACTTTATTATGGCAGTATTACATGTAGACTACTTCATTATGGCAGTATTACATGTAGACTACTTCATTATGGCAGTATTACATGTAGACTACTTCATTATGGCAGTATTACATGTAGACTACTTTATAATGGCAGTATTACATGTAGACTACTTTATAATGGCCGTATTACATGTAGACTACTTTATTATGGCAGTATTACATGTAGACTACTTTATTATGGCAGTATTACATGTAGACTACTTTATTATGGCAGTATTACATGTAGACTACTTTATAATGGCCGTATTACATGTATACTACTTTATAATGGCCGTATTACATATAGACTACTTTATAATGGCAGTATTACATGTAGACTACTTTATAATGGCCGTATTACATGTAGACTACTTTATTATGGCAGTATTACATGTGGACTACTTTATAATGGCCGTATTACATATAGACTACTTTATAATGGCCGTATTACATGTAGACTACTTTATAATGGCAGTATTACATGTAGACTACTTTATAATGGCCGTATTACATGTATACTACTTTATAATGGCCGTATTACATATAGACTACTTTATAATGGCCGTATTACATATGGACTACTTTATAATGGCAGTATTACATGTAGACTACTTTATAATGGCCGTATTACATGTATACTACTTTATAATGGCCGTATTACATATGGACTACTTTATAATGGCAGTATTACATGTATACTACTTTATAATGGCAGTATTACATGTATACTACTTTATAATGGCAGTATTACATGTATACTACTTTATAATGGCAGTATTACATGTATACTACTTTATAATGGCAGTATTACATGTATACTACTTTATAATGGCAGTATTTCATGTAGACTACTTTATAATGGCAGTATTACATGTAGACTACTTTATAATGGCAGTATTACATGTATACTACTTTATAATGGCAGTATTACATGTATACTACTTTATAATGGCAGTATTACATGTATACTACTTTATTATGGCAGTATTACATGTAGACTACTTTATTATGGCAGTATTACATGTAGACTACTTTATAATGGCAGTATTTCATGTAGACTACTTTATAATGGCAGTATTACATGTAGACTCCTTTATAATGGCAGTATTACATGTAGACTACTTTATAATGGCAGTATTACATGTAGACTCCTTTATAATGGCAGTATTACATGTAGACTCCTTTATAATGGTAGTATTACATGTAGACTCCTTTATAATGGCCGTATTACATGTAGACTACTTTATAATGGCAGTATTACATGTAGATTCCTTTATAATGGCTGTATTACATGTAGACTACTTTATAATGGCAGTATTACATGTAGACTCCTTTATAATGGCCGTATTACATGTAGACTACTTTATAATGGCAGTATTACATGTAGATTCCTTTATAATGGCAGTATTACATGTAGACTACTTTATTATGGCAGTATTACATGTAGATTCCTTTATAATGGCAGTATTACATGTAGACTACTTTATAATGGTAGTATTACATGTAGACTACTTTATTATGGCCGTATTACATGTAGACTACTTTATAATGGCAGTATTACATGTAGATTCCTGTATAATGGCAGTATTACATGTATACTACTTTATAATGGCAGTATTACATGTAGATTCCTTTATAATGGCAGTATTACATGTAGATTCCTTTATAATGGCAGTATTACATGTAGACTACTTTATTATGGCAGTATTACATGCAGACTACTTTATTATGGCAGTATTACATGTAGACTACTTTATTATGGCAGTATTACATGCAGACTACTTTATAATGGCAGTATTACATGCAGACTACTTTATAATGGCAGTATTACATGCAGACTACTTTATAATGGCAGTATTACATGCAGACTACTTTATTATGGCAGTATTACATGCAGACTCCTTTATTATGGCAGTATTACATGCAGACTCTAGCTACACTGTAGTAATATCTTGACTAACAATTAATGCAAGGATTGGTGTGTGTGTGTGATTTCAGTGTAGGTTCAGAGAAGTGGTCGTTGGCAATGATGTTAGCACCTGCTGTTGATGAAGAACTGTATGGCACGGACCAGTTCAGGTAATTTCTCTCTGTGACAGAAGTTGAATGATGATACAGTGTTAGACTTTCTGCTTCTTAAGTTGGAGCTCATTTATAAGAAAATTCTAGCAAACCTTGTTGATTCTAAGCATACCTTATACTAAGGTCCGATTAGCGCCGTGGTTAGCGCGCTCACTTCTCACCAATGCAATCCGGGTTTGATCCTCGGACTGGGAAGTATGTGAGATGGTATGGTGGTCGCCACATCGGACAGGAGGGTTTTCTCCGGGTACTCCGGTTTCCTCCCACACGAACGACCACATTTACGCTTTCATCCGCGCCAACGAGAGTGATTAATATAAGTTGTTAGAACTTGTTTTGCAATCATTGTAAACTAAGGTAGGCTAAGGCGACAGTGACAATGTACTGGGGAGTTGGCTGCTCTATTCTTAAACATGTTTAGCTGGGAGCAGAGGAGGCCCCGTTTGACACGATACATGGTTTGCCGTGTGTGGATAGCATGGATAGCCCAGGTGGAGGTCACCGTGCGGCACAAAGAAAACTGGGCTCTAATGAATGAACCAATATGGTGATTCTCCTATTCCAAGACAAAGGGTGACAGAATGAACCAATATGGCGATTCTCCTATTCCAAGACAAAGTGTGACAGAATGAACCAATATGGTGATTCTCCTATTCCAAGACAAAGTGTGACAGAATGAACCAATATGGTGATTCTCCTATTCCAAGACAAAGGGTGACAGAATGAACCAATATGGTGTTTCTCCTATTCCAAGACAAAGTGTGACAGAATGAACCAATATGGTGATTCTCCTATTCCAAGACAAAGTGTGACAGAATGAACCAATATGGTGATTCTCCTATTCCAAGACAAATTGTGACAGAATGAACCAATATGGTGATTCTCCTATTCCAAGACAAATTGTGACAGAATTAGCGGTGAAAGTAAAAAACATTTCTAATTTTCAGCTAAAAATAAGAAAAAACTCATCAATGAATTGTCGTCTGCTACAATTATATGGACTAAATATAGCTTATATTTTACCCAGCATGCAAAGAGTTAATGGATAAATATAAAGCTATTGTTTCAGGATTACAGCAGTGTACCAGTGCTTGAAGTTATTGGCGGAGTTTAGCAAGTTATGGTGTGATCTGCCATCATACAAGGAAATATTCACTCCAGTATTGTACATGTGTAATAAACTACCACGGCATAAATACAATACACAGTTACAGGTAATAAACTACCACAGCATAAATACAATACACAGTTACAGGTAATAAACTAACACGGCATAAATACAGTACACAGTTACAGGTAATAAACCAACACAGCATAAATACGATACACAGTTACAGGTAATAAACTAACACGGCATAAATACAATACACAGTTACAGGTAATAAACTAACACAACATAAATACAATGCACAGTTACAGGTAATAAACTACCACTGCATAAATACAATACACAGTTACAGGTAATAAACTAACACAGCATAAATACAATACACAGTTACAGGTAATAAACTACCACGGCATAAATACAATACACAGTTACAGGTAATAAACTAACACAGCATAAATACAATACACAGTTACAGGTAATACACTACCACTGCATAAATACAATACACAATTACAGGTAATAAACTACCACGGCATAAATACAATACACAGTTACAGGTAATAAACTACCACTGCATAAATACAATACACAGTTACAGGTAATAAACTACCACTGCATAAATACAATACACAGTTACAGGTAATAAACTACCACTGCATAAATACAATACACAGTTACAGGTAATAAACTACCACGGCATAAATACAATACACAGTTACAGGTAATAAACTACCACTGCATAAATACAATACACAGTTACAGGTAATAAACTAACACAACATAAATACAATGCACAGTTACAGGTAATAAACTAACACTGCATAAATACAGTACACAGTTACAGGTAATAAACTAACACGGCATAAATACAATGCACAGTTACAGGTAATAAACTAACACGGCGTAAATACAATACACAGTTACAATAATAACCCACTCACTTTAACCAGTATAAATGTATTGTACACCCCAATCAATGCACCACAGGTGGATTTGATTCCTTGAATACTTGCTTCATAAAAAAGAAAGTAATATGTAGTTGGTCATGAAGATCTGCATAGAAAATAATTATGCTTCAAAGGTATGTGACAAATTTTGTATCCAAGTATTTCTGATGTCAGAATTGGCAATAAAAACGCCAATTTCTGACTCCAGTAGCTGTAAACTTATTGAAGATACTTAAGAAATAATAACGAGGGTTATTCTGCGATATACCACGGTTGATACTTAATATTTCGATTCTAACACGACTTCTAATAATTTTAGACGAGAATCAAAGGAGTATTTTCTTCAAACGTCGTGCTATTCCGCTGCATTTGGCTTTCGAAATTTCCTCCCGCGTAAGGGTTGATTTTTTGGTGATATTTTGTCAAATAAAACTGTACAGAATAGTAACTGAAACGTTACTTAACTGAAAAACAAGACGGACAAGAGATTATCTGATTCTAAAAATAGCTCACTTCCGCGAATTCCCACGGTAGTATTTACAAACATCACGTGACTTTCATTCATAAAACTTTACACGCATTGTATAAATGGAATAGCCAAAACACGGTGCGTGCGCAGCATAGTTCAAGGTAGGTATATTGCAGAATAACCTGAGGTAGATTTTACTCTACAAGTATGTATGTTATTAGCTGGGTCGTGTTAGAATAGTAAATAATGTACATTTGATCCCGAGTTATGAATTTTGATTCTTTGGCTCCATTTTCTCATTTACGGTGAAATGATGCGATTTTCTTTCATCCTATAATAATATATAAGTACATGGGATTTTGCTAGCATGTTATTACTACATCTCTCCGTCTGTTTCATGCAGTTCTAATTCCAATGAAACAAACCAATCAGAATAGAATTGTTGATTACTGAATAGTACAGATGGTTATATCTGATTTATTAACCTTTACAGATGGTTATATCTTATTTATTTACATTTACAGATGGTTATATCTGATTTATTTACCTTTACAGATGGTTATATCTGATTTATTTACATTTACAGATGGTTATAGGTAATTTAATTACCATTACAGATGGTTATATCTTATTTATTTACATTTACAGATGGTTATATCTGATTTATTTACCTTTACAGATGGTTATATCTGATTTATTTACAGATGGTTATATCTGATTTATTTACATTTACAGATGGTTATATCTGATTTATTTACATTTACAGATGGTTATATCTGATTTATTTACCTTTACAGATTGTTATATCTGACTTATATAACATTGCAGGAGGTTATATCTGACTTATATAACATTGCAGGAGGTTATATCTGACTTATATAACATTGCAGGAGGTTATATCTGACTTATATAACATTGCAGGAGGTTATATCTGACTTATATAACATTGCAGGAGGTTATATCTGACTTATATAACATTGCAGGAGGTTATATCTGACTTATATAACATTGCAGGAGGTTATATCTGACTTATATAACATTGCAGGAGGTTATATCTGACTTATATAACATTGCAGGAGGTTATATCTGACTTATATAACATTGCAGGAGGTTATATCTGACTTATATAACATTGCAGGAGGTTATATCTGACTTATATAACATTGCAGGAGGTTATATCTGACTTATATAACATTGCAGGAGGTTATATCTGACTTATATAACATTGCAGGAGGTTATATTGACTTATTTACCTTTACAGACAATTATAATCTGATTTTAAATCATCGTGTGCGGAGTTGTGCCGGAAGACGAGGCCAGCTCTTGTGATGCAGAAGAAGAAACCGAAACCTCTGAAGATGTTCGAGCCTCAAGTAGAGGACAAGTAAGTGTTCGAGGTTAATGCATGTAAGTGTTCGAGGTTAATGCATGTAAGTGTTCGATGTTAATGCAGCATAATTTGTATTACATATGTGTTAATGCTGCAGGTATGTGTATTACATATGTGTTAATGCTGCAGGTATGTTTGTTACATATGTGTTAATGCAGCAGATATGTGTATTACATATGTGTTAATGCAGCATAAATGTGTGTTACATATGTGTTAATGCAGCAGATATGTATATTACATATGTGTTAATGCAGCAGATATGTGTGTTACATATGTGTTAATGCAGCATAATGTGTGTTACATATGTGTTAATGCAGCAGATATGTGTGTTACATATGTGTTAATGCAGCAGATATGTATATTACATATGTGTTAATGCAGCAGATATGTATATTACATATGTGTTAATGCAGCAGATATGTATATTACATATGTGTTAATGCAGCATAAATGTGTGTTACATATGTGTTAATGCAGCAGATATGTATATTACATATGTGTTAATGCAGCAGATATGTATATTACATATGTGTTAATACAGCAGATACACCAATATATCTGTATGTTAGTTTTATGTAAGAATGGCAAGCGTGCAATCAGGGGAGGTAATGTTTCTCTATATCTGTCTGTTAGGTTTAAGTAAGAATGGCAGGCGTGCTTACAGGGAATGTAATGTTTCTCTATTCTGTCTGTTAGGTTTAAGTAAGAATGGCAGGCGTGCTACAGGGAATGTAATGTTTCTCTATATCTGTCTGTTAGGTTTAAGTAAGAATGGCAGGCGTGCTTACAGGGAATGTAATGTTTCTCTATATCTGTCTGTTAGGTTTAAGTAAGAATGGCAGGCGTGCTTACAGGGAATGTAATGTTTCTCTATATTTGTCTATTAGGTTTAAGTAAGAATGGCAGGCGTGCTAACAGGGAATGTAATGTTTCTCTATATCTGTCTGTTAGGTTTAAGTAAGAATGGCAGGCGTGCTAACAGGGAATGTAATGTTTCTCTATATCTGTCTGTTAGGTTTAAGTAAGAATGACAGGCGTGCAAACAGGGAATGTAATGTTTCTCTATATTTGTCTGTTAGGTTTAAGTAAGAATGGCAGGCGTGCAAACAGGGAATGTAATGTTTCTCTATTTCTGTCTGTTATGTTTAAGTAAGAATGGCAGGCGTGCAAACAGGTAATGTAATGTTTCTCTATATTTGTCTGTTAGGTTTAAGTAAGAATGGCAGGCGTGCTAACAGGGAATGTAATGTTTCTCTATATCTGTCTGTTAGGTTTAAGTAAGAATGACAGGCGTGCAAACAGGGAATGTAATGTTTCTCTATATTTGTCTGTTAGGTTTAAGTAAGAATGACAGGCGTGCAAACAGGGAATGTAATGTTTCTCTATATTTGTCTGTTAGGTTTAAGTAAGAATGGCAGGCGTGCAAACAGGGAATGTAATGTTTCTCTATTTCTGTCTGTTATGTTTAAGTAAGAATGGCAGGCGTGCAAACAGGTAATGTAATGTTTCTCTATATTTGTCTGTTAGGTTTAAGTAAGATTGGCAGGCGTGCAAACAGGGAATGTAATGTTTCTCTATATTTGTCTGTTAGGTTTAAGTAAGAATGGCAGGCGTGCAAACAGGGAATGTAATGTTTCTCTATATTTGTCTGTTAGGTTTAAGTAAGAATGGCAGGCGTGCTAACAGGGAATGTAATGTTTCTCTATATTTGTCTGTTAGGTTTAAGTAAGAATGGCAGGCGTGCAATCAGGGAATGTAATGTTTCTCTATATCTGTCTATTAGGTTTGATGGGAGGAAGAAAGGCAGACGTGGCACCAGAGACTTTAACGAGAAACAAAAACTCGTGCACAAATACAAGAAAGAAATGAAAGGCGCTGTACGTGAATTAAAGAAAGACACAAAGTTCCTAGCAAGACGACAGTTGCAGGAGACGATGGGGAGAGATGCCGATAGGAAACGCAGAGTGAAGGAAATCATGGGCGGTTTGGCTCATCAAGAAGGGGACTATAAGAAAATGAAACGCGGAGTTAAACCCGACTGATTCCTCTGCTTTGAGCTAATAAAAACAACCCCTCTCTCTCCAAACTGCACAGAACTATTCCTGTATTTGGAGATGGAAATTCTGAAATTAAGGCGAAGGAAGGGAGGTAGTTTTATGTAAACAACAACAGAAGACCAACCAACCAATTCTTTGTGTTGTTTGAAGATGAAGGGAAATATCTTGGTTTGCATGCTGACATCTGTCTAGTGTTGCTCGCATTTGTGAGCAGTGTTCCACCAGGATGTAAGATTGACTGCTACAGTTGTTGCTAACTTTAGACTGGTTCCACCAGGATGTAAGATTGACTGCTACAGTTGTTGCTAACTTTAGACTGGTTCCACCAGGATGTAAGATTGACTGCTACAGTTGTTGCTAACTTTAGACTGGTTCCACCAGGATGTCAGATTGACTGGTAGACATGGATCTGGATGACCTTGAACCAGGCTTACATGTTGTACAACACACTCGAACCAGGCTTACATGTTGTACAACACACTCGAACCAGGCTTGCATCTTGTACAACACACTCGAACCAGACTTGCATCTTGTACAACACACTCGAACCAGGCTTACATGTTGTACAACACACTCAAACCAGGCTTGCATCTTGTACAACACACTCGAATCCGACGTACATCTTGTACAACACACTCGAACCAGGCTTACATGTTGTACAACACACTCGAACCAGACGTACATCTTGTACAACACACTCGAACCAGGCTTACATGTTGTACAACACACTCGAACCAGGCTTGCATCTTGTACAACACACTCAAACCAGACTTACATCTTGTACAGCACAGCAAGAAGATTGGTCATGGGTATATAATGGAAATAGCTGTTACAAATGTTAGAACTACAGTATTTTATATTATAAAATGTAATGTTATCTTGCACAATATGTACATTGAAAGAATGTACATTGTACGTTAAATTTGTAAAATTTGTCAAATAAAGGGACAAAACTTGTATTGGCTTGAATATTTACAGCACACGAGAGTAATATCCCATTGTTGGGGCGCATTGATTTTGATACTGCATAGACCTAGCAATCGGAGGACCCGCTAATTGTGCGGCTATATTAACTCGTGTCTTATCACGCCCACCAACGACGGTCCCCGCCCAATGTTTGCCCCTTTCTGAGGGTGGGGAAACCTGCTGTTTGTCTGTACTTTGGGATCCCTAATGGATTTCAATGAAACTTTGTGGAAATGGTCCAGTAGAAGGCTAGTTGTGCATATTAACAGCAGTGATTGATGGAGTAATGTCCCTATGAAACGTTCACAGATATGGCAAGCATTATATATACAAACCTTTGTGGAAATGGTCCAGTAGAAGGCTAGTTGTGCATATTAACAGCAGTGATTGATGGAGTAATGTCCCTATGAAACGTTCACAGATATGGCAAGCATTATATATACAAACCTTTGTGGAAATGGTCCAGTAGAAGGCTAGTTGTGCATAGTAACAGCATTGATTGATGGAGTAATGTCCCTATGAAACGTTCACAGATATGGTAAGCATTATAATTTTATATACAAACCTTTGTGGACATGGTAAACATATGAATATAATTTGGATGGGAAAACAAGATTTCATAAAAAAAATTCGCTTGTGTGATCTATTGTTCCCGTTGGGTGTCTGTCCGTCGTCTGTGAACATTTTAAATCTTCTCTTGGGTCATTTAAACTATATTTATTTTACAACGATTGCAAAGCAAGTTTTAACAACTTATATTAATCACTCTTGTTGGTGCAGATGAAAGCGTAAATGTGGTTATTTGTGTGGGAGAAAACCGATCTGACAACCATCGTACCCTCTCGCATACTTCCTGGTCCAAGGAATGAACCCGGGTTGCATTGGTGAGAAGCTAATCGGACAGGTCTCTTGGGTAGGTTGGTGATATATAAAATTATGTTCTTCAGAATTGTTAAAATGAAAATAAGCCCGGGTTAGTTTAAACATATTTTATTCAGTTCATTCAATATATATATACGGTATATAAATACAACAGGATATCTGAAATGGATTGGAAAACAAGCTGAGAGCTTATGTAAATTCCTTTCCATAAGCCCGGGTTGATTCAGGAATTGGGACGTATTGTGTAACTTGGGTAATATCCTCCAACACTGATTGAGTATATGTGGAGGCATCGGCCTCAATAACCAGGGGTCGACAATAAATGCTACATTAATAATTTGAAATAAAATCCCTTGTACAATTAGATTTGCATGTTCACCTGTCTCCAGCTGAAAATAATACAAACTTCCTACTTTTCAAACACATGGGCATAAGTCTTAAATGTCAGTTTTTAAGTGGTTAAAAAAACTACTATTTATTACAGCTTTACAGATATTATATTTAATTTACTGCATTAAGGTAGCTTGTGGGGCTTCACTGTACCGTATGTTAATTTCATTTGATTATCCGCAATAAACATTTATGAAAGTGAAAATCCTCTAGATTACCTGGTCCAATTGCAGAAGATAACTAGTGTACAGTGGGCATTGTTCAATCGGTACGCGGGTAAACATGATCGCCTCCGTGGTTAAGGTCGCTGACTAACCTGGGTTCCAGTCTGTCGATTTTTCACTAATTTACTTCTGGCAAAATGAATTTATCAGAAACTCAATATGGCCCAATTAATGATCTCGGTACTAAAATATATTTATATGATTGACCAGGCAAAATATATCAACGCCTGTTCCCAGGCTAGTCGCTGACTTGTAATACCACTAATCTATCATCACTGGTTCGAGCCTCGCTCATGCCGTGACTGTTTATATGAAAGCATTGGCAGTTTAGTTAACCACTGGAGCCTTCCCAGGAAAGGTGTTAGGTAAACTGCCCGCCGGCGAACTAGCCCAAAATGGTGCTGATGAAGGCGTAAAACCCGAACAAACAAACAGTATTTAATTTAAACTATTTTACAACGATTGCGAAGCAAGTTTTAACAACTTATATTAATCACTCTCGTTGGCGCGGATGAAAGCCTATATGTGGTCATTCGTGTGGGATAAAACCCACCTGTCCGCGATCTGGCGACCACCGTACCATCTCACATACTTCCCGGTCCGAGGATCGAACCCGGGTTGCATTGGTGAGAAGCGAGCGCGCTAATCGTACAGCCGTTTAAAACAAACGGTATGTTAAACACGAGCAAGCCCAGACAAATTATGTAACTGATGCAATTCAGCATGTGTTCTCTTAAATTCGCAATCATTGCCAATGGTATATTCACAGTTTAAGAAATATATTATTGGAATAACTTTGTCAATTTTATGACGACATGCTTTCCACATTAAAAATAATAAATGGTAACATATAATTTTTTATTACCTGAATTTAATGCAGATGAAATCTAAATATGCAATATATAAAATATAATGAACTTGACGTAGTAGAAATATGAGATATTAAATTAATCTAGGTTGTTTTTTTATTGAAAATATCCATTAACAACGGTGTAATGTATAATAAAACATATTTTTTGCATGGAAACTGAAATAAATAACGACGTGTGCCTCGGTTATTAAACACGTGAACACAGAATTGAGTATGTGTGTTTTACGTTAATTTATCGTCGCTACCGATTGGCCATATGAGCGACGCCTCCTGATGAGATTAGTCATTTTAGATTTTGGAGGATAGTGCAATTAAACAGACAGAGACCCATTCCAGAGCCTCCTCTGGTTCTTTTACGTGTACGGTGTAAAGCACCTCGGGCACAGAGAACATAGACCGTGAAGTGAACCATTCAATAGTTTGTTACTCCATGTGTTGTGTATGCACATTTATTTTTGCTCGACTGTGAACAATGTTTCTACAACATTAGATTAATCACTCACGAGACCTCATTCCTGATGACCAACATCGCCATTGGTGATAGGGACAATATACAACAATACATTACATGTATATTTTATTTGGCATAGCATATAACCACAGGAACTTGAATTTTTATCCATAAGCCACCAAAGGTCTCGTAACTATATCCTAGGACACCCCGTATTAATAGACTTGAATCTTTATCCATAAGCCACCAACGGTATCGTAACTATATCCTAGGACACCCCGTATTAATAGACTTGAATGTGTATCCATAAGCCACCAAAGATCTCGTAACTATATCCTAGGACACCCCCTATTAATATACTTGAATTTGTATCTCCATAAGCCACCAAAGGTCTCGTAACTCTATCCTAGGACACCCCCCTATTAATATACTTGAATTTGTATCCATAAGCCACCAAAGGTCTCGTAACTCTATCCTAGGACACCCCCCTATTAATATACTTGAATTTGTATCCATAAGCCACCAAAGGTCTCGTAACTCTATCCTAGGACACCCCCCTATTAATATACTTGAATTTGTATCCATAAGCCACCAAAGGTCTCGTAACTCTATCCTAGGACACCCCCCTATTAATATACTTGAATTTGTATCCATAAGCCACCAAAGGTCTCGTAACTCTATCCTAGGACACCCCCCTATTAATATACTTGAATTTGTATCCATAAGCCACCAAAGGTCTCGTAACTCTATCCTAGGACACCCCCCTATTAATATACTTGAATTTGTATCCATAAGCCACCAAAGGTCTCGTAACTCTATCCTAGGACACCCCCCTATTAATATACTTGAATTTGTATCCATAAGCCACCAAAGGTCTCGTAACTCTATCCTAGGACACCCCCCTATTAATATACTTGAATTTGTATCCATAAGCCACCAAAGGTCTCGTAACTCTATCCTAGGACACCCCCCTATTAATATACTTGAATTTGTATCCATAAGCCACCAAAGGTCTCGTAACTCTATCCTAGGACACCCCCCTATTAATATAACATGTTGATCATCTGCAGAACAGACCAGATATTTTTCTGACCTATACAGTTGACCTAGCTATGTTTTCCACGGCAAGCTTAGTTGACCTAGCTATGTTTTCCACGGCAAGCTTAGTTGACCTAGCTATGTTTTCCACGGCAAGCTTAGTTGACCTAGCTATGTTTTCCACGACAAGCTTAGTTGACCTAAACTGTTAACATTTACTAAGCAATGTATGTGAAGTGCCTTGCTCAATGGACAGCACATGTTTGCCCTGGCCGAGTATCGTACCCGGAACTCGATTCCAAATCCGATACTGGACCACGGACGCCACACATGTGTTCACAATTTGTAAAAGTGTTGTAGTCATGCAATTGTATTCGTTACCAAACACGTATTATCTACGTTTTCCAGTACTTGAGCATTGCTAAAAACTATATAATCGTAATTTGACTTGTGTAGTCTTTTTCCCGTTCGATTGTCTTCGTAGCTGACCTTTGTTCCGTAACAAATCCTAATGGCAAAGTACTAGTAATTATTGTGCGTAAGTCACGTTTAACGGGTTTTATTAATATTGTCGGTAGGCAAGTCTTAGTATGAATGGCATCGCACTCAGATCATGCCAGGTACACGGACTAGTTGGCACATATATTTGATTCATACATAATTATATTGTATATACATGCACGTGTTGATAGTTCAATTTATATAACGAATATACCCCCTCACATTCAATTGGAGAGAGTATTTAAGGGTCATCATGTGGTCTGCCGGACGGGATATTGTGTCTTCGAAATATCTAACTTGCTATCTTTGCCCGCACATGTGTTCTATGCTTCGTTTAGCCGGTGCCAGGGGAAAATGTATGATAATTATATATCTAAACTGTAAATAAATTATAAATTGTACTTGTATATAACAATGTATGTATGATATAATTGTAATAGTGTTAATGTGAATTTGTATAAAATCTGAACATGTATTTTTTGAATTTGTATCAAATGCTCATCTATATGGTGGTAATAAAGAATATATAGCTATATTAAAAACGAGACCCTCGCGTATACATGCAGTGAACTTTCGATTTGTTAACAAGAATGTCTTTAAATAATGTTGTTTGCTCAATTTAGATGATAGCTTCTTACTTGCATGTATAGGTACATTAATTCTTAGAAGAACTAGACTCAGTACTATATTTCAACAACGCGGGATATTAACTTATTATTGATATACCAAATTTAATTTAGGGGCTCGTGTCTGTCTGATGTTTGTTAGGTGATTCAGCCCCATTTAAAATATTGACAGTCCATGTTTCCACTTCATATAATTCTGAAGTTCCTTAATAAAAAAAGACGCATCTCGGGACCACAAATCAAAGTCCCAGAAACACCTGAATGAGACGTGCGCTATAAACATTAATTAAATTTCTTCGCTATCGAGTTTTGATGAAAAATTACGGAGGGCGCATCGTTTGAATCAAAATGAAACTGTCTCGATTTATTACACGCATTGTCAGTGCTTTTTATGCACATGGACATTTCTGCTTTTGCCAATGATCATCGGGTGTAAATCTTGGACATAAAATGCTAGTTAAATTGGGAGAACTTTATTTATGGACATGGAGGTGCTTTTCAGAGCCCACTACCATGACGGGTGACCGCACTCCGTGACCGCTGTGCGTAATGCGGCATTGTGGTCTGACTGGAGGGCGGTGCATTTCTGTTGCACACGCAACTTGCAACATTAAATGAATTGTTGCGTTGAATATAAAAAATCGTAAAAATATTTCAGCGGTTATTTAAATATAAAATAGAGGTTGTCAACATAATCAATTATAGTATAATACTAGTATGTTCGTTCATAATGTATTTGATAGCGCACTAGCATGCAGGGTCTGAAGTGAACGGTCTCAGAGATCTCAGGCAACATCCGATACGTCATATTGAAGACAAAAGCCATCTATTTTTGCTGACAAATCATCCATTCTTTTGAGACAAATTGATTCTTTCATGTCACCAAATTATAAAGCAACAGGTATCACACTTTTCGGGCTATCGTCAATTTTATTACCCTAATAAGAAAGATACGGAAACGCGATACGAGAAGTCTGTGAACTATATCACCTCAAACTAGAACAGTGTTTTAATAAACTTCAGAGTAAATAGAAATTGTAAATGATATCAGTGAATACTTGCGACTTGCTGCGCGATTATCACAGCGGGTGTAGTAATTACGCGCACCGTCTTTCCTGTACTTTGTAAGGCCAACACTCCGCCCATTCGGAAACAAGAGATCCGAAAATCAAATAAAAGATTCAGCCAAACAAAAGAAAGAGAAGAACTCATAAAATACACGAATGTGGCTAAATTAACACCTGTCGAGAAAATACATCCATCGCTGTCTAAATATTTCTAATTTTACCGAAACCGGTGTTTGGTCGCTTTTGTTCTCTTGTAATATCTTCAATTACATAGAAATTGCTTTTTTCTGAAATATTCCGTCATCGACTGTATTTGGGAATTACCAACATATTACTATATAATCATAGCGAAATTTGAATTAATTTGCAGCAGATACTGTTGCAAAAGGATATGTTAGAAAGGAATGCCGACATTGTTATGCAATTAACAAGGAGTAGCGTTGACATAGATCACATTTCACACGAATGTTGTTCGCATGACACCGTGTCACTCGGATTTTTGTGTATAATTTAGAGAGATCGTTTGGTGCCGTTTGGTTGCAGGCATTTACATTTCTCTTAATATGAAATATATGCTTCGCTATTGCATTTCCTTCAATGAACGTATGCTATGTTTGTATCAATTTACGTGTGAATTTCTCACTGATAATATGCAGCTGACATGCGCACTAGATATTACGACCATGCGCAATCGCAGTGCGAAGCAGTTTCTTTGATTTTCTTTGACAAATTAATGTAAATTGAAACCGATTAGAGCAATGGTTATCGCACTCGCTTCTAACCAATGCAACCCGGGTTCGATCCTCGGACCTGGTAGTATGTGAAATGGTACGGTGGTCGCCAGATCGGACATGTGGGGTTTCTCCGGGTAGGCCTACTCCGCGGAGGCGGACTGGATAACTGTAGGACACGAGCATGGACGTAAGCGGCAACGTACGATGGTTTAATATGAAATAACCACTGTATTAACGTAGAAAGTTACCGTAAACTAAAGTTGAGTCAATATCAACTACTAAACAAGACAATAAAGTACACTGTACACCATGGTGGGAAAGATAAGTTATAACTTTAATATCAGTTTTACACTCGTTTCCCCTCAAACTGCAACACAGTGTAGGCTGTCCGATTAGCGCAGTGGTTAGCGCGCTCGCTTCTCACCAATGTAACCTGGGTTCGATCATCGGACCATGAAGTATGTGAGATGGTACGGTGGTCGCCAGATCGGACAGGTGGGTCTTCTCCTGGTACTCCGGTTTCCTCCCACACGAATGACCACATTTACGCTTTCATCCGCATGCACGCACATACGCACGTATGCAGAAGGTCAACACACCATGGAGAAGTTCAACCTACTCATGCAAAGGTTCAACATACCCCTGCATAATTACAAAACACTCCTGTAGAAGTTAAACACACGCTTGCAACAGTTCATCGTGTTCAAGACATTCCTGCAGCAGTTCAATGTGCTCCTGCAAATGTTCAATGTGCTCCGGTACAGGTTTGACGTGCTCCTGCACAAGTTCAACTCTCTACCATCTAGCATATTTCAGATCATGGTATATCAAATAATAATGTTCACTATTGACAATGATGTAACCAACCATTTGAATTGTTGAAAACATCTACATGTAGTAAACATTTTAGATTTCTAGTGTTCTAGTAATTGCCAGCGTCTAAATAAGCATATTGCCGCTCAGTTGATCGTGACTCACTATTTTGGTTCCTTTAAACTTTTTGTTATATGAAGGACTTCTGTAGCCGAGTTGTTAAAATCACTTCCATCGCCGCTGTAGGTTCGAACCCAGTAGGGATGTCAAGTGAGGAAGCTATCCCGTTGGCTTGTGTGAGGTTGGTGGTTATGCTCGGGTCCATGTATGAAAAACTGATGCGGCGCGGCACCGGGAGTCTTCCTCTATCAATGAGAGCTGGAGTCGCCATGTCGCCTTATATGTTGGTGCGACTACCCCCAAAACAAAGAAACACACATTTGCTATAAGTTTCATAACTTGGTTCGAGATGAATGTATTCAATCTGTGTCCATTTTGACGTCTGACACTGGGTTTCTTTAATTTGATGTTCTGATCCGTGCTGTCCAAAAGTAGCCAATTTATTGAGATAGAATCACCGAGACGAGCATTGATGGCCCTCATCAATTATACTTACCAGCAAGCATACGACACCATTGCATACGTTCCATAAAATACATGTCACGGATTTGCACGGATTTGCATAAACGAGAAGAAAATCACCGATTAAAATCGATGTATCGTCTTTCATTTCTATGCATTGAAGCTTTTTAATAAGAATTCAATTTTAATTATCTGACGGCGGGTTGTTAAATCCGCTTATCGGACATCTTACTGTCATATCGCGATAACTGCATAAAGAATGCTGATATTTGACTTTGACAGATCGATGAATAAATATTGGTCATTAACGTGTCTCAGCTGCTCAATGTTTTTAAATCAGATTATGAAAATTACCGGAATTATCGGCTTGTCAAAACGTTAACAATGTTTAGAAAGAAACTATACATTTATATCTATAATTTTGGACTGACGTTTCTGTTAATTAAATGGATCATATTTATATGTTATATTTCGGGTTTTACGCCTGCATCAGCACCATTTCGGGCTATATCGCCGGTGGGCAGTTTACTTAACAACACCTTTCCTGGGCAGGCTCCAGCGGTTAACCAGCCGTAAGAATAAATGGATCATGCGACCTCTTTCATGAATCTATCATGTAACTGATCAATAGTCCAGTGTAAGCCATGCATAAGTGGTTCGATCCCCGCTACCCAATAATATAACAAGACTAATAGCGCAGCATTTCTCCCCCTTCCTGCTTTTTGTTTGGGGGTTTAAGTTCCGCCTGACAGATATGATCATATGGCGACTCCCCAGCTGTTATTTGTTGTAGAAGACCGCGGATGTCCTTAGCAGTATTTTCGGCACGGACGGGTACCCGGGTAGAATCACTGACCCTCCGCAATCCAACTGGGTAGCTTCCTCATAAGAAAGTATTCGACACCACATTTGGATTCGAACCCACAACGATGAGATCCAAGAGACTTCTAAAACCGGAAACGACTAGATATCATCAGCGTGCGTCATGCATGCGGTCTACCGGTATAAACATAGACCGCGCACACATTGTAGTAGGTGACCAGTGGTTACCACGCTTGTATTTCAGGGGTGTGAGGTTTGATCCCCCGCTATATCATCAGCGGGCGTCATGCATGCAGTCTACCGGTATAGACATACACCGACACCGCGCACACATTTTAGTAGGTGACCAGTGGTTACCACGCTTGCATATCAAGGGTGTGAGGTTTGAGCCCCCGCTATATCATCAGCGTGCGTCATTCATGTGGTCTACCGGTATAGACATACACCGACAATGCGCACACATTGTAGTAGGTGACCAGTGGTTACCACGCTTGTATTTCAGGGGTGTGAGGTTTGATCCCCCGCTATATCATCAGCGTGCGTCATGCATGCGGTCTACCGGTATAAACATACACCGACAATGCGCACACATTGTAGTAGGTGACCAGTGGTTAACACGCTTGTATTTCAGGTGTGTGAGGTTTGAGCCCCTGCTATACCATAATAAATAAATGACTCATATCATAAATATACATGTATTTCGGATGATACTTGAAACCGAGGTATTTACACCGTGCGCGGAAAAGAACCATAGGAGACTCTGGAATGGGTCTCTGTCTGTGTAATATAATTTCATAACCATTACCGGCGACGCGGATGCCAATTAACTATCGTTGTGACAATAGTTCAACAATAATATATTGCTTCTGTGACGGTAAGCTCTTTTATTGAGTAAAACATACCTTCATGTTTCGTTTTCTTATGTCGTCGATGAAATGCACGGGTACATTTCTTAGGTCGTCGATGGAATGCACGGGTACATTTCTTAGGTTGTCGATGGAATGCACGGGTACATTTCTTAGGTCGTCGATGGAATGCACGGGTACATTTCTTAGGTCGTCGATGGAATGCACGGGTACATTTCTTAGGTCGTCGATGGAATGCACGGGTACATTTCTTAGGTCGTCGATGGAATGCACGGGTCATTTCTTAGGTCGTCAATGGAATGCCGGGTACATTTCTTAGGTCGTCGATGGAATGCACGCGTACATTTCTTAGGTCGTCGATGGAATGCACGGGTACATTTATTAGGTCGTCGATGGAATGCACGGGTACATTTCTTAGGTCGTCGATGGAATGCACGGGTACATTTCGACCAACTGTATCACTTTACACCAGTATGTACATTGATATTGTCTTGGTATTTTTCTTTCTGATAAAACATTTGTTCACAGGTATATCAAATGGACACGATAACGTTTTCCCTAGCCTAGCTTCTTCGCCATGCACACGATCTACATGAATATTCAAATGCAATTTTGGCTGTCAGATTAGCGCAGTGGTTAGCGCGCTCGCTTCTCACCAATGCATCCCCGGTTAGATCCTCGGACTGGGAAGTATGTGAGATGGTACGGTGGTTGCCAGATCGGACATGTGGGGTTTCTCCGGGTACTCCAGTTTCCTTCCATACGAATGACCACATTTACGCTTTCATCCGAGCCAACGAGAGTGATTAATATAAGTTGTTAGAACTTGCTTCGCAATCGTTGTAAAATAAAAAAAAAAGCTTAAACTTACACATAATAATATTAATAGTCTTTAGATGGATATATCAAACAGAGGTCTCCAATCGGCGCTTTGGCATAGTACTCTGTCTCTGTATCATTGCACTACCCTCCAAAATCTAAAATCACTAATCTCTTCAGGAGGCGTCTCTCATATGGGCAACCGGTAGCGACGATAAATACACGTACAACACATACACCGAAGTGCAAGGTAAAATTGCGAGATTATCTAAATCTAAATGCTCTGCAAGGAGTACAGGTATTTTTCCATCATTGTTCAACTGGACTTCAAACTCGTAAATAAATCACATTGTTCAACAAGGAAAACTGACGTAAAGCATTCTGTTGAAAAGACTGTAATATGCTTGCATAACGTAATTTGTAGTTACGTCTCTGCGGCGTCCATTCTTCACATGCATAGACAAAGAATGGCCACACCGGGCAGCGAGTCCAGCGTCCACCCTCCCCTATAATTTGAATAGCCCCAACTAATATTCCATCTCCTAATTTGACTGGATGTCTGTGTCGATTCATATTCTCTGCTTAGTATGCGAACGATGAACAAGATTTACACAAGACGGGACGAAAGTGACAACATTTACAATGATAGTTATTAATGCACGTTGCGTTTTCATTCAGCTGATTATGTAACTCTATGGTGCCCGACACAACGCGCGGGGCTGGACCTATTATTGCCGTATGATTAACCAACGTAAAAAGCCAATTCCGTACAATTTGGGATCTCTAATTGAACGTCCTGCTGTCATTGAATCGGAGTCCACTTTCGACCATTTTCTTTACGGGTCATTCACTTGGAAGTGCCCTGATAGAAAGCTAATTGTGGATTCTAATGACGCTAATAATAGCGCGAGATTAGGATTTGCACAGACAGGAGGGCCCTATTCTAACTAGCTAATGAGAACCTTCATATGTGGCAATGTTACACCGACGTTCGAGGACCAATAAATAGTGACGTTAATAGAATTTATTCTCGTCTTACGCTAGGTTTATAACCCGATACACAAATACTTTTAAGTAATTTAAAGTGATCACGCAAAATTAAATAAATTCTAAAAATGTCAATGTTTCTTCCTGTATTCTTTGTGAGAGGGATTGGCATTTCTTCATTGCTATGTGCTATCGGATATTTGATAACGATACACGTTAATACAGTACACTTCGTGCTACACTATTCGGATATCAACGAGACATACCGACATGTTGGCTATATTTAGGTGACATGAACATTTTTGTAAACTAGAATATATAATTTTATTATACATGTATATATCTACATTTCATTTTTATTATTCTGCGATAAATACGCGCCATGATTCTTATTCAATCTACACAATAAGAAACTGGGAAAACTGACATCAATTCGTACTACATACATCGGGGAAAAGGTCATTGCATATACCTTTTAGAAAGGACTGTTGCTAAGGTTGTTAAAACAGGTTCGATCCTTGGACTGGGAAGTATGTGAGATGGTACGGTGGTCGCCAGATGGGACAGGTGGGTTTTCTCCGGGTACTGCGGTTACCTCCCACACGAATAACCACATATACCCTTTCATCCGCGCCAACGCGAGTGAGTACTATAAGTTGTTAGAACTTGCTTCGCAATGTTAGACTTGGGCCCCTTCTTTTCCTTGTCTATATCAACGATATCGTTACAGAAATTAATTCTAGAATACGGCTATTTGCAGACGATACAAGCCTTTATTTAATTGTCGATGATCCTACTACAACTGCTAGATTGCTTAACATTGACCTAAGTAAGATACATTCATGGGCATCCACTTGGTTAGTTGACTTCAACCCATCTAATACTGAAACAATGACAGTGTCTAGAAAACAAAACAAACCCCATCATCCTGACCTATTTATGAACAACACTCCAATACAGAACGTAGACGAACACAAGCACTTGGGTATTACATTTTCAAAAGACGGTAAATGGCAATCACAAGCCCAGTCAATCGTTAATCGCGCTTGGCAACGCTTGGGACTCTTACGCCCCCTTAAATTAATTCTGAATCGAAAATCCCTTGAACGTCTATATTTCACATTCATAAGACCTCTACTCGAACACGGCGACGTCATATGGGGTAACTGCACTGAAGAACATAAGCGCGAACTTGAATCAATTCAATTAGAGGCTGCTCGAATCGTCACAGGAGCTACTAAGTTATGCAGTATAATTAACCTTTACACCGATTTAAAATGGGAAACGTTGGCAACTAGAAGAAAACAACACAAGTTAGTCTTATTTTACAAAATGAATAACAACTTGACCCCGAACTACTTAGTCGATCTCATACCCGAAACTACACAAACTAGATATAACCTAAGAAATGACTCCAACACACCATTAAGTCACTGCCGTACTCAGTTATATCAAAATTCCTTTCTCCCTTCAGTAATAAAGGATTGGAACACTCTTCCTCAAACAACTAAATCAAGTCCAATCAATTAAAATTGTGCATGCGGAGAAATTGAAACGGCAAACCATTACTTTTATACTGTCGCAACTATATCAACATCCGACAAACTTACCTTGCTAACTTACCATGTCCATTAACCTAACACAATCTTATCTACGGTAACGAAAGACTCAGTAACGAGCTAAACGTGCACCTCTTTCACAAAGTACAACAATTCATTGTTGCCTCTAAGCGATTCACAACTTGATCTACGAACACACGGATGGGCTGGGATGAGAACTTGTAGTATTCAAATACTTTGCAGCAACTTCAATTGTTACCTGAACATAATTATGGACTATATTTTTGTTTGAAACAAACGTTATCATAACTTTATAATAAAAAGTATTTATAATTTCATAATACACATAAATTCTTTAATCGGGTACCAAGATTTTATGTTTACCATGGAAATGAATTTATATAAGTTTGTATAAAGCTTGTTTTCAGATCCTTTTTGTATTACAATTATTTTATGACATTTGTATATGTATACATAAATATGTAATAGAACAAATAAATACTGTTTAAACTAACGTTAGACTTTACATAGAATAGATGAAGGCGTTTTGCAATTCAATTCACGCCCCTTACCGTTTGAAATAGTTGTTCTTGACACTGGGCTGATGGACAATTTCGTTCCAGAGAGGCTCTGTCATTTAAAGAAAAATACAGAACGGAAAAAGACGGAACTGATACTTGTGTGCAACACATTGTCGTATTAATGAAAACATTTGTGCAAAGGTACTCTTAAATAGCTCCATGGCAATCGTTGTATAATAAATAAAGTTTAAACTTTAATACGCGCCATTTTTCCTATTCCTATTAAATTCGTACTACATACATCGAGGAAAATGGTCACAAAATAGACCTTTTAGAAAGGACTGTTGCTAAGGTTGTTAAAACGTGTTACCCAATCAGTTTGTACTTTTAACACATGGAGTTTACTAAATGGATAAGATATTGAGAAGAGCCGTCTCTAATGTTGTAAGAACTTGTGGCTCGACCCATTTTTGCTTTCTTTGCATATATTGTATGTAGATTCTGTGACATACATACTAGAGCAAACTAAAATATGATTATATAATGAAGTTTAAACTTTATTTATTTGACAACGATTGCGAAGCAAGTTTTAACAAATAATATTAATAATAATAATAATAATAATAATAATAAAGACTTTATTTAACGAGAGTACTCATTTAACAAAAGTTAATCTACCATGAGGCCCTTAATCACTCTCGTTGGCGCGGATGAAAGCGTAAATGTGGTCATCCGTGTGGGAGGAAACTGGAGCACCCGGAGAAAACCCACCTGTCCGATCTGACGACCACCGTACCATCTCACATACAGAGTTATGACCCTTTGCTTGTTTCATACAGGAACAGATGTTCGCCATGTCAATTATCTCAACATTACCTCTATATTACCTCGACATCACCTCTACATTGCCTCTACATTACCTCTAAATCACCTCTAAATTGCCTCTACATTACCTCGACATTACCTCTACATTACCTCTACATTACCTCGACATTACCTCTACATTACCTCTACATTACCTCTACATTACCTCTACATTACCTCTACATTATTCTCTACGCTACCTCGACATTACCTCGACATTACCTCTACATTAACTCTACGTTACCTCGACATTACCTCAACATTACCTCTATATTACCTCTACATTACCTCTACGTTACCTCTACATTACCGCTACATTACCTTTACATTACCTCTACGTTACCTCTACATTACCGCTACATTACCTTTACATTACCTCTACGTTACCTCGACATTACCTCTACATTACCTCTACATTGCCTCCACATTACCTCTATATTACCTCTACATTACCTCGACATAACCTCTACATTACCTCGACATAACCTCTAAATTGCCTCTACATTACCTCGCCTTACCTCTACATTACCTCGACATTACCTCTACAATGCCTCCACATTACCTCTATGTTACCTCTACATTGCCTCAACATAACCTCTACATTACCTCGACATAACCTCTAAATTGCCTCTACATTACCTCGCCTTACCTCTACATTACCTCGACATTACCTCTACAATGCCTCCACATTATATTACCTCTACATTGCCTCAACATAACCTCTACATTACCTCGACATAACCTCTACATTACCTCTACATTACCCCTACATTACCTCTACATCTACATTACCTCTACATCTACATTACCTCTACATCTACATTACATCTACATTACATCTGCATTACCTCTACATTACCTCTACATTACATCTACATTACATCTACATTACATCTACATTACATCTACATTACCTCTACATTACATCTACATTACCTCTACATTACCTCTACATTACCTCTACATTACATCTACATCTACATTACCTCTACATCTACATTACCTCTACATTACATCTACAGTACCTCTACATCTACATTACCTCTACATTACATCTACATTACATCACCTCTACATTACCTCTACATTACCTCTACATTACATCTACATTACCTCTACATTACATCTACATTACCTCTACATTACATCTACATTACCTCTACATTACATCTACTTACCTCTACATTACTCTACATTACCTCTACATTACATCTACATTACCTCTACATCTACATTACCTCTACATTACCTCTACATTACCTCTACATTACCTCTACATTACCTCTACATTACCTCGACATAACCTCTACATTACCTCTACATCTACATTACCTCTACATCTACATTACCTCTACATTACATCTACATTACCTCTACATCTACATTACCTCTACATCTACATTACCTCTACATCTACATTACATCTACATTACATCTACATTACATCTACATTACCTCTACATTACCTCTACATTACATCTACATTACCTCTACATTACATATACATTACCTCTACATTACCTCTACATTACCTCTACATTACATCTACATTACCTCTACATTACCTCTACATTACCTCTACATCTACATTACCTCTACATCTACATTACCTCTACATTACATCTACATTACCTCTACATCTACATTACCTCTACATTACATCTACATTACCTCTACATTACCTCTACATTACCTCTACATTACCTCTACATTACCTCTACATTACCTCTACATTACCTCTACATTACCTCTACATTACCTCTACATCTACATTACCTCTACATCTACATTACCTCTACATCTACATTACATATACAGTACCTCTACATTACATCTACATTACCTCTACATCTACATTACATCTACATTACCTCTACATTACATCTACATTACCTCTACATTACATCTACATTACCTCTACATTACCTCTACAGCTACATTACATCTACATTACCTCTACATTACATCTACATTACCTCTACATCTACATTACCTCTACATTACATCTACATTACCTCTACATCTACATTACCTCTACATCTACATTACATCTACATTACCTCTACATTACATCTACATTACATCTACATTACCTCTACATTACATCTACATTACATCTACATTACCTCTACATTACATCTACATTACCTCTACATTACCTCTACATTACCTCTACATTACATCTACATTACCTCTACATTACCTCTACATTACCTCTACATTACCTCTACATCTACATTACCTCTACATTACCTCTACATTACATCTACATTACCTCTTATCACCAATATTAGCAAATTGCGAACACTAGTTGAAGGCAGCTTTAGATCCACGTGACATTGCGTTTTAAGCTGGGGGAAGGCTAAGTAAATATATCGATTCATGTCATATATGCAGATTCATCCATCCATCCATGTGTCATTCATTATTGGCCACATTAACCACTCGCTTATTTAAAAGCATGTAGCCTTCAAAAGATAAATGTTTTTTCCGCTTTTTGACGCTCTAAGCTCTGTTGAAAATATTCATGCGATGTGTAGTATATATAACCATAGTTGTGTACATGTACTTACTTAACCGTTAAAGTTCATAGTTTGGATGATATTGCAAAATTTGATCAATTGCTTCAGACAGCTTTGACAACATGAGGAAGCATTGAATATAGAAAGTAAATTGAATGGTATAGGGTATACAAGTATATGCGATGGCATAGTTGAAGTTATAGCTAATTATGGGACACATATACAGCTTCTATATGGTCTGACTGTGCACATGTGCTTTACTCTTGTGCCTTTTCAATTCTGCAGAATATAAAAGTAATACCTTTGCAAACTATGTTCCAAGAATCAGATGATATATCGGTTGCGTATCTACACTCTCGATATATCACTGTTGTTGAGAGTTATACACCCAGACAGTACTGCAAGCTATCGATAGTCTCGATATATCGTTGTTGTTGAGAGACATACAATAATACAGTACTGCTAGCTATCTACACTCTCGATATATCGTTGTTGTTGAAGAGAGTCATACACCCAGGCAGTACTGCAAGCTATCTACACTCTCGATATATCGTTGTTGATGACAGTTATACACACAGACAGTACTGCAAGCTATCTATAGTCTCGATATATCGTTGTTGTTGAAGAGAGTCATACACACAGGCAGTACTGCAAGCTATCTACACTCTCGATATATCGTTGTTGTTGAGAGACATACACCGATATAGCACTTCAAGCTGTCTATTGTCTCGATATATCGCTGTTGTTGAGAGACATACACCCAGACAGTACTGCAATCTATCTATAGTCTCGGTATATCGTTGTTGTTGAGAGACATACACTCAGACAGTACTGCAATCTATCTATAGTCTCGGTATATCGTTGTTGTTGAGAGACATACACTCAGACAGTACTGCAAGCTATCTATAGTCTCGATATATCGTTGTTGTTGAGAGTCCTACATCGAGATAGCACCTCAAGCTGTCTATAGTCTCGATATATCGTTGTTGTTGAGAGACATACACCGATATAGCACTTCAAGCTGTCTATTGTCTCGGTATATCGTTGTTGTTGAGAGACATACACCGATATAGCACTTCAAGCTGTCTATTGTCTCGGTATATCGTTGTTATTGAGAGACATACACTCAGACAGTACTGCAAGCTATCTACACTCTCGATATATCGTCGTTGTTGAGAGTCATACACCCAGACAGTACTGCAAGCTATCTATAGTCTCGATATATCGTTGTTGTTGAAGAGAGTTATACACCCATACAGTACTGCAAGCTATCTACACTCTCGATATATCGCTGTTGATGAGAGTTATACACCCAGACAGTACTGCAAGCTATGTACACTCTCGATATGTCGTTGTTGTAGAGAGTCATACACCCAGACAGTACTACAAGCTATCTACACTCTCGATATATCGTTGTTGTTGAGAGACATACACCCAGACAGTACTGCAAGCTGTCTACAGTCGCGATATATCGCTGTTGTTGAGAGTTATGCACCCAGACAGTACTGCAAGCTGTCTACAGTCGTGATATATCGTTGTTGTTGAGAGTTATGCACCCAGACAGTACTGCAAGCTGTCAACAGTCGCGATATATCGCTGTTGTTGAGAGACATACAATAATACAGTACTGAAAGCTATCTACACTCTCGATATATCGTTGTTGTTGAGAGTTATACACACAGACAGTACTGCAGGCTATCTACACTCTCGATATATCGTTGTTGTAGAGAGTCATACCCCAGACAGTACTGCAAGCTATCTACACTCTCGATATATCGTTGTTGTTGAGAGACATACACACAGACAGTACTGCAAGCTATCTACACTCTCGATATATCGTTGTTGTTGAGATACCTACACCCAGACAGTACTGCAAGCTATCTACACTCTCGATATATCGTTGTTGTTGAGATACCTACACCCAGACAGTACTGCAAGCTATCTACAGTCTCGATATATCGTTGTTGTTGAGAGCCATACACCCAGACAGTACTGCAAGCTATCTACACTCTCGATATAGCGTTGTTGTTGAGAGACATACAATAATACAGTACTGCTAGCTATCTACACTCTCGATATATCGTTGTTGTTGAAGAGAGTCATACACCCAGACAGTACTGCAAGCTATCTATAGTCTCGGTATATCGTTGTTGTTGAGAGACATACACCCAGACAGTACTGCAAGCTATCTATAGTCTCGATATATCGTTGTTGTTGAGAGACATACACTCAGACAGTACTGCAAGCTGTCTATAGTCTCGATATATCGTTGTTGTTGAGAGACATACAACGAGATAGCACTTCAAGCTGTCTATAGTCTCGATATATCGTTGTTGTTGAGAGACATACACCGATATAGCACTTCAAGCTGTCTATTGTCTCGATATATCGTTGTTGTTGAGAGTCATACACCCAGACAGTACTGCAAGCTGTCTTTAGTATCGATATATCGTTGTTGTTGAGAGACATACACCCAGACAGTACTGCAAGCTGTCAACAGTCTCGATATATCGTTGTTGTTGAGAGACATACACCGAGATAGCACTTCAAGCTGTCTATAGTCTCGATATATCGTTGTTGTCGAGATACATACAAGTATGCAGGACTACACGCTATCTACACTCGCGATTTATCGCTGCCGTTGAGATACATACACCCAGACAGTACTGCAAGCTATCTATAGTCTCGGTATATCGTTGTTGTTGAGAGACATACACCCAGACAGTACTGCAAGCTATCTATAGTCTCGGTATATCGTTGTTGTTGAGAGTCATACACCCAGACAGTACTGCAAGCTGTCTATAGTCTCGGTATATCGTTGTTGTTGAGATACATACACCCAGACAGTACTGCAAGCTGTCTATTGTCTCGGTATATCGTTGTTGTTGAGATACATACACCCAGACAGTACTGCAAGCTATCTATAGTCTCGGTATATCGTTGTTGTTGAGATACATACACCCAGACAGTACTGCAAGCTGTCTATAGTCTCGGTATATCGTTGTTGTTGAGATACATACACCCAGACAGTACTGCAAGCTGTCTATAGTCTCGGTATATCGTTGTTGTTGAGATACATACACCCAGACAGTACTGCAATCTATCTATAGTCTCGGTATATCGTTGTTGTTGAGATACCTACACCCAGACAGTACTGCAATCTATCTATAGTCTCGGTATATCGTTGTTGTTGAGATACATACACCCAGACAGTACTGCAAGCTGTCTATAGTCTCGGTATATCGTTGTTGTTGAGATACATACACCCAGACAGTACTGCAATCTATCTATAGTCTCGGTATATCGTTGTTGTTGAGATACCTACACCCAGACAGTACTGCAATCTATCTATAGTCTCGGTATATCGTTGTTGTTGAGATACATACACCCAGACAGTACTGCAAGCTGTCTATAGTCTCGGTATATCGTTGTTGTTGAGATACATACACCCAGACAGTACTGCAAGCTATCTATAGTCTCGGTATATCGTTGTTGTTGAGAGTCATACACCCAGACAGTACTGCAAGCTGTCTATAGTCTCGGTATATCGTTGTTGTTGAGATACATACACCCAGACAGTACTGCAATCTATCTATAGTCTCGGTATATCGTTGTTGTTGAGATACATACACCCAGACAGTACTGCAATCTATCTATAGTCTCGATATATCGTTGTTGGTGACAGACAAACAATTATACAGGACTACACGCTATCTACAGTCTCGATACATCGTTGTTGGTGACAGACAAACATGTATACAGGACTACACGCTATCTACAGTATCGATACATCGTTGTTGGTGACAGACAAACAAGTATACAGGACTACACGCTATCTACAGTATCGATATATCGTTGTTGGTGACAGACAAACAAGTATACAGGACTACACGCTATCTACAGTCTCGATGTATCGTTGTTGGTGACAGACAAACAATTATACAGGACTACACGCTATCTACAGTCTCGATACATGGTTGTTGGTGACAGACAAACAAGTATACAGGACTACACGCTATCTACAGTCTCGATGTATCGTTGTTGGTGACAGACAAACAATTATACAGGACTACACGCTATCTACAGTCTCGATATATCGTTGTTTGTGACAGACAAACAATTATACAGGACTACACGCTATCTACAGTCTCGATATATCGTTGTTTGTGACAGACAAACAATTATACAGGACTACACGCTATCTACAGTCTCGATATATCGTTGTTTGTGACAGACAAACAATTATACAGGACTACACGCTATCTACAGTCTCGATATATCGTTGTTTGTGACAGACAAACAATTATACAGGACTACACGCTATCTTCAGTCTCGATATATCGTTGTTGGTGACAGACAAACAAGTATACAGGACTACACGCTATCTACAGTCTCGATATATAGTTGTTGGTGACAGACAAACAATTATACAGGACTACACGCTATCTACAGTCTCGATATATCGTTGTTTGTGACAGACAAACAATTATACAGGACTACACGCTATCTACAGTCTCGATATATCGTTGTTTGTGACAGACAAACAATTATACAGGACTACACGCTATCTACAGTCTCGATATATCGTTGTTTGTGACAGACAAACAATTATACAGGACTACACGCTATCTACAGTCTCGATATATCGTTGTTTGTGACAGACAAACAATTATACAGGACTACACGCTATCTACAGTCTCGATATATCGTTGTTTGTGACAGACAAACAATTATACAGGACTACACGCTATCTACAGTCTCGATATATCGTTGTTTGTGACAGACAAACAATTATACAGGACTACACGCTATCTACAGTCTCGATATATCGTTGTTTGTGACAGACAAACAATTATACAGGACTACACGCTATCTACAGTCTCGATATATCGTTGTTTGTGACAGACAAACAATTATACAGGACTACACGCTATCTTCAGTATCGATATATCGTTGTTGGTGACAGACAAACAAGTATACAGGACTACACGCTATCTACAGTCTCGATATATAGTTGTTGGTGACAGACAAACAATTATACAGGACTACACGCTATCTACAGTCTCGATGTATCGTTCTTGTTGAGATACAGACAATTATACAGGACTACACGCTATCTACAGTATCGATATATCGTTGTTGGTGACAGACAAACAATTATACAGGACAACACGCTATCTACAGTCTCGATATATCGTTGTTGGTGACAGACAAACAATTATACAGGACTACACGCTATCTACAGTCTCGATATATCGTTGTTGGTGACAGACAAACAATTATACAGGACTACACACTATCTACAGTATCGATATATCGTTGTTGGTGACAGACAAACAATTATACAGGACTACACGCTATCTACAGTATCGATATATCGTTGTTGGTGACAGACAAACAATTATACAGGACTACACGCTATCTATAGTCTCGATATATCGTTGTTGGTGACAGACACACAATTATACAGGACTACACGCTATCTACAGTATCGATATATCGTTGTTGGTGACAGACAAACAATTATACATGACTACACGCTATCTACAGTCTCGATGTATCGTTGCTGGTGACAGACAAACAATTATACAGGACTAGACGCTATCTACAGTCTCGATGTATCGTTGTTGTTGAGATACAGACAATTATACAGGACTACACGCTATCTACAGTCTCGATGTATCGTTCTTGTTGAGATACAGACAATTATACAGGACTACACGCTATCTACAGTATCGATATATCGTTGTTGGTGACAGACAAACAATTATACAGGACAACACGCTATCTACAGTCTCGATATATCGTTGTTGGTGACAGACAAACAATTATACAGGACTACACGCTATCTACAGTCTCGATATATCGTTGTTGGTGACAGACAAACAATTATACAGGACTACACGCTATCTACAGTATCGATATATCGTTGTTGGTGACAGACAAACAATTATACAGGACTACACGCTATCTACAGTATCGATATATCGTTGTTGGTGACAGACAAACAATTATACAGGACTACACGCTATCTATAGTCTCGATATATCGTTGTTGGTGACAGACACACAATTATACAGGACTACACGCTATCTACAGTATCGATATATCGTTGTTGGTGACAGACAAACAATTATACATGACTACACGCTATCTACAGTCTCGATGTATCGTTGTTGGTGACAGACAAACAATTATACAGGACTAGACGCTATCTACAGTCTCGATGTATCGTTGTTGTTGAGATACAGACAATTATACAGGACTACACGCTATCTACAGTCTCGATATATCGTTGTTGGTGACAGACAAACAATTATACAGGACTACACGCTATCTACAGTATCGATATATCATTGTTGGTGACAGACAAACAATTATACAGGACTACACACTATCTACAGTCTCGATGTATCGTTGTTGGTGACAGACAAACAAGTATACAGGACTACACGCTATCTACAGTCTCGATGTATCGTTGTTGGTGACATACAAACAAGTATACAGGACTACACGCTATCTACAGTATCGATATATCGTTGTTGGTGACAGACAAACAAGTATACAGGACTACACGCTATCTACAGTATCGATATATCGTTGTTGGTGACAGACAAACAATTATACAGGACTATACGCTATCTACAGTCTCGATGTATCGTTCTTGTTGAGATACAGACAATTATACAGGACTACACGCTATCTACAGTCTCGATGTATCGTTCTTGTTGAGATACAGACAATTATACAGGACTACACGCTATCTACAGTCTCGATGTATCGTTCTTGTTGAGATACAGACACTTATACAGTACTACAAGCTATCTACAGTCTCGATGTATCGTTCTTGTTGAGATACAGACACTTATACAGTACTACAAGCTATCTACAGTCTCGATGTATCATTGTTGTTGAGATACAGACACTTATACAGTACTACAAGCTATCTACAGTCTCGATGTATCGTTGTTGTTGAGATACAGACACTTATACAGTACTACAAGCTATCTACAGGTTGGGGGAAGACCGTGTCTAATGATGTAATTGAGGCCCAACTCATTTGCTTCTTGAAATTTATTTCCGAATCGTTCAAGCATGGACACACTCAACATAGTATACAATAATGCAATATGTGTACCATCAATTTATTCATGCATTTATTGATTGCATAGTACATAAAAAGCAAGGGAGTCTGTTACTAGTTCATACAAATTTAGTTTAGCTATATTGCGAAACAAGTTATTACAACTTATATTAATCACGCTCGATACCTCATTCCTGGTGTATCCCATCGCCAAGTGATTGAGAGAAGAGACAATGTGGAATTTAAATGCCGTGTATAAGGGCACAATCGTAACGGCTAAAGCTGGGCGCGAACTCGGGGGCCTTTCACACCTGAAGCGAACGTGCTACCACTGCACTATCACGACTTCCACAAGTAGCCTCGTACTGTATCCGCATTGTAACCCAGGGGCTGTGCGTTCAACCCCTCCCCCCGAGTAGTGGTGGTTCTATCATTGGGCAAGACACTTAATTCCACTTTGTGTCTTCATTCACCGGTGCTAGTGGATTCTATAAGGAATGAGATCCCGAGAGCAATTATCGAAACTACTTGGTTTTCTATTTCCATCGTCAGATTTATCCCGAAATGTACATCGGGCCTTTCAGTTTGAATCCTTTATTTGACTGTTGTTCCCGTGATTGTATCATACACATGTTAATTTAAATGCGCATACAGTTAAACCAACACCACCAAAACACAAAACCACACACCAAAATGTGTTAAGCAGCCAGCCAAGGGAATCACAGAAAGTGGCTGCTTAGCACAGGTGGCTGCTTAATAGAGTTCAAATATATACTAAAATAACCAATTTGGAATCTAACAACTGGCTGCTTAATGCAGGTTGGCTGAATAAAAGAGGTGACCACGAACACAGGTTTACCTGTATGTGGTTAATTCCGGTGCTCAGAACGACAAACCATATTTCATTCGCCAATAAATAACTAAAAGACCTCTCCTTATTAAAGAGTTTTCAAGGGGAACAACTGACCAATGTCTTTTTTTTTTATTTAAGTTTATTTAACGTCGCTATCGGTTTCCCATTTGAGCGACGGGCTGTTTACCTAACAACACCATTCCTGGGCAGGCTCCAGCGGTTAGCCAGTACTTGGTGCACCAACCTCCGTAAGAAACTGCCAACTGTTTCATATAAATGAGACACGGTCTGAGCGGGGCTCGAACCCAATGTCACTTTATTAAACTAACGTTATATATATATATATATATATATATATATATGAACACGTTTCGCAAGTAAATTTGCATAAACTAAACGCAGTAGCAAATGTTACGATCGTGCCTCTCATTTAATGGCATGTGTATACACGTTGGATATGGTTAATACTATTAATCAATATTGCATATGTTAAAGTTTCTTTGCGCGTACGTTTTCTTTTAAAGGAAACATTAACGCAATCATTCATATACAAGTTCAAGCTACTACATGTAGAAACTAACTTTAAATAACAAACCACCATGTATTAAAGGAAAAACTCCGACATAGTGTGTGTCCATTTAAACACCGTCTAACTGGAAATGTGGGTATAATACTGAACGAAGTATGAACATCGCCCTTCAAATAAAGCAGTTATGGGAATTTGAAAAAAAATGAAATATTGGTCAAAATGTCCGCCATTTTAAATATTTGTGGGTAGTTATGACGTCATGACTACATAAACATTGACTTCCTGTTCGAATAAATATGCCTAAGGAAAACATATGTATACAACTGACACCAAAATAAGTATATTTGTTAAATAATATATATAGCTACATTTAGAGCTTTTAATAGACATGTTAAATCAAATATTTGTGTTGATATAATGAAAGTAATTTCCAAGATGGCAGCCTCCAAACTTTACTATTTGAGATAATCAATGTGTTAACATATCTTTATTCGCAGTGCGATTTTCAAATATGTTTCTTTCACATCATATGCTTAAGTGAGCTTTACTTTTCAAGATCAGTATGAAGCGTGTTGATGGTTTTCCTATAAGTTATTGGTGAGTAAATAGTTATCCATAAAGGGAGATAATTAACAAATAATAATTTCGCCAAAAAATAGACCCATCATTTTTGATGGCCGATGGCCAAAGTTTTACTTGAAACGTGAATAACTTATTATTGGAAATTACATGTATAGCACAATTATCACGATTTATCATCATTCACTTCTTAGAATAACCCAATATGTGGAGCACGTGCATATATCAATACAGTTACAAGCAAATATACCCATGTCAATGTTCCGCCTAGAACTATTTTATTACACAATCAGGATTATGAAGGCCCACTATAAACGCACTCCGAACTCACTCCTTAATACTATTTGTTAAACAAGCATTGAGTAATCACAGATTAAAAAACATCGATGTACATGATTCAGTCATCAAACTATGTTCACCCCCTGGCACTTAATATCGCCATTTTCATCTAGGTCCGTAGGTGCTTTAACCTAGGTCAGTATCAGCTGAAATATAGCCCTTAGCTTGGCCTTAATCTCGTTCAGTCCTGGCTAGGTTCCATTTCGGCTTGAGTACCAAACTCCACAAGTGAGCTCATGTCTAGAAACATGGGTTGTGCTGGATGTATGGTCCGCAATGGTTAAATATGCGTCCATTGGCTGTGCTGGATGTTTGGTCCGCAATGGTTAAATATGCGTCCATTGGCTGTGCTGGATGTTTGGTCGCAATGGTTAAATATGCGTCCATTGGCTGTGCTGGATGTTTGGTCCGCAATGGTTAAATATGCGTCCATTGGCTGTGCTGGATGTTTGGTCGCAATGGTTAAATATGCGCCCATTGGCTGTGCTGGATGTTTGGTCCGCAATGGTTAAATATGCGTCCATTGGCTGTGCTGGATGTTTGGTCCGCAATGGTTAATATGCGTCCATTGACGTAACGGCTTTAATCTAGGTACATAGCCGCATTAATCTTGGTTTCATAGCGGCATTAATCTAGATCACTGGCGGCTTGAGCCCACACATCACCCTACCATCTCTCCCTCTAGAACATGTCATCTCTACCCAACATTGGATTGCTGTTCGGTTGGGACTTTATGTGTCTGTAACAACTCTCGTTTCCTTCACTTTCAAGATCACTGGCGGCTTGAGCCCACAGATCACCCACCCTCCCTCTCTCTCTAGAACATGTTAGTTCTACCAGCATTGGATTACTGTTCGGCTGGGACTTTATTTGTCTGTAACAACTTTCGTTTCATTCACTTTCAAGATGCACATTCCATCTGCATATAAGTATCTCGGTATGCACTTCCAAGATGCACATTCCATCTGCATATAAATATCTCGGTATGCACTTCCAAGATGCGCATTCCATCTGCATATAAATATCTCGATATGCACTTTCAAGATGCACATTCCATCTGCATATAAATATCTCGGTATGCACTTCCAAGATGCGCATTCCATCTGCATATAAATATCTCGATATGCACTTTCAAGATGCGCATTCCATCTGCATATAAATATCTCGGTATGCACGAATTAAGCACATGTTGTAATACACATTGCACAAGCCCGAACATGGCAGTAGTTGTCTGGTTATCCAAGTTCTCATCGGTCTTCCGACCATTTGCGGTGCTTGGTTCCATGTCTCGTCTGTCTCAGCACTGATAGGATATAGGAGTCTCGCTCATCCATTTCGTGTTTTGATTGATCTAGTCCTGTGCTCCGGACATCGCAGTTTGAATCTGTATAACGAAACGAATAATGTAAGTAATAATAGATCTCTGTGCTGGTAGTGTGGAGTAGGGTGGGGTAGGTGAGATATGGTTCGGTAGGAATAGGATATGGGTAGGTGGTGGGCTTTGTGGGTTGGGGTATAGTATTGTAGAGTAGGGTAGGTTAGAGTACCTGGCTAAGGTAGCGTGGATGGGAGTGGATGTGGAGGTGAGCTCCGTGTGGCTATGTGTGTGGGGGGTCGCTTAGGGAATAGTGGTGTAGGATATGATGGGGACGTATGTGTAGGTTTGGTTGGGCTTGTAGTCTGCGGACAACAACTGACTTCATAACAGACAGTTTGCTGGGATAATTAAATATTTGTAATAGTGGCTACTATTATGCCATGATTGGTTTAGCAAATATAAATACAAAGCGTTGACATGTTTGAATTCTACATATTGTTTAGAAATAAAACATAACGTTCTGCCGTTTGTAAGACAATCAAGAAGAGTTGCTCACATGGTTTAAAATCAGAACATGGCAGGCTATTATTATGCAGTTTGCACAAATGTCCTATAAAAGCAGAACATGGCAGGCTATTATTATGCAGTTTGCACAAATGTCCTATAAAAGCAGAACATGGCAGGCTAGTATTATGCAGTTTGCAAAAATGTCCTATAAAAGCAGAACATGGCAGGCTAGTATTATGCAGTTTGCACAAATGTCCTATAAAAGCAGAACATGACAGGCTAGTATTAGGCAGTTTGTTTGCACAAACGGCCTATGAATAAATTAATAGTGAAAACACGCTATTAGTTATGACATTTGCATGAAGTTTAGCTGCCGACATTACCTGGAGATTCCCAGAATTCCACTGATAAGAGCGTATGTCCAGAGAAGAAATCACGTGACTGGTGGGCGCCTTTACAATCCCACAATACAATGTGTCCTTTCGGTTCATTGTCATGTTGCGTGTATGTTATCACACGCATGATGCCCTGTTTGTTCGTAAAACTTTCCTTTGTTTTCACTGGATCAAATAAATGCATTTTTGTCACGGTAGGATATCCATATTTGTCTGCAAGGTAGGGTCCGAACGCAAGCGGGTGGAATATGTACTGGAAGTCGTATTTTCCAGGGACGCTATCGGTGCCATTTTTTGATAATCTGATTACGTCACTTCCGAGTGAGTGTTGGTTCCCAATTTTGTTGAACGTGTATGAAAGCCGGAGTGCAGTTGTATCGTGGAGAAGCATGTTGACACTGTTTTCTATTCCAAGCAGACGAACAATGTGCCTGTTCCTATATATACCGCCGAAGTGGTAGTAGCCGGGATACAGCTTCTTCAACTCGGAAAATGGCGGAAGCTGAATCTGAAAATGAGGTAGAGATATATAAATGACAATCGATTGGAAACATGACAAAAGCTCGCAGAAGCTCGCGGCTGTTTAAGCTGCATGCATGTAGCAAGCGATACCGTTGCTACATATGTACATTTTTATTTCACATACATTTATATAAATTATATAAAGCAATCATTAGAATAATTGTAAATACGGCATATTTGAAAAGTTTTTGACCTGAATTATAAACATTACTGAAGAGGGTTTAAACTTTCAAAATCTCTAAATTGTTTTGAAAACATCACATGTGCTTAGTGTTTTTCTTTTCATAGTTTGCAAGAATTATATGGTGAATTCAATAAGCTAATATAAGCATGTGATAACCGAACTTGTTAGTGTGTGAACAATGCCGATCACCCTCGCCATTCCTGAGAATTTTGCATTATTTGGGAAATTTTATATTTTCACAGAAAATCTTAAATTATAACAAAAACACTAAATAAGATATGTTTGTAAGTGTCACGCATTTATGTTATAATATTGCATCAACAGTTACAAAAACAATGGATGAAATCAAACACATTTGTTGTTCATAATTTTGACCGGTAAATGTTTCTAAAAATTACACATATTTTATGAAGCAATCCTAGAATAGGTTAGATTTCAGCAAATTGTTTATCTGAAACACGAATACAACCCTCATGCAAATGTCGCTGTACTAAATTTCGGTCTACGTTCAAAATAATTTCATATAAATATCTGGAAGTTCAAACCGAGGTCTCGTGTGGTGCTATACATCGGGTATGCACAAGGAATGCTTCTGGGATCGGAGCGTCTGTCTAGACTGTATCTTGCACACTCATTTCAACAATAAAATGACTAATATACTTCTGGAAGTGCAACCATCAATAAAACAAAATAAAAACAACAACACTTTTCATTGTAGATGCAATTTAAATTTTCCCATGAGATTTGGATCACATTTTTAAGGTAATGAGCGTCGTATTACATAAGATATGTTTTTAACAAAGCCTATCTTTTAGTCAATACGTTCAAATTTATTTTCAAACTGCAGCGACGTTTAAAGACGGCTATTTGTAAACAATACATCTACTGTAGGATGCTTTCACTTTAAACCACTGACATGGTGTTCTCTTTCGACTTCACATGAGCTATTAGGAGGTATATGCCGGTGAAGTGATGTATTTATTTCAAGATAAATAGCATTTTACTTGTACTACTATAGACACTGTTACGCACTGTAAGATTACCTTACGTCTGTACTGAAACCCAATATGGGTTGGTGGGCTTTAATGCCAGTGATACCCGTGTTAGAACATGCACACACATTACAGGTGCCCCGAAACAGATTATTCGATATATATGTACAACCGCGATACCAGATCAAATCAGGGTTCAATTTGATTTATAAAATAAATCCAACTTGGTTATACATGTATGGATAAAACAAATTATATTGTTTGGTAATTTATGTATTTACGCTATAAGATATGTCATGTGATGCAACAGCAGAACAGATATGTATACATATACCCCGTGACAGTATCCGGGCTCCCAACAGCAGAACAGATATGTATACATATAACTTAACTAGACAAAACGACATAGTTGCATTGCTCTCCACCCCGTGACAGTATCCGGGCTCCCAACAGCAGAACAGATATGTATACATATAGCTTAACTAGACAAAACGACATAGTTGCATTGCTCTCCACCCCGTGACAGTATCCGGGCTCCCAACAGCAGAACAGATATGTATACATATAACTTAACTAGACAAAACGACATAGTTGCATTGCTCTCCACCCCGTGACAGTATCCAGGCTCCCAACAGCAGAACAGATATGTATACATATAGCTTAACTAGACAACACGACATAGTTGCATTACTCTCCACCCCGTGGCAGTACCCGGGCTCCCAACAGCAGAACAGATATGTATACATATAGCTTAACTAGACAAAACGACATAGTTGCATTGCTCTCCACCCCGTGACAGTATCCGGGCTCCCAACAGCTTAACAGATATGTATACATATAGCTTAACTAGACAAAACGACATAGTTGCATTGCTCTCCACCCCGTGACAGTATCCGGGCTCCCACAGCAGAACAGATATGTATACATATAACTTAACTAGACAAAACGACATAGTTGCATTGCTCTCCACCCCGTGACAGTATCCGGGCTCCCAACAGCAGAACAGATATGTATACATATAACTTAACTAGACAAAACGACAGAGTTGCATTGCTCTCCACCCCGTGACAGTATCCGGGCTCCCAACAGCAGAACAGATATGTATACATATAACTTAACTAGACAAAACGACATAGTTGCATTGCTCTCCACCCCGTGACAGTATCCGGGCTCCCAACAGCAGAACAGATATGTATACATATAACTTAACTAGACAAAACGACATAGTTGCATTGCTCTCCACCCCGTGACAGTATCCGGGCTCCCAACAGCAGAACAGATATGTATACATATAACTTAACTAGACAAAACGACATAGTTGCATTGCTCTCCACCCCGTGACAGTATCCGGGCTCCCAACAGCAGAACAGATATGTATACATATAACTTAACTAGACAAAACGACATAGTTGCATTGCTCTCCACCCCGTGACAGTATCCGGGCTCCCAACAGCAGAACAGATATGTATACATATAACTTAACTAGACAAAACGACATAGTTGCATTGCTCTCCACCCCGTGGCAGTATCCGGGCTCCCAACAGCAGAACAGATATGTATACATATAGCTTAACTAGACAACACGACATAGTTGCATTGCTCTCTACCCCGTGACAGTATCCGGGCTCCCAACAGCAGAACAGATATGTATACATATAACTTAACTAGACAAAACGACATAGTTGCATTGCTCTCCACCCCGTGACAGTATCCGGGCTCCCAACAGCAGAACAGATATGTATACATATAACTTAACTAGACAAAACGACATAGTTGCATTGCTCTCCACCCCGTGACAGTATCCGGGCTCCCAACAGCAGAACAGATATGTATACATATAACTTAACTAGACAAAACGACATAGTTGCATTGCTCTCCACCCCGTGACAGTATCCGGGCTCCCAACAGCAGAACAGATATGTATACATATAACTTAACTAGACAAAACGACATAGTTGCATTGCTCTCCACCCCGTGACAGTATCCGGGCTCCCAACAGCAGAACAGATATGTATACATATAACTTAACTAGACAAAACGACATAGTTGCATTGCTCTCCACCCCGTGACAGTATCCGGGCTCCCAACAGCAGAACAGATATGTATACATATAACTTAACTAGACAAAACGACATAGTTGCATTGCTCTCCACCCCGTGACAGTATCCGGGCTCCCAACAGCAGAACAGATATGTATACATATAACTTAACTAGACAAAACGACATAGTTGCATTGCTCTCCACCCCGTGACAGTATCCGGGCTCCCAACAGCAGAACAGATATGTATACATATAACTTAACTAGACAAAACGACATAGTTGCATTGCTCTCCACCCCGTGACAGTATCCGGGCTCCCAACAGCAGAACAGATATGTATACATATAACTTAACTAGACAAAACGACATAGTTGCATTGCTCTCGACCCCGTGGCAGTACCCAGGCTCCCAACAGCAGAACAGATATGTATACATATAACTTAACTAGACAAAACGACATAGTTGCATTGCTCTCCACCCCGTGACAGTATCCGGGCTCCCAACAGCAGAACAGATATGTGTACATATAACTTAACTAGACAAAACGACAGAGTGGCATTACTCTCGACCCCGTGGCAGTACCCAGGCTCCGAACAGCAGAACAGATATGTATACATATAACTTAACTAGACAAAACGACAGAGTTGCATTACTCTCTACCCCGTGGCAGTACCCAGGCTCCGAACCAACACCGCCACGCCACATCGTCCAGCAATAGCACATCATTCCACTCTATCATAAACATGCAGACGAATCATTATTATTGCAATAATTATGTCTCTAGTAATTGCATTCACATTTAACTCTTTCACCGCCAATGCCGCATAAAAGCGACTTTTACAAAAAGCAGATAACTCGATCAGACAGAACGAGCCCGTCAGATCAGATCATGCTATATTCTGACTGCTCTTCAGACAGTGGAGCTGAAGCGGAATAGCAAACGACATCAATCCTGACCAGACGTGGCGTTATGCCGCGGCTGATCTGGATCTATGTTGTTTGCACATGCTCTGAATTTATTCGGCGCTGAAAGAGTTAATATGCTTGTTTAAATTTGTGTTTGAACTATATGTTTGTACATAGGTGATACTTAAATAAAGATGAAAACTAAGCTAAACTTTTACAAGTATGCATGTGCTTCGTTAGACTAATGGACAAATGAACGGACAATGGAGCGCAAACAAAATCCTTAAACATGACAGATACACTTGATGAGGATACAACTTACAATGTACGTCAAGTACATATTGCTATAAATGATATTTACACGTACATATTTATTTGATGACAAGGACTATGTGAGCGTGATCAATGGCCTAGTGGTGGTATGCTGGACCCGTAACTCAGGTCTCGTATGTTTGATCCCCCCGTCTACACCATAACATTACTAATAGCAGAAATGTGCAACCATGCACAAAATCATTCAAATTTTGCTTTTGGGGTTACATTTATTTATCGTCATCCCCTGGTGAATCGGGATATATACCTGAAGTAAATTACAGTCTACATCCGCTATGTCAAAGTCGGTTATGTCGAATTATCCGGTTATCTCGAAGTCCCCGTTTCAGACACTATCATTTTACATATAACTCACTCCGTTTATATCGAATTTCGTTAAGTTACATTTCGGTTATGTCGAAGTATTTTGTTCTGTTCGACGGAATTCGACATAGCGGATGTAAACTGTAGTTATTTTATTGCTTGGAGGATTTGGCACTATACAGAAGACGCTCCAATATCAAACGCATCCCTGGTTCATTTACATACCCATTGTATAGCACCGATACATGCGACCTCTGGTTATAATCACATACTTATGTTGGTGTGTGCGTTTATTTATCGTCGCTACCGGTTGCCCATATGAGTGACGCCTCCTGAAGAGATTAGTCATTCTAGATTGTTTTAGGATAATGCAATGATAAAGACAGATACCCATTTCAGAACATCCTCTGGTTCTTTTACGTGCACGGTGTACAGCACCGACACGAGACCTCGGTTTAACTTCCCATCTGAAAGACTGTTAATTTTATTAGGGTCAGACGGATGAGAGCAACTGTCTATTTGAGTCTGTGCGAGAGTGTGAAATACACTAAATGACTTGCTGCCATTAATGGGAAAATAGACGGTTATTGGGAGAATTATTGCCATTAACTGTGATAAACTTTTAGCCTGTTTGCTTATTTCAATTCATGCTGGTAGCACAATATGTTCAGCAATACGTCTATAAACAAAGATCGACAACCATTCCAATAATGGTCCACACGAGCTCTCTAATTATTACGTATCGATGTCAATAGTCTAATTCTTAAACAACTATTATTGTATGTCGCCGGTAAAGTCGCTTTTGTGGACAGGTGAAAAATTGTTTCTTTTGAAAACGGACTTGCATCAATTTATCTTTTCTTAGATTGCGATCTATAAGAAATCACCTGTTTACAATGTTTTGTTTGTTGGCATTGTGTGTGATCGAGTTAGGGACATGATAGATTTCTTCTATTAATAAAGTATGTGTCATTAGACATAGATGCGATGCATCCCATTGGTCATAAGACAACCGCCGTCTGGGCACGTGCTTTGAGTATTATCCGTACACAAATCCGTTCGTAATTAATATTTAAGCAACAACTGAATAGAGATAAATGCTCTGAAAATTGCAACCTTGGACGGACAACACGCTCAAGATTAGGGACCAATAGAGCGAGAGACATGTGTTGTTCATTTTCATCGCATTGAAACGAGTTGTGAAAGGGAGGGATCGTACGGGATGCCTGGACAATCGCCGGACTGACAGGGACCGGAACTAATCCGATGTGACAGGCATTGGTCTCGGTAGTAAAATAAAAACGTGCTGTATATCCATAATCCCTTCGCTTAAATAGTTCGTTATTCCTGAGTTGTCAATTTACATTTCGTAAATGATAGTTTCAACTTCTTTATATCTCGTTGTTCCATCATTCCACTGCACGAAAACTTCCACTGTGGAAGTCGTGATAGCGCAGTGGATGCGCGTTCGCTTCAGGTGCGAAAGGTCCGGAGTTCGAGCCCCGCTGGAGCCGTTACGATTGTGCCCTTAGGCAAGGCATTTAAATTCCACATTGCCTCTTCTCTCTCCTTCATGGCGATGGATTCCATCAGGAATGAGGTCTCGAGAGTGATTAACATAAGTTGAAAGAACTTGTTTCGCAATCGAGCTAAAATAAATTTGTATAGACTAAACGAAAAGGTTATCAATTCATGCAAATTATTTTCTTTCACAAATCAATCACTCATACCTGTTAAGATTCTCTCATAAAATTCTGTTGCAAATTGGACAAAGTAAAACATGAATTTATATTGCTCTGCTATTGTTCAATAGATACGATCATATATTTAAACAAACTGCCTGTACTGCGTTTAGACTTCCATGACATAATACACAGAATATGAGTTGTTATAATCGTATTAAGATACGAGTTAAAGAAGCTCAACTTTGATGTTGATACAGGGTGGCTATTGTTACTGTGTCACTTAATTTTACGAGCGCTAAAAAATAAAACCCTTTACAACTTCTCAGATCATTAACTACTTTAATAATTTACTTTACGATTGATTTATATGGCGATAAACAGATGTGTAATAGAGGTGTAATCCCACATAACAGTATGGTAAGTTGATAATCTGAAGCTGATCTGAGTGTAATTGATAATCAACAGTTTACAGCCCCATACAGCCCCTGAATACTCCCTTTAAAGTAACGTCTTAAAAGGGAATGTAAAACTCATAATTTGACAATAACCTGTTACAGATTGGCTGATTATTTTTATGTCGATGGTTTTATAAATGCATTTTTTGCATTTTAAGCTAACGGTCGTATACAATATGTGTTTGTACGTTTATTTATCATCGCTACCGGTTGCCCATATGAGCGACGATTCAGTTGCGAAATGTATGGAATTCGAGCCACGCTGGAGCCGATGCGATTGTCATTAGGCAAGGCATTTACATTCCACGTTGCTTCTTCTCTCTCTCCCTCGTGGCGCAATCGATTTAAAATATATTTGTATAAACTAACAAGACTTTCATCATCTCTGTAACCATGCATTATACTTTAATGGTGTATTGTATACATCATGCTACGTTGTATATTTTTTATAAATGACTAATTCTATTTCAATATTTTTGTTAAAAATTGACGCTGACTAAATACCACTGTATACATATTTGTGTATCAGTGCCAAGTTATCAGCCTAGACAACTCTAATATCAACACGAACGTTGACCGTGTCGTTTTCATGGCAAAACTGTCCTTTTCCATTGTTGGGGATATTAGAGAGAATCACTGTGAACAATTTCTCTAATGATCCCAGAAGCAACAGCCAACGTTTAACGTTGAGGCTATACATTTACGTTGCGCTAACAGTTACAAAATGATCACTAAGTTACAAATCTAATAATAATAATAATAATAAAGACTTTATTTTACGAGAGAACACATGTAGCAAAATCTTACCATGTCTCAACATATATACAAACTAAATGATAGGACTATATTTTAAGTGAAAACTGCATATTGGAATTATATAAGGAATGCTAAAGCTGAACAGTAGAGAAACTATATATAATATGTTATGGAATATGATGATATATGAAATTGTCTACCAGAGTAGAAAATGGGGAATTAGACAATTAATGACAATACATATATATAACAATATGCGGATATCACTTATAGGGGTATCTTGAAAAACGTTTATTTATCGTCGCTACCGGTTGCCCATATGAGCGACGCCTCCTGATGAGATTAGTTATTTTAGATTTTGGAGTATAGTGCATGATACAGACAGAGACCCATTCCAGAATCTACCCTGGTTCTTTTACATGCACGGTGTAACGCACCGACACGAGACCTCGGTTTAACGTCCCATCTGAAAGACTGTTAATTTTATTAGGATCGGACGGGGATCGAACCTGCGATCCATGGATCACAAATCTTGAAAATAACCTTGACATCAGCTTAAATACAGCCATTCACAGAAATCTGAAGCTCGCTAAAAGCTACAAAAGTTAACGGTACAAGTTACAATTTATTCAGGCCGGTTATAGCTTGTTATATCTTTAAATGTCCTAAGTTTTAGGGACGCTTGTCACTTTTAAACTAATGACGACTCTCCGGCTACCCGGGTAGAACAAGCGACCTTCCGCAAGCCAGATGGATAGCTTCCTCACATGAAATAATTCGGCATCCCCAGTAGGATTCGAGCTTACAACGGAGTGTGGAACGTGATTTGAAATCAACGACCGTAACAACCCAGCCAGAATATACAGGACATGAACCATATTAAATTATTAATTCATGTTGTTTTATTACAAAGATGGCCAAATGTGGTTTATATGCAACCAATCTATTATTAAAAATAGCATGTTTAGAAAGATAGTTCCTACATTACATAGGTACACAGGCTTTTATGTTTGGTTAAGCTCTCTGGTTGAGATATTCGTATTATTAATAGAAAGCCACAAACAATGGACTATAATTTGAAGCATACAATATGCATGTATATTCTCTTTCAATTCTTTATGTTATTTTTCGTACACTATCCTAACGATGAAATCGGAGATGTTCCGAACGAGTGGAGTGGATACGTTTGATGACAAGGATTACATTAGAGATAAGGAACAAACTGAAGAGGTAAAATTGAAAACAAAGTATGCGATTGTTTTCAATTTCACTTCAAAGTTTGACTTGTTGATAGTAAATGGTAATTCGATAGAAGGGTTTGATTTCACGAGGACACTATACGTGTACATGCGTGCGGTTTAGTGACACGAGCAGCGAGGAAGGGGTATGCTCAGTAGTCTGGTAATCCAGGGATCGAGCCCTCAATCAGACAGTAATAAATTAACAGTATTTCAGATGGGATTTTGAACCGAGGTATCGTGTCGGTGCTTTACATCGTACACGTAAAAGAACCAGAGGAGATTCTGGAATGTGTCTCTGTCTGTACCATTTCACTATGCTCCAACAATCTAAAATGACTAACCTCTTCAGGAGGCGTCGCTCATATGGGCAACCGGTAGCGACGATAAATAAACGCACAGGTATGTGCTAGGCAGATTAGTTATCATCATATTCCATAACGTATTATATACAGTTTACCTACTTTTACATTACTATATAATTCCAATGTGCAGTTTTCACTTAGAGTCCTATCTTTTGATTACATTTGATTTACATATATGTCGAGGGCCTCGTGGTAGATTAGCCGTTGTTAAATGAGTTCTCTCGTAAAATAAAGTCTTTATATTTATTATTATTATTATTATTGCTATGTTCTGTCGCTTCAAAAGCCGGCTTATGTCGCTAGAAATAAAAGTTGCTCTGAAAAGATACAGATCTAAATCTGTGTGTGTAACTGGAATGACTGCATGCCCTTAATGTGATCTTGCAGCATAATTTACACCAGCTATTTAGACCATGTAGTTCGTACAGCTGTCCGAATAGCGCAGTGATTAACATGCTAGTGCTAACCCGATGCAACCCGGGTTCGATCCTCGGAATCAAGTTGATGCATTGTATGTTTCGTGTTAGCTTAAGCTTATTTAAGCTTATTTAACATTTCTATATAATAAGTTATAACATTAAAATAAGTTTATGCAAAAGTTATTTTTAGCTCGATTGCGAAGCAAGTTCTTACAACTTATATTAATCACTCTCGATACTTTTTTTTTTAATCATATTTTATTGCAAATCATTATTATATATGTCATGCATAAACAGATATCATACATAATATGAACATGCAAATGGTTTGGGCCACACGTTTTAACAACATTAGACAACGGCCCGCACCAGGATACCGATCTCGATACCTCATTCCTGATGGAATCCATCGCCACGAGGGAGAGAGAAGAGGCAACGTGGAATTTGAATGCCCCGCAAAGGGCACATTCGTAACGGCTCCAGCGGGGCTAGAACTCCGGACCATTCGCATCTGAAACGAACGCACATCCACTGCTCTATCACGACGTCCACAATTATATAATTATACAGTGTATATTTACACACATAGTTTAATACAAATTTATTTACACACATACCTACGGTGTCTAGGGGCTGATCACGAACTATATTCAGGTTCGACTTAGATATGAATGGCACGTTAGCAGTTGGCTTACTTTTTAATTTTTTTTTATTTAACGTCGCTACCGGTTTCCCATTTGAGCGACGGGCAGTTTACCTAACAACACCTTTCCTGGGCAGGCTCCAGCGGTTAACCAGTACTTGGTGCACCAACCTCCGTAAGAAACTGCCAACTTTTTCATATAAATGAGACACGGTCTGAGCGGGGCTCGAACCCTTGACCATCAGAGATGATAGGTTACAGTGGTATACAAGTCAGAGACCTTAACCACTCGACCACGGAGGCGGACTGAGGATTACCATTTAGCTTTTGGGAATGCTTAAATGCTGCGAAATGTTTGACATACCTATCCATTCAAGTTGTAAGCACTGTATATCACTTTATATGCAAACATTAATAACCTCTTGTATTACGGCCAGGATAGTAGGTATTTTTAAAGCATAATTATACAGTGCTGTACTGTGTTTACAACATGAATGGTGTTAACGACAATAAACAACATTTGATTTGATGTCTGTGGAACATATTACAATATTTAGGCATTCCAAAAAGCTGAACAGAACAGAACAGAACATCTCTTTTATTTCACTCAATACATGTACAAAACATGCAAATATGAGGTATTTACAATAAACAAGACATACAAACAAAGCTAAATGGCAAATATGATAATGGACCTCCGTGGCCTAGTGGCTACGGTCCTTAATTCCCAGTCACCAACACCTTACCGTTGTATGTTGGATTCCCACTGGGGCTGTCGAATTCTATTATGTGAGAAAGCTATCCATTTGGCTTGCGGAAGCTCGGTGGTTCTACCCTTCGTGCCCGTCCCTTTCCGAAATACTGCTCGTAGTGACATCCGGGCTCTTCCACCACCAATATTATTTATATGTAAGGTTAATTAACGTCCGCCCCGTGGTCGAGTGGTTAAGGTCGCTGACTTGTATACCACTGTAACCTATCATCACTGATGGTCACGGGTTCGAGCCCCGCTCAGACCGTGTCTCATTTATATGAAAAAGTTGGCAGTTTCTTACGGAGGTTGGTGCACTCAAGTACTGGTTAACCGCTGGAGCCTGCCCAGGAAATGGTGCTGATGCAGGCGTAAAACCCGAAATATAACAATATAATTAACGTTGCTACCAGGTTGCCCATTTGAGCGACGGGCAGCTTACCTAAGAAAACCATTCCTGGGCAGGCTCCAGCGGTTAACCAGTACAACAAGAGAGTCGCCATATGACCCAAGCTGTTGGTACGACACTAAGCAAAACAAAACAAGAGACAAACACATAGCAAACAGAAAGGAGTAGTTAGTATTGTACAAGTATAGTTTATATATGGACTACTTACTGTTCCCGCGTCCACTACAGCTAGCAGAAATGCTGCAAACATCGACATAATGTACGGTATTTCCATTGTACAATAAATATATTCTATACGGATCTGTCACACATTTATATATCACAGTTTCATTTAGCATACGCGCACGTACATGTGTTATAGTTCCACTCACACAGACGCACGTGAGGTTGTCATCCGCTAATGATGTTATTACAATTTCATCAACACAAACACATATGCATGTGTTATAACGTTCTTATTTACTAAGAGTAAAATGTTATTTTTCACATATAGATTTTCAGTTATTTAAAACTGATCGTTAAGAACATAGTTTTATTCATGTAAGGTATAAAACTAATTAATCATCCGATAGAGCATACACAAGTTTAACACAAATACGGTTTTAAACACCCTCTCTAGTACGATAATCTCATAAATCTATGTCCTCCATGAATTGTCTTTGTTTCCAGGTAACATTCACCAACATTCGTAAATATGTAATTAATAACGTACTTAAATTTATTTAGTAATAAACTTTTTTCAATATCGTGTGTGCACGTCAATTTTAATACCCATGCATTCAGTTGAAAGTAAATTTGATTCTGCTTAACGGTGGTCGTACAGTCGTGTTTACCTGGAGCTACTACATATTCATGACCAGCCGTGTGCCAACTACCAATGAAAATACAGATCGGTAATAGTGGGCGTACCGATACATTGAAAAAAAGTATGATATTATATTACGGAAAACGGCAGCATCCGCTTATCAAAGGGTTTAACAAATATTATGAACATTGTAAAAAGGAGACGTGTGTCGCACCATTACATGTAGCAACACGTAGAAATGTAAAACTGTCTATACAGAATAATGTTCAACTAGTGTTGCTTTATACATGTGTTATAACGAACAGAACTACCCTGTCTTGGCCCCGGCTTTAACTCATTTTTCTTCTTCAACTCCAAGATGCGTTCGTGAAATAAAAAAACGCACCAACAACTTGCAGACTGCCCATATGTAATGACATATTACCCAATTGACATTAGTGTTGCCATGATAACTTTTAAACTGTTATCATAATATTGAATGAAGAATACTATATGAGTTAGCATGACAAATATTTGACTGATGTTTTAAAAACAAAAATACAAACAGATATTTATGTTTACAATGTAGGGGTGGTATATATGTGTTAATGCTTAATGTTTATTGTTATGCATGTTCCGTTTCATTCTCATGTCACTTTTAATAATTGTTTACTTATATACTTCCTTGCTTGTTTACTTCCTTGGGTATTTACTTCCATCCTTTACTTCCTTACTCGCCTGCTCGCGTACCTGCTTGCTCGCTTACTTGCTCGCTCGCGTACTTGCATGCTGCGTACTTGCTCGTTCGCGTACTTGCTTGCTCGCGTACTTGCTTGCTCGCTTACTTGCTTGCTTACTTCCTTTCTTGTTTACTTCCTTGCTTGTTACTTCCTTCCTTGCTCGCGTACTTGCGTACTTGCTTACTTACTTCCTTCTCCTTCCTTGCTCGCTTACTTGCTTGCTTACTTCCTTCCTTGCTCGCGTACTTGCGTACTTGCTTACTTGCTTGCTTACTTCCTTTCTTGTTTACTTCCTTGCTTGTTTACTTCCTTGCTTGCTTACTTCCTTCCTTGCTCGCTTACTTGCTTGCTCGCTTACTTACTTGCTTGCTCGCTTACTTGCTTGCTCGCTTACTTGCTTGCTTGCTTACTTGCTTGCTCGCTTACTTGCTTGCTCGCTTACTTGCTTGCTTGCTTACTTGCTTGCTCGCGTACTTGCCTGCTCGCTTACTTGCTTGCTTACTTCCTTCCTTGCTCGCGTACTTGCCTGCTCGCTTACTTGCTTGCTCGCTTACTTGCTTGCTCGCTTACTTGCTTGCTCGCTTACTTGCTTGCTCGCTTACATGCTTGTTCGTTTACTTGCTTGCTCGCTTACTTGCTTGCTCGCTTACTTGCTTGCTCGCTTACCTGCTTGCTCGGTTACTTGCTTGCTCGGTTACTTGCTTGCTCGCTTACTTCCTTGCATGTTTACTTGCTTGCTCGCTTACTTGCTTGCTCGCTTACTTCCTTGCATGTTTACTTGCTTGCTCGCTTACTTGCTTGTTCGATTACTTCCTTGCATGTTTACGTGCTTGCTCGCTTACTTGCTTGTTCGATTACTTCCTTGCATGTTTACTTCCTTGCTCGCTTACTTGCTTGTTCGATTACTTCCTTGCATGTTTACTTCCTTGCTCGCTTACTTGTTTGCATGTTTACTTGCTTGCTCGCTTACTTCCTTGCCTGCTTATTTCCTTGCATGTTTACTTCATTTGGCATTTATTTCATTGTTAGCTACTTCCATCCTGGCTCGCTTACTTGCTTGCTCGCTTACTTACTTGCTCGCTTTCTTCCCTGCTCGCTTATTACTTACTTACTTATACAGAGGAAAATATCTGTAGTCCAGGTAAACACTTCCTGAAATTAAATCTAAGAATGTACATCCTGAATATTGCGGCGACATCTCCATCTCAACAAGTCTGTATGCTCGATAGTTTCTACTTATTTTCAGATAAATAAAGGCAGATAATTTCGTTTCCTGGTCAAACAATTTGGGACCAGTTACAAAATAGTGAATAAAAGTAACAATAAGGTGTTATATAAACAACTTACGTATCTGGGCATAACAATTGAGATTACTATATATGGATTATGATAATGTTATTTACACTCGCCTCCCCGCGAACCCAACATGCCATCGTGCTATACTATAAAGCATGTGATGGTGATGGAGTTTATTTACCCTCGGCCCCGGCGGTCCCAATGGGCGAGCGTGCTATATGGCATTATGATGATGCTAGAGTTTATTTACCCTCGGCCCCGGCGGTCCCTATGGGCGAGCGTGTTATATGGCGATATTGGGGTTTATTTACCCTCGACCCGAACATCGAATCTGGCTATCCATATGGGTGAGCGTGCTACAGCGATGCTGGAGTTTATTTACCCTCGACTCCGGCGGTCCCTATTGATGAGCGTGCTACAGCGATGCTGGAGTTTATTTAAGGTCGATCCCTATGGGTGAGCGTGCTACAGCGATGCTGGAGTTTATTTACGCTCGATCCCTATGGGCGAGCGTGCTACAGCGATGCTGGAGTTTATTTACCCTTGACCCCGATCATCCCTATTGGCGAGTGTGTTATATGGCATGTACTGATGGTGGTGTATATTTATTCAATGATGATGTTCGCGTTCACGTTAGTTATTGAAATCATAAATACCAAATAATTAACTAATATATTATTAACTGAAGAATGTATGGTCGAATCATATATGTGAGTTCTGACTAAAAAATTCTATAAAACAAATATTTATATAAGATAATGCCGGAGATATGTTTTTGACAGCTACATCCTAAAAAATCAGTAAAAGCTTTTACATTCCTTAACTTCATCATAACATTTATCGCAGCATCTATATTCTAATTTTTCTTCAAATAGAAAAAAAATCTATTATTCATATTCACTTATAATTATTCTAGTGTCAAATTTAGCAAGTAAATTGTTTGTTAGTTTGGGGTTTTAAAGAAGTCGTACCAACAGCGTATGTTAGAGGGTACTTTATTAAAAAGTCAACGACATAAACAACTCGGCCACTTAGGTTCCATCTATAGATAACTTTAGCAAACACCCACATAGTCATACAGACGGGTCTGTAGTCCAGTGGTAACACACTGGACTGGTAATCCTCTGTCTGTATCATTGCACTATCCTTCAAAAATCTAAAATGACTAATTTCTTCTGGAGGCGTCACTCATATGGGCAACCGGCAGCTCTGTGGTTAACACGTTGTACTGGTAATCCATGGATCGCAGGTACGATCCCTCCTCTGACCCTAATACAATTAACAGTCTTTCAGTTAGGACTTTAAACCGAGGTCTCATGTCGGTGCTGTACACCGTGCACGTCAAAGAACCAGAGGAGACTCTGGAATGGGTCTCTGTCTGTATCAGTGCACTATCCTCCAACACTCTAAAATTACTAATATGGGCAACCGGTAGCGACGATAAATAAACGTAAAACACACATTCTATTTTCAATGCGATCAAATGTCACAAGTACATTGACACTTCCTCTTCAATCTACAATCTTGTTAAAAGTTGATATCATAAAGTTGTTAAAATATTTTGATATTTCATTTTCTTTACTTTTGTTTCTTTGGTTTCCACTCGAATCCGATCGGGTCATTGCGGGTCACTTGGGTCAATTTAAGTGTTTTTGAGGGTCATTTCATTTCTTTTAAGATTTTCTCGAATTAGTAAAAACATATCACGAGGATGTATTGAAAGCAAGGATCAGTCAGTCATTTTGTATTATTAATTGCTCGTAAAATGGATTTCAAAGCAAATTCACACAAATTTGTAAAATAAAATCTAAACAGATGTACCCTAAAAGTGACAAAAGGGCCATGATCTGAGATTAATTGGATAAATTTCAAAGATGTAATTTTGATAGGTCTATAATTGTGATGATATTGAAGATTATTTACACTAAAGCTTAGTTTGTGTCTGTCCAAATATTTACCAACCAATATTTTCCATTGATACCATCAACCCAACTCAACATTTAGAATTGTTCGCATCGCTTTTTAACAAGTGGTACACGTTTTTTTTTCTATCTTTGCGTTCATTAATGCCCCCACCCCCTGTAATTTCGGGGCCAGTTTAAGGTGGGACGAGCGATCGAACTCTGGATTCGCGGTTCACCACTGACATTTCCCTACTGTAATTTACAGTACATATCGTTGATGTAGATTGTGATGCACACGTGCATATACGCAATGAAGGTAATTAGAATGTGCTACACACGCGGTTATATGCTAAGATATGGGATGATTGGAATGCGCCACACACACGCAGATATGCTAAGATATGGGATGATTGGAATGCGCAACACACACGCAGATATGCTAAAATATGGGATGATTGGAAAGCGCTACACACACGCAGATATGCTAAAATATGGGATGATTGGAAAGCGCTACACACACGCAGATATGCTAAGATATGGGATGATTGGAAAGCGCTACACACACGCAGATATGCTAAGATATGGGATGATTGGAAAGCGCTACGCACATGCAGATATGCTAAGATATGGGACGATTGGAAGGCGCTACGCACATGCAGATATGCTAAGATATTGGATGATTGATAAGCGCTACACACATGCAGATATGCTAAGATATGGGACGATTGGAAAGCGCTACGCACATGCAGATATGCTAAGATATTGGATGATTGATAAGCGCTACACACATGCAGATATGCTAAGATATGGGACGATTGGAAAGCGCTACGCACATGCAGATATGCTAAGATATTGGATGATTGATAAGCGCTACACACATGCAGATATGCTAAGATATGGGACGATTGGAAAGCGCTACGCACATGCAGATATGCTAAGATATGAGATGATTGGAAAGCGCTACGCACATGCAGATATGTTAAGATATGGGATGATTGGAAAGCGCTACACACATGCAGATATGTTAAGATATGGGATGATTGGAAAGAGCTACACACATGCAGATATGCTAAGATATGGGATGATTGGAGAGCGCTACACACACGCAGATATGCTAAGATATGGGATGATTGGAGAGCGCTACACACACGCAGATATGCTAAGATATGGGATGATTGGAGAGCGCTACACACACGCAGATATGCTAAGATATGGGACGATTGGAAAGCGCTACGCACATGCAGATATGTTAAGTAAGGGGAATATTTTAACTCGCGAGTACTGGCTCTATCTGTATATTTCTCATTAGTAACGTATAAAACGTTTAAGCACAATTTAGCAGATCTGTCGACGAATAACCTCCATTATTACTTGTGGTGCCCCTCCGAGCAGTATGTTTGTAGGAACGAACGGGCTCCCGGGTAGAACCACGGGCCTTCTTCAAGCCAGCCTGATAGCTTCGTCGCATAAGAGAATTAGTCATCCCCAGTGGGATTCGAACATACAGCGGTGAGGGGTAAACGATTTGGGTCAACGGACGTCAACGTCCATTTGAACGTCAAATGCATCACTATAGCTATAAATGGTGGATTCCTAAAGTTAGAAATAGGCAACACAATACTTTGTGTGTTTTACGTTCATTTATCGTCGCTACCGGTTGCCCATGTGAGAGACACCTGCTTAATGAGATTAGTCATTTTAGATTGTTGGAGGATAGGTCAATGAGACAGACAGAGACCCATTCCAGAGTCTCCTCTGGTTCCTTTACATGCACGGCGTACAGCACCGACACGATACCTCGTGTAAAGTCCCATCTGAAATACTGTTAATTTTATTAGAGTCAGACGGGGGATCGAACCTGCGACCCCTGGATTACCAGTCCAGCGTGTTACCACACTACTTATTTTATTAATTACCATGTATATCCTATTTGTTTGCACTTGAAGAAAACATAGATAACATTTGGGTTTTAGGAGGTATTAGCGACTCAGGCGACACGGAATTATACACGACAAGAACTATATCCCACCCGCGAAGAACCTGTTATACAGATAATATCTAAGTTGCACACAGGGATCCTTTCATGTCCAAAACAAAAAAGGAATTTAGAGTATAAATGTACGTCGTTATCTGTATGACAAATTCCCAGTTTCCATGCGGAGGAAAGAATTCGCGCCCAGTGTTTGCATACATACATTCGGGATATGGGTGAAGTTAGCAGTGAGCATTTTACTGCCAGTGTACAGCTGTACTGCTGACAGTGAGCAGTGTACTGCTGTACTGCTAGCAGTGAGCAGTGAGTAGTGTAATCCAGCAGTGAGTTATGTATTCTAGTAGTGAATGATGTGTATATTCCAAATGCTAACTTGACCCACATACATTCGGGTTGTATCCGAACTAGTGATAGCTCTGGACACTGTTGTGAATACACTGCTTGTGGTACAGCATGTGTCCCCAATGTATTGTTTAAACTTTATCTATTTTACAACGATTGCGAATCAAGTTCTAACAACTTATATTAATCACTCGCATTGGTGCGGATGAAAGCGTATATGTGGTCATTCGTGTGGGAGGAAACCGGAGTACCCGGAAACAACCCGCCTATCCGATCTGGCGACCACCGTACCATCTCACATACTTCCCGGTCCGAGGATCGAACCCGGGTTGCATTTGTCCGAATGTATTCTAGAGACATAGAAAACGCACACTTCGGATAAGTGTGTTTTTACATGAAAAACAATAACTATATAAATACACAGTTTTAAACATTTTGGAATAATATTTTTAGATGTTCAGTTCGAGTTTTGTAATAAAGATGTGATAAATCTTTGATAGAATCCTTCGTGTTTCGTTTTCATGTAATAATAATCATATGATGTAGGTGTGCGTTTTCTATGTCCTCTAGTATATAATGTAGGTGTGCGTTTTCTATGTCATCTAGTATATAATGTATGTGTGCGTTTTCTATGTCCTCTAGTATATAATGTAGGTGCGCGTTTTCTATGTCCTCTAGTATATAATGTATGTGTGCGTTTTCTATGTCCTCTAGTATATAATGTAGGTGTGCGTTTTCTATGTCCTCTAGTATATAATGTAGGTGTGCGTTTTCTATGTCCTCTAGTATATAATGTATGTGTGCGTTTTCTATGTCCTCTAGTATATAATGTATGTGTGCGTTTTCTATGTCCTCTAGTATATAATGTAGGTGTCCTCTAGTATATCACTATGCTGGCATGCGTAAACAAGAAAGTGTTGGATTATGTCGTGGGTATTATATTCTACACCCGTGTCTTCACAATGTACGTGTACATGTATATAGAGCGTTGCCACTCAGTATGCACACACTAGTGTACTATAATTTGGAGGGAAAACGTCGTCAATTTATATGGGCTTATTGCGTCATGGCTACGCAAGACATATCCTCGTAGTATTTCGAGATTGGCTAAACGCAGGACTGATCCCAATAGTGTTGGAGACTGGCTAGGCGAAATACCGACCCCGTAGTATTTCGAGGCTGGCTAAACGCAGGACTGATCCCAATAGTGTTGGAGACTGGCTAGGCGAAATACCGACCCCGTAGTATTTCGAGGCTGGCTAAGCGCAGGATTGATCCCAATAGTGTTGGAGACTGGCTAGGCGAAATACCGACCCCGTAGTATTTCGAGGCTGGCTAAGCGCAGGACTGATCCCAATAGTGTTGGAGACTGGCTAGGTGAAATACCGACCCCGTAGTATTTCGAGGCTGGCTAAGCGCAGGACTGATCCCAATAGTGTTGGAGACTGGCTAGGCGAAATACCGACCCCGTAGTATTTCGAGTCTGGCTAAACGCAGGACTGATCCCAATAGTGTTGGAGATTTGTTAGGCGAAATACCAACCCCCTAGTATTTCGAGACTGGCTATGCACAGGGCGATCACCGACCCCCTAGTATTTCGAGACTGGCTAAACGCAGGACTGATCCCAATAGTGTTGGAGACTGGTTAGGCGAAATACCGACCCCGTAGTATTTCGACTGGTTATGCACAGGGCCGATCACCGATCACCTTAGTATTTCGAGACTGGCTATGTACAAGGGCCGATCCCCGTATGGTTGCATAACTTATGAATCAGTTTGTTTTTATCTCTGATGTTACATTCCGCATACTGTGGTTGTTTGCCACTAAGTAGACAATGTGCTTCGTAGTTACTCCCAAAAGATAACCCTACGAACTTGCCCTTAGACAAACCTTTTAATAGGCGGATAAAGCGGATAGAAATATGTAAATTGTGCGTCAAAGTAGCCAACATATCTGAATAATATTTATTCAAATTCGAATGTAAATTAAACTCACTGCATTGAAATAATTTCGATTATAATGCGCATTTACAGACTTAACTTCCTCAGTAGGGCATATAAATGGTAGTTGCCGTCAAATTTAGAATAATAAACGGACCCTAATCTGTTGATGGGTTCAGATGTTAATGTCCATTAACACGAGCTTTGTGGACCTTGAAAAGAGCTTTAACTAAAAGATATAAAAGGATGCGCATCTGTACATATAGCTTCAATATAGGACTATCAACCGAGGCAGACGATCTGTAGTCCAGTGGTAACACGGTGGACTGGTAAACCAGGGATCGCAGGTTCGATCCCCCTTCTGACCATAATAAAATTAACAGTATTTCAGATGGGACGTGAAACCGAGGTCTCGTGTCGGTGCTTTACACCGTGCACGTAAAAGAAGCAGAGGAGATTCTGGAATGGGTCTCTGTCAGTATCATTGCACTATCCTCCAAAAATCTAAAATAACTAATCTCTTCAGGAGGCGTCGCTCATATGGGCAACCGGTAGCGACGATAAATAAACGTAATTTGTTTTTATATCAACCGAGGTCTCGTGTGCGATATACTAGAGGACATAGAAAACGCACACCTATATTATATGATTATTATTACATGAAACCGAAATGCGAAGGATTCCATCAAAGATATATCACATCTTTATTACAAAACACAAACTGAACAACTAAAAATATTCCAACATTTTAAAACTATGTATTTATATAGTTATTGTTTTTTCATGTAAAATCACACTTATCCGAAGTGTGCGTTTTCTACATCCTCTAGTATATATTGCGGGCATGTAAAAAGTTGTAAAACAACAAATAAATTGCCTAATACATAGTAAAAGTAAAAACATACAGGCTGTTCATTTATATTTCAAATCTTTCTACTGTACTTCTGTATCATCTAAAACAATAAAATTACTTAAAATACTTCCGGATGAGTCACCCCGAGAAACCTGGGACGACGGTAAATAAACGAATCGAAAATAAACATATATAACTTGACTATCAGATACAGTACATGTACACACATTTATTATTCACTGAATCAACTTGTACCCTGTACCTACGTATGCAGCGGATCCACGTACGACTCTTTATAGTGTTACTACACGAACTACCAGTGTCCCCTTGTTACAAGGGGCGATTACTCTAAGCATTAGCTAACGTCGCCCCCTTGTTATTCGTGGCGATGCCTCCAACTCGTATACCGACATCTTTGGTTTAATTAAATCTGTATTAATCGATTTCCATAACTAAGAGAACATAGATTATGTAAACTATGTAACCAAATTTCGGTTGAATCGGCGTATCACTTCAGTTTATGTTGAGATATATAGAGAATTAAATACCTTGGCAATATACCATTGCCTTGTGTACGGAAATGCACTGTCTGTTTCAGTATCACTGTTTCTGTATATATGCATTTATGTTTTGCTTATGTCCGTTTCAGTATCACTGATTCTGTTTTTATATAAAATTATCGATATATCTGTTTAAAGCGACACAGAATAATGTAAATAGGGTCGACAACCATGCGTAATACAACTGGTGTATCCTGAATAACACGATTTATGGTACAGATTTACCGTTATATCTCACATTTGTGCCTATGTATATTTATTTTTTAGACTAAGCTAGTTAAATTATCTCTAAACGACATTATCTCGCTTTTTGTACAGGCTCCGATGACAAACAAACGTCAATTCAGGAACATGGATGACCGCTATATTTTGAAAGTTTGTAGACCACAAAAACACTGTTTATTGATTGAATGTTATATTAGTGTTCGAATGAATTCGGAAACATTTGTAGTAGCAATGCATTTATACGTGAAAAAATACATTTTATTTGCTTTTTTGCTATGCAATGTCGCTTTAAGCTTGTCCCATAGTCACTGTTTCTGTATGTATATATTTATATATTTTTTGCTATATAATGTCGCTTTAAGCTTGTCCCATAGTCACTGTTTCTGTATGTATAAATTTATATATTTTTTGCTATGTAATGTCGCTTTAAGCTTGTCCCATAGTCACTGTTTCTGTATGTATATATTTATATATTAATTCTGCTAACGCATGTCCCATAGCTGCCACTTGTTGTAAATGGCCAATGGTATTGTTGATTATGCCAATAAAATTGAAACTTGAGATATTGTCAATATCAATGTCCCAAGCAGGTGATAAAATGCCTAGACTAAATTAGTATGGAAGCATAAATCCATTATCCTGATAACCGTTAACTTCCGTGAACTGTTTAACAACACGATAATGATAGATGTGGGTCAATTGTGCTGATTCTCGTCAAGATGGACACGAGATAGTTACGGTGGTTGTGAAATAAAGAACGACAATAGATCAAAAGAGCACCCGATATTTGGCTTGTCTTATTACCCCCTTCTTGCAAAGTAAGAAACGCGTTATTGCCAATGTTGCACACTTCACTATAAATAGCGTTGACACGGACAATACACAATAAATCTTAAAGACAGTTCATTAAATGAAATTACCAGTAAATTGGCAACCTGTACACATGTCCGAAAGGACATTTGCAATTTATATGAGTTGAGGTTATTGGACATAAACGTTTTATTGCATTTAAGTAAACATGGGTTTGGTAAAATTAGAAATGTTAATGGTGACATTAAAAACAACTTTCTCTAGCATGCAGTATACTATCTGCCAAACATGTGATCTAATGTCGGCCCCACTTTTGAAGTTCATGTATATTAGAGGACATAGAAAACGCACCCTTCGGATATAAAAAAAACAATAACTATATAAATACATATGTAGTTTTAAACATTTTGGAATAGTTTTAGTTGTTCAGCTTGTGTTTTGTGATAAAGATGTGATATATCTTTTCGTTTTCATGTAATAATAATCATATAATGTAGGTGTGCGTTTTCTATGTCCTCTAGTATATATAAGTACATGTACATTAATAATCTGCAGAAGCTGAATACACTAGAGAGAGAGAGAGAGAGAGAGGCGACCTTTTGTTATTGTTTTGATTAATTTCCATTTGGTAGCTCACAGGCAAGATGTTGTTATTTTCCCCATAGGCTGTAGCGAAATTTGACATAACATATAGTAATATATAGTAAACCTTATAGTAACTTGGCGGCCATCGTTCATTGAATAAACACTAACTAGACATAACTATTTGGACAGACTGTTTGTAGTAGCAAGTCGTACGCCTTAGCTTGGACAATTTAATTGTAATAACAAGTCGGGCATCTTAGATTGTACAATCTATCTATTTGTAGAAACAAGTCGGCCGTCTTAATTAGGCAATCTATATATTTGTAGTAACAAATATGCCATCATAGATTGAACAATCTATTTGTAGTAACAAGTCGGCCATCATAGATTGAACAATCTATTTATTTGTAGTAACAAGTCGGCCATCTTAATTAGGCAATCTATATATTTGTAGTAACAAATATGCCATCATAGATTGAACAATCTATTTATTTGTAGTAACAAGTCGGCCATCTTAATTAGGCAATCTATATATTTGTAGTAACAAATATGCCATCATAGATTGAACAATCTATATATTTGTAGTAACAAGTAGGCCATCATAGATTGAACAATCTATTTATTTGTAGTAACAAGTCTATCTTAGGTTGGACAATCTATATATTTGTAGTAACAAGTAGGTCATCATAGATTGAACAATCTATATATTTGTAGTAACAAGTAGGCCATCATAGATTGAACAATCTATTTATTTGTAGTAACAAGTCTATCTTAGGTTGGACAATCTATATATTTGTAGTAACAAGTAGGCCATCATAGATTGAACAATCTATATATTTGTAGTAACAAGTAGGTCATCATAGATTGAACAATCTATTTATTTGTAGTAACAAGTCTATCTTAGGTTGGACAATCTATATATTTGTAGTAACAAGTAGGTCATCATAGATTGAACAATCTATATATTTGTAGTAACAAGTCTATCTTAGGTTGGACAATCCGTTTCTAGTAACAAGTCGGCCACTTTTTTTTAAAACTTTATTTATTTTACAACGATTGCGAAGCAAGTTTTAACAACTTATATTAAACACTCTCGTTGGCTTGGATGAAAGCGTAAATGTGGTCATTCGTGTGGGAGGAAACCGGAGTACCCGGAGAAAACTCACCTGTCCGATCTGGCGACTATCGTACCATCTCACATACTTCCCGGTTCGAGGTTCGAACCCGGGTCGCATTGGTGAGAAGCGAGTGCGCAACCTTAGATTGGACAATCTATTTGCAGTATCAAATCGGCCATCTTAGATTGGACTATCCTGTTGTAGTAACAAGTCGGCCATCTTAGATTGGACTATCTATTTGCAGTAACAAGTCGGCCATCTTAGCTTGGACAATATATTTGCAGTATCTAGTCGGCCATCTTAGAATGGACTATCCTTTTGAAGTAACAAGTCGGCCATCTTAGATTGGACTATCACTTTATAGTAATAAGTCGGCCATCTTAGATTGGACAATCTATTTGCTGTATCAAGTCGGCCATCTTAGATTGGACTATCCCTTTGTAGTAATAAGTCGGCCATCTTAGATTGGACAATCTATTTGCTGTATCAAGTCGGCCATCTTAGATTGGACAATCTATTTGCAGTAACAAGACGGCCATCTTAGATTGGACAATCTATTTGCAGTATCAAGTCGGCCATCTTAGATTGGTCAATATAATTATGTGTAGTAGAAAATCGGTCAAATTCGGATGGTATGATACGGAAGTGCAGGTCAGTGATTTGATACGCATTGATGCATTTCAAGAAGATATGCGAAACTGTTTAACAACAAACAAAACTTTAATCTCGAAATAATTATATTTCATTGATGACAATCAACGAATACTGACCGCCATTGATTCATATGGTGTTCATATCTAGATCATTCAATCTCTTGTCCGGCTATCATACTGACCCATCTTTATTGTTACTGACGTTTGTTATTTATATTTCATTTTGTACCGAATATATATTTTATTTTTCTAATAAATGTTATATCTGTGAACAAAAGCAGACCAAGTCTACCGATAGATGACTGTCTCCCGGCGGATCGAATAGACAGTTGAAACATTAATGGGTTTAATACAGTCCGCAGATAAGGCGGGTAAGAAAGGACTATACTTTAATGTAAAGTGTTTAGAATGTTTGATGGTTCTAACTAGAAGTCGGTTTGATCCCACACAGTTACAGACGGATCTGTAGTCCAGTGGTAACACGCTGGACTGGTAATCCAGGCATCGCAGGTTCGATCCCCCGTCTGACCCTAATAAAATTAACAGTCTTTCAGATGGGACGTTAAACCGAGGTCTCGTGTCGGTGCTTTACATCGTGCACGTAAAAGAACCAGAGGAGACTCTGGAATGGGTCTCTGTCTGTATCATTGCACTATCCTCCAACATCTAACATGACTAATCTCTTCAGGAGGCGTCGCTCATATGGGCAACCGTTAGCGACGATAAATAAACGTAAAACACACACTCACACAGTTTATATATTTATTCTAGTAATTAACTTAATAACAATATTATAATAGAAAAATGAATTTCTTGTGGGTGTACGAACATTGATTTGATACGAGAATTAATTATGTACGCACGGACACTCTATGTAATAGCACCTCGTTAATGTGTTACTCTCTGTCAATTCCGTCTATCGATTGCCGTACACAGCCAAACCTGCCTTAAGCAGCCAGTCAAAGGAACCACAGAAAGTGGCTGCTTAGAACAAGTGGCTGCTTAATAAAGGTTAAATGTATAGCAAAATTACATATTGGGAATCTGAAAATTGACTGCTTAATGCAGGGTGGTGGTTAATCGAAGTGACTACTAACACAGGTTGACTTGTACATATGAAATAAAGACGGCCTTCTTTGCCGTGTTGTTACAGTTATTGACTTCAAATCACTTTCCCTGACCACTGTAGGTTGGAATTCCTCTTAGTGTATCTAATTATTTCATGTGACGAAGCTAGTTTTCTGAATTACGGTAGATCGGTGGTTCTACCCGGGTGCTAGTCCATGTCTGTAATACTGCTCGATGTGGTACCTGGGGTCTTCCTCCACCAATAATAGCTGGATAGTGCAATACTGCTCGATGTGGTACCTGGGGTCTTCCTCCACCAATAATAGCTGGATAGTGCAATACTGCTCGATGTGGTACCTGGGGTCTTCCTCCACCAATAATAGCTGGATAGTGCAATACTGCTCGATGGGGTACCTGGGGTCTTCCTCCACCAATAATAGCTGGATAGTGCAATACTGCTCGATGGGGTACCTGGGGTCTTCCTCCACCAATAATAGCTGGATAGTGTCATACTGCTCGATGTGGGTACCTGGGGTCTTCCTCCACCAATAATAGCTGGATAGTGCAATACTGCTCGATGGGGTACCTGGAGTCTTCCTCCACCAATAATAGCTGGATAGTGAATGTCAGAACCGTTGAATATTTCATGGATATCAAATTCCGCGACAATAAATGTGTAAATTCATTTGTAAATGTCTATTCTATGCTATTTGGATGTATAATGGCGGGCGTTAATAGTTGATGATACTGATATGAACCATGTTTGTTAAAAAATATTAATGTAGCTATTTTATTTATTATATTCTTTTTTGGGACTTCGAATTATGCAAATCGAGTACAGACGGCAGCGATAACCATTCAACTTCTGAAGGGTTCGCAATTTATTTCATATCTGTCATCATATAAGGAAAAACAAAATAAATAATAATGTCGCTTATGTAATTAACGTGCTTAAACATAGGGTAGGTTGGTCTATACAAATGTATTTTAGCTCGATTGCGAAACAAGTTCTTTCAACTTATATTAATTACTCTCGAGACCTCACTCCTGATGGAATCCATCGCCACGAGGGAGAGAGAAGAGGATAGTCTCTGCTCAGCATGCGCACCGGAACTCTAGAGTAGTTTGGTTTTAGAACAATGTTTTATTTAAATTATTTTATAATTGTATTATTTTAATAAAAATAATCAAGACTAAGCCAAAATGTTGCTTATGTCGTTTTTCTACGAACTCTGATTTATCATCACTAGCAATATAAACAAGCCTATTCGATGAATTGATATATCCCACCCATCTGGAGCTGGAATACTTTATTAATTTTAGCCAACACTTCGTGTGTTACTGGGTCGATCCCGACGATGAGTGCATATTCACAATCACTCATATGACCAATTCTTAATCAGTGTGCAATAGTACCTATTTTGTATTTCAGTGTTTTATAATTGTCTTAGAGCAGTTTTTAATATCCGATTAGCAGGGATATTGCAGCTTTATCCCTAACATACTGTGATAAATGAGTATGTATAATTTTGTTCATCTCTTATAACTCCATGTTGGAGTGGCATTGTACTTTTATTATGTAAACTATACATGTAATATTATTGTAAATAGTGTACGTACAATGGTGAGATGTACATAAAGATTACTACTACTCTATGGTGCTTTGCTACATATTCATTTCAAGCTTAATACAATTCCACTAATTGGTTACTGAGAACTTGTTCCGGACCGACAATCTTGTGGATTATTAGTCAATTAAAGGGCAATAACTCTTGTGTTGCTATCCAGTCCACCATCGGTATATTACTATGGTGTTATTGGTTTCACGAAAGTCCACCAGTATGATACTGAGAACACGCTCCGGACGGATAAATGTGTGGATGTTCAGTCAATTAAAGGATAAGGCGGTTAAGGCGTCCGCCTACGGAGCGGGAGGTCGAAGGTTCGAATCTCGTCATGAGTTCGTTCTGATATGGCCGGTTGGTGAGCCGCCAGCTAGTTACATAATGGTTACAGATTGCCTACCAGCCTATCGCCTGGCATACAAGTATAGGATTCGGGAAGTAATGATGTTCATAAAAAAGAGGTGTCTCATAAGTCAGAAATGGCTGGCCCTTTGTGACACTATAATAAACAAACACTTTACTTTACTTTTAAAGGACACATACTGGGCCGATCCCCACGGAAAGTACACCACACTGTCAGGATGCATACTATTACTTTTGTTTCACAAAATTCCATCCATTGGTTACTGAGAATCCTCCCCGAACGGATGCACTGACTGACGACGCTAAACCAACATCAATTCACGAATTTCTGCGGCAGGATAAAAAAAGAGTCTCGGTCGGGTTACAAGAACCGCAACATAATTTATATTTTACCTAATGTATTAATGTATTTACAACTCACGTTGAAAGACGAAGCCAGGTTCCCCCGGGTCAAGTATATGTACATCCTCGCATTCAGCTTGTAAATTATGTGATATTATCTTGAAAACTATCGTGTCCGTAACTTTGGTAACTGATCGTTGCCATCTGCTCTACTGTATATATTATATAACGTACATCTACATGCACTCTAAGCCTGCTTGACAATGAAATAAAGAAATCGGTTAGAAGAATGTTGACATTTTGAGTAGCACCAATATTGCTATCTGTGTAAGTCGTGATAGCGCAGTGCGAAAGGTCCGTAGTTCGAACCCCACTGGAGCCGTTACGAGTGTGCCCTTAGGCAATGTATTTAAATTCCACATTGCCTCTTCTCTCTCCCTCGTGGCGATGGATTCCATCAGGAATGAGGTCTCGAGAGTGATTAATATAAGTCGTAAGAAGAGTCAATGTGGAATTTAAATGCCTTGCCTAAGGGCACTATCGTAACTGCTACAGCTGGCCCGAACTCGGGGCCATTCGCTCCTGAAGCACATTGTCGATCGCTACCTTACTCTCCAAATATGGAGGGATAACAACTTTTAACATGGGAAGCGGACTTCTGGCGAGGATTTAGACAGTACATACCATTTATTTAAAGCAGCATGACAAAGATGGCGAGATCACTTTTTTTCTTATTTTCTTAACATACATCATTGATTAGTTTATTTTATACTAATTTATGTTAGCTCGATTGCGAAACAAGTTCTTACAACTTGGATATTAATCACTCTCAAGACCTCATTCATGATGGAAGAATACATCGCCACGAGGGAGAGAGAAGAGGCAATGTGGAATTTAAATGCCTTGCCTAAGGGCACTATCGTAACGGCTCCAGCGGGGCTCGAACCTCGGGCCTTTCGCACCTGAAGCGGGCGTGCTACCACTGCGCTATCACAACATCCACTCACCACTAACCATTGATTATTACACACACCCTCATGTTATCTCGCCCGGGAGAGAGAGACAGTAACACATTTCACATATTATACTATTAATGTATGATTACATACGCTTCATTATACCAATACCTAAAATTATCGCAAACGTTACTATAAATAGTAACAAATTTAATGGTAGAAAAGCAAAATATCTGGTCGACGCGGGCAATATATTTCGATTTTCGGCTCTGCAGGGCTAATATCGAGAACGAATCACGAGCACGTGTCACAGGTAGCAACAACATAGTAACTACATTGTGTAAACATGGCTGCCGAAGCAACACTAAAGTCGTTGTCTGACAGATTGTTGTCTCTTGACGGTAAAATGGCTGAGCGAAATAAGCAAATAACAGCAGAAGAAACATACGGTATGCAATAAAGAAGTTATTAAACGGCTGCGGTGGGCCCTCGGGCCAATATCTCCATAGGTGCGCCAATATCCACAAATGGCCCACCTCTGCGGTTTAATAACCTCTAAATAATGTATATGTAGTAATTAACATTATACATGTCAAATGTATGGTTAACATTTGAATGAATGCTTTATATGCAAATACGCTTGCATTTCTTATATCTGAAACATTTATATATATATATTGGTCGGGAACAAGCGGGATATATTTATATCCATCCTCCTATAAACATATCCCGCCTGACCTATATATATCCCTCCTGTTCCCGGCCAATCTTCAGTGGTATCCATTTAAGGATGAATGACGGGTTAATAGTCCTTGTATGAACTACATTTGAAATGCTTAATGTGCGTGAAAGCCCAAGGCATCGGCGCAAATTTAAACACGCTCAATGTAGTTCATACCCCGATGGAGACTCCTTACCAACGATTCTTTACTTATATTTACATTAATTATTTATTTCAATGACACAAAAACAAATATAGCACACTGCATTTAAAATGTATTTAGTCTAGTGTTGCGACTTACCGTGTGGCAGACATGGTAAATAGATGGAACAGAGTAATCTGTAAGATACGCCTTTTCTTGAGAATAACGCTGCCCAACATTGCGAATGCGCATGCCCGTAACCTCAAGTGCGCATGTCAGCTGCATATCACTAGTGAGGAAATCAAACTTTAGACAGTACGTGTACATCTGCTTTCATAAAGCTATATACATTACGTATACAGCTGCTTTCATAAAGCTATGGACAGTACGTATACAGCTGCTTTCATCAAACTATAGACATTACGTGTACAGCTGCTTTCATCATAATATAAACAATGCGTGTACATCTGCTTTCATCAGATTATAGACATTACGCGTACATCTGCTTGCATTATACTATATACATTACGTGTACATCTGCTTTCATCTGACTATAAACAATATGTGTCCAGCTGCTTTCATCAGCCTATACGTGTACAACTGCTTTCATCAGACTATAAACATTACGTGTACATCTGCTTTCATCAGACTATAAACAATACGTGTACATCTGCTTTCATCAGACTATAAACAGTACGTGTACATCTGCTTTCATCAGACTATAAACATTACGTGTACATCTGCTTTCATCAGACTATAAACATTACGCGTACAGCTGCTTTCATTATACTATAGACAATACGTGTACAGCTGCTTTCATAAGATTATACGTGCACAGCTGCTTTCATCAGACTATAGACAATTCGAGCACAACTGCTTCCATCAGACTATAAACATTACGCGTACAGCTGCTTTCATTATACTATAGACAATACGTGTACAGCTGCTTTTATCAGATTTCATCAACAGTCATGCAATTCGAATATGAAGAATACACGCGGGGCTCAAGCCTCAACGACTGGGTGACCTTTGGGTCCTGAGGTACAGTGGACAGGCAGACATATATAAACTCGAAACTGGAAACACACACATACACTAACCGACCATACAACAATGACCCCTGGCGGACTCACATATTCGGTCTATCACTCAATGAACGGAAATTCGCCCTTAACAACAAGGTCACGGATATGGTATATACGCGTGTGCCGCTATCAGCAGTGTGTTACCCCAGTTACCAGTTACACCGGGTACAAATAAAGAACATATTTACATGTTACATGCACACACATTGTCTATTTGGTAGCTGGTTACTCGGTGGGTTGGTTCATTATGACTTCATTATGTTTGAAGGAGCCCTGCGCCTGGCGTGGTACACACATTAAGCAAACACCAACATCTGCCCCTCATGCCCGACAAAGCACTACTCCAGATAAGCTATCCTGATTAAAAACACTACACTCCATTGATATGATTTGGCGAAGTGATAAGATTATGAGGTATGTCGATTCTGTGTCAATATTTCCATTTTGCATAATGTTTAGAAATGAGGTGTACACGGCTTTCAATGGTTCCTTAATGATATTCACTTCATCACAAAGGGAGCAATCAATTAGACGGAAACGAGGTCTAGCCGAGCAATAGTTGATTCTGATTTTTGAATGAAATCATCAGCTATAATTAACTTTCTCCAGTTGCTGTTTGAAAAGGGTATCTTATAGCTTCAATAGATATTACTTGTGTTCGACTATTTGAACAAGAGCAATAGTTCTCTAAGTGCATCATTTACATAGAGTTCCGTGTCACAGTGACTGTAATACTAACAACACCGGGCTACTCTCTACACAGTATCGGATGTGTTGTAAGGAACTGTTATTAACAAAAAATTGCATGATAATCCGTAAAACGAACTCCTATGAACAAACTACTGGAGAGTAAAGGCCGTAACATCACATATGTAGCCGTTACGTTTGTGCATTAGGCACGGTACCTAAATTCCGCATTGCCCCATATCTTTCCCTCATAGCAATGGATTACATTAGAAATGAAGTCTCGAGCGCGATAAATCTAATGTTGTAACAACTTGTTTCGCAATCGAGCTAAAGTATGTATATACTAGTACAGTCCGTACAACTTGCTGCTATAAACACAATACCGGACAGCAAAGTCCGTACAACTAGCTGCTATAAACACAATACCGGACAACAAAGTCCGTACAACTAGCTGCTATAAACACAATACCGGACAACAAAGCCCGTACAACTAGCTGCTATAAACACAATACCGGACAACAAAGTCCGTACAACTAGCTGCTATAAACACAATACCGGACAGCAAAGCCCGTACAACTAGCTGCTATAAACACAATACCGGACAACAAAGCCCGTACAACTAGCTGCTATAAACACAATACCGGACAACAAAGTCCGTACAACTAGATGCTATAAACACAATACCGGACAACAAAGTCCGTACAACTAGCTGCTATAAACACCGGATTGCAAAGTCCGTACAACTAACTGCTATAGACACAATACCGGACAACAAAGTCCGTACAACTAGCTGCTATAAACACACTACCGGACAACATAGTCCTTACAACTAGCTGCTATAAACACAATACCGGACCGTGTCTCATTTATATGAAAAAGTTGGCAGTTTCTTACGGAGGTTGGTGCACCAAGTACTGGTTAACCGCTGGAGCCTGCCCAGGTAAGGTATTGTTAGGTAAACTGCCCGTCGCTCAAATGGGAAACCGGTAGCGACGTTAAATAAACTTAAATAATAAAAAAATGACAACAAAAGTCCGTACAACTAGCTGCTATGAACACCGGATTGCAAAGTCCGTACTGCGAGTTGCTACTTACACAATGCCGGATAGTATGTCCGATGTGGTAACAATCTTGACATTAGCTAATTGTTGCAATTAAATTAAACTAAAAGTTGGTGTTATTCAATGTTTTCACCCCGATTAAAATATGCCACCGACTATGATCGAGACAGGATAATGAAACTTGTACCACCTTTATTGAACTACGTAACCAAGACCCCATAGCTAGGGACAACAGTTATTGTCACTTCGTTGGTTTTCTCCACGTGATCAGGACGTTACAATATGACAACTGGTTACGTTACGTTATTTGCTGGCTTTTTTTTTGAGCAAAATAAACATACAGGTTATGCGAAGCGCATATTACGTAGCTGCTGTGCATATATATATTGAGATTATTTTGTATTTTGCACTATCATATAATAACATTACTAATAATATATATTACTGGAGGCTTTGCTAAATATACGTATCACATTTCTTTTTTCAAAAACAAACCACAACTCATATTGATTTCATGCAGCCGGAACTGTCAGACATATGAAACGTACGAATGAAGACGCTAATCCTTAATCTAAATATATCGGCAAGGGATAAGCAAATATTATTATAATACTTGATAAGTCGTCCACCCGGCATCCGACAAACACACGCATATGGCACTAAGGAACAATCATTTACAAGTCTTCTTGAACAATATAGTATTTCTACACAATAGTTTATTGTCGGTCGATAGCTACACTTGCTAATATATCTGACACAAGCTAACAAACAAAGGTTTGTGCCTTTTTACTAGATTTTTGTTGCCAATATGTGGGCACCACAAGTTTTGGTTTGTCGGAAATTCTCTAAATCATCTTTTTATGCTTTCATCTGTACCACATATCTCCCAGCCATGTGTTAATGCTTCCATCCGTACCACATATCTCCCCGCCATGTGTTAATGCTTCCATTCGTACCACATATCTCCCAGCCATGTGTTAATGCTTCCACCCGTACCACATATCTCCCAGCCATGTGTTAATGCTTCCATCCGTACCACAGGTCTCCCAGCTATGTGTTAATGCTTCCATCCGTACCAGAGGTCTCCCACCCATGTGTTAATGCTTACATCCGTACCACATATCTCCCAGCCATGTGTTAATGCTTCCAGGTGTACCACAGGTCTCCCAGTCATGTGTTAATGCTTCCATCCGTACCACATATCTCCCAGCCATGTGTTAATGCTTCCACGCGTACCACATATCTCCCAGCCATGTGTTAATGCTTCCATCCGTACCACATATCTCCCAGCCATGTGTTAATGCTTCCATCCGTACCACAGGTCTCCCAGCCATGTGTTAATGCTTCCATCCATACCAGAGGTCACCCACCCACCCATGTGTTAATGCTTCCATCCGTACCACATACCTCCCAGCCATGTGTTAATGCTTCCACGCGTACCACAGGTTTCCAAGCCATGTGATAATGCTACCATCCGTACCACATATCTCCCAGTCATGTGTTAATGCTTCCACCCGTACCAGAGGTCTCCCAGCCACGTGTTAATGCCTTCATCCGACCCCAGGTCTCCCACCCATGTGTTAATGCTTCCATCCGTACCAGAGGTCTCCCAGCCACGTGTTAATGCCTTCATCCGACCCCAGGTCTCCCACCCATGTGTTAATGCCTTCATCCGAACACAGATCTCCCACCCATGTGTTAATGCCTTCATCCTACCACAGATCTCCCACCCATGTGTTAATGCTTCCATCCATACAACAGGTATCCCACCCATGTGTTTAATGCCTTCATCCGACCACAGGTCTCCCACCCATGTGTTAATGCCTTCATCCGACCACAGATCTCCCACCCATATGTTAATGCTTTCATCCGACCACAGATCTCCCACCCATGTGTTAATGCTTCCATCCATACCAAAGGTCTCCCACCCATGCGTTAATGCCTTCATCCAACCACAGGTCTCCCACCCATGTGTTAATGCTTTCATCCATACCACAGGTCTCCCACCCATGCGTTAATGCCTTCATCCGACCACAGGTCTCCCACCCATGTGTTAATGCTTTCATCCATACCACAGGTCTCCCACCCATGTGTTAATGCTTCCATTCGACCACAGGTCTCCCACCCATGTGTTAATAATGCTTCCATCCGTACAACAGGTCTCCCACCCATGCGTTAATGCCTTCATCCGACCACAGGTCTCCCGCCCATGTGTTAATGCTTTTATCCATACCACAGGTCTCCCACCCATGCGTTAATGCCTTCATACAACCACAGGTCTCCCACCCATGTGTTAATAATGCTTCCATCCGACCACATGTCTCCCACCCATGCGTTAATGCCTTCATCCGACCACAGGTCTCCCACCCATGTGTTAATGCTTTCATCCATACCACAGGTCTCCCACCCATGTGTTAATGCTTCCATTTGACCACAGGTCTCCCACCCATGTGTTAATGCTTCCATCCATACCACAGGTCTCCCACCCATGTGTTAATGCTTTCATACATACCACAGGTCTCCCACCCATGCGTTAATGCCTTCATCCGACCACATGTCTCCCACCCATGTGTTAATGCTTTCATCCATACCACAGGTCTCCCACCCATGTGTTAATGCTTCCATTCGACCACAGGTCTCCCACCCATGTGTTAATGCCTTCATCCGACCAGAGGTCTCCCACCCAGGTGTTAATGCTTTCATCCAACCACAGGTCTCCCACCCATGTGTTAATGCTTCCATCCGTACCACAGGTCTCCCAACCATGTGCTAATGCTTCCATCCGTACCACATATCTCCCACCCATGTGTTAATGCCTTCATCCGACCACATGTCTCCCACCCATGTGTTAATGCTTCCATCCGTACCACAGGTCTCCCAACCATGTGCTAATGCTTCCATCCGTACCACATATCTCCCACCCATGTGTTAATGCCTTCATCCGACCACATGTCTCCCACCCATGTGTTAATGCTTCCATCCGTACCACAGGTCTCCCACCCATGTGTTAATGCTTCCATCCGTACTACATGTCTCCCACACATGTGTTAATGCCTTCATTCGACCACAGGGCTCCCACACATGTGTTAATGCCTTCATCCGACCACAGGTCTCCCACCCATATGTTAATGCTTCCATCCGTACCACAGGTCTCCCACCCCTGTGTTAATGCTTCCATCCGTACCACATGTCTCCCACACATGTGTTAATGCCTTCATTCGACCACATGTCTCCCACACATGTGTTAATGCCTTCATTCGACCACAGGGCTCCCACACATGTGTTAATGCCTTCATCCGACCACAGGTCTCCCACCCATGTGTTAATGCTTTCATCCATACCACAGGTCTCCCACCCATGTGTTAATGCTTCCATCCGTACCACAGGTCTCCCACCCATGTGTTAATGCTTCCATCCGTACCACAGGTCTCCCACACATGTGTTAATGCCTTCATCCGACAACATGTCTCCCACCCATGTGTTAATTCTTTCATCCGACCACATGTCTCCCACCCATGTGTTAATGCTTTCATCCATACCACAGGTCTCCCACCCATGTGTTAATGCTTCCATCCGTACCACAGGTCTCCCACCCATGTGTTAATGCTTCCATCCGTACCACAGGTCTCCCACACATGTGTTAATGCCTTCATCCGACAACATGTCTCCCACCCATGTGTTAATTCTTTCATCCGACCACAGGTCTCCCACCCATGTGTTAATGCTTTCATCCATACCACAGGTCTCCCACCCATGTGTTAATGCTTCCATGCGTACCACAGGTCTCCCACCCATGTGTTAATGCTCCCATCCGTACCACAGGTCTCCCACACATGTGTTAATGCCTTCATTCGACCACAGGGCTCCCACCCATGTGTTAATGCCTTCATCCGACCACAGGTCTCCCACCCATGTGTTAATGCCTTCATCCGTACCACAGGTCTCCCACCCATGTGTTAATGCCTTCATCCGACCACAGGTCTCCCACCCATGTGTTAATGCTTTCATCCATACAACTTGTAGTTTTGATAGTTTTTCAATCATAGCGTAATATCGTGCTTTAGGTTATAATTTTATGAAGTTGCTTAAATAAAATAATTATAGTAATTAAACAATGCCCCACCTATGTTTCTGTAATTCGTAAAGCTATACCCCGTAATTCGCAGAAATAAACAAAACAGTATATATAGTGCTATATTCCTGCTAAATTTACCAATAACAGTAATTCATGCTGGAAGAAATGAAAGTTTATAATAGTATTTAGGTTAGCTACAAACATTTAGCTACTACCTGTATTAGACTCGGACTTGAGAAGAATGTAGTTATGGGAATTGTAAATCTTTGAATATGTGTAGGCATATAATGTTATATATTGTTATCAAATTGATTCATAACAATCATAAAGGCAATGTATTAGGTGGATGAGTTATGCTTCCCATGAAAGAGGCTTCCAAGCCGAACATTCGGATAGAGAGAGGTCAATATAATATATAACTAGTTCCCTGCTAGGAACACTTGACATATCTTTTATTTGTTGGCAGCTATTTAACATTCTAACACGACCCAGCTAATACGATACATACTTATAGAGTAAAATCTACCTCGGGTTATTCTGCGATATACTTACCTTGAACTATGCTGCGCGCGCACCGTGTTTTGGCTATTCCATTTATACAATGCGTGTAAAGTTTTATGAATGAAAGTCACGTGATGTTTGTAAATACTACCGTGGGAATTCGCGGAAGTGAGCTAATCAGATAATCTCTTGTCCGTCTTGATTTTCTGTTAAGTAACGTTTCAGTTACTATTCTATACAGTTTTATTTGACAAAATAAATAAAATTATTGATCAGTTAATACTTTTGTTCATTTATGCACTAGATTGATATTTTCCATATAAAATAACGTCATCACCCCTTACGCGGGAGGACATTTCGAAAGCCAAATGCAGCGGAGTAGCACCGCGTTTGAAGAAAATACTCCTTTGATTCTCGTCTAAAATTATTAGAAGTAAGTCGTGTTAGAATCGAAATAATAAGTATCAACCGTGGTATATATTCGGCCTTCGTGATATATTTCTACGCATACGAACTCCAAACTCGGGTTATTCTGCGATATACCACGATTGATACTTATTATTTCTTAAATATTAGCCAACGTATTTATTCCTGTATGTATTTTATGTTTATTTAGAATCGCTACCGGTTGCCCATATGAGCGACGCCTCCTGAAGTGATTAGTCATTTTAGATTTTTGGAGGATAGTACAATGATACAGACAGAGTTACCTATGGTTCTTTTACCTTACTTGTACGGTGTAAAGCACCGACACGAGACCTCGGTTTAACGTCCCACTGAAAGACTGTTAATTTCTTCCATTAGAATAGGAACGGACTCTCGCCCGGCGAGAATGTCACGTGACAGAAATACTTCTAAAACGAGAGACTTTGCGTTCGGATTGTGTGAAAGGCACTTCACAAACTAGGAACTAAAACTTACCGTAAAATGCGCACGTCAAGCGCGAAAATCAAATTGACATTTAATTTAATAATATTTTTTAAATTTTCTATTGCATTGTGTCATACATGACAATTATACATACAATGAAATACGTGGAAAACAATTAGAAATTAAATTAAGATTCATTATTTATTGCTGTATACGATTTAATCTGGGGAACAGCAAAAGGGTTGGTTGGGCTACAAGTTATGACAACAATATTTACAGCCCTCCCCATCAAAGTGACTGGCCCACAACTACTCAACTGTAGTTCGTTTTATTATTATTTTTCACTAAGGGTAACCTGTATCTGGTGCTATTGTCCTGCTAAATATACCCATAACCGTAAAGCAGACAGACACTAATATGTCACTGCAGCAACTACGCTTTCTCGCTTCCCTGACGCAATGTCGACGCCATTTTACCTACCACGTGATAAGGTGGTAGTGTACAGTTTTCGAGCCCCATTTTCGCATTGGCCCGGGGGGGGGGGTTATGAAATAGTAGGTAAAATTAACGTTTAAGTATATGGATGATCTCTAGATTAGTTATTTCATGATGGCATTACTTCTGGATGCTGAAAATGGATGCTTAGAATTAGTGAACGTTATAATGTGTGACCTTGGTGGTACTGCATCGAGCATGTGCTCGAAATGCGAACCTGAGGGTTTCATGCGGCTCAGATGACCATTTGCAGACACAATTGAACAGGGGTAAACAAAAATGAAAATATCAAAATATGTAGGTGGTCGACCACTTATTCTCAGGGTTTCTTTCAAGCATACGTGAATGGAGAAAACAAAACTCCTGCACTGAAAATGTTTATGTTGACTGGATTGTTATGATGGGTTGACGGGCGTGTGGAAAATAGCCTCGGTTGTAGTCTATATTTGTGGTCTGATAATGACAGCACATCAAAAGTGAAAATAGGAACAAGTATCAATTGGTATCTTTCTGTCATGTTTTTGTGAAGCTGTAGTGACTGTGGTCATAATTGAATGATTTCTTTCTGTCAGATCTGTGCGCAGAATATATTTTCGGAGGAATTGATACTGATGCGATTAGCCTTGGAGTGAAAATTACTGTTCACTGTAGCCTAACTGTTCATATTTGCCTCTTCTGCTCGAAATCCGGAAGCGAAAGGATTAATATTGAGAAAAAAACCCCGAAGAACCAGATTTATTTCTAAGAAATACTTCTGACATTACACTAGTTAATATGGCTTCTTTTCATATTGACGTACACATTTATTCAGGAAGGCAATACTATGAAAAACACATAGAAGTTTTTATAGATACAAGTTTAAACTTTATTTATTTTACAACGATTGCGAAGCAAGTTTTAACAACTTATATTAACCACTCGTTGGCGCGGATGAAAGCGTATATGTGGTCATTCATGTAGGAGGAAACCAGAGTACCAGAGAAAACCCACCTGTCCGATCTGACGACCACCGTACCATATCACATACTTCCCGGTCCGATGATCGAACCCGGGTTGCATTGGTGAGAAGCGAGTGAGCTAACCACTGCGCTAATCGGATATTAGAATTATTAATGTTCTGTAGCCTGGGAACAGGCGTCCATATAATTTGCATGATAAGTTATATCAATATAGTTTTAAAATCGAAACCATTAGTTCACAGACGGATCTGTAGTCCAGTGGTTAATACGTTGGACTGGTAATCCAGGGATCACAGGTTCGATCATCCATCTGACCCTATTACATTAACAGTCTTTCAAATGGGACTTTAAACCGAGGTCTCGTGTCTGTGCTTACACCGTGCACGTAAAAGAACCAGAGTAGACTCTGGAGTGGGTCTCTATCTGTAGCATTGCACTATCCTCCAACATTCTAAAATGACTAATCTCTTCATATGGGCAACCGGTAGCGACGATAAATAAACGTAAAACACACATACCATTGGTTGAGCCGTATTGAGTTTCTGAAATATCGACAGACTGGAACCCAGGCTAAATGTTCTGTAGAAATAGCGGTTAATGATCAATGTTCTAGAACAGTTATTTTCACAACTGGTGTAAATATGTTTGGGACATTAAAGTGACACTACATCAGTGAAAACGCAAATTTATACAGAATGTAATTTCCTATTATATTGTATAATTATCGTTCCAAATATTCGCCTCAAAAACTGAGTATTTCAACTAACAAACAAACGTCGTATACGCGGTTTGTTGACATAACAAAATAATGTAAACATGGTCGACATACATGCGTAAGATTTATGGTACATATTTACCGTTCTATCTCACATTTGTATCTATGCATATTATTTGTAGACTAATCTTAGTTAAATTTATTATCTCTAAGCGACAGTATCAAGCGTTTAGTATTGACTACAGTGACAAAGAAATGGCAATACAGGAGCGTGGATGGCCAGTATATGAAATCCTACATTCACATTTGGTTTAAACAGTATTTATTCCAATAAATTTACATGTATAACACAAACAATGTTACAAATTACATAAATTGTGAATGTGTAGACCACAAACACACTGTTTATTGATTCAATATTTGTGTTCGAATGTATTCAGAAGAATTTGTAGTAGCAATGCATTTATACGTGAACAATGCATTATATTTGGCTTGTTGCGATATAATGTCGCTTTAATAAGTAATATAGTACTATAGTAACATTTAAGTTTAAAGGTACATGGTTGTTGTGGGTGGGTGTCACGTTTTTGAATGTGAAATGTTATTATTTTAATTGAGGTATTTGTAGATAAACGCAATTTACAATAGTATAATGTAAATGTGTTTATAATTTCTACAATGCTTAAAGAGTAGTAACTACTGTTCGCACAGGGTGTCAGTATATACGCTCAACCGGACACCGGTTTTTAGCGAGGAGGTCATTTGCATAACGCATACTACAGAAGCCTGATGTTAACCAATCACAATCGTCCTTGTCACGTGTGTGGCTTCATCCGGGAACTTCGCCATCTTTTTCGTGGAGGCAGATATTTTTTCTCCGCAAAACAATACAGGTGGGGATGGCTAGCTATATGGACCAATAGCCGGTTGCTTTCATGTATACATGTTACAATTCTTAAGTTAGTTTACACAAATGTATTTTAGCTCCATTGCGAAACAAGTTATAACTTATATTAATCACTCCCGAGACCTCATTCCTGATGGAATCCATCGCCACGAGGGGGAGAGAAGAGGCAACGTGGAATTTAAATTCCTTGCCTACGGGCACACTCGTAACGGCTCCAGCAGGGCTCGCACTACATGCCTTTCGCACCTGAAGCGAACGCGCTATCAATCACGAGTTAATCGCCGTCTCCAGAATTACAGAGTCACTCAATAATCTTTAAAAGTTATTCAATGAGAGATGTTTTGATTGATATCTCTCTATTGATGAGCATTTCAATGTGTTTCTATAAGTAAATCTAAGATCGAGATTCATTAAAGGATACTACCATACTTGGCCGACTGTACAGACATTTATTAATTTTTTGTCATGCAAATAAAAAATAAACACCATTGGTCTTTCCAAATTTATAGGAAAGACCAATGGTGATTTCCAAATTTATATACTGCGCGCTACATGACCTTAGATGTCGATGCGCCGTAAAACACCATTCATTCCAAATTTATATATTTTGCAAATAAGCCACGAAACGAACGCATATTTTACACATATATTTGAACTTGTAATTGTGCTCTTTTGTAAAGTTCCATGTCACTGCCTGTTTTTACTTAATTGCTACAAACATGTATACTGTTTTATGGAATAAACTTATTTTATTGTATTGTATTGTATTGCATTGTATTGTATTGCATTGTGTATTGTGTATTGTATTGGAAATCAGGAACAAGGTTCCCTCTTTTACTTTGATATAGCTGATATTTAGCGGTTAATATTAATAATATAATTATTGTGTTGGGCAGGTGGATAGCGTTATCTCCCAAACTGATTTTCAGTGTGTGTCTATATTAATGGAGTTCTTATTAATGCAGTTCTTAGCATGGTTCCAGAATGGTTGAACCATTTCACGCTCCCAAAATAAATGAACGAACGTTTCCTGTTGCCGAGAGCAAAACGTGTATAAACTTCCATGTTCAATCACATATGTGAAAATAAATAGTTTGTGACAAGAATTCTATAAAGTATGTGAATGAAAATGAACATATTTATATTTGATTGTGGAATTACAATTGAAATTTTACAAATTATACAGATATATATATTAAAGCAACACTAACGTGCGTGCGTGCATGCGTGCGTGCACGCGTACGTGCGCGCGTGCGTGCGTGCGTGTGTGCGTGTGCGTGCGCGCACGTATGCGTGAGATTGTGCGTGTTTGTGTGTGTTTAAGTGTGATTAAGTGTGATTAAGTGTGTTTCAGTTTTGTTAATTAGCCACTATGAATAATCAGTTACTGAAACCGCAAATTTCATTCAAATAATAAGTAAATTATGAATATAACTATCTACGGTTTTCTTTGTTACAATAAATTGTTATCTCACCTAAGCATCAGCCGCATAGTTTTTGTTAGATGGGGGTATAGAGTGTTGACAAGTTTATCGGCGTTACAATATTAAATAATAATTAAGTTGTTAGTATACGAGTAATAAGTGGCGAGATAGATATTATCTGTAGTCTCCGTGTACAAACCCACTCTAATCGTACATCATCGCAGGACAATTTCCTGTTATTAACACAATTTACCCAATTTGTCAATTTGTTCAATACGAGTGCGTAATGAGGTAATGCGTTTATTGCGCGATTTTCACGACGTGGCGATATTATCTACACATTGCTTGTTACCCAAACCGGCACTATTTAAAGTGTTTGTATCACGTTTGGTTCTGTTTTGAACACATTTGTGACAATCCGTTTAATATACATATTTGTTGTAAATTAATACCAACCACGCTGACTGACATTGAACGGAATCTATTTTGGTTATTTGCGTTTATTTGTTGTCGCCCCTTAATTAAACCAGACGGTGCCTCCAAATGTAGTATTTTTGGATGCAAGTGCAATATTCAGAATTCGCTCCAATTCCAGAGGCAGCCCTGGTTCTTTCACATGCACCGTATATATAACCGAAGCATGAGACCTAGGTTTATTGTTCATCTGAAGCATTGTTAACACTATTATGGTGGGACTGGGATCGAACCTGTGGTCCCTGAATTTGCAGTCCAATGTGTTGACCACTGGACCGCTGCCCCATATAGCAAAATAAATTAAAATAATGCACAGATGTAGATATATGTCCAAACAGATTAAAACTGCGCATGCGTCATTATAAAACTGCGCATTCGTCATTATAAAACTGCGCATGCGTCATCATTTAAGAAAACGCTGGCACAGTCGATATATCCTTGAATTCGATTCCAAAATACGGTATGTACGAAAAAAAGAAGCAATACCTTCCAGTTCATTTATGGTAATATACTTATCTGTTTACCACCGACCACCACCTCATTAAGTTAGCATGTCCTTTTGAAATCGACCTAATGTGACTCATTTGTTCATACTGGTGCGGACCGTTGTATATGTTGTAAAAACGTGTTGCACAAACCATAACTTACTAGTGGAAGTCGTGATTGCGCAGCGGGTGCGCGTTCGCTTCAGGTGCGAACGGTCTGGAGAACGAGCCCCGCTGGAGCCGTTACGATTATGCCCTGAGGCAAGGCATTTAATTCCCACTTTGTCTCTTCTCTCTCCCTCGTGGCTATGGATTCCATCAGGAATGAGGTCTCTCTCTCGAGTGATTAATATAAGTTGTAAGAACATGTTTCGCAATCGAGCTAAAATAAATTTGTATAAACTAACTAATAACTTACTATCCTCTATATAGTATTTACTTTGTTTAACACGAAGCAAGTGTGTGTTTATACTACGCATAACAATGGGAAATGGCCGCCATTTATAACAGTATTTCAATTTTAGAATTCCCAGAAAAGTGCAATTTAGCTATTATTGCATGCTTAATAACGGGACAAAGGTGTCCACATCAAGGTACCCTCAGATACTCTGTTAGCTCGTCAATAGTGTTCAAGAGGGGATTGAGTCGCACACTTGTTTAGGACTTTGGCTTCAAAATCACTTGTCCGTGCTCGGGGTCTTCCTCCACAATAAACGACTGGAGTGTCGTCATATACCCTACGACGTAGTTGCGACTACAAAACAAATAAATACACAAACAGACAACATACATACACAGGGCTGGGCATGGCACGGAAACGGCAACGCTCAGCACGGTACGGCACGGCAAGGCGAGGCGAGGCGAGGCAAGGCAAGGCAAGGCAAGGCATGGCACTGCACTGCACTGCACTGCACTGCACTGCACTGCACTGCACTGCACTGCACTGCACTGCACTGCACTGCACTGCACTGCACTGCACTGCACTGCACTGCACTGCACTGCACGGCACGGCACGGCACGGCACGGCACGGCACGACAAGGCAAGGCAAGGCACGACAAGGTAAGGCACGGCAATGCACGGCGGGGCACGGCAAGCCAAGGCAAAGCATGGCACTACACGGCAAGGGACGGCACGGGACGGCACGGCACATCACAGCAAGGCAATACAACAACAAGCAACCAATACAGTTTGTCTGCAGCGATGGTAAATAATCTCAACCATCGTCGCCCTGTCAACATTTTCAAACAGTTTAAATAACACACACGATCGTATAGATTCATCCAGTTTAAGGATATGTTTTGTACAGGATTATTACATTTTCATGTTGCTTGTAATCAGTTGAGCTTAGAGTTTAATCACACAAAGAGCCCTCAGCTATTATGATATTCAAAAGATAGGCTTTTAAGATTTTATAATGGCATAATTTATAAATTAAGGCTTTGGCGGGAAATAAATAGTACAGTAACGTTTGAAAATGATACTGTCAATTCATGCACAGCCATAATCTCCCAATACGTTGTGCAATGATCCACAAAGGAAGTTAGTGTTTTCGTCTTTCAAATTGAGGGTAAATTATTATGTCAGCGTATCTATCCAGCATTATAGTTGATTAACTCAAACGATACACTATTAGGCAGGTGTTTTTATTTTTAACAATGACATCCGTGGTATGACGCCCGGTTTTTTGATCGTCTTATTTTGATCACTTTGAACATTGGTTGCAGGGTGCCTGTAATTTGAAGGGTTTATTCTTTTTATTGCATGCTCCCTTACCGTTGTTAATTTATAACAGTAATAACAAGCGTGATATAGCCTTATATCAAAGCTCAATATTTACGATTAGGAATGTTTCGTGTAAACTTTAAACAATATTGCATTCAGGAATGGTACATAACATGAATAGTTGCAATAGCACAGTTTGGAATGTTTTGTAACTGTTTAATCCGATGACAGACAGCCGTTGAGTAATATTGAAAATAAATGAGAGACATTTCTAATTTTCTATTACCTACCTTGGCAGCTATCCTAAAATGCAAACATGTCATTTTAGTTGGAATCCTTTGTTTTAATGTTGTTCCCTAACCAGATGTTGTGGTATGGTAAATCTATTTTTGTAAATATCATGTTAGTTAACTGAATATATTATTATTACGAAAAGGTACCCATTGCATATACTGTAGGATATTTGTCGGTATATATAGTAATTCAATAATTATAAGAAACGGTGGTGGAATACAATTACTGTCATGTTGTGCAAAGGAAACAACGATAAAATCAGAGGAAAACACTAAATAGGGCCTGTCTACTTTTAGGGACCATTCAGGGGCAGTATATTAACCAAGAATATTAACTAGTTTCTAGTTATTTTTTATTGTCATTTTAAGCTTAGTTACGATATTGCATACGCCCAATATAGCCTTAATTAATGGCAACTACGCGAACTTATTCCTAGACTATGGCAACTTCGCGTACATATTCCTAGACTATGGCAACTTCGCGTACATATTCCTAGACTATGGCAACTTCGCGTACATATTCCTAGACTATGGCAACTTCGCGTACATATTCCTAGACTATGGCAACTTCGCGTACATATTCTTAGACTATAGCAACTTCGCATACATATTCTTAGACTATGGCAACTTCGCATACATATTCTTAGACTATGGCAACTTCGCGTACATATTCTTAGACTATGGCAACTTCGCGTACATATTCCTAGACTATGGCAACTTCGCGTACATATTCCTAGACTATGGCAACTACGCGTACATATTCCTAGACTATGGCAACTTCGCATACATACTCTTAGACCATGACAACTTCACGTACATATTCCTAGACTATGACAACTTCGTGTACATATATTTAGACCATGACAACTTCGCATGCATACTCTTAGACCATGACAACTTCGTGTACATATTTTTAGACCATGACAACTTTGCATACATACTCTTAGACCATGACAACTTCGTGTACATACTCTTAGACCATGACAACTTCGTGTACATACTCTTAGACCATGGCAACTTCGTGTACATACTCTTAGACCATGACAACTTCGTATACATATTTTTAGACCATGACAACTTCGTGTACATATTTTTAGACCATGGCAACTTCGCAAACATACTCTTAGACCATGTCAACTTCGCATACATACTTTTAGACCATGACAACAATAATAATAATAATAATAATAAAGACTTTATTTAACGAGAGTACTCATTTAACAAAAGTTAATCTACCACGAGGCCCTCAACATATATACAAACAAATGCAATCAAAAGATAGCACTATTGGGATAATATAGTAATGTAAAAGCTGAAAAATAGAGAAACTATATTTAATATGTAATGGAATATGATGATATATGGAATTGGCTAGCAGAGTAGAAAATGGGAATGAGACAATTAATGATACTAGATCTATCTAACAATGTGCAGATTTGACTTGTAGTGGTATCTTCAAAATATGCATGAAATCAACTTAAGGACAGCAATTTTCCGATTCTAATAAATATAGCAATGGCAATACACGTTTATAATAACAGTAGAAGTACGCGATTAGTTTC
>CM026389.1:5312951-5374188 GCA_014843695.1 Archivesica marissinica | reverse complement strand
TACACGCACGATACAACACGTGTACTCACTGTGTACCCTGTACACGCACGATACAACACGTGTACTCACTGTGTACCCTGTACACCCACGATACAACACGTGTACTCACTGTGTACCCTGTACACGCACGATACAACACGTGTACTCACTGTGTACCCTGTACACGCACGATACAACACGTGTACTCACTGTGTACCCTGTACACCACGATACAACACGTGTACTCACTGTGTACCCTGTACACCCACGATACAACACGTGTACTCACTGTGTACCCTGTACACGCACGATACAACACGTGTACTCACTGTGTACCCTGTACACGCACGATACAACACGTGTACTCACTGTGTACCCTGTACACGCACGATACAACACGTGTACTCACTGTGTACCCTGTACACCACGATACAACACGTGTACTCACTGTGTACCCTGTACACGCACGATACAACACGTGTACTCACTGTGTACCCTGTACACGCACGATACAACACGTGTACTCACTGTGTACCCTGTACACCCACGATACAACACGTGTACTCACTGTGTACCCTGTACACCCACGATACAACACGTGTACTCACTGTGTACCCTGTACACGCACGATACAACACGTGTACTCACTGTGTACCCTGTACACGCACGATACAACACGTGTACTCACTGTGTACCCAGTACACCCACGATACAACACGTGTACTCACTGTGTACCCTGTACACCCACGATACAACACGTGTACTCACTGTGTACCCTGTACACGCACGATACAACACGTGTACTCACTGTGTACCCTGTACACGCACGATACAACACGTGTACTCACTGTGTACCCTGTACACTCACGATACAACACGTGTACTCACTGTGTACCCTGTACACGCACGATACAACACGTGTACTCACTGTGTACCCTGTACACGCACGATACAACACGTGTACTCACTGTGTACCCTGTACACTCACGATACAACACGTGTACTCACTGTGTACCCTGTACACGCACGATACAACACGTGTACTCACTGTGTACCCTGTACACTCACGATACAACACGTGTACTCACTGTGTACCCTGTACACCCACGATACAACACGTGTACTCACTGTGTACCCTGTACACCCACGATACAACACGTGTACTCACTGTGTACCCTGTACACTCACGATACAACACGTGTACTCACTGTGTACCATGTACACGCACGATACAACACGTGTACTCACTGTGTACCCTGTACACGCACGATACAACACGTGTACTCACTGTGTACCCTGTACACCCACGATACAACACGTGTACTCACTGTGTACCCTGTACACGCACGATACAACACGTGTACTCACTGTGTACCCTGTACACGCACGATACAACACGTGTACTCACTGTGTACCCTGTACACCCACGATACAACACGTGTACTCACTGTGTACCCTGTACACGCACGATACAACACGTGTACTCACTGTGTACCCTGTACACCCACGATACAACACGTGTACTCACTGTGTACCCTGTACACGCACGATACAACACGTGTACTCACTGTGTACCCTGTACACCCACGATACAACACGTGTACTCACTGTGTACCCGTACACGCACGATACAACACGTGTACTCACTATGTACCCTGTACACCCACGATACAACACGTGTACTCACTATGTACCATGTACACCCACGATACAACACGTGTACTCACTGTGTACCCAGTACACGCACGATACAACACGTGTACTCACTGTGTACCCTACACGCACGATACAACACGTGTACTCACTGTGTACCCTCTACACCCACGATACAACACGTGTACTCACTGTGTACCCTGTACACCCACGATACAACACGTGTACTCACTGTGTACCTTCTACACCCACGATACAACACGTGTACTCACTGTGTACCCTGTACACCCACGATACAACACGTGTACTCACTGTGTACCCTACACGCACGATACAACACGTGTACTCACTGTGTACCCTGTACACCCACGATACAACACGTGTACTCACTGTGTACCCTGTACACTCACGATACAACACGTGTACTCACTGTGTACCCTGTACGCTCACGATACAACACGTGTACTCACTGTGTACCCTGTACACGCACGATACAACACGTGTACTCACTGTGTACCCTGTACACGCACGATACAACACGTGTACTCACTGTGTACCCTGTACACGCACGATACAACACGTGTACTCACTGTGTACCTGTACACGCACGATACAACACGTGTACTCACTGTGTACCCTGTACACCACGATACAACACGTGTACTCACTGTGTACCCTGTACACGCACGATACAACACGTGTACTCACTGTGTACCCTGTACACGCACGATACAACACGTGTACTCACTGTGTACCCTGTACACGCACGATACAACACGTGTACTCACTATGTACCCTGTACACCCACGATACAACACGTGTACTCACTGTGTACCCTGTACACGCACGATACAACACGTGTACTCACTGTGTATACTGTACACTCACGATACAACACGTGTACTCACTGTGTACCCTGTACACGCACGATACAACACGTGTACTCACTATGTACCCTGTACCCCACGATACAACACGTGTACTCACTGTATACCCTGTACACGCACGATACAACACGTGTACTCACTGTGTACCCTGTACACGCACGATACAACACGTGTACTCACTATGTACCCTGTACACCAACGATACAACACATGTACTCACTATGTACCCTGTACACCCACGATACAACACGTGTACTCACTGTGTACCCTGTACACGCACGATACAACACGTGTACTCACTATGTACCCTGTACACGCACGATACAACACGTGTACTCACTGTGTACCCTGTACACGCACGATACAACACGTGTACTCACTGTGTACCCTGTACACCCACGATACAACACGTGTACTCACTGTGTACCCTGTACACGCACGATACAACACGTGTACTCACTATGTACCCTGTACACCCACGATACAACACGTGTACTCACTGTGTACCCTGTACACGCACGATACAACACGTGTACTCACTGTGTACCCTGTACACGCACGATACAACACGTGTACTCACTATGTACCCTGTACACCCACGATACAACACGTGTACTCACTGTGTACCCTGTACACGCACGATACAACACGTGTACTCACTGTGTACCCTGTACACGCACGATACAACACGTGTACTCACTGTGTACCCTGTACACGCACGATACAACACGTGTACTCACTGTGTACCCTGTACACCCACGATACAACACGTGTACTCACTGTGTACCAGTACACGCACGATACAACACGTGTACTCACGTGTACCCTGTACACCCACGATACAACACGTGTACTCACGTGTACCCTGTACACCCACGATACAACACGTGTACTCACTGTGTACCCTGTACACGCACGATACAACACGTGTACTCACTGTGTACCCTACACGCACGATACAACACGTGTACTCACTGTGTACCCTCTACACCCACGATACAACACGTGTACTCACTGTGTACCCTGTACACCCACGATACAACACGTGTACTCACTGTGTACCATGTACACCCACGATACAACACGTGTACTCACTGTGTACCCTGTACACTCACGATACAACACGTGTACTCACTGTGTACCCTGTACACTCACGATACAACACGTGTACTCACTGTGTACCCTGTACACGCACGATACAACACGTGTACTCACTGTGTACCCTGTACACGCACGATACAACACGTGTACTCACTGTGTACCCTGTACACTCACGATACAACACGTGTACTCACTGTGTACCCTGTACACTCACGATACAACACGTGTACTCACTGTGTACCAGTACACTCACGATACAACACGTGTACTCACTGTGTACCCTGTACACTCACGATACAACACGTGTACTCACTGTGTACCCTGTACACGCACGATACAACACGTGTACTCACTGTGTACCCTGTACACTCACGATACAACACGTGTACTCACTGTGTACCCTGTACACGCACGATACAACACGTGTACTCACTGTGTACCCTGTACACGCACGATACAACACGTGTACTCACTGTGTACCCTGTACACCCACGATACAACACGTGTACTCACTGTGTACCCTGTACACCCACGATACAACACGTGTACTCACTGTGTACCCTGTACACGCACGATACAACACGTGTACTCACTGTGTACCCTGTACACCCACGATACAACACGTGTACTCACTATGTACCCTGTACACCCACGATACAACACGTGTACTCACTGTGTACCCTGTACACGCACGATACAACACGTGTACTCACTATGTACCCTGTACACCCACGATACAACACGTGTACTCACTGTGTACCCAGTACACGCACGATACAACACGTGTACTCACTATGTACCCTGTACACCCACGATACAACACGTGTACTCACTATGTACCATGTACACCCACGATACAACACGTGTACTCACTGTGTACCCAGTACACGCACGATACAACACGTGTACTCACTGTGTACCCTACACGCACGATACAACACGTGTACTCACTGTGTACCCTCTACACCCACAATACAACACGTGTACTCACTGTGTACCCTGTACACCCACGATACAACACGTGTACTCACTGTGTACCTTCTACACCCACGATACAACACGTGTACTCACTGTGTACCCTCTAAACCCACGATACAACACGTGTACTCACTGTGTACCCTACACGCACGATACAACTGGTGTACTCACTGTGTACCCTGTACACCCACGATACAACACGTGTACTCACTGTGTACCCTGTACACTCACGATACAACAGGTGTACTCACTGTGTACCCAGTACACGCACGATACAACACGTGTACTCACTGTGTACCCTACACGCACGATACAACACGTGTACTCACTGTGTACCCTCTACACCCACAATACAACACGTGTACTCACTGTGTACCCTGTACACCCACGATACAACACGTGTACTCACTGTGTACCTTCTACACCCACGATACAACACGTGTACTCACTGTGTACCCTCTAAACCCACGATACAACACGTGTACTCACTGTGTACCCTACACGCACGATACAACTGGTGTACTCACTGTGTACCCTGTACACCCACGATACAACACGTGTACTCACTGTGTACCCTGTACACTCACGATACAACAGGTGTACTCACTGTGTACCATGTACGCTCACGATACAACACGTGTAATCACTGTGTACCCTGTACGCTCACGATGCAACACGTATACTCACTGTGTACCATGTACGCTCACGATACAACACGTGTATACACTGTGTATACTGTACACTCACGATACAACACGTGTACTCACTGTGTACCCTGTACACGCAAGATACAACACGTGTACTCACTGTGTACCCTGTACACTCACGATACAACACGTGTACTCACTGTGTACCCTGTACACGCACGATACAACACGTGTACTCACTATGTACCCTGTACACGCACGATACAACACGTGTACTCACTGTGTACCCAGTACACGCACGATACAACACGTGTACTCACTATGTACCCTGTACACCCACGATACAACACGTGTACTCACTGTGTACCCTGTACACGCACGATACAACACGTGTACTCACTGTGTACCCTGTACACGCACGATACAACACGTGTACTCACTATGTACCCTGTACACCCACGATACAACACGTGTACTCACTGTGTACCCTGTACACGCACGATACAACACGTGTACTCACTATGTACCCTGTACACCCACGATACAACACGTGTACTCACTGTGTACCCAGTACACGCACGATACAACACGTGTACTCACTATGTACCCTGTACACCCACGATACAACACGTGTACTCACTATGTACCATGTACACCCACGATACAACACGTGTACTCACTGTGTACCCAGTACACGCACGATACAACACGTGTACTCACTGTGTACCCTACACGCACGATACAACACGTGTACTCACTGTGTACCCTCTACACCCACAATACAACACGTGTACTCACTGTGTACCCTGTACACCCACGATACAACACGTGTACTCACTGTGTACCTTCTACACCCACGATACAACACGTGTACTCACTGTGTACCCTCTAAACCCACGATACAACACGTGTACTCACTGTGTACCCTACACGCACGATACAACTGGTGTACTCACTGTGTACCCTGTACACCCACGATACAACACGTGTACTCACTGTGTACCCTGTACACTCACGATACAACAGGTGTACTCACTGTGTACCATGTACGCTCACGATACAACACGTGTAATCACTGTGTACCCTGTACGCTCACGATGCAACACGTATACTCACTGTGTACCATGTACGCTCACGATACAACACGTGTATACACTGTGTATACTGTACACTCACGATACAACACGTGTACTCACTGTGTACCCTGTACACGCAAGATACAACACGTGTACTCACTGTGTACCCTGTACACTCACGATACAACACGTGTACTCACTGTGTACCCTGTACACGCACGATACAACACGTGTACTCACTATGTACCCTGTACACGCACGATACAACACGTGTACTCACTGTGTACCCTGTACACGCACGATACAACACGTGTACTCACTATGTACCCTGTACACCCACGATACAACACGTGTACTCACTGTGTACCCTGTACACGCACGATACAACACGTGTACTCACTGTGTATACTGTACACTCACGATACAACACGTGTACTCACTGTGTACCCTGTACACGCACGATACAACACGTGTACTCACTATGTACCCTGTACACCCACGATACAACACGTGTACTCACTGTGTACCCTGTACACGCACGATACAACACGTGTACTCACTGTGTACCCTGTACACGCACGATACAACACGTGTACTCACTGTGTACCCTGTACACCCACGATACAACACGTGTACTCACTATGTACCCTGTACACCCACGATACAACACGTGTACTCACTGTGTACCCTGTACACGCACGATACAACACGTGTACTCACTGTGTACCCTGTACACCCACGATACAACACGTGTACTCACTGTGTACCCTGTACACGCACGATACAACACGTGTACTCACTATGTACCCTGTACACCCACGATACAACACGTGTACTCACTGTGTACCCTGTACACGCACGATACAACACGTGTACTCACTATGTACCCTGTACACCCACGATACAACACGTGTACTCACTGTGTACCCAGTACACGCACGATACAACACGTGTACTCACTATGTACCCTGTACACCCACGATACAACACGTGTACTCACTGTGTACCATGTACACCCACGATACAACACGTGTACTCACTGTGTACCCAGTACACGCACGATACAACACGTGTACTCACTGTGTACCCTACACGCACGATACAACACGTGTACTCACTGTGTACCCTCTACACCCACAATACAACACGTGTACTCACTGTGTACCCTGTACACCCACGATACAACACGTGTACTCACTGTGTACCCTCTACACCCACGATACAACACGTGTACTCACTGTGTACCCTCTAAACCCACGATACAACACGTGTACTCACTGTGTACCAAACACGCACGATACAACACGTGTACTCACTGTGTACCCTGTACACCCACGATACAACACGTGTACTCACTGTGTACCCTGTACACTCACGATACAACACGTGTATTCACTGTGTACCATGTACGCTCATGATACAACACGTGTAATCACTGTGTACCCTGTACGCTCACGATGCAACACGTATACTCACTGTGTACCATGTACGCTCACGATACAACACGTGTATACACTGTGTACCCTGTACACCCAAGATACAACACGTGTACTCACTGTGTACCATGTACACCCACGATACAACATGTGTACTCACAGTGTACCATATACGCTCACGATACAACACGTGTACTCACTTTGTACCCTGTACACGCACGATACAACACGTGTACTCACTGTGTACCCTGTACACGCACGATACAACACGTATATTCACTGTTTACACTGTACACCCACGATACAACACGTGTACTCACTGTGTATCCTATACACGCACGATACAACACGTATACTCACTGTGTACACTGTACACCCACGATACAACACGTGACTCACTGTGTACCCTGTACACGCACGATACAACACGTGTACTCACAGTGTACCCTGTACACTCACGATACAACACGTGTACTCACTGTGTACTCTGTACACGCACGATACAACACGTGTACTCAATGTGTACCCTGTACGCTCACGACACAACACGTGTACTCACTGTGTACCCTATACACGCACGATACAACACGTGTACTCACTGTGTACCATGTACACTCACGATACAACACGTGTGCTCACTGTGTACACTGTACACCCACGATACAACACGTGTACTCACTGTGTACCCTGTACACCCACGATACAACACGTGTACTCACTGTGTACCCTGTACACGCACGATACAACACGTGTACTCACTGTGTACCCTGTACACCCACGATACAACACGTGTACTCACTGTGTACCCTGTACACGCACGATACAACACGTGTACTCACTGTGTACCCTGTACACCCACGATACAACACGTGTACTCACTGTGTACCCTGTACACGCACGATACAACACGTGTACTCACTGTGTACCCTGTACACGCACGATACAACACGTGTACTCACTGTGTACCCTGTACACGCACGATACAACACGTGTACTCACTGTGTACCCAGTACACGCACGATACAACACGTGTACTCACTGTGTACCCTGTACACGCACGATACAACACGTGTACTCACTGTTTACCCAGTACACGCACGAAACAACACGTGTACTCACTGTATACCCTGTAACTCACATGCAACACGTGTACTCATTGTGTACCCTGTACAACCACGATACAACACGTGTACTCACTGTGTACTCTGTACACCCATGATACAACACGTGTAATCACTGTGTACCCTATACACGCACAATACAATACGTGTACTCACTGTATACCCTGTAAACTCACGATGCAACACGTGTACTCATTGTGTACCCTGTACACCCACGATACAACACGTGTACTCACTGTTTACTCTGTACACCCACAATACAACACGTGTACTCACTGTGTACCCTATACACGCACGATACAACACGTATACTCACTGTGTACACTGTACAACCACGATACAACACGTGTACTCACTGTGTACCCTGTACGCTCACGATACAACACGTTTACTCACTGTGTACCCTACACGCACGATACAACAAGTGTACTCACTGTATACCCTGTATGCTCACGATACAACACGTGTACTCACTGTGTACCCTATACACGCACGATACAACACGTATACTCACTGTGTACACTGTACACCCACGATACAACACGTGACTCACTGTGTACCCTGTACACGCACGATGCAACACGTGTACTCACTGTGTACCCAGTACACTCAAGATACAATACGTGTACTCACTGTGTACCCTGTACGCTCACGATACAACACGTGTACTCACTGTGTACCCTGTACGCTCACGATCCAACAAGTGTACTCACTGTATACCCTGTACGCTCAAGATACAACACGTGTACTCACTATGTACACTGTTCACTCACGATACAACACGTGTACTCACTATGTACCCTGTTCACTCAGGATGCAACACGTGTGCTCACTGTGTACCCTGTACGCTCACGATACAACACGTGTACTCACTGTGTACCATGTACGCTCAGGATACAACACGTGTACTCATTGTGTACTCTGTACACCCACGATACAACACGTGTACTCACTGTATACCCTACACGTACGATACAACACGTGTACTCACTGTGTACCCTGTACATGCACGATACAACACGTGTACTCACTGTGTACCCTGTACACTCACGATACAACACGTGTACGCACTGTGTACCCTGTACACGCACGATACAACACGTGTACTCACTGTGTACACTGTACACGCACGATACAACACGTGTACTCACTGTGTACCCTGTACACTCACGATACAACACGTGTACTCACTGTGTACCCTGTACATGCACGATACAACACGTGTACTCACTGTGTACCCTGTACACTCACGATACAACACGTGTACTCACTGTGTACCCTGTACACTCACGATACAACACGTGTACTCACTGTGTACCATGTACACCCACGATACAACACGTGTACTCACTGTGCACCCTGTACACGCACGATACAACACGTGTACTCACTGTGTACCCAGTACACGCACGATACAACACGTGTACTCACTGTATACCCTGTAAACTCACGATGCAACACGTGTACTCATTGTGTGCCCTGTACACCCACGATATAACACGTGTACTCACTGTGTACTCTGTACACGCACGATACAACACGTGTACTCACTGTGTACCCTATACACGCACGATACAACACGTATTCTCACTGTGTACACTGTACACCCACGATACAACACGTGACTCACTGTGTACCCAGTACACGCACGATACAACACGTGTACTCACTGTGTACCCAGTACACGCATGATACAACACGTGTACTCACTGTGTACCCTGTACACGCACGATACAACACGTGTACTCACTGTTTACCCAGTACACGCACGAAACAACACGTGTACTCATTGTATAACCTGTAAACTCACATGCAACACGTGTACTCATTATGTACCCTGTACAACCACGATACAACACGTGTACTCACTGTGTACTCTGTACACCCATGATACAACACGTGTAATCACTGTGTACCCTATACACGCACAATACAATACGTGTACTCACTGTATACCCTGTAAACTCACGATGCAACACGTGTACTCATTGTGTACCCTGTACACCCACGATACAACACGTGTACTCACTGGTTACTCTGTACACCCACAATACAACACGTGTACTCACTGTGTACCCTATACACGCACGATACAACACGTATACTCACTGTGTACACTGTACAACCACGATACAACACGTGTACTCACTGTGTACCCTGTACGCTCACGATACAACACGTTTACTCACTGTGTACCCTACACGCACGATACAACAAGTGTACTCACTGTATACCCTGTATGCTCACGATACAACACGTGTACTCACTGTGTACCCTATACACGCACGATACAACACGTATACTCACTGTGTACACTGTACACCAACGAAACAACACGTGACTCACTGTATACCCTGTACACGCACGATGCAACACGTGTACTCACTGTGTACCCAGTACACTCAAGATACAATACGTGTACTCACTGTGTACCCTGTACGCTCACGATACAACACGTGTACTCACTGTGTACCATGTACGCTCACGATACAACAAGTGTGCTCACTGTATACCCTGTACGCTCAAGATACAACACGTGTACTCACTATGTACACTGTTCACTCACGATACAACACGTGTACTCACTATGTACCCTGTTCACTCAGGATGCAACACGTGTGCTCACTGTGTACCCTGTACGCTCAAGATACAACACGTGTACTCACTGTGTACCATGTACGCTCAGGATACAACACGTGTACTCATTGTGTACTCTGTACACCCACGATACAACACGTGTACTCACTGTGTACCCTGTACACTCACGATACAACACGTGTACTCACTGTGTACCCTGTACATGCACGATACAACACGTGTACTCACTGTGTACCCTGTACACTCACGATACAACACGTGTACTCACTTGGTACCCTGTACACTCACGATACAACACGTGTACTCACTGTTTACCCTGTACACCCACGATACAACACGTGTACTGACTGTGCACCCTGTACACCCACGATACAACACGTGTACTGACTGTGTACACTGTACACCCATGATACAACACGTGTACTCACTGTGTACACTGTACACCCACGATGCAACACGTGTACTCACTGTGCACCCTGTACACCCACGATACAACACGTGTACTCACTGTGTACCCTGTACACTCACGATACAACACGTGTACTCACTGTGTACTATGTACACACACGATACAACACGTGTACTCACTGTGTACCCTGTACACCAACGATACAACACGTGTACTCACTGTGTAACCTGTACACCCACGATACAACACGTGTACTCACTGTGTACCCAGTACACCCATGATACAACACGTGTACTCACTGTGTTCCCTGTACACCCACAATACAACACGTGTACTCACTGTGTAAACTGTATATCCACGATACAACACGTGTACTCACTGTGTACCCTGTACACGCACGATACAACACGTGTACTCACTGTGTACACTGTACACGCATGATACAACACGTGTACTCACTGTGTACCCAGTACAAACACGATACAACACGTGTACTCACTGTGTACCCTGTACACGCACGATACAACACGTGTACTCACTGTGTACCCTATACACGCACGATACAACACGTATACTCACTGTGTACACTGTCCACCCACGATACAACACGTGACTCACTGTGTACCCAGTACACGCACGATACAACACGTGTACTCACTGTGTACCCTATACACGCACGATACAACACGTATACTCACTGTGTACACTGTACACCCACGATACAACACGTGACTCACTGTGTACCCAGTACACGCACGATACAACACGTGTACTCACTGTGTACCCAGTACACGCATGATACAACACGTGTACTCACTGTGTACCCTGTACACGCACGATACAACACGTGTACTCACTGTTTACCCAGTACACGCACGAAACAACACGTGTACTCATTGTATACCCTGTAAACTCACATGCAACACGTGTACTCATTATGTACCCTGTACAACCACGATACAACACGTGTACTCACTGTGTACCCAGTACACTCAAGATACAATACGTGTACTCACTGTGTACCCTGTACGCTCACGATACAACACGTGTACTCACTGTGTACCCTGTACGCTCACGATACAACAAGTGTGCTCACTGTATACCCTGTACGCTCAAGATACAACACGTGTACTCACTATGTACACTGTTCACTCACGATACAACACGTGTACTCACTATGTACCCTGTTCACTCAGGATGCAACACGTGTGCTCACTGTGTACCCTGTACGCTCACGATACAACACGTGTACTCACTGTGTACCATGTACGCTCAGGATACAACACGTGTACTCATTGTGTACTCTGTACACCCACGATACAACACGTGTACTCACTGTGTACCCTGTACACTCACGATACAACACGTGTACTCACTGTGTACCCTGTACATGCACGATACAACACGTGTACTCACTGTGTACCCTGTACACTCACGATACAACACGTGTACTCACTTGGTACCCTGTACACTCACGATACAACACGTGTACTCACTGTTTACCCTGTACACCCACGATACAACACGTGTACTGACTGTGCACCCTGTACACCCACGATACAACACGTGTACTGACTGTGTACACTGTACACCCATGATACAACACGTGTACTCACTGTGTACACTGTACACCCACGATGCAACACGTGTACTCACTGTGCACCCTGTACACCCACGATACAACACGTGTACTCACTGTGTACCCTGTACACTCACGATACAACACGTGTACTCACTGTGTACTATGTACACACACGATACAACACGTGTACTCACTGTGTACCCTGTACACCAACGATACAACACGTGTACTCACTGTGTAACCTGTACACCCACGATACAACACGTGTACTCACTGTGTACCCAGTACACCCATGATACAACACGTGTACTCACTGTGTTCCCTGTACACCCACAATACAACACGTGTACTCACTGTGTAAACTGTATATCCACGATACAACACGTGTACTCACTGTGTACCCTGTACACGCACGATGCAACACGTGTACTCATTGTGTACACTGTACACGCATGATACAACACGTGTACTCACTGTGTACCCTGTACAAACACGATACAACACGTGTACTCACTGTGTACCCTGTACACGTACGATACAACACGTATACTCACTGTGTACCCTGTACACGCACGATACAACACGTGTACTCACTGTGTACCCAGTACGCGCACGATACAACACGTGTACTCACTGTGTACCCTGTACACGCACGATACAACACGTGTACTCACTGTGTACCCAGAACACCCACGATACAACACGTGTACTCACTGTGTACCCAGTACACGCACGATACAACACGTGTACTCACTGTGTACCCTGTACACGCACGATACAACACGTGTACTCACTGTGTACCCTGTACACCCACGATACAACACGTGTACTCACTGTGTACCCTGTACACTCACGATACAACACGTGTACTCACTGTGTACTCTGTACACTCACGATACAACACGTGTACTCACTGTGTACCCTGTACACTCACGATACAACACGTGTACTCACTGTGTACCATGTACACCCACGATACCACACGTGTACTCACTGTGTAACCTGTACACCCACGATACAACACGTGTACTCACTGTGTACCCTGTACACCCACGATACAACACGTGTACTCACTGTGTACCCTGTACACCCACGATACATCACGTGTACTCAATGTGTACACTGTACACCCACGATACAACACGTGTACTCACTGTGTACCCTGTACACGCACGATACAACACGTGTACTCACTGTGTACCCTGTACACCCACGATACAACACGTGTACTCACTGTGTACCCAGTACACGCACGATACAACACGTGTACTCACTGTGTACCCTGTACACTCACGATACAACACGTGTACTCACTGTGTACCCTGTACACGCACGATACAACACGTGTACTCACTGTGTACCCTGTACACGCACGATACAACACGTGTACTCACTGTGTACCCTGTACACGCACGATACAACACGTGTACTCACTGTGTACCCTGACCCACGATACAACACGTGTACTCACTGTGTACCGTACACGCACGATACAACACGTGTACTCACTGTGTACCCTGTACACGCACGATACAACACGTGTACTCACTGTGTACCCTGTACACCCACGATACAACACGTGTACTCACTGTGTACCCTGTACACGCACGATACAACACGTGTACTCACTGTGTACCCTGTACACGCACGATACAACACGTGTACTCACTGTGTACCCTGTACACGCACGATACAACACGTGTACTCACTGTGTACCCTGTACACCCACGATACAACACGTGTACTCACTGTGTACCCTGTACACCCACGATACAACACGTGTACTCACTGTGTACCCTGTACACCCACGATACAACACGTGTACTCACTGTGTACCCTGTACACCCACGATACAACACGTGTACTCACTGTGTACCCTGTACACGCACGATACAACACGTGTACTCACTGTGTACCCTGTACACGCACGATACAACACGTGTACTCACTGTGTACCCTGTACACGCACGATACAACACGTGTACTCACTGTGTACCCTGTACACCCACGATACAACACGTGTACTCACTGTGTACCCTGTACACCACGATACAACACGTGTACTCACTGTGTACCCTGTACACCCACGATACAACACGTGTACTCACTGTGTACCCAGTACACGCACGATACAACACGTGTACTCACTGTGTACACTGTACACGCACGATACAACACGTGTACTCACTGTGTACCCTGTACACCCACGATACAACACGTGACTCACTGTGTACTCTGTACACTCACGATACAACACGTGTACTCACTGTGTACCCTGTACACGCACGATACAACACGTGTACTCACTGTGTACCCTGCACACCCACGATACAACACGTGCACTCACTGTGTACCCTGTACACCCACGATACAACACGTGCACTCACTGTGTACCCTATACACGCACGATATAACACGTGTACTCACTGTGTACCCTACACGCACGATGCAAAACGTGTAGTCATTGTGTACCCTGTACAACCACGATACAACACGTGTACTCACTGTGTACCCTGTACACCCACGATGCAACACGTGTACTCACTGTGTACCCTATACGCTCAAGATACAACACGTGTACTCACTGTGTACCATGTACACGCACGATACAACACGTGTACTCACTGTGTACCCTGTACACTCACGATACAACACGTGTACTCACTGTGTACCCTGTACACTCACGATACAACACGTGTACTCACTGTGTACACAGTTCACCTACGATACAACACGTGTACTCACTGTGTACCCTGTACACTCACGATACAACACGTGTACTCACTGTGTACCATGTACACGCACGATACAACACGTGTACTCACTGTGTACCCTGTACACTCACTATACAACACGTGTACTCACTGTGTACCCTGTACGCCCACGATACAACAGGTGTACTCACTGTGTATCCTGTACACGCACGATACAACACGTGTACTAACTGTGTACCCTGTACACCCACGATACAACACGTGTACTCACTGTGTACCCTGTACACCCACGATACAACACGCGTACTCACTGTGTACCCTGTACACGCACGATACAACACGTGTACTCACTGTGTTCCATGTATATCCACGATACAACACGTGCACTCACTGTGTACCCTGTACACCCACGATACAACACGTGCACTCACTGTGTACCCTATACACGCACGATATAACACGTGTACTCACTGTGTACCCTACACGCACGATGCAAAACGTGTAGTCATTGTGTACCCTGTACAAACACGATACAACACGTGTACTCACTGTGTACCCTGTACACCCACGATGCAACACGTGTACTCACTGTGTACCATGTACACCCACGATACAACACGTGTACTCACTGTGTACCCTGTACACTCACGATACAACAGGTGTACTCACTGTGTACCCTGTACACCCACGATACAACACGTGTACTCAATGTGTACCCTGTACACTCACGATACAACACGTGTACTCACTGTGTACCCTGTACACTAACGATACAACACGTGTACTCACTGTGTACCCTGTACACTCACGATACAACACGTGTACTCACTGTGTACCATGTACATCCACGAGGCAACACGAGTACTCACTGTGTACCCTGTACACCCACGATACAACACGTGTACTCACTGTGTAACCTGTACACCCACGATACAACACGTGTACTCACTGTGTACCCTGTACACCCACGATACAACACGTGTACTCACTGTGTACCCTGTACACCCACGATACATCACGTGTACTCAATGTGTACACTGTACACCCACGATACAACACGTGTACTCACTGTGTACCCTGTACACGCACGATACAACACGTGTACTCACTGTGTACAGTGTACACCCACGATACAACACGTGTACTCACTGTGTACCATGTACACCCACGATACAACACGTGTACTCACTGTGCACCCTGTACACCCACGATACAACATGTGTACTCACTGTGTACCCTGTACACGCACGATACAACCCGTGTACTCACTGTGTACCCTGTACACACACGTTACAACACGTGTACTCACTGTGTACCCTGTACACGCACGATACAACATGTGTACTCACTGTCTACCCTGTACACGCACGATACAACACGTGTACTCACTGTGTACCCTGTACACGCACGATTCAACACGTGTACTCACTGTGTAACCTGCACACCCACGATACAACACGTGTACTCACTGTGTACCCTGTACACTAACGATACAACACCTGTACTCACTGTGTATCCTGTACACCCACGATACAACACGTGTACTCACTGTGTACCCAGTACACGCACCATACAACACGTGTACTCACTGTGTACACTGTACACGCAAGATACAACACATGTACTCACTGTGTACCCTGTACACCCACGATACAACACGTGACTCACTGTGTAATCTGTACACTCACGATACAACACGTGTACTCACTGTGTACCCTGTACACGCACGATACAACACGTGTACTCACTGTGTACCCTGTACACCCACGATACAACACGTGCACTCACTGTGTACCCTGTACACCCACGATACAACACGTGCACTCACTGTGTACCCTATACACGCACGATATAACACGTGTACTCACTGTGTACCCTACACGCACGATGCAAAACGTGTAGTCATTGTGTACCCTGTACAACCACGATACAACACGTGTACTCACTGTGTACCCTGTACACCCACGATGCAACACGTGTACTCACTGTGTACCATGTACACCCACGATACAACACGTGTACTCACTGTGTACCCTGTACACTCACGATACAACAGGTGTACTCACTGTGTACCCTGTACACTCACGATACAACACGTGTACTCACTGTGTACCCTGTACACGCACGATACAACACGTGTACTCACTGTGTACCCTGTACACGCACGATACAACACGTGTACTCACTGTGTACCCTGTACACTCAAGATACAACACGTGTACTCACTGTGTACCATGTACACGCACGATACAACACGTGTACTCACTGTGTACCCTGTACACTCACGATACAACACGTGTACTCACTGTGTACCCTGTACACTCACGATACAACACGTGTACTCACTGTGTACACAGTTCACTTACGATACAACACGTGTACTCACTGAGTACCCTGTACACTCACGATACAACACGTGTACTCACTGTGTACCATGTACACGCACGATACAACACGTGTACTCACTGTGTACCCTGTACACTCACGATACAACACGTGTACTCACTGTGTACCCTGTACGCCCACGATACAACACGTGTACTCACTGTGTATCCTGTACACGCACGATACAACACGTGTACTAACTGTGTACCCTGTACACCCACGATACAACACGTGTACTCACTGTGTACCCTGTACACCCACGATACAACACGCGTACTCACTGTGTACCCTGTACACGCACGATACAACACGTGTACTCACTGTGTACCATGTATACCCACGATACAACACGTGCACTCACTGTGTACCCTGTACACCAACGATACAACACGTGCACTCACTGTGTACCCTATACACGCACGATATAACACGTGTACTCACTGTGTACCCTACACGCACGATGCAAAACGTGTAGTCATTGTGTACACTGTACAACCACGATACAACACGTGTACTCACTGTGTACCCTGTACACCCACGATGCAACACGTGTACTCACTGTGTACCATGTACACCCACGATACAACACGTGTACTCACTGTGTACCCTGTACACTCACGATACAACAGGTGTACTCACTGTGTACCCTGTACACTCACGATACAACACGTGTACTCACTGTGTACCCTGTACACGCACGATACAACACGTGTACTCACTGTGTACCCTGTACACGCACGATACAACACGTGTACTCACTGTGTACCCTATACGCTCAAGATACAACACGTGTACTCACTGTGTACCATGTACACGCACGATACAACACGTGTACTCACTGTGTACCCTGTACACTCACGATACAACACGTGTACTCACTGTGTACCCTGTACACTCACGATACAACACGTGTACTCACTGTGTACACAGTTCACCTACGATACAACACGTGTACTCACTGTGTACCCTGTACACTCACGAATCAACACGTGTACTCACTGTGTACCATGTACACGCACGATACAACACGTGTACTCACTGTGTACCCTGTACACTCACGATACAACACGTGTACTCACTGTGTACCCTGTACGCCCACGATACAACACGTGTACTCACTGTGTATTCTGTACATGCACGATACAACACGTGTACTAACTGTGTACCCTGTACACCCACGATACAACACGTGTACTCACTGTGTACCATGTACACCCACGATACAACACGCGTACTCACTGTTTACCCTGTACACGCACGATACAACACGTGTACTCACTGTGTACCATGTATACCCACGATACAACACGCGTACTCACTGTGTACCCTGTACACGCACGATACAACACGTGTACTCACTGTGTACACTGTACAACCACGATACAACACGTGTACTCACTGTGTACCATGTACACCCACGATGCAACACGTGCACTCACTGTGCACCCTGTACACACACGATACAACACGTGACTCACTGTGTACCCTGTACACCCACGATGCAACACGTGCACTCACTGTGCACCCTGTACACACACGATACAACACGTGACTCACTGTGTACCCTGTACACCCACGATGCAACACGTGCACTCACTGTGTACCCTGTACGCTCACGATACAACACGTGTACTCACTGTGTACCCTGTACACTAACGATGCAACACGTGTACTCACTGTGTTTCCTGTACGCTCACGATACAACACATGTACTCACTATGTACCCTGTACACGCACGATACAACACGTGTACTCACTGTGTACCCTATATACTAACGATGCAACACGTGCACTCACTGTGTACACTGTACGCTCACGATACAACACGTGTACTCACTGTGTACACTGTACACTCAGGATGCAACACGTGAACTCACTGTGTACCCTGTACACTCACGATACAACACGTGTACTAACTGTGTACCCTGTACACCAACGATGCAACACTTGCACTCACTGTGCACCCTGTACACTCACGATACAACACGTGTACTAACTGTGTACCCTGTACACCAACGATGCAACACTTGCACTCACTGTGCACACTGTACACTCACGATACAACACGTGTACTCACTTTGTACACTGTACACTCAGGATGCAACACGTGAACTCACTGTGTACCCTGTACACTCACGATACAACACGTGTGTACTCACTGTGTACCCTGTACACTCACGATACAACACGTGTACTCACTGAGTACACTGTACGCTCACGATACAACACGTGTACTCATTGTGTACCCTGTACACCCACGATACAACACGTGTAGTCACTGTGTACCCTGTACACCTACGATACAACACGTGTACTCACTGTGTACCCTGTACACGCACGATACAACACGTGTACTCACTGTGTACCCTGTACGCTCACGATACAACACGTGTACTCACTGTGTACCCTGTACACGCACGATACAACACGTGTACTCACTGTGTACCCTGTACGCTCACGAAACAACACGTGTACTCACTGTGTACCCTGTACGCTCACGATACAACACGTGTACTCACTGTGTACACTGTACACCCACGATACAACACGTGTACTCACTGTGTAACCTGTTCACGTACGATACCATATGTGTGCTCACTGTGTACCCTGTACACTCAGGATGCAACACGTGTGCTCACTGTGTACACTGTACACGCACGATACAACGCGTGAACTCACTGTTTACCCTGTACACTCACGATACAACACGTGTGCTCACTTTGTACACTGTACACTCACGATACAACACGTGAACTCACTGTGTACCCTGTACATGCACGATACAACACGTGTACTCACTGTGTACCATGTATACCCACGATACAACACGCGTACTCACTGTGTACCCTGTACACGCACGATACAACACGTGTACTCACTGTGTACACTGTACACCCACGATACAACACGTGTACTCACTGTGTACCCTGTACATCCACGATGCAACACGTGCACTCACTGTGCACCCTGTACACCCACGATACAACACGTGTACTCACTGTGTACCCTGTACACCCACGACGCAACACGTGACTCACTGTGTACCCTGTACACCCACGATGCAACACGTGTACTCACTGTGCACCCTGTACACTCACGATACAACACGTGACTCACTGTGTACCCTGTACACCCACGATGCAACACGTGTACTCACTGTGTACCCTGTACACTCACGATACAACACGTATACTCACTGTGTACCATGTACACGCACGATACAACACGTGTACTCACTGTGTACCCTGTACACTCACTATACAACACGTGTACTCACTGTGTACCCTGTACGCCCACGATACAACAGGTGTACTCACTGTGTATCCTGTACACGCACGATACAACACGTGTACTAACTGTGTACCCTGTACACCCACGATACAACACGTGTACTCACTGTGTACCCTGTACACCCACGATACAACACGCGTACTCACTGTGTACCCTGTACACGCACGATACAACACGTGTACTCACTGTGTACCATGTATATCCACGATACAACACGTGCACTCACTGTGTACCCTGTACACCCACGATACAACACGTGCACTCACTGTGTACCCTATACACGCACGATATAACACGTGTACTCACTGTGTACCCTACACGCACGATGCAAAACGTGTAGTCATTGTGTACCCTGTACAACAACGATACAACACGTGTACTCACTGTGTACCCTGTACACCCACGATGCAACACGTGTACTCACTGTGTACCATGTACACCCACGATACAACACGTGTACTCACTGTGTACCCTGTACACCCACGATACAACACGTGTACTCAATGTGTACCCTGTACACTCACGATACAACACGTGTACTCACTGTGTACCCTGTACACTAACGATACAACACGTGTACTCACTGTGTACCCTGTACACTCACGATACAACACGTGTACTCACTGTGTACCATGTACATCCACGAGGCAACACGAGTACTCACTGTGTACCCTGTACACCCACGATACAACACGTGTACTCACTGTGTAACCTGTACACCCACGATACAACACGTGTACTCACTGTGTACCCTGTACACCCACGATACAACACGTGTACTCACTGTGTACCCTGTACACCCACGATACATCACGTGTACTCAATGTGTACACTGTACACCCACGATACAACACGTGTACTCACTGTGTACCCTGTACACGCACGATACAACACGTGTACTCACTGTGTACAGTGTACACCCACGATACAACACGTGTACTCACTGTGTACCATGTACACCCACGATACAACACGTGTACTCACTGTGCACCCTGTACACCCACGACACAACATGTGTACTCACTGTGTACCCTGTACACGCACAATACAACCCGTGTACTCACTGTGTACCCTGTACACACACGTTACAACACGTGTACTCACTGTGTACCCTGTACACGCACGATACAACATGTGTACTCACTGTCTACCCTGTACACGCACGATACAACACGTGTACTCACTGTGTACCCTGTACACGCACGATTCAACACGTGTACTCACTGTGTAACCTGCACACCCACGATACAACACGTGTACTCACTGTGTACCCTGTACACTAACGATACAACACCTGTACTCACTGTGTATCCTGTACACCCACGATACAACACGTGTACTCACTGTGTACCCAGTGCACGCACCATACAACACGTGTACTCACTGTGTACACTGTACACGCAAGATACAACACATGTACTCACTGTGTACCCTGTACACCCACGATACAACACGTGACTCACTGTGTAATCTGTACACTCACGATACAACACGTGTACTCACTGTGTACCCTGTACACGCACGATACAACACGTGTACTCACTGTGTACCCTGTACACCCACGATACAACACGTGCACTTACTGTGTACCCTGTACACCCACGATACAACACGTGCACTCACTGTGTACCCTATACACGCACGATATAACACGTGTACTCACTGTGTACCCTACACGTACGATGCAAAACGTGTAGTCATTGTGTACCCTGTACAACCACGATACAACACGTGTACTCACTGTGTACCCTGTACACCCACGATGCAACACGTGTACTCACTGTGTACCATGTACACCCACGATACAACACGTGTACTCACTGTGTACCCTGTACACTCACGATACAACATGTGTACTCACTGTGTACCCTGTACACTCACGATACAACACGTGTACTCACTGTGTACCCTGTACACGCACGATACAACACGTGTACTCACTGTGTACCCTGTACACGCACGATACAACACGTGTACTCACTGTGTACCCTATACGCTCAAGATACAACACGTGTACTCACTGTGTACCATGTACACGCACGATACAACACGTGTACTCACTGTGTACACAGTTCACTTACGATACAACACGTGTACTCACTGAGTACCCTGTACACTCACGATACAACACGTGTACTCACTGTGTACCATGTACACGCACGATACAACACGTGTACTCACTGTGTACCCTGTACACTCACGATACAACACGTGTACTCACTGTGTACCCTGTACGCCCACGATACAACACGTGTACTCACTGTGTATCCTGTACACGCACGATACAACACGTGTACTAACTGTGTACCCTGTACACCCACGATACAACACGTGTACTCACTGTGTACCCTGTACACCCACGATACAACACGCGTACTCACTGTGTACCCTGTACACGCACGATACAACACGTGTACTCACTGTGTACCATGTATACCCACGATACAACACGTGCACTCACTGTGTACCCTGTACACCAACGATACAACACGTGCACTCACTGTGTACCCTATACACGCACGATATAACACGTGTACTCACTGTGTACCCTACACGCACGATGCAAAACGTGTAGTCATTGTGTACACTGTACAACCACGATACAACACGTGTACTCACTGTGTACCCTGTACACCCACGATGCAACACGTGTACTCACTGTGTACCATGTACACCCACGATACAACACGTGTACTCACTGTGTACCCTGTACACTCACGATACAACAGGTGTACTCACTGTGTACCCTGTACACTCACGATACAACACGTGTACTCACTGTGTACCCTGTACACGCACGATACAACACGTGTACTCACTGTGTACCCTGTACACGCACGATACAACACGTGTACTCACTGTGTACCCTATACGCTCAAGATACAACACGTGTACTCACTGTGTACCATGTACACGCACGATACAACACGTGTACTCACTGTGTACCCTGTACACTCACGATACAACACGTGTACTCACTGTGTACCCTGTACACTCACGATACAACACGTGTACTCACTGTGTACACAGTTCACCTACGATACAACACGTGTACTCACTGTGTAACCTGTACACTCACGATACAACACGTGTACTCACTGTGTACCATGTACACGCACGATACAACACGTGTACTCACTGTGTACCCTGTACACTCACGATACAACACGTGTACTCACTGTGTACCCTGTACGCCCACGATACAACACGTGTACTCACTGTGTATCCTGTACATGCACGATACAACACGTGTACTAACTGTGTACCCTGTACACCCACGATACAACACGTGTACTCACTGTGTACCATGTACACCCACGATACAACACGCGTACTCACTGTGTACCCTGTACACGCACGATACAACACGTGTACTCACTGTGTACCATGTATACCCACGATACAACACGCGTACTCACTGTGTACCCTGTACACGCACGATACAACACGTGTACTCACTGTGTACACTGTACAACCACGATACAACACGTGTACTCACTGTGTACCATGTACACACACGATGCAACACGTGCACTCACTGTGCACCCTGTACACACACGATACAACACGTGACTCACTGTGTACCCTGTACACCCACGATGCAACACGTGCACTCACTGTGCACCCTGTACACACACGATACAACACGTGACTCACTGTGTACCCTGTACACCCACGATGCAACACGTGCACTCACTGTGTACCCTGTACGCTCACGATACAACACGTGTACTCACTGTGTACCCTGTACACTAACGATGCAACACGTGTACTCACTGTGTATCCTGTACGCTCACGATACAACACATGTACTCACTATGTACCCTGTACACGCACGATACAACACGTGTACTCACTGTGTACCCTATATACTAACGATGCAACACGTGCACTCACTGTGTACACTGTACGCTCACGATACAACACGTGTACTCACTGTGTACACTGTACACTCAGGATGCAACACGTGAACTCACTGTGTACCCTGTACACTCACGATACAACACGTGTACTAACTGTGTACCCTGTACACCAACGATGCAACACTTGCACTCACTGTGCACCCTGTACACTCACGATACAACACGTGTACTAACTGTGTACCCTGTACACCAACGATGCAACACTTGCACTCACTGTGCACACTGTACACTCACGATACAACACGTGTACTCACTTTGTACACTGTACACTCAGGATGCAACACGTGAACTCACTGTGTACCCTGTACACTCACGATACAACACGTGAGTACTCACTGTGTACCCTGTACACTCACGATACAACACGTGTACTCACTGAGTACACTGTACGCTCACGATACAACACGTGTACTCATTGTGTACCCTGTACACCCACGATACAACACGTGTACTCACTGTGTACCCTGTACAAGCACGATACAACACGTATACTCACTGTGTACCCTGTACACTCACGATACAACACGTTTACTCACTGTGTACCCTGTACACTCACGATACAACACGTGTACTCACTGTGTACCCTGTACACTCACGATACAACACGTGTACTCATGGGTACCCTGTACACGCACGATACAACACGTGTAGTCACTGTGTACCCTGTACACCTACGATACAACACGTGTACTCACTGTGTACCCTGTACACGCACGATACAACACGTGTACTCACTGTGTACCCTGTACGCTCACGATACAACACGTGTACTCACTGTGTACCCTGTACACGCACGATACAACACGTGTACTCACTGTGTACCCTGTACGCTCACGAAACAACACGTGTACTCACTGTGTACCCTGTACGCTCACGATACAACACGTGTACTCACTGTGTACACTGTACACCCACGATACAACACGTGTACTCACTGTGTAACCTGTTCACGTACGATACCATATGTGTGCTCACTGTGTACCCTGTACACTCAGGATGCAACACGTGTGCTCACTGTGTACACTGTACACGCACGATACAACGCGTGAACTCACTGTTTACCCTGTACACTCACGATACAACACGTGTGCTCACTTTGTACACTGTACACTCACGATACAACACGTGAACTCACTGTGTACCCTGTACATGCACGATACAACACGTGTACTCACTGTGTACCATGTATACCCACGATACAACACGCGTACTCACTGTGTACCCTGTACACGCACGATACAACACGTGTACTCACTGTGTACACTGTACACCCACGATACAACACGTGTACTCACTGTGTACCCTGTACATCCACGATGCAACACGTGCACTCACTGTGCACCCTGTACACCCACGATACAACACGTGTACTCACTGTGTACCCTGTACACCCACGACGCAACACGTGACTCACTGTGTACCCTGTACACCCACGATGCAACACGTGTACTCACTGTGCACCCTGTACACTCACGATACAACACGTGACTCACTGTGTACCCTGTACACCCACGATGCAACATGTGCACTCACTGTGCACCCTGTACACACACGATACAACACGTGTACTCACTGTGTACCCTGTACACTAACGATGCAACACGTGTACTCACTGTGTACCCTGTACGCTCACGATACAACACATGTACTCACTGTGTAACCTGTAAACGCACGATACAACACGTGTACTCACTGTGTACCCTATACACTAACGATGCAACACGTGCACTCACTGTGTACACTGTACGCTCACGATACAACACGTGTACTCACTGTGTACACTGTACACTCAGGATGCAACACGTGAACTCACTGTGTACCCTGTACACTCACGATGCAACACGTGTACTAACTGTGTACCCTGTACACCAACGATGCAACACTTGCACTCACTGTGCACCCTGTACACTCACGATACAACACGTGTACTCACTGTGTACACTGTACACTCAGGATGCAACACGTGAACTCACTGTGTACGCTGTACACTCACGATACAACACGTGTACTCACTGTGTACCATGTACACTCACGATACAACACGTGTACTCACTGTGTACACTGTACGCTCACGATACAACACGTGTACTCATTGTGTACCCTGTACACCCACGATACAACACGTGTACTCACTGTGTATCCTGTACACCCACGATACAACACGAGTGCTCACTGTGTACCCTGTACACCCACGATACAACACGTGTACTCACTGTGTACTCTGTACACCCACGATGTAACACGTGTACTCACTGTGTACCCTGTACACTCACGATGCAACACGTGTACTCTACTGTGTACCCTGTACACTCACGATGCAACTCGAGTACTCACTGAGTATCGTGAAAGCTCACACTGAAAACCATATACTCATACGTCGCTCACACCGTTAACTGTGTCAATATTGCTTCGCTCTCACAGTTTACAGTGCCAGAATTCCGTCGCTCTCACCGTTGACTGTGTCACCATTACCTAGTTATCACCGTTGACTGTGTCAGCATTACGTCGCTATCACCATTGACTGTGTCAGCATTATGTCGCTCTCACCGTTGACTGTGTCACCATTACGTCCTTATCACCGTTGACTGTGTCAGCATTACGTCGCTCTCACCGTTGACTGTGTCACCATTACGGCCTTATCACCGTTGACTGATTCAGCATTGCGTTGCTCTCACCGTTGACAGTATCAAGCATTCCGTCGCTCTCACCATTGAATGTATCACGATTACATCGTTATCACCGTTGACTGTGGCACCATTACTTCGCTCTCACCGTTGACTGTGTCAGTCTTGCGTCGCTCTCACCGTTGAATGTGTCAGCATTACCTGGCTCACACCGTTGACTGTGTCTGCACTACGTCGCTCTCACCTTTGACTGTGTCAGCACTACGTCGCTCTCACCGTTGACTGTGTCAGCATTACCACGTTATCACCGTTGACTGTGTCACCATTACGTCGTTATCATCTATGACTGTCAGCATTACGTCGTTATCATCGTTGACTGTGTCAGCATTACGTCGTTATCACCGTTGGCAGTGTCATCATTACGTCGATATCACCGTTGACTGTTTCAGCATTACGTCGTTATCACCGTTGACTGTGTCAGCATTACGTCACTCTCACCGTTGACAGTGTCCACATTGCGTCGCTCTCATCGTTCACTGTTTCAGCATTACATCGCTCTCACTGTTGCTGTGTCAGCATTACGTCGCTATCACCGTTGACTGTGTCAGCATTACGTCGTTATCACCATTGACTGTGTCAGCATTACCATGTTATCACCGTTGACTGTGTCACCATTAAGTCGTTATCATCTTTGACTGTGTCAGCATTACGTCGCTATCACCGTTGACTGTATCACCATTACGTCGTTATAACCGTTGACTGTATCACCATTACGTCGTTATCACCGTTGACTGTATCACCATTATGTCGCTATCACCGTTGACTGTATAACCATTACGTCGTTATCACCGTTGCCTGTGTCAGCATTACGTCGCCATCACCATTGACTGTGGTACCATTACGTCGCTGACACCGTTGACTGTGTCAGCATTTACACGTTATCACCGTTGACTGTGTCACCATTACGTCGTTATCACCGTTGACTGTATAACCATTACGTCGTTATCACCGTTGCCTGTGTCAGCATTACGTCGCCATCACCATTGACTGTGGTACCATTACGTCGCTATCACCGTTGACTGTGTCAGCATTACGTCGTTATCACCGTTGACTGTGTCAGCATTACCATGTTATCACCGTTGACTGTGTCACCATTACGTCGTTATCATCTTTGACTGTGTCAGCATTACGTCGCTATCACCGTTGACTGTATCACCATTACGTCGTTATAACCGTTGACTGTATCACCATTACGTCGTTATCACCGTTGACTGTATCACCATTACGTCGCTATCACCATTGACTGTATCACCATTACGTCGCTATCACCGTTGTCTGTATAACCATTACGTCGTTATCACCGTTGACTGTGTCAGCATTACGTCGCCATCACCATTGACTGTGCTACCATTACGTCGCTGACACCATTGACTGTGTCAACATTAGGTCGTTATCACCGTTGACTCTGTCAGCATTATGTCGCTCTCACCGTTGACTGTTTCAGCTTTTAATCGCTCTCACTGTTGACTGTGTCAGCATAACGTCGCTATCACCGTTGACTGTGTCACCATTACGTCGTTATCATCTTTGACTGTGTCAGCATTACTTCGCTATCACCGTTGACTGTATCACCATTACGTCGTTATCACCGTTGACTGTATAACCATTACGTCGTTATCACCGTTGGCTGTGTCAGCATTACGTCGCCATCACAATTGACTGTGTCACCATTACGTCACTGACACCGTTGACTGTGTCAGCACTACGCCGCTCTCACCATTGACCGTGTCACCATTACGTCGCTCTCACCGTTGACTGTGTCAGCATTACGTCGCTATCACCATTGACTGTGTCAGCATTACGTCGCCCTCACCGTTGACTTTGTCAGCAAGACGTCGCTCTCACCGTTGACAGTTTCACTATCTACGTCTCTCTCACCGTTAACTGTATCTACATCATCATTACCGCCATGTGCGATCTTGAACTATTAACTTTATATTGGCAAGACTTCCTAAGATTCGTACCTTGTCTTGAGGATCCGGGTTCGATTTGTATCGGAATGCTATCAAGGAGAGTAAGTAACGTAACTTGTTAAAGCTTCTTTCGCAATCGTTGTAAAATAAATAAAGTTTACGCTTTCACATTTGCCCATTAGTCTATATATGGATGTGACTCATCAACTGTCCTTGTAATAAGTAAATTGTTTTAGTACCATTGACTGTTTCAGCATTAAGTCGTTGCCACCATTGACTGTGTCAGCATTAAGTCGTTGCCACGATTGACCGTTTCACCATTACGTAGCTCTCACCGTTGACTGTGTCAGCATTACGTCGCTATCACCATTGACTGTGTCAGCATTACGTCGCCCTCACCGTTGACTTTGTCAGCAAGACTTCGCTCTCACCGTTGACAGTTTCACTATCTACGTCTCTCTCACCGTTAACTGTATCTACATCATCATTACCGCCATGTGCGATCTTGAACTATTAACTTTATATTGGTAAGACTTCCTAAGATTCGTACCTTGTCTTGAGGATCCGGGTTCGATTTGTATCGGAATGCTATCAAGGAGAGTAATTAACGTAACTTGTTAAGGCTTCTTTCGCAATCGTTGTAAAATAAATAAAGTTTACGCTTTCACATTTGCCCATTAGTCTATATATGGATGTGACTCATCAACTGTCCTAGTAATAAGTAAATTGTTTTAGTACCATTGACTGTGTCAGCATTAAGTCGTTGCCACCATTGACTGTGTCAGCATTAAGTCGTTGCCACGATTGACTGTGTCAGCATTAAGTCGCTCTCACCATTGAGTGTATCACCATTACCTAGCTCTCACCATTGACTGTGTCAGCATTAAGTCGTTGCCACCATTGACTGTATCACCATGACGTCGTTATCATCGTTGACTGTGTCAGCATTACGTCGTTATCACCGTTGACTGTGTCAGCATTACGTCGTTGCCACCATTGGCTGTGTCAGCATTATGTCGTTGCCACCATTGACTGCGTCAGCATTAAGTCGATGCCACCATTGACTGTGTCAGCATTAAGTCGCTCTCACCATTGACTGTATCACCATTACGTCGCTCTCACCATTGACTGTGTCAGCATTAAGTCGTTGCCACCATTGACTGTGTCACCATTACCTCGCTCTCACCATTGACTGTGTCAGCATTACGTCGCTCTCACCATTGACTGTGTCACCATTACGTCGCTCTCACCATTGACTGTGTCAGTATTATGTCGCTCTCACCATTGACTGTGTCAGCATTACGTCGCTCTCACCATTGACTATGTCACCATTACGTCGCTCTCACCATTGACTGTGTCATCATTACGTCGCTCTCACCATTGACTGTGTCAGCATTACGTCGCTCTCACCATTGACTGTGTCAACATTAAGTCGCTCTCACCATTGACTGTATCACCATTACATCGCTCTCACCATTGACTGTGTCACCATTACATCGTTCTGACCATTGACTGTGTCAGCATTACGTCGATCTCACCATTGACTGTGTCACCATTACGTCGCTCTCACCATTGACTGTATCACCATTACGTCGCTATCACCGTTGTCTGTATAACCATTACGTCGTTATCACCGTTGACTGTGTCAGCATTACGTCGCCATCACCATTGACTGTGCTACCATTACGTCGCTGACACCATTGACTGTGTCAACATTAGGTCGTTATCACCGTTGACTCTGTCAGCATTATGTCGCTCTCACCGTTGACTGTTTCAGCTTTTAATCGCTCTCACTGTTGACTGTGTCAGCATAACGTCGCTATCACCGTTGACTGTGTCACCATTACGTCGTTATCATCTTTGACTGTGTCAGCATTACTTCGCTATCACCGTTGACTGTATCACCATTACGTCGTTATCACCGTTGACTGTATAACCATTACGTCGTTATCACCGTTGGCTGTGTCAGCATTACGTCGCCATCACAATTGACTGTGTCACCATTACGTCACTGACACCGTTGACTGTGTCAGCACTACGCCGCTCTCACCATTGACCGTGTCACCATTACGTCGCTCTCACCGTTGACTGTGTCAGCATTACGTCGCTATCACCATTGACTGTGTCAGCATTACGTCGCCCTCACCGTTGACTTTGTCAGCAAGACGTCGCTCTCACCGTTGACAGTTTCACTATCTACGTCTCTCTCACCGTTAACTGTATCTACATCATCATTACCGCCATGTGCGATCTTGAACTATTAACTTTATATTGGCAAGACTTCCTAAGATTCGTACCTTGTCTTGAGGATCCGGGTTCGATTTGTATCGGAATGCTATCAAGGAGAGTAAGTAACGTAACTTGTTAAAGCTTCTTTCGCAATCGTTGTAAAATAAATAAAGTTTACGCTTTCACATTTGCCCATTAGTCTATATATGGATGTGACTCATCAACTGTCCTTGTAATAAGTAAATTGTTTTAGTACCATTAACTGTTTCAGCATTAAGTCGTTGCCACCATTGACTGTGTCAGCATTAAGTCGTTGCCACGATTGACCGTTTCACCATTACGTAGCTCTCACCGTTGACTGTGTCAGCATTACGTCGCTATCACCATTGACTGTGTCAGCATTACGTCGCCCTCACCGTTGACTTTGTCAGCAAGACTTCGCTCTCACCGTTGACAGTTTCACTATCTACGTCTCTCTCACCGTTAACTGTATCTACATCATCATTACCGCCATGTGCGATCTTGAACTATTAACTTTATATTGGTAAGACTTCCTAAGATTCGTACCTTGTCTTGAGGATCCGGGTTCGATTTGTATCGGAATGCTATCAAGGAGAGTAATTAACGTAACTTGTTAAGGCTTCTTTCGCAATCGTTGTAAAATAAATAAAGTTTACGCTTTCACATTTGCCCATTAGTCTATATATGGATGTGACTCATCAACTGTCCTAGTAATAAGTAAATTGTTTTAGTACCATTGACTGTGTCAGCATTAAGTCGTTGCCACCATTGACTGTGTCAGCATTAAGTCGTTGCCACGATTGACTGTGTCAGCATTAAGTCGCTCTCACCATTGAGTGTATCACCATTACCTAGCTCTCACCATTGACTGTGTCAGCATTAAGTCGTTGCCACCATTGACTGTATCACCATGACGTCGTTATCATCGTTGACTGTGTCAGCATTACGTCGTTATCACCGTTGACTGTGTCAGCATTACGTCGTTGCCACCATTGGCTGTGTCAGCATTATGTCGTTGCCACCATTGACTGCGTCAGCATTAAGTCGATGCCACCATTGACTGTGTCAGCATTAAGTCGCTCTCACCATTGACTGTATCACCATTACGTCGCTCTCACCATTGACTGTGTCAGCATTAAGTCGTTGCCACCATTGACTGTGTCACCATTACCTCGCTCTCACCATTGACTGTGTCAGCATTACGTCGCTCTCACCATTGACTGTGTCACCATTACGTCGCTCTCACCATTGACTGTGTCAGTATTATGTCGCTCTCACCATTGACTGTGTCAGCATTACGTCGCTCTCACCATTGACTATGTCACCATTACGTCGCTCTCACCATTGACTGTGTCATCATTACGTCGCTCTCACCATTGACTGTGTCAGCATTACGTCGCTCTCACCATTGACTGTGTCAACATTAAGTCGCTCTCACCATTGACTGTATCACCATTACATCGCTCTCACCATTGACTGTGTCACCATTACATCGTTCTGACCATTGACTGTGTCAGCATTACGTCGATCTCACCATTGACTGTGTCACCATTACGTCGCTCTCACCATTGACTGTGTCAGCATTACATCGCTCTCACCATTGACTGTGTCAGCATTACATCGCTCTCACCATTGACTGTGTCAGCATTACGTCGCTCTCACCATTGACTGTGTCACAATTACGTCGCTCTCACCATTGACTGTATTAGCATTACATCGCTCTAAACATTGACTGTGTCAGCATTACATCGCTCTCACCATTGACTGAGTCAGCATTACATCGCTCTCACCATTGATTGTGTCAGCATTACGTCGCTCTCACAATTGACTGTGTCAGCATTACATCGCTCTCACCATTGACTGTTTCAGCATTACGTCGCTGGCACCATTGACTGTGTCAGCATTACCTCGCCCTCACTGTTGACTTTGTCAGCAAGACGTCGCTCTCACCTTTGACTGTGTCAGCAAGACGTCGCTCTCATCGTTGACAGTTTCACTATCTACGTCTCTCTCACTGTTAACTGTATCTACATCATCATTACCGTCATGTGCAATCTTGAACTATTAACTTTATATTGGTAAGACTTCCTAAGATTCGTACCTTGTCTTGAGGATCCGGGTTCGATTTGTATCGGAATGCTATCAAGGAGAGTAATTAACGTAACATGTTAAAGTTTCTTTCGCAATCGTTGTAAAATAAATAAAGTTTAAGCTTTCACATTTGCCCATTAGAATATATATGGATGTGACTCGTCAACTGTCCTTGTAATAAGTAAATTGTTTTAGTACCATTACAACAATCGTTTAAGACCACATGTGCGCTTCCGTTGTTAATTAATACAAATTAATTTTAGCTCGATTGCTAAACAAGTTCTTATAACTTATATTAATCACTCTCGAGACCTCATTCCTGATGGAATCCATCGCCACGAGGGAGAGAGAAGAGGCAACGTGGACATTAAATGCCTTGCCTAAGGGCACAATCGTAACGGCTCCAGCGGGGCTCGAACTCCGGACCATTCGCACCTGAAGCGAACGCGCAGCCACTGCGCTATCACGACTTCCACAATCACGCTTCCGTTGTTGAATTGTTAATGTCGCTAACTTGTATACCATTGTACCCTACCATCACTGAGGGTCACGGGTTCGAGCTCCACTAAGACCGTGTCTCTTTATATGAAAAAGTTGGCAGTTTCTTACGGTAGTATTGGTCAACCGCCGGAGCCTGCCCAGGAAAGGTGTTGTTAAGTAAACTGTCAGTCACTCAAATAGGCAACCGGTAGCGACTTTAAATAAACTTAAATAAAAACAAAATGCGCGCGGATGCATGCTGTGGTTATCGTTTGCAGATAATAAGTTAGATCAAGTTTGTAATAATGTCTTACGATTTGTTCCCCTTTAATATTTGCATTTTAGAGCTTTTTATATCCAAATGTACGTATAGTGTACGTTGAAATGTCGTAATCATAGGTGGATATATGTGTGGGGGCAGACCCCCCATACCATCTGCCAAGCATAGGCCAATGTATTCTGGTTGAATTGTGTGTTTTACGTTTATTTATCGTTGAGATTATCTCCATTATTTGTTTGATACGATCGTATATGTCACACATTTTTCAATTTTCAAAACTTACACATTTGTTATAATGCATGTCTGAAGCGTGTTTTACGTTTATTTATCGTCGCTACCGGTTGCCCATATGAGCGACGCCTCCTGAAGAGATAGGTCAATTTAGATTTTTGGAGGATAGTGCAACGATACAGAGAGAGACCCATTCCAGAGTCTCCTCTGGTTCTTTTACGTACACGGTGTACAGCACCGACACGAGACCTCGGGTTAACGTCTAATCTGAAAGACTGTTAATTTTATTAGAGTCAGACGGGGGATCGAACCTGCGATCCCTGGATTATCAGTCCAGCGTGTTACCACTGGACTACAGATCCGTCTGTAATGGTTAAATTGGCGTTATCACCGTTGACTGTGTCAACATTACCTCGCTCTCATCGTTGACTCTGTCAGTGTTACATCGTTCTCACCGTTGACTGTGTCAGCATTACGTCGCTCTCATCGTTGACCGTGTCAGCATTACGTCATTATCATCGTTGACTGTGTCAGCATTACGTCGCTCTCACCGATGACCGTGTCAGCATTACGTCGTATTCATCGTTGACTGTGTCAGCATTACGTCGCTCTCACCGTTGACCGTGTCAGCATTACGTCGTTATCATCGTTGACTGTGTCAGCATTACGTCGCTCTCACCGTTGACCGTGTCAGCATTACGTCGTTATCATCGTTGAATGTGTCAGCATTACGTCGCTCTCACCGATGACCGTGTCAGCATTACGTCGTTATCATCGTTGACTGTGTCAGCATTACGTCAATCTCACCGATGACCTTGTCAGCATTACGTCGTTATCATCGTTGACTGTGTCAGCATTACGTCGCTCTCACCGTTGACCGTGTCAGCATTACGTCGTTATCATCGTTGACTGTGTCAGCATTACGTCGTTATCATCGTTGACTGTGTCAGCATTACGTCGTTATCACCGTTGTCTGTGTCAGCATTACGTCGCTCTCACCGATGACCATGTCAGCATTACGTCATTATGATCGTTGACTGTAGGATTACGTCGCTCTCACCGTTGACCGTGTCAGCATTACGTCGTTATCATCGTTGACTGTGTCAGCATTACGTCAATCTCACCGATGACCGTGTCAGCATTACGTCGTAATCATCGTTGACTGTGTCAGCATTACGTCGCTCTCACCGTTGACCGTGTCAGCATTACGTCGTTATCATCGTTGACTGTGTCAGCATTACGTCGCTCTCACCGTTGACCGTGTCAGCATTACGTCGTTATCATCGTTGAATGTGTCAGCATTACGTCGCTCTCACCGATGACCGTGTCAGCATTACGTCGTTATCATCGTTGACTGTGTCAGCATTACGTCAATCTCACCGATGACCGTGTCAGCATTACGTCGTAATCATCGTTGACTGTGTCAGCATTACGTCGCTCTCACCGTTGACCGTGTCAGCATTACGTCGTTATCATCGTTGACTGTGTCAGCATTACGTCGTTATCATCGTTGACTGTGTCAGCATTACGTCGTTATCACCGTTGACTCTGTCAGCATTACGTCGCTCTCACCGATGACCATGTCAGCATTACGTCATTATGATCGTTGACTGTGTAGGATTACGTCGCTCTCAACGTTGACCGTGTCAGCATTACGTCGTTATCATCGAAGACTGTGTCAGCATTAGGTCAATCTCACCGATGACCGTGTCAGCATTACGTCGTAATCATCGTTGACTGTGTCAGCATTACGTCGCTCTCACCGTTGACCGTGTCAGCATTACGTCGTTATCATCGTTGACTGTGTCAGCATTACGTCGTTATCATCGTTGACTGTGTCAGCATTACGTCGTTATCACCGTTGACTGTGTCAGCATTACGTCGCTCTCACCGATGACCATGTCAGCATTACGTCATTATGATCGTTGACTGTGTAGGATTACGTCGCTCTCACCGTTGACCGTGTCAGCATTACGTCGTTATCATCGTTGACTGTGTCAGCATTACGTCGCTCTCACCGTTTACTGTGTCTACATTACGTCGTTATCATCGTTGAATGTGTCAGCATTACGTCGCTCTCACCGATGACCGTGTCAGCATTACGTCGTTATCATCGTTGACTGTGTCAGCATTACGTCGTTATGATCGTTGACTGTGTCAGCATTACGTCGCTCTCACCGTTGACTGTGTCAGCTCTACGTCGTTCTCACCGTTGACTGTGTCGGTATTACGTCGTTATCACCGTTGACTGTCTCAGTATTACGTCGTTATCACCGTTGACTGTGTCAGCATTACGTCGTTATCACCATTGACTGTGTCAGCATTACGTCGTTCTCACCGTTGACTGTTTCAGCATCACGTCGTTATCACCGTTGACTGTGTCAGCATTACGTCGTTATTACCGTTGGCTGTGTCAGCATTACGTCGTTATCATCGTTGACAATTTCAGCATTATGTCCCTTTCACCGTTGACTGTGTCAGCATTACTACGTTATCACCGTTGACTGTGTGAGCATTACGTCGTTATCACCGTTGTCTGTGTCACCATTACGTCGTTATCACCGTTGACTGTGTCACCATTACGTCGTTATCACCGTTGACTGTGTCACCATTATGTCGTTATCACCATTGACTGTGTCGCCATTACGTCGTTATCACCATTGACTGTGTCACCATTACGTCGTTATCACCGTTGACTGTGTAACCATTACGTCTCTATCACCGTTGACTGTATCACCAATACGTCGTTGTCACCATTGTCTGTGTCACCATTACGTCGCTGATACCGTTGACTGTGTCAGCATTACCTCGCTCACACCGTTGGCTGTGTCACCATTATGTCCTTATCACCGTTGAATGTGTCAGCATTACGTCGCTCTCACCGTTGACTGTGCCACCATTACGTCCTTATCACCGTTGACTGTGTCAGCATTTCGTGGCTCTCACCGTTGACAGTGTCAAGCATTCCGTCGCTCTCACCATTGACTGTGTCACAATTACATCGTTATCACCGTTGACTGTGTCAGCATTACGTCGCTATCACCGTTGAATGTGTCACCGTTACCTCGCTCACACCGTTGACTGTGTCAGAACTACGTCGCTCTCACCGTTGACTGTGTCAGCATTACGCCGTTATCACCGTTGACTATGTCAGCATTACGTCGCTATCACCGTTGGCTGTATCACCATTACCTCGCTATCACCGTTGACTGTATCACCATTACGTCGCTATCACCGTTGACTGTATCACCATTACATTGCTATCACCGTTGAGTGTGTCAGCATTACGTCGTTATCACCGTTGATTGTGTCAGCATTACTTCTCTATCACCGTTGACTGTATCACCATTACGTCGCTCTCACCATTGACTGTGTCACCATTACGTCGCTCTCACCGTTGACTGTGTCAGCATTACCTCGCTCACACCGTTGACTGTGTCAGCATTACGTCGCCCTCACCGTTGACTTTGTCAGCAAGACGTCGCTCTCACCGTTGACTGTGTCAGCAAGACGTCGCTCTCACCGTTGAAAGTTTCACTATATACGTCTCTCTCTCCGTTAACTGCATCTACATCATCATTACCGTCATGTGCAATCTTGAACTATTAACTTTATATTGGTAAGACTTCATAAGATTCGTACCTTGTCCTGAGGATCCTGGTACGAATTGTATCGGAATGCTCTCAAGGAGAGTAATTAACGTAAATTGTTAAAGCTTCTTTCACAATCATTGTAAAAATAAATAACATTTACGCTTTCACATTTGCCCATTAGAATATATATGGATGTGACTCGTCAACTGTCCTTGTAATAAGTAAATTGTTTTAGTACCATTACAACAATCGTTTAAGACCACACGTGCGCTTCCGTTGTTAATTAATACAAATTCATTTTAGCTCGATTGCGAAACAAGTTCTTATAACTTATGGTAATCACTCTCGAGTTCTCATTCCTGATGGAATCCATCGCCACGAGGGAGAGAGAAGAGGCAACGTGGAAATTAAATGCCTTGCCTAAGGGCACAATCGTAACGGCTCCAGCAGGGCTCGAACTCCGGACCTTTCGCACCTGAAGCGAACGCGCATCCACTCCGCTATCACGACTTCCACTATCACGCTTCCGTTGTTGAATTGTTAATGTCGCTAACTTGTATACCATTGTACTCTACGATCACTGAGGGTCACGGGTTCGAGCTCGGCTAAGACCGTGTCTCTTTATATGAAAAAGTTGGCAGTTTCTTATGGAGGTATTGGTCAACCGCCGGAGCCTGCCCAGGAAAGATGTTGTTAAGTAAACTGCCCGTCGCTCAAATAGGCAACCGGTAGCGACTTTAAATAAACTTAAATAAAAACAAAATGCGCGCGGATGCATGATGTGGTTATCGTTTGCAAATAATAAATTAGATCAAGTTTGTGATAATGTCTTACGATTTGTTCCCCTTTCAAACGTTAGCCATTGTATTAATAGTTGTGTTTAAGAGCTTTTTATATACAAATATACGTATATTGCACGTTGACATGTGGTAATCATAGGTGGATATATGTGTGGGGGCAGACCCCCCATACCATCTGCCAAGCATAGGCCAATGTATTCTGGTTGAATTGTGTGTTTTACGTTTATTTATCGTTGAGATTATCTCCATTATTTGTTTGATACGATCGTATATGTCACACATTTTTCAATTTTCAAAACTTACACATTTGTTATAATGCATGTCTGAAACGTGTTTTACGTTTATTTATCGTCGCTACCGGTTGCCCATATGAGCGACGCCTCCTGAAGAGATTAGTCAATTTAGAATTTTGGAGGATAATGCAACGATACAGAGAGAGACCCATTCCAGGAAATTGGCGTTATCACCGTTGTCTGTGTCAGCATTACGTCGCGCTCACCGTTGACTGTGTCAGTATTACATAGTTCTCACCGTTGACTGTGTCAGCATTACGTCGCTCTCACCGTTGACTGTGTCATCATTACGTCGTCTTCATCGTTGACTGTGTCAGCATTACGTCGTTATCATCGTCGACTGTGTCAGCATTACGTCGTTATCATCGTTGACTGTGTCAGCATTACGTCGTTATCATTGTTGACTGTGTCAGCATTATGTCGCTCTCACCGTTGACTGTGTCAGTATTACGTCGTTATCACCGTTGACTGTGTCATCATTACGTCGTTATCATCGTTGACAATTTCTGCATTACGTCACTCTCACCGTTGTCTGTGTCAGCACAACGTCGCTATCACCGTTGACTGTGTCAGCATTACCACGTTCTCACCGTTGATTGTGTCAGCATTACGTCGCTCTCACCGTTGACAGTTTCAGCATTTCATCGCTCTCACTGTTGACTGTGTCAGCATTACGTCGCTATCACCGTTGACTGTGTCACCATTACGTCGTTATCATCTTTGACTGTGTCAGCATTACGTCGCTATCACCGTTGACCCTATAACCATTACGTCGTTAGCACCGTTGACTGTGTCAGCATTACGTCGCTATCACCATTGACTTTGTCAGCATTACGTCGCCCTCACCGTTGACTTTGTCAGCACTACGTCGCTCTCACCGTTGATTGTGTCAGTATTACGTCGTTATCACCGTTGACTGTGTCAGCATTACGTCGTTATCATCGTTGACTGTGTCAGCATTACGTCAATCTCACCGATGACCGTGTCAGCATTACGTCGTAATCATCGTTGACTGTGTCAGCATTACGTCGCTCTCACCGTTGACCGTGTCAGCATTACGTCGTTATCATCGTTGACTGTGTCAGCATTACGTCGTTATCATCGTTGACTGTGTCAGCATTACGTCGTTATCACCGTTGACTCTGTCAGCATTACGTCGCTCTCACCGATGACCATGTCAGCATTACGTCATTATGATCGTTGACTGTGTAGGATTACGTCGCTCTCACCGTTGACCGTGTCAGCATTACGTCGTTATCATCGAAGACTGTGTCAGCATTACGTCAATCTCACCGATGACCGTGTCAGCATTACGTCGTAATCATCGTTGACTGTGTCAGCATTACGTCGCTCTCACCGTTGACCGTGTCAGCATTACGTCGTTATCATCGTTGACTGTGTCAGCATTACGTCGTTATCATCGTTGACTGTGTCAGCATTACGTCGTTATCATCGTTGACTGTGTCAGCATTACGTCGCTCTCACCGTTGACCGTGTCAGCATTACGTCGTTATCATCGTTGACTGTGTCAGCATTACGTCGTTATCATCGTTGACTGTGTCAGCATTACGTCGTTATCACCGTTGACTGTGTCAGCATTACGTCACTCTCACCGTTGACTGTGCCAGCACAACGTCGCTATCACCGTTGACTGTCTCAGCATTACCACGTTATCAGCGTTGACTGTGTCAGCATTACGTCACTCTCACCGTTGACTGTTTCAGCATTTCATCGCTCTCACTGTTGACTGTGTCAGCATTACGTCGCTATCACCGTTGACTGTGTCACCATTACGTCGTTATCATCTTTGACTGTATAACCATTACGTCGTTATCACCGTTGACTCTGTCAGCATTACGTCGCCATCATCATTGACTGTGTCACCATTACGTCGCTGACACCGTTGACTGTGTCAGCACTACGTCGCTCTCACCATTGACCGTGTCACCATTACATCGCTCTCATCGTTGACTGTGTTAGCATTACCTTGCTCACACCGTTGATTGTGTCAGCATTACGTCGCTATAACCATTGACTGTGTCAGCATTACGTCGCCCTCACCATGGACTTTGTCAGCAAGACGTCGCTCTCACCTTTGAGTGTGTCAGCAAGATGTCGCTCTCACCGTTGACAGTTTCACCATATACGTCTCTCTCACCGTTAACTGTATCTACATCATCAGTACCGTCATGTGCAATCTTGAACTATTAACTTTATATTGGTAAGACTTCATAAGATTCGTACCTTGTCTTGAGGATCCGGGTACGAATTGTATCGTAATGCTCTCAAGGAGAGTAATTAACGTAAATTAGTAAAGCTTCCTTCGCAATCCTTGTAAAATAAATAAAGTTTACACTTTCACATTTGCCCATTAGAATATATATGGATGTGACTCTTCAACTGTTTGTTTTAGTACCATTACAACACTCGTTTAAGACCACATGTGCGCTTCCGTTGTTAATTAATACAAATTTATTTTAGCTCGATTGCTAAACAAGTTCTTATAACTTATATTAATCACTCTCGAGACCTCATTCCTGATGGAATCCATCGCCACGAGGGAGAGAGAAGAGGCAACGTGGAAATTAAATGCCTTGCCTAAGGGTACAATCGTAATGGCTCCAGCAGGGCTCGAACTCCGGACCTTTCGCACCTGAAGCGAACGCGCATCCACTGCCCTATCACGACATCCACTATCACGCTTCCGTTGTTGAATTGTTAATGTCGCTAACATGTATACCATTGTACCCTATCATCACTGAGGGTCACGGGTTCGAGCTCCGCTAAGACCGTGTCTCTTTATATGAAAAAGTTGGCAGTTTCTTACGGAAGTATTGGTCAACCTCCGGAGACTGCCCAAGAAAGGTGTTGTTATGTAAACTGCCCGTCGCTCAAATAGGCAACCTATAGCGACTTTAAATAAACTTAAATAAAAACAAAATGCGCGCGGATGCATGATGTGGTTATCGTTTGCAGATAATAAGTTAGATCAAGATTGTGATAATGTCTTACGATTTGTTCCCCTTTAATATTTGCATTTTAGAGCTTTTTATATCCAAATGTACGTATATTGCACGTTGAAATGTCGTAATCATAGGTGGATATATGTGTGGGGGCAGGCCCCACCCCCGCCCATACCATCTGCCAAGCATAGGCCAATGTATTCTGGTTGAATTGTGTGTTTTACGTTTATTTATCGTTGAGATTATCTCCATTATTTGTTTGATACGATCGTATATGTCACACATTTTTCAATTTTCAAAACTTATACATTTGTTATAATGCATGTCTGAAGCGTGTTTTACGTTTATTTATCGTTGAGATTATCTCCATTATTTGTTTGATACGATCGTATATGTCACACATTTTTCAATTTTCAAAACTTATACATTTGTTATAATGCATGTCTGAAGCGTGTTTTACGTTTATTTATCGTCGCTACCGGTTGCCCATATGAGCGACGCCTCCTGAAGAGATAGGTCAATTTAGATTTTTGGAGGATAGTGCAACGATACAGAGAGAGACCCATTCCAGAGTCTCCTCTGGTTCTTTTACGTGCACAGTGTAAAGCACCGACACGAGACCTCGGTTTAACGTCCCATCTGAAAGACTGTTAATTTTATTAGAGTCAGACGGGGGATCGAACCTGCGATCCCTGGATTACCAGTCCAGCGTGTTACCACTGGACTACAGATCCGTCTGTAATGGTTAAAATGATGCTAAACAGCTTCATTATATCGGAAAAGAACTGATAAGTTCAGTTGACTACTAATTTACTATCATAACATGAAACTATTAGTCTAGGACGATCGAGACATAGGATGTAATTTGGGGATGTTGTGTTTTAAACATTTCAATGTATGCCCTTTCAGTTTTGAAGAGCAAAATGACGGCTTTCCCTTCAAAGAGGGGGCCCAAACACGGGCTTTAATTTATAAAAAATTATTTTAGCTCGATTACAAATTCTTACAACTTCTATTACCCATTATCCAGACCTCATTCCTGGTGCAATCCATTGCCACGAGAGAGAGACAAGAGGCAACATGGAATTCAAATGCCTTACCTAAGGGCACCATCGTAACGGCTCCATCGGGGTTCGAACTCCGGGATTTTCTCACCTGAATCGAATGCACTACCACTTCACAATCACGACTTCCAAAACACGGGCTTTAACTCATAAGTTAGTCATATATATATTTAAATAAACTGCAGTGTACTTTGTGCTATTTCTTCTTAGAATAGAGCTACTTACTATGTTTTCATAATGCATATTGATTTCCTAATTACCAGGGGTATCCAAAATGCAATTTCAAGGGGCATTAATCCTTTAAAGGTAGAGCATTTCAATAGTTCATATAATTTTAGTTTCGTTTTATACGGTTCAGTATAATCTACTGCCTATTTACATATATCCTGATAACTTTATTTAAAGTGTATACTTATTCCATGTCATGCTTAATAAAACATTCTTTGAATTTCATGATGACGAGGAAACACTCAATCCGCCATTTGCAATAGCCATAATATTATAACATTGACTGAACAGGAATGTGTGTTCATCGAGAATTGTGTCACTATGTATGTGTATTACATTTATTTATCGTCGCTACCGGTTGCCCATATGAACGACGCCTCCTGAAGAGATTAGTCATTATTATATTTTCTTGGACTTGTAATGATATTTCATTTTATATACAGTAGTTGTACAATATCTGATTTTCGAACTTTCACCCACTTATAATTCCTTTAGAGTACATATTATTCCTATTCTTCGCTATGTTATTCCCTTAGGCCTACTAATTTATTCTTATTAATTTATAATGTTTTACCTTGGCTATTACTTTTTTGTATGTAACCGCCAAACATGTTTCTTGGCGATGAACATGTACATGTTTATGCCAATAAAAACTTTGACTTGGCTTGTCTTGTCTTGACTTGGCTATTACTTCTATCCTTATATTCACTGTTGTACTTCCCTATGTTATATAGATCTAGTACATAATCTGGATTCTTGGAGTTGCTGATAGACGGATCTGTAGTCCAGTGGTAACACGCTGGACTGGTAATCCACGGATCACACGTTCCATCCCGCGTCTGACCCTAATAAAATTAACAAAGGTCTCGTGTCGGTGCTTTACACCGTGCACGTAAAAGAACAAGAGGAGACTCTGGAATGGGTCTCTGTCTATACCAAAAATATTAAATGACTAATATATTCATGATGCGTCGCTCATATGGGCAACTAATGATTATATATTTCTACAAATTCAGGTAATTTTATTTTTTACGTTTATTTATCGTCGCTACCGGTTACCCATATGAGCAACGCCTCCTGAAGATATTAGTCATTTAGATTTTGGAGGATAGTGCAATGATACAGACAGAGACCCATTCCAGAGTATCCTCTGGTTCTTTTACGTGCACGGTGTAAAGCACCGACACGAGACCTCGGATTAATGTCCCATCTGAAAGACTGTTAATTCAAATTAAATTAATTCAAATTCAGGTAATATTTTTATTCGCATATATATATAATATTGATATAGCATAGCTCGAACGCACACACGCGCGATGTAAAACTCGTATATGTTTTATACTAGTTGATGAAATACCAAATATAAAAAACATTAATCGCTGTTGACATTGCTTATAACCTTGTGATACATTCTCCATTTATTGCAAATCAAATACCTATATACGTCAGCAATGAAGCTGTGATTAAAACAAGATACAGACAGACGGGAGACTGCGACACAATAGCATATTTGTCATAATTTAATGTAATGTTGTATTGCCATATAACCTAATACAATTGTTCTTGTTCAATGTACTTGATACGATATTCTGCTTAAATATAATGTTCATCCTCTGTTACTAATACAATGAACACACTTGAATATGTAACTAAGACGTCACGTGCTGTATATAAATATATTATATGAGTAAAAGTCTGATAATAAAATGTTGTTCTGTTCTGTTCTTATTAAGTAATAATGTCAGTTGTTGGCTGATATTTGAATAATACACGGGTCAAATAATTTATAATTGTGTTAATTATGAAGGTTGCTGACGGATTTTGAGATCAGTAAATGTATTTACTTAAGTAACTGAGATTTTAAGTAAAGTGTTGACGTTGTTCCCACAAAGTGGAAGTCGTGATAGCGCAGTGGATGCGCGTTCGCTTCAGTTGCGAAAGGTCCGGAGTTCGAGCCACGCTGGAGTCGTTACGATTGTGCCCTTAGGCAAGGCATTACATTTCACGTTGCCTCTTCTCTCTCTTGTAAGAACTTGTTTCACAATCGAGCTAAAATTAAAATAAATTTGTATAAACTAAGCTTGTTCTCAAGATTGCTATATGTTCATCATTGTGCAATCAATGACAATGTGTTCTGAACAATATATAGGTTTATACAAATTTATTTTAGCTCGATTGCGAAACAAGTTCTTACAACTTATATTAATCACTATCGAGATATCATTCCTGGTGAAATCCATCACCATGAGGGAGAGAGAAGAGACAACGCGACCTTGCCTAAGAGCACACTCGTAACGGCTCCAACGCGGCTCAAACTCCTGGCCTTTCGCATCTGAAGCGAACGTGATGCCTATGCGCTATCACGACAACAATGTTTTCAGGAAGTATCGGTAAATCATACCTCAAACCTCAATCTACAATATATACAATGTAATGTATGCTATCTACAATATATACAATGTAATGTATGCTATCTACAATATATACAATGTAATGTATGCTATTCTTTGGTCAAACCTACTGATTACCCATGAGTCAATGTCTCGCAGATTCATCCCTAATTCGTTGCGTGCCTCAAATTTCAAACGAGCATATACACAATATGCTATTCCTATTATGAAACAAGACAACCCATACACACGGTAGTTCTTTGGTCAAACCTACTAATTACCCATGAGTCAATGTCTCGCAGATTCATCCCTAATTCGTTGCGTGCCTCAAATTTCAAACGAGCATATACACAATATGCTATTCCTATTATGAAACAAGACAACCCATACACACGGTAGTTCTTTGGTCAAACCTACTAATTACCCATGAGTCAATGTCTCGCAGATTCATCCCTAATTCGTTGCGTGCCTCAAATTTCAAACGAGCATATACACAATATGCTATTCCTATTATGAAACAAGACAACCCATACACACGGTAGTTCTTTGGTCAAACCTACTAATTACCCATGAGTCAATGTCTCGCAGATTCATCCCTAATTCGTTGCGTGCCTCAAATTTCAAACGAGCATATACACAATATGCTATTCCTATTATGAAACAAGACAACCCATACACACGGTAGTTCTTTGGTCAAACCTACTAATTACCCATGAGTCAATGTCTCGCAGATTCATCCCTAATTCGTTGCGTGCCTCAAATTTCAAACGAGCATATACACAATATGCTATTCCTATTATGAAACAAGACAACCCATACACACGGTAATTCTTTGGTCAAACCTACTAATTACCCATGAGTCAATTTCTCGCAGATTTATCCTTAATTCGTTACGTGCCTCAAATTTCAAAAGAGCATATATACAATATGCTATTATGAAACAAGACAACCCATACATAAGGTATTGACATTGTGTTATGTACCTGTGATCCAAGGTCGTAGCAGGTTCGATCCCCCACTATACCATACATAAATGACTCGTATCATAGAGTTGCGGATGAGACTTGGCCGAGGGCTAGTGTCGGTACTTTACACCGTGCACGTAAATGAACTAGATGATACTCTGGAATGGGTCTCTGTCTGTATAGCGTGTGTGTGTTTACGTTTATTTATCGTCGCTACCAGTTGCCCATATGAGCGACGCCTCCTGAAGAGATTAGTTATTTTAGATTTTTGGAGGATAGTGCATGATACAGACAGAGACCCATTCCAGAATCTCCTCTGGTTCTTTTATGTGCACGGTGTACAGCACCGACACGAGACCTCGGTTTAACGTCCCATCTGAAAGACTGTTAATTTTATTAGGGTCAGACGGGAGATCGAACCTGCGATCCCTGGATCACCAGTCCAGCGTGTTACCACTTATCTCCTTAGGAGGCGTCGCTCCTATGTACAAGCTGTAACGACGATACATACACGCATACGTGGAAGTCGTGATAGCACAGCGTTCGCTTCTGGTGCGAAAGGTCCGGAGTTCGAACCCCGCTGGAGCCGTTACGATTGTGCCCTTAGGCAAGGCATTTAAATTCCACATTGCCTGTTCTCTCTCCTTCATGGCGGTGGATTTACATCAGGAATGAGGTCTCGAGAGTGATTCATATAAGTTGAAAGAACTTGCTTCGCAATCGAGCTAAAATAAATTTGTATTAACTAAATACACGCAAAACACACACACGCCTTCGACAGAAACCTGGTACTGGTGTCACGCCAACGCTTTTAAAGGGTCGGTTGTGTTGCTGTCCTATCACATAAACGTGCTGTATAATATACGTATGTACGGTAGAGTACTTTTATTGATATAGTGCAAGTGAGTTCTAAGAATTGAAATAGATTATATCAGTAGCCATTTGGAATATTTTAGAAGTTTGGCATACTATTTGGTGAAAAAGAAACAGAATAAATGCAGGTGTCAGTGGAGCATTTGTAGCATAATGTCTATTTACAGGTTAATTAATCAATGAAATTATATTTAATTATATTGGTTTCTAATGCTGTTTTGTTTCAGTACTTAACTTGATTGAGTTAGTTAACACACATTATATGATTTGTGCTTTAATTTCTACATGGGAACATGGTAGTTTATCAATGCAGAATCAGCAAGCTTACATGTAGATAGTATTCAGCATCCCCATGCCAAGTACATATGACTGCTGGCCAGTATTTAGGCTGGGAACATAAGCAGATTGTGCACTGTTGTTAGAATCTATCAGGTGAACTCACGTTTGATAGACATATATTTACAAGAAACTGTAAACTGGGTACTAACTTTGGCTGTAGAAACCCATACATTTGCAACATGTACCTAGATCATTGGCAGCATATAGCGCAACTAAGATTTGTGAAAAGCCAATACAAAACTAGTTTTAATTGGTTACCAATTATGTAAACTTCTATTTCATTAGTGGAAATTAACCCTGCCTTAGTGTCACAACAAGCGGCCATCTTGTCTATTCGGGTTATAACACCCATATGCGATCTAGGAAGAGTAGCTTATGTTTTTGGTTCTACTTGGGATTTCGTACTGCTTACAATGCTACTATTGTTAAGGGTAATGACAGATTTGATTTCTAAGCTAAAATAAATAATGTTAATTGTGAATTTGAATAAATAACCAAGATCGGCTCTGACTACGCTACACATGCAGCACCAATTTACCTTCAGATTAGGGGGTGAGCCTTTAGTGGGAAATAAAAAGAAGAACAAGTGCACAGTCAACACTGTTGATAGTTGCCATTTTCGTGTGGCTCAAAGGTCATTGTATTGAAAAATACAGTATTGTCTTCCGAACTATCTGTGGGGAACATATAACGGCACTGTATGTTATAATGATGGCTTATAGAGATTTCAATCCCGAGCTCAACCATAGCCAATCCCGAGCTCAACCATAACCAAACCCGAGCTCAACCATAGCCAAACCCGAGCTCAACCATAGCCAAACCCGAGCTCAACCATAGCCAATCCCGAGCTCAACCATAGCCAAACCCGAGCTCAACCATAGTCAATCCCGAGCTCAACCATAGCCAATCCCGAGCTCAACCATAACCAATCCCGAGCTCAACCATAGCCAATCCCGAGCTCAACCATAGCCAATCCCGAGCTCAACCATAGCCAATCCCGAGCTCAACCATAGCCAATCCCGAGCTCAACCATAGCCAATCCCGAGCTCAACCATAGCCAAACCCGAGCTCAACCATAGCCAATCCCGAGCTCAACCATAGCCAAACCCGAGCTCAAATGGTTTACTAAACATAAGAAGAATCACAGAATCTGGTATTGCAGGCCCGTTCTCAGCCTGTCTAGCAGTAGTCATGTTAAATATATAACATTATGGGGCGTGGAAGTCGTGATAGCAAAGTGGATGCGCGTTTGCTTCAGATGCGAAAGGTCTGGAGTTCGAGCCCCACTGGAGCCGTTACGATTGTGCCCTTAGGCAAGGCATTTAAATTCCACGTTGCCTCTTCTCTCTCCCTCGTGGCGATGGATTCCGTCAGGAATGAGATCTCGAGAGTGATCAATATAAGTTGTAAGAACTTGTTTCGCAATCGAGCTAAAATTTGTATAAACTATATAACACTATGAAACAGGTTTTGTAATGCTTTATTAATATGTATAATGCAAATATAGTAAACACAACATCTCATTCAAGATGAACCGCACATAAGGCACTGTATATATAAAGTAGTCATGTTTTGCACACGGACACATCTATAGTTATGTACATATGTACACATATATATATATATCCTTTGCTTGCTGCAGTTCATGGTTCATGTGTGTAGATTCAGCTCATGGTCCGGATTGGTTGATTTAATAATATCCCTTCTTCTTACCTGCCAAAAGAAAATACACATGCGTATGTTTATCATTATTCCATACATACAGTTACATTAAAGACATATCTCAAACTATTTCTGCACCTGAAATCTAACAGTTTGTACCTCCGAATTGAAAGTGTCTTTTCCATATCTGCGAATTCGTGCACATTAGAGACCCGTCTTCCTAACTGACAGTGATTTTGTAAAATCCTTGGAATTATTCTTTTATTTGAAACAATAACACTACTGTGATTTACTATTAACTAGCCAGCGTGCCTTCAGGCGTTATATATATACAGACGGATCTGTAGTCCAGTGATAACACGCTGGACTGGTAATTCAGGGATCGCAGGTTCGATCCCCCGTCTGACCCTAATAAAATTAACAGTCTTTAAGATGGGACGTTAAATCTAGGTCACGTGTCGGTGCTGTACATCGTGCACGTAAAAGAACCAGAGCACACTCTGGATTGGGTTTCTAACACATACAATAAACATCGGAATTTTCAAATCTTTGATACACATTTGTTATAGATGCATGTCTTAAGCATCAAAGAGACAGTTATATATATCATGACCCTGTATCTTGTGACAGTCTAATTGGTTTAATCATCATCAACAGCAGCATCAGCAGCATCAGCAGCAGCAGCAGCAGCACCATCATCAACATCATCATCATCATCAACATAATCATCACAATCATCATCGTAATCTTTATCATCAGTCTGATGATGATGAAACCAATCATTGTTCTTTTCCATATATATGACTATACCAAATATGGTATATATTCAAACACTATATCGCCTAGCATGGTTATACTCAGGTTCATGACAGAATAGCAGTTAAAATACAACTTACGGTACATGCCACCCCTCATGCCACCCATCATGCCACCCCTCATGCCGTAGCCTCCTCCGTAGCCTCCGTACATTCTGCGTCCATAACCACCGCCGTACATGCCGCCGCCCATCATGCCGTATCTCCTGTACATGCCGCCCCCGCCCATCATGCCGCCCCCGTACATGCCGCCGCCGTACATGCCGCCCCCGTACATGCCACCGCCCATCATGCCGCCCCCGTACATACCGCCACCGCCCATCATGCCGCCCCCGTACATGCCGCCACCGCCCATCATGCCGCCCCCGTACATGCCGCCCCCGTACATGCCGCCCCCGTACATGCCGCCGCCCCCGTACATTCCACGGCCACCGTACATGCCGCCGCCCCCGTACATTCCACGGCCACCGTACATGCCGCCGCCCCCGTACATTCCACGGCCCCCGTACATGCCGCCGCCCCCGTACATTCCACGGCCACCGTACATGCCGCCGCCTCCGTACATACCGCCGCCCCCGTACATACCGCCGCGACGGTACATACCCATGCCGCCTCCGTAACCACCTATAATAAGAAAGTGTTGCAGTGGCAAACAGGCTAGTAAATATTTCAATATGCATACGTTTCATTGTTAGACAGGCGCGTAGCTAGACCTACGCATGTACGCACGTGCGTAAGTTTTATTTTGACAGTTCCTGAAAATGAAAATTATATAAATGCAAAAAATGTAATAAAAGCTGGATCGTAAGGGGGAGGGAACACAGACATTGGTCATTCACAAGAAAGCAGACATGATCGAAATTCAAACAGATATTGATTGTAGCTGATGTTCATAGTATGCAAAAGTCACCTGAGACCATATAGCGGAAAATTCTCCCCCTAGAATGGTGCGTAATCCATATTTAGGCCTAGCTACGCGCCTGTAGACTATTGTCCAAATATGAATTATTTATGTTTCATAATCAACAAAATTTAATAATACACATTCTAGTAATGCTACCATATTTTCAGAAATGCCTGGTATATTTAGTATTGAGGTGTTCAAAATGTAAATATAAAAATTTGATTAATTCTGGATCATACAAGAAAATGATTCCCGTTCGTAGCCCGGTGCGATTAAGCTATTCTAATTTCGGAAGTAATTATGTATGGTTGTTCGATTTGAACAATTCTCTTCTCAGAATTAATTCTTTCTCTTCCGGAGTTTGAGCAGAAGAGGCTCATATATAACGATGATAAATTAAGTTATTGTTTTCACATATCTTAAGGGCTGTCAGCATGACACATATCTTAAGGGCTGTCAGCATGACACATATCTTAAGGGCTGTCAACATGACACATATCTTAAAGGCTGTCAGCATGACACATCTCTCAAGGGATGTCAGCATGACACATATTCTAAGGATTGTCAGCATGACACATACTATAAGGGATGTCAGCATGACACATATATCAATGGATGTCAGCATGACACATATATCAAAGGGTGTCAACATGACACATATTCTAAGGGCTGTTAGCATGACATATATTCTAAGGGCTGTTAGCATGACATATATTTTAAAGGATATCAGCATGACACATATCTAACGGCTGTCAGCATGACACATGTATATCTCAAGGGCTGTCAGCATGACACATATTCTAAGGTATGTTAGCATGACACATATCTAACGGCTGTCAGCATGACACATATCTCAAGGGCTGTCAGCATGACACATATTCTACGGGCTGTCAGCATGACACATGTTCTAAGGGCTGTTAGCATGACATATAATTTAAAGGATATCAGCATGACACATATCTAACGGCTGTCAGCATGACACATATATCAAGGGATGTCAGCATGACACATATTTTCCTTTGTTTGACAAGCTAGAATGAGCCTGCTATAAACGTATGACAGAGACGTAGATAAGTTTCCGTGATAACTGGCCATTATGAATACATACATTTCTATTTAATTAGTTATAATAATGATGTATTGATTTGGCTGGTGACAATTAACGTACAATCGACATGTGAGTCGTATGTTTCTCCGTGCATGTAACACTATTTCCTGGTGACCCTTTCACTAACAACAGTAGCCTGATTTAAATATGTGAAATATATGTGTTTTACGTTTATTTATCGTCGCTACCGGTTGGCCATATGAGCGACGCCTCCTGAAGAGATTAGTCATCTTAGATGCTTGGAGGATAGTGCAATGATACAGACAGAGACCAATTCCAGAGTCTCCTCTGGTTCTTTTACGTGCATGGTGTACAGCACCGACACGAGATATCGGTTTAACGTCCCATCTGAAAGACTGTTAATTTTATTAGGGTCAGACGGGGGATCGAACCTGCGATCCCTGGATTACCAGTCCAGCGTGTTACCACTGGACTGCAGACCCGTCTGTAAAAATTACGTTCTTATTCTGGAATAGGATTTTATAGCTTAATCGCACCTGACCCATGTATCTGTGATTTCTGCAAATAAATGTAAACGTCTACAAGAAACGCACTGTCGTTGTCATCATTCTATCTATTCTCCAAACTCCACCTCCTTGCAGGGATGTAGTCATATTCATCATATAGTATTTAGTTCAGTAATTGATAGTAGCTTTCTGTTGATAGGTCTAGTGCCTATTTCATATTAATTGACCCTAGAATATTTTTAAAAATAACAAGTAACAGAGATACATATTAAGCTGATTAGTGTGTGTGTGTGTTTTACGTTTATTTATCGTCGCTACCGGTTGCCCATATGAGCGACGCCTCCTGAAGAGATTGGTTATTTTAGATTTTGGAGGATAGTGCATGATACAGACAGAGACCAATTCCAGAATCTCTTCTGGTTCTTTTACGTGCACGGTGTAAAGCACCGACACGATACCTCGGTTTAACGTCCCATCTGAACTTGAAGACTGTTAATTTTATTAGGGTCAGACGGGGGATCGAACCTGCGATCCCTGGATTACTAGTTCAGCGTGTTAACTACTGGACTACATATCCGTCTGTGCTGATTATTTTAATAATTCAGGTTATATATACGGAGAGGGCTGTAAATAATGTTGTTATAACTTGTAGCCCAACCCATTTGCTTTTTTCCCTCCACAAAATTATGTTAACGTATACTGCAATCATATAATTATATATTAATCTCTGATTTGTTCTTAGTATTGTATGTATATATGTAATGTATTGTATGAAAAAAAATGCAATAAAATATTATTAAAACACAATTTTGATTATAAAATGAATGAGTTTTGTTCCAAGCTCCGACAACCAGTGAGACCAGCGTTGGTTTTTAATAATTTCTGTTTCTGGTCGGTAATGGTTGTCAATTATTGTTGTTTTTTAAGACCAGTTATATTCGCTGACGTACTTACATCCGTCCACTAAAGGAACGAATCGCTGGTTAATAGTTTCCATCTAAGTATGAACTATATAGGGCGTGGTTAAAGTGTGTGGTTGCCGACGCAACAAAGGACAACGCAAACCTTAAACACTCCCAATGTAGTTCATACGCCGATGGAAACAATTAACCCACTATTCATTACTTATATTTACATTTATTATTCTGTTCAATGACACAAAGAAAATCATAGCACGATTCGCATTTAAAATTTAAAGAATTTACGACTTGCCAGGCGTCGAATTTGGTAAATAAATCGTCCTTGGCATTAACAATAGAAGACACGCATTTGTTTTGGCGATGAACGTTTCCCAGCACTGCGAATGGGCATGTCCATAGCTTCGAGTACGCATGTCAGCTGCATATCATTAGTGAGGAATTTCATACGAAAATGGATACAATCATTCGAAGGAAATGCAATAGTGATATAAATATAGTGGGTACTGTGGCTAGTGCAGTTGACTAACAGATGCTAAAGTACTTACCTCCATACATCATGGGCATTGTGGCTATTGCCGCAGCAATAACCGAAGCTAGAATAACTAGGGTTTTCATCGCTGGAAGTTTATAAACCTAGAAACGGAAGTAAAGACTTTGTGATTAATGACGTGAGCTTAGCACAAATAAGTTCAAAGTTAGTATTTAGCCCTCCGCTCGGTATTGACTCCCAGCCTGTATCATTTACCATAAGAATGATCTGACATGTACATCTTTGATTACCAGGAACTGTTTGCAATGACGGCGTATTCATGCACTTTACTTAGGCTCAAATATATAATGGCAAAGTTTGGTAGTGTGATCAAAAAGATTTTACACGCTTGGTGACTCCATACAATACCTTATGAAACTCGTTTAAAAGCAACATTCTAAAGCGAGTTTCCTAAAATAGTGTATGAATTCACAACGAACAGCATGTCAGGCACTGGGGGACACGTGGTGGTTCCATAAACCACCGACCTACAACAAACCAGCTGGACAACTCTCTCCCTTGAAATAATTCGAGTGAAGTAAACGATTTTACACGGGTGTCCCGTGCATGATTCATGTATTATAAAATACTAATGTCTTTAATAATTCTCAAATTGTACAAACATGAGACAAAAATAAAGATATACTATATTTATTCTTTGGTTGTACCAGACTCGGAGGTTATTATGGTACATAATTAGGCTGTCCGATTAGCGCAGTGGTTCGCGCGCTCGCTTCTCACAAATGCAACACGGGATCAATCATCGGACCGGGAAGTATGTGAGATGGTACGGTGGTCGCCAGATCGGACAGGGTGGTTTTCTCCGGGTACTCCGGTTTCCTCCCACACGAATGACCAGACATACGCTTTCATCCGCGCGAACGATGATTAATATAAGTTGTTAAAACTTGCTTCGCAATCGTTGTAAAATAAATAATATTTAAACTATAAACATCGGGTGACCAGTTAGGAAATTTGTTGAGTATATATAGTAGACCGTATGCGTATCGTGGCAATACAACCATGCACACACAGGACGAACAGTAAATTCATAAATATAAATACAAACTATTTGGAGAACCAAGTAATGTAAATTATCAATAACAGTGTTGTAGAAACATTTCATCTTTTAAAATATATTAAATTACTTGGTTTAATAAATGTAACGTAGAAACAGCATGTAGATATTAAAATATAATAAAAGTAAGAACATTGAAAACGTATGAACACGTATTTATAGATTGTCCAGTTATAAATAAACTATAGGAAGAATTACATGACATATTTAAACTACGTGGTATAAAACTACGTGATATAAAACTACGTGATATAAAACTAAGTGGTATAAAACTACGTGATATTAAACTACGTGATATTAAACTACGTGATATAAAACTACGTGGTATAAAACTACGTGGTATAAAACTATGTGGTATAAAACTACGTGGTATACAACTACGTGGTCTAAAACTACGTGGTCTAAAACTACGTGGTCTAAAACTATGTTGTATAAAACAGAATATGAAACGTAATGAAACATGTTATAATTGGATATAAAATTGCATGGATATAAAATTGCATGGATATAAAATTACATGGATATAAAATTGCTAAATTGCATGGATATAAAATTGCAGACCTAAGGTATAGCTATCTTAATACCATTATAGCACTAGCTGACTTTAGTATAAACAAAGCATACTTTATAAGTGATAGCAGGAATATAGAATATATCAGATGCGACTTTAAACCGAGGTCTCGTGTCAATGCTGTACACCGTGCATGTAAAACAACCAGAGGAAATGGGTCTCTGTCTGTATCATTGCACTATCCTCCAAAAATCTAAAATGACTAATCTCTTCAGGAGGCGTCGCTCATATGGGCAACCGGTAGCGACGATAAATGAACGTAAAACACACACACATATAATATGACATAGTTGCTTTATTTAAGGCTGAACTCAAGATAATGTATATTTATCTCACTAAAATAATAATGTACAGAATATGTTGATAAACAATCACAATTATTTATTTAATTATTAATACTACGTTGACATTCCTCATTGTATTTACGGCACTTATTGTATACTTGTAAACTGAAGATTTTAACATATTGTATATATAGTAATGTTGTAAATACACCACTGAGTATTAAGATGTTATATAATTGTTCAGTATTTTACTAGTGCTGTACGAAGGTTTTTACTGTAGTTATTGTGTCTTAGAAAATTGTTTTCATTATATTGCTACGTTTTAAGTCTCTCATATTTCTTCTTAGAACGGTTTGCATGATGAAAGTTTCTATATTATGTAATTATATGCACCATGTAAAGTGAGACTATAATAAACATATCTTATCTTATCTATGTTCTATAAGTCATACATATAATGCTAATGTGTTGATGAATCCATGTATATGTTTATATTTGTTAATACGATCATTATTGTCTGTATAGCATCATGTATGTATATATATATATATAATTATAGAATGTACATATATTGAAGATAGAAAATATAATAAAAACGTACCTTCACTTGTAAATGGTAAGACTGTTGTGCTGACGTCCAAATGAAAGTGTGCTCCGTTTATATAGCTACGGCTGAGCTCAGCGATATGGTTTTAAAACAGCAATGATCTGGTCAAATGTCTTCCATGAATAGCAGTCTGACATCTAACACCACACAAATGCAAAATATTAATTAGCCATACATCAACGTCACAACTGATTGATACCGCTATATATAGATTACAACCACTAAACTTTTGAAACCTAACTCATTAATTGCAATGAATCAAAAAACAAAATGTTTGCATTATTTTTGACACGAAACACACAGAATTGTAAACCAAAAAAAATGTGTATACCAATTGTACACCGTCATCGTGATAACAACAGCGTTACGTACGTCAAGTTTGTTTAGTGCAAATGGTGAACTAATATGTAATGTAGTTATTATTAAAGACAGCTGTTTAGCAATGTGAAATGGCATTGCCAATATAGGGAATATCTACATTTGTACATGATTTACCTATAATATATCCATTATTTATATGTAATTATTTGAGACAAGCATATTTATAGCCATTGAAACCAGGAACCGAAACTCCAAAGCCCGTTAGTACTTGACATGTGTTGAAATTTCTCTTTGTTGTCGCAAAGGGATTTATTAAAAAATTTAATATATATACAAATTTGCTTAGCTCGATTGCGATGATGATGATGATTCCGTTTATTTACCCTCGCCACCGGTAAACCATATGGGCGAGCTTACGTGCTTTCGCACCGTCGATTATTCGATGTGGTGAAGTGTTGTGTCGTCGGTGTCTTGTAGAATGGTGTAGATTGAAGTTTGTAGATTCCCGTGAAGATTATGGTCCAAGATGATTACGTTACTCGATGATTATGTCCAAGTTGTTTAAATCCAAGATGATTGTGGTACTGGTAGTTAGTCCAAGATGATTAGGCTCTAGTAGGTTAGTCCAAGATGATTAGGCTCTAGTAGGTTAGTCCAAGATGATTAGGCTCTAGCGCAGACCGTGACTCCGGTAGTCCAAGTCAAGGCGGCTGAAGGTCTGGTCGCTGACTGGATGAAGAAATGAGGTCGATTGCGAAACAAGTTCTTACAATTTATATTAATCGCTCTCGAGACCTCATTCCTGATGACATCCATCACCACGAGGGACTGGTATAGGAGGAATGTGGAATTTAAATGCGTTGCCTAAGGGCACACTCGTAACTACTCCAGCGGGACTCCCCTAAGGCGAAAGCGCTACTACTGCGCTATCACGACCTTCACAAAATATAATGAATTATACTCTGGACTAATGGACTGTACTAACGATACAATATCAAATGAAACAATTAATGTACCCTTAATTCAAAATGAAATTACGTCCTGAACAGTGCTGAAGAAGTGTTACTCAATTCAAACCCTACATTGTATATACTTGTTTGTTTGTTTGTTTGTTTGTTCATGTTTTACGCCTGCATTATCATCATTCTGAGCTATATCGCCGGCATACATATATCGCCGGCATACATTTATCGCCGGCATACATATATCGCCGGCATACATATATCGCCGACATACATATATCGCCACATATATCGCCGGCATACATATATCGCCGGCATACATATATCGCCACATATATCGCCGGCATACATATATCGCCGGCATACATATATCGCCACATATATCGCCGGCATACATATATCGCCGGCATACATATATCGCCACATATATCGCCGGCATACATATATCGCCGGCATACATATATCGCCACATATATCGCCGGCATACATATATCGCCGGCATACATATATCGCCACATATATCGCCGGCATACATATATCGCCGGCATACATATATCGCCACATATATCGCCGGCATACATATATCGCCGGCATACATATATCGCCACATATATCGCCGGCATACATTAATCGTAGCATACATGTCCCTAGAGCATACATAGATAATGGAAATCTGCAATGCCATTGCAGATATTATTTTTTCATTTATGTTTATTTATCGTCGCTACCGGTTGCCCATTTGAGCGACGGACAGTTTACCTAACAACACCTTACCTGGGCAAGCTCCAGCGGTTAACCACTACTCCACCAACCTCCGTAAGAAACTGCCAACTTATTCATATGAAAAGACCGAACCCGTGAAGATCAGTGATGATAGGTTACACTGTTATACAAGTCAGCGACCTTAACCATTCGACCATTGCGTAGTAACAGACCACACTTTCATTGTAGCTCGATTACGAAACAAGTATTTACAAAATTAGTTATAGCGTCGCCATGAGGGAGATAGAAGAGGCAATGCGGAGTGTAAGCACCTTGCATACGGACACAATCGTAACCGCTGAAGCTGGGCGCGAACTCTGGGGGGGGGGCTCTCACACTTGTAGGGAACGCATATCACAACAGATAATACTCTGTAATCAGCGTGGAAGTCGTGATAGCGCAGTGGATGCGCGTTCGCTTCAGGTGCGAAAGGTCCGGAGTTCGAGCCGCGCTGGAGCCGTTACGATTGTGCTCTTAGGCAAGGCATTTAAATTCCACATTGCCTCTTCTCTCTCCTTCATGGCGATGGACTCCATCAGGAATGAGATCTCGAGATTGATTAATATAAATTAAAAGAACTTGTTTCGCAATCGAGCTAAAACAAATTTAGCAAAGAGAAATTTCAACACATGTCAAATACTAACGGGCTTTGGACTTTCGCAATCGAGCTAAAATACATTTGTATAAACTAAGCAGGGCGCGAGAACTCTGATGGCCCTCTCACTCTGGAAGGGAACGCGTATCACAATAGAGAGAAGACCCTGTAATTTGATATCCAAAATGTGTTTATTAATTTGTTTATTAAAAAGGGAATCTTTATTTCAGCCTCTCTGTTGATTTGCATATATATATATATATATATATATATATGATAGCATACATCTATGCCACATGTGTAGCAGGTACGTAGGGATTGGTCCAATCACTGGACCAGCTATATGCATATCCTTTTTATTAAACCCATTCATTTCAACATATTAGATAGTCATCTTGCAAATGTTGTCATGAAAATTGCATAGGTGCTTGTAAA
>CM026389.1:5265406-5311951 GCA_014843695.1 Archivesica marissinica | reverse complement strand
ATATATATCCAAATTACTTATACGAATTCACATCTCCCCAATATAATGTTTATTATGCAACTGTGACCCGAGCATTAGGGTAACCGCTGTTCAAACGTTGACACAGAATAGGTACACAATATTACGTCACTTCTGTGTATCACCTTTCAACACGTGAACCTAGGGACTCTCGGTGGGTAATGTTTCTAAAAGGTTCTGAACCTCGGGAGCTTGCAATTGTACCCATAAGCCGCATAAAAGCTGCATAAAAGCCTTGTGGAAGTCGTGATAACGTGGTGGTACAGCTTTCATTTCACGTGCAAGTTAGTGCCCCGCTGATTAGTTAGTGCCCCTTAAGCAAGGCGTTTAAAGTCCACATGCCCCTTCTCTCGACCTCATGGCGCTCGATTCCATCAGGAATGAGGTATCCAGAGTGATTAGTAGAAGTTGTAGGAACTTGTTTCGCAATCGAGCTATAATAATTAAATAGAGTATTATGTTTAGAAGGATCTGTTGATGGTCGATTTCCATTTGAAGTAATGCCTGAGTTCATATTAATAAACATGTAGAATGCACATTGTAGTGTAGTATACATATACTAGCTTTTGTTTTATAGCAGTTTCAGAGCTGTACAGGACAGTGACGGATTATTTTGCTGACATTATCCCATTTTGTTGTATTCATGAATGTTTGGATTGCTTTTTAATATCATACCAGAAGAAGATCGTACCAGGAAGCACTGCAGTGGCGCATGCGTATAGTGTCAGTGACCACGGCTAGTTGCAAGCATAACTTAACATTTGATTAATCATAACTGTAATGATTTCTTTTGGCGGGTGATTTTCTTTAATATGTAGTGCTGTTGTAGTGTCTCGATTATTCAGCAGTACCACTTTGTCATGTAGACCTTCAAACACGTCGTATAGAATGTTACTGTACACATAACCAAAATAATCGTTTAGTCTAACGTGTACTGCTTTCATCCTTTCATATGTATGAGGAGCTTTTATCATGACGACTGATGTTTTATTTCTCTTCAAAAATTGTTCAACACTACGACGTATAATTTCCATCCGTTCTTTAAACACACTATGATGGAAGGCAATACTGTGCATATATAAATTTATAACGACAATAGCTCGCTCAGTACTTGATATATTGTCAATGCGCCGCGCAGCTGAGTATAACGTATACATTATATTGGCCCAACGAGGGCCCCTGTAATACGGTAGACTATGCGTGTACCAACCAACTCGAAAAGTGCTCTGGTTATTGAAGCATTCATAGGCTTTATGCCAATTTGTATGATTCCATTTTAGCAAGACAGGCTGACATTGGAAGCGGTTGGTTATTTGACTATACCAGTCTCTCAGTGTAGAATCACCAATCAAATATAATCTCCTGTTTTTCAAGCATTCCATGTATCGACTATCTTCTTCCAAACCTGTAATCATACAATATTACCTTAAGTTAATTGACAACAATGTCACATAATATTTAAACTATTATTACCTGCATTTGTTTTTAATTAATTGAAATTACATGTAGATCTATGTATATAGCTTGGGTTTCAGTCAGTCGATTTATCACATGATATTAATAAAAACTCCATACGGCTCAGTTTACGGATTGGGTGTTTAATATATATATGACGGACAAGGCAAACTATGTACTATGCATATTGCAATAATAACATAGATAATTATCAGTCAGGGCAATCGTGGTCGAGTTGTCTAGAACGTCGTTGTTAGAACTTGTCTTTCATAGCTATCAACAGAAATGCAGATTATCTCCCTATCAGGGACACATGAGATATGATCATACGTGAGAAAGTAGTCAGTCGCATGCGAATGTTTTATAATTGAGTACTGCTTTTTCAACCCAGGAATGTTGGTATTCATTACTATTTAAGTTCTGCTTTCGTTTTTATTATATTTTATATTTTATATGTACTGGTGAATCCAGCACCACCATGAGTTGCCGATAAGGAAATCCCAACGATAGCTGAAGGTCAGTGTGGAGAACAAGGCTCCTCAGCTCGATGGTTATATTCCCTTAATTATACAACTTTGCTCGGATTTACATATTAAATAAATTTGAATAATTCAAAACATCACTATCACAACACCATTTGATGTTCATTTAGAACTAGCTGGAAGCATGTGTATTGGCCAGTATGTGTGCGAGAATATACATTCATATATTCATGAGTATCAACAATTGTTAAAAATACATGTATAACATGTATTCAGAAGATAGTTTTCCATTAAATACAAGAAGTGATGTTTCAAATTCAACGAAAAGTAATAATCAAGGCTCGTCATTTTCTCTAAGATATTCTACAGTTTCAAAAATTAAAATAATATTTTCGCAAATATATCTATCTACCTTTGAGAAATCCAGTGTGTACATAGTTTATTATGGGAGTTATAAGTTAATCAGTTCGCAATAGATTTAGTAGATATTTTATAGTCTATGTTTAAGAGACTATTTGGATGCCAAGTAGCGACAATAAATCCTTATTTGGTTTTGGGAGTACAGAAATTAGACCGTGTTGTTGTAGACGTGGTAAATGTCCTGTGCTATGCGAGTACTTGATCGAATCAATGACATATGTTTTAATATCATCCCAACATAATTTATGAAATTCTGCATTAAGAACAAGGACACTCTGGATTTTACATTTCTTTAAATCCCTGTGAACATTCATATTCTATCAGTAACCTTTACATTTATTGTTATCACTTTACTATAATTCGTTAGAAAAATACTAATATTGTTTATCATTTCCTTTTACATTTAATGCTTTCTGTCAAATCCTTATTCTGTTAATATTTTCATCCAATTTATTTTTTAATTCCTCTACATTTTCAATATTTTGTATTAATTTATTTTCTAGCATTTCTATATCTGGGTTCGATCCTCGGACCGGAAAGTATGTGAGATGGATGGTCCGGTGGTCACCAGATCGGACAGGCGGTACGCCGGTTTCCTCCCACACGAATGAACAAATATACTCTGCCATCCGCGCCAACGAGAGTGATTAATATACGTTGTTGCAACTTGCTTCACAATCTTTGTAATATAAATAAAGTTTAAACAGTTCACATAGAATATTTGCGATTACATTTTACCTATATTGACCTATTTTATTTCTCTGTTATGCCGTTTTTGAAATTTATTTGATATTTATCGTCCTTTAAAAGACTGTTATTTATTTTCACAAGACATGTATCTTTATTTTCATTTAGATATTCAATACTTAATTCAACAATAAAATGATCGGTTTTCTAACGTTGTTTATTTTACTGTGCTTTGCGATATTTACGACAGTGTATGATAAGAGAAAGAAATCTAGTGTACTACATATGCTGGGTTCTGTATATGAGTGTCTTGTATGCTGGGTTTTGTATCCGAGTGCGATGTATGTTGGAGTTTTATATCTGAGTGCCATGCATGCTGGGTTTTGTATCTGAGTGCCATGCATGCTGGGTTTTGTATCTGAGTGCCATGTATGTTGGAGTTTTGTATCTGAGTGCCATGTATGCTGGGTTTTGTATCTGAGTGACATGTACGTTGGGAGTTTTGTATATGAGTGCCATGTATGTTGGAGATTTGTATCTGAGTGACATGTAGGTTGGAGTTTTGTATCTGAGTGCCATGTATGCTGGGTTTTGTAACCGAGTGCCATGTTGTCACAGAATGACACGAGGGCCAGCTTATCTCAGGGTCACGGATACCAGGATCAAGTGTATGCATAAAGACTAAGTAGATATACAAATTTTAATATACATCAAACAACACTAGCAACACAGACAATGTATGGTAGGAAACGTATGTTTGTCCGTAGTTTGGCTCTTCGCCGATGATGGCTTCACTTCCGGTATAGAGTCCGGTCTTCGGCTGGTAATGCCGTTAATTTATGTAACAGTTCGAGATCTAACTATCTGCCGTTCCACACTCGGCTTTAACCTTAGGCTATAATACACCTATTTAAACATTGGCACGTATGGTCATCACAGTTGTATATAATGCACACTTTAAAATACGGCAAGTATTGCCGTCACAGTGCTATAATGCACACTTCAAAGATTTACAATGCACAAGATCATTAACTCCCTGCGTCCTAAGGACCCGGTCCACTGACGGCGGAATCGATGCTGTACAGCTACCGCTAACCGCTGACACTCTCCAGTATATAGACGTCACCAGCTCACGCCGGCAAACTATCCCAGTCGGCTCGTGCCCCAGCCTGTTATCTTGATCGTTCCGAACAGGATCTACGCCCCTGAGCTACACCTCTCATGGCTCAGGCATGAAGCGACTACAACAATAACAAATATAATACCCTTGTGCTACGTCAATCTACTCAGATATTATTACCACCTTATATTATAACATGGTGGTACAACAACAAGACAATAGTTACCATAATGCTTGGACATAAATGCACACACGTACATGACACCCCTTTCAACAACAGCTGATAACAACACTGCCCCAGCCATATCTACAACACTTGATTCAACAGTAGTTATTAGTTAATTATTATGTATGTAATGAACAGTAGATATACATCGTCGTAAATCACTAGAACCACATTTAATAACGATTTACTACAACATGTTTCTGGTAATGTCTCGGACAGTTGCTTTAGACTATGTTTCAGATAAAATAACATATACTGACAACTACGAACAATATAATATATAGTTACATACCCAAATATGTCGCATGTACAAGTCACCACAGTCAATTGTGATGTTCCTTGAGCAATGTCAGTGCAATGTGCGGTTCTCCAATTTATAGCGCCGTCACTGAGTATACGCACGATCTTTTCATGATTTTTTATCAGCCGATATGATACATACAATTTATGGCGCGTTCTTATCAGGCCCTGGAGGTTAATTTTACTGATAAAGGGAACAGTGATTTGAACAGAATAAACCCAAATCTGCTAATACTAGTCGGATTTATATCAAATAAACGGGAATTTCCCTTATACGTGATATATAATAATACACCACTGTCCTTTATCTAGTATAGATACATTCGTCCCAATTTATGACAACATCACTGAATAAATGTTTCAATGGTACGACAAAATGCTCTGAAATCCATTGATAAAGAGGACACAACTACACATTAGTTAAATGGTCACTTTCATTTTGTTACACATGTATGTTGGAGTTTTGTATCTGAGTGCCATGTATGTTGGAGTTTTGTATCTGAGTGCCATGTATGCTGGGTTTTGTATCTGAGTGTCATGTATGCTGGGTTTTGTGTCTGAGTGCCATGTATGCTGCGTTTGTATCTGAGTGCCATGTATGTTGGGTTTTGTGTCTGAGTGCCATGTATGGTGGATTGTGTATCTGAGTGCCACGTATGCTGGGTTTTGTGTCTGAGTGCCATGTATGGTGGATTTTGTATCTGAGTGCCATGTATGCTGGGTTGTGTATCTGAGTGCCATGTATGCTGGGTTTTGTGTCTGAGTGTCATGCATGTTGGAGTTTTGTATCTGCGTGCCATGTATGCTGGGTTTTGTTGAGTTTAATGGTCTCCAAATGTCTATCAAGGAATAGTTATTGGAGTTGGAGTTTTGTATCTGAGTGCCATGTATGTATGCTGGGTTTTGTATCTGAGTGCCATGTATGCTGGGTTTTGTTGAGTTTAATGGTCTCCAAATGTCTATCAACGAATAGTTATTCATTAATTCATTAATTCCTTAATTGTTTATATGCAATTTTTATGTGTATTGTTCTGTCATTCTTTTTGTCTATTTTTATGTAGATTGAAGTCATCACCAACATGAATTTATCGATCTAAATATTTAAAGATTAAAAATCTAAATATTGCAACAGTTGCTGCCTATTTTAAAGTTAGCCAATCCCATTATGTTATAAGAGTTGTCATGGTGAGCAAAACTTACGTACTCTGTATTCGAAAATACTATGAAAACGATCTGGTATAATTCCTATTAAAAATTAAAAAACATTGATTCTACTAAGGAAAAAGGTCAGAACAAAAGCAGTGTGTTTATAATCAATACCCATTTTTCATTTAAGTAGAAAATTGTAATTTTGTCGAATACATAATTGTATACCATTGGTTTTTATGAAAACAATTGATAGAAGTATTATTGCAAGTTAATTAAAATGTTTTTGTGCTTCGAGGTGCTGTGATGGGTGGTCTTTATTTACCTTGGCAATGTCTTAGCTTCCACTCCCCTCCATAGAAGAACCCTGTTGGCTCCCTTGTGCTCCACAGCCTTGAAATGTTGTATTGTGAGCATGGGGTAGAAGGTAAGCCTACCATAGATATGTTCTGTCCGTCACTAGGACTGGGACTGGTAGATACAGTGATATTAAGTTTTTGCTTTAGCAACTGCTGTCCCCTGAAATCTCAAAATCAAATATATAATAAAAATCAACCTGTGTTTCTAAACGTATTTGAGTCAATTTGTGTGCAATAAATAGTGTTTAAACCATTTTAAAATCGGGGTCGTTCTACCGGCCTCAATCAGTAAGAATACAATTAATATAGCGACCTCATTTACACGTGTAAGCTTAGAGGTTGTTAATATTAACAAGTTTAACATGTATTAATAGGGGAAACCGTGTCCGAATAGTTACTGTGGTTGACCTCAAATCACTTGCCCCTCACCGCTGTATGTCTGAATCAAACTGTGGTTGACGCATTATTTCATATGAAGAAGGTATCCAGCTGGCATATGGAAAATAGTTGGTTCTATTCGTGTCCATGTCCCGATTTTGAAATGTCCGATTAACAGTACATAAAAAATGTATACATGTATTTACGTCTCGAGTAGTATTTGTTCACATTCTGTGACTGGAAGTTCGGGATACGGTTCAGATGTCTTGGTGTGTAGCCAATCTTGACACGATAAATGTATATCACGTGGTTTCCTGCAATAATATGGCATCCCAGAGTTCATATTGGTCATGTTGCAGAGTTCGGTGTAGTTTGTCAGCTGTAGAAGGGATGTCTGGTTAGGATGGCAGATCGTTTCCTCGGACAATGTTCTATCTTTGTACAATCCATGGATAATTCTGGTCGCTAATATCTGAAAATGTATCTAGTATGTAAACAAATATATGTGTGCTAGAAACTACGATGTATTGTTTCACCAAAGACAGAAGTCGTTGCTATACTATGCAGTACTTAATGTCATTTATGCATGGAATTAGCGACTTCGTTTGCCGTTCTATTACCTACTTTGGCAGATAAAGTCTGATTTATCCCGAAATGTATATCGGTCCTATGGAATCCTTTTTGTTTACTGTTGTTCACTCAACACGCTGTTGTGGTATGATAATTGTGATTTTATTAAAATCATGTTAACTAATTGATAATAACTCTTTACATATATATAAGTATACATTGGATCCTCTTTTGTCACTAAAATGAGTTAGTAAAATGGGTAAACGGATTATTAAAAAGGGTATGTCCCAGTCGTAATATTACTGTTTCGTCTCTATGAATAGAGCGATAAACAGAAGAGTATTCACCAACATTTTCTTTAATTACTTAGTTTTTTTATTATGTGCACTTCCATGTTTTATAGTAATGTAATCAAGAATCGAGTATCTAGGATCCGTGTATGGTATCTTAGTGCATCTTTTGCACGTTGGTCAATGTAATATATGTATGTTGAATAAGTGATTTGTGAATATTCTGGTATTTAATGTGCATTGCGCCTATTGATTGTAATACTGACAAATAGTCTGACAAAATCATACATTTTATACAAAGTGACGCATCAGCAAATTTCAAGGCTAAATAAATACTTCTTCCTCAGCTGAAAATAAAGAAGCGTGATGAGGTAGCCGTAATTGCTGGTGTCTATCCAGCTGTGTATAATGATGTATAATCGGAAAGCAGTGCTGAGTGGTTCAAGTCGTTGACTTCAAATCACTTGTCTCTCACCACTGTGGGAAGTGATCTGATATACTACTCGGAGGGGGACCGTGTTCTTCTTCCCACCAATACTAGCTGGAGAGTCGCCATATTAATCAGCTACACCCGAAAAGCAAAGAAACAATAATCTGACAACCTAGTTCGAATTTCAATTAAGTTTAAAAGGATACCGGGGTATTGTAGAGATACAATTTCTTCGAATGATATCTAGCGTATAAGAAAAACATGTCGACCTTAATTTTGATTCGACAAATGCTAGGTACATCGACATACCTTTGAGTGCAGGCTACATTCTCAATTTTGAAAGACAAACGTTCGTACCTTTACTGTGATCCGATAAATATTGGATATCGTCTCTCTGGTTTAGCCGAACTCTCCTGCATACGTTCTGAGTTGATTAATGTTTGATATAATCTTTATGGCAGAAGCTAAATGTTCCTAGCTTTGCTCTAATTATAAATAAATGTTAGTTTATACGAATTTTAACATGTTGTGACAACTTATATTAATCATTCTCGATACCTCATTCCTGATGGAATCTATCGCCACGGGGAATAAAGAAGAGGCCATTTGTAATATGAATGCCTTTTCCAAAAAGGGCACAGTCGTAACGACCACAGGTTTACACACAATCCGGGCATTTCGCATCCTAAGCGAACGCTCTACCACGGCCCTGTCGCGAAATCCATATGAAATGTTGGATGCCGTCTCTATTTTGCGAGCCAAAATCTCCTACATTAGATAATATCTGGATTCGGGATCTCTTGCTTAAGCCAAAAGTACATCACAGTTCTGATTAGATAATTGTTTCGTACGGTATATGTCGTTCAAGTCAAACACGTCTACATCTTAGTTCGTTAAATATTGCATAAGTCGATCTTGTATCGACAACGGCTTTCTATATTTGTTCTGATTGAATAAATTATGGATACCGCGTCAGATGTAAGTCAAATGTTTCTACCCTTAAGTTAGTTCTAATTCGATACATGCTGGCTGTCGCCTATTTGGTATAATCCAACATTGGTATTTTGTCCCGATATACGATACGTACTTCATTGATACTGTGTATATAGCGTATGCCAATATCCGATCTTTTTTCGGATTCTATAAATGCTGGATACGGCCGCTGATGTAAGCCGACTCCCTACCTTAGTTCGGTTATACGATAAATACTTCACTGATAGTCTATATTGCGTACGCCAATACCCTACCTTTGTTCGGATTCGATAAATGCTGGATACGGCCTCCCTGGTATAAGCCAAATAAATTCCAAGACTTAATGTTCCGCTCCACATGGCTTCACATTGGACTGCATGTGTGCCATCTCCAATATCAGTTACCACACAAGGAGCCGAGGCGCGCAATGTACTGGTTTCTATGGTAGCTCTTAGTTGATCACCGCCTGTATGTTTTCGAATTCCATAACCATCATAAAGAGTCACTAAAGCATGGACAGTATCTCCGATTGCATATGTTTTATTTAACCCACCTGGAAGAAAATATTGTGTTTACTTAAAGCGACATACGATAGCGAAAATCAGAAATAAACATATGTAATTTCCAATGGTAAGTATATGGAGTTTATGTGATACACTAACTTTTAATAGTGAAAGTAGGAAATTCCGATACGTGTAAAGTCTACTATATAATGGATGTAATCGCGTGGTATTGCTACCTGCTAACCGGGGTCAATCTAGTGGACAGACGGACATAGGCAGGTCACAGTGGACAGCAGACTGAGTGACGACAACGATACTCTGTATATTTACTGGTTTTACTCTTCGTCAACTGCTATACTTATGCGTGGGTTTTAACGATCACTATAACTATTATCTCAAAACCGGATTTGATAGTGACATGTCTAGCTGACGCAACTCCTCGGTATGATACTTAATAAAACTCTCCCCTGATCTGCTGTCCAATATAAACTGGCAAGGATTATCGGCTATTCATAGAGTGTTGGCAGTTTCTTACGGAGGTTGGTGCACCCAAGTACTGGTTAACCGCTGGAGCCTGCCCAGGAAAGGTATTGTTAGGTAAACTGCCCGCCGGCGATATAGCCCAAAATGGTGCTGATGCAGGCATAAAACCCGAAATATAACATAAATTTAGAGTGTTGGAAGCCAAGCATGAAGTCAGGCTGGGTATTTAGACTAAACAGACAATGCAACGTGTGGACTGGTAATCCATGGATCGCAGGTTCGATCCCCCGTCTGACCCTAATAAAATTAACAGTCTTTCAGATGGGACGTTAAACCGATGTCTCGTGTCGATGCTTTACACCGTGCACGTAAAAGAACCAGAGGAGATTCTGGAATGGGTCTCTGTCTGTATCATGGTCTATCCTCCAAAATCTAAAATAACTAATCTCTTCAGGAGGGGTCGATCATATGGGCAACCGGTAGCGACGATAAATAAACGTAGAACACAACGTGTGGGGTGCACAAACTATTGGTGCACACTGTGAAATCAAACACATTGCATTGAACGCGCGTGGCCCACTCGTCGCATGGCGCTGTCCACAAGTTGCATCACGCCACACAAGACTGTTGCGTCAACAAAACACTACATACATACCAAAAGCATGCATATACTCATAAAATGCACCCGACACTTACGTTTCAGCAAGCTTGTCCACTACAAATACCACATATAAGCAGTATTCTTTGTTTACATATGCGGCGTATTGTCGCATAGCATTCCTGCACAGTGTTAAATCAAGATGGCGGCCTACATACATGCCAAACACAGATTCCAATTTGTTTCTGCTTTGTATTGTAGAGTTTTATTGTACTTTTTCAGAACTGTTATGTTTATATAATATTATAGTTTTTTGTTTTCTCTATGAATGTTGTTGAATTCCTATCCATTTGATTTTCTCTTTAATGTTTTCTTTCCGTTTTATAGAAAAGTTTAACACTAGCATGTATGTTTTGTTCAGCAAAAGTATGAACTTGTCTTGTCATTTGATTATATAATATGTTCTACATATTTAATTCCATTTTGAAACCACATCTTATAAAATAATGTATTTTCTCCAACAATTATAAACGAATTATTCCATAATATGTATGTTGCAATGATATTTATATTTTCATTGAAATTGACGTTTATCCAACTTCTTCCACTTATAATAACACCGATATGCATTCAATAAATGTTGCAGATCTTCTTCTGACTCAAATAACAATATAGTATCATCTGCTTACAATAACCTGTTCATCTTGATATAAATTAATTTTGAAAAAATCATGCAAGTCGTTTCCTAACAGAGAATACAAGATTTGTGATCAGTGTTCGCCTTGTCTTACTCATAGAGTACATTTGGTTTAAAACGGAAGCAGAGTTTAATATATTATTTCTCTCCTTTCGAACATATAGTACATTTAAAATAGTTACCACATGATTTAATGTCTTTATACATATTTTCCATGATATTTAGAATAGAAAAATACGGTGTTAATTGCTAGATAATTAGAAATGTCACCGAGAAGGAATGTGTTTAGGTTGGCAGTATTAATTGGGGATAGCATATTGAAGAGAGTTATACGGAGTTGATAGTAGAGATTGCTTTGAAAGACGAAGTGGGAATTGTCTTCTATTGAACCACATCTGCATACTGGTGATTCTACAATGTTCTTTAGAAAAACATGGTGGTTCCGTGAGCTACATTTAGTTATAAGCCGTGTGTGTAGAATATGGGGTCTTCTTTTCATGTAGCAGAATATTTTTCAATTTAACTTTGTTAATATTAAAGGCGTTCTCTACAGTTTTGTAAAAAAAGTTTACAATAATGGAATTTTTCATAGTTGGTACATCACTAGTACTATGTATTACTAACCAAACTATGAAATAAAATTGATATGCTAATGACTTCGTGTTTGTATTAATATTTTTATAACATGCCTATTTTCCATTTCGGCCAATAATTTCTCATTTTGACGACAAACGTAAAATAAAATAATATTTGCAATTATTATGTTTGTATTTATATACTAATATGATATATATGACTATTAATCATAATTGCATGTAACTACATACAAAAAATATGCATATTTAGAATATAATAATCCTAAATCATGAATTTTCCATGGTTGAGTACTTGATTTTGGTGAGATTTATTGTATTTTTCATTGTAATATTTAGGATATAATTTTAAATATTATTTTTCACAATAATATAATTTCTTCAAATGTTGTATACTATTAGTTCAATGTATGCCTAAATAAAACATTAAATCAAATTGGTATGCTAATGACATCGTTTGTTTATGAATTAATTTGTAACATGCCAATTCTCTCACTTTTTCTTTAAAGCTGTTGGAAATCTGTGTATCTCGTCAGTAAGCTTACAACAGGCATATTGTTATATAAAAATAACATTTACAACATTATAGAAGATCTAATTATGTTCATGTGTATTCATTAACATCATTTTTATTTTTGTATTTTTTTTCCAATAATCAAACTAAAAAAAAACAACATTAACATCATTTTTGTGTACATAAGTAACGTAATGTAAGGGGGGTAGTTCTTCTATCATGAAAAATGCAAATATTGTGATAATATTTAAATAAAAGCACCATATATGACAACACTGGTTAATATAGTCCAACTTGCCCAAGAAAATACCTCAATAAAGATACCACCTGTCCTAAGAGGCCAAATTAAGTGTGTATCGAGGTCATAACTAGCTACAATTGTGGAGGTCGTGATAGCGATTCTCTTCAGGTGCGAAAGGCCCGGAGTGTTCGCGCACAGCTGTATCCATTACGATTGTGTCCTTAGGCAAGTCATTTAAAGTCCACATTGCTTCATCTCTCTCCCTCGTGGCGATGGATTCCATCAGGAATGAGTTCATGAGATGGATTAATATAAGTTTTAAGAACTTGTTTCGCAATGAAGCTAAAATAAATTTGTATTATAAACTGAAATTCCATAAATATCTCAACTTCAAATTGTTCTGAACTCAAGATTCTCAACGTTAATAATTCGAGTATATATTTGTAAGTCTAAGCAAAGTAACGATATTGGTCTATAATTCTCTAATGATAAAGGACCACCCTTTTTATACTCCAAAGCCAAACGACTATTTTTGTGTGGGTGAGATCATTCTTTTTTATGACAACTATCGTGAAACGAATCTGTGAGAATATTTCCAGGAGGCCACCAATACCTGGACTTTCATTAGTTTTCATTTCAAAAACGGCTTTCTGAAATGTTTCTGTAGTAAATAGACCTTCACAAATATATGCATCTATTTCAGTAAGTTTGTGACCATACTGTGTATCGTCAGATAAGATTCTAATTGTTCTGTATCATTTTTATTCGATGTATATCATTTTCTGTAAAAGTTAAATGTCTCATTCAAATCGATGCTTCATCTGTAACTATTAGATCATTTATTTTAAGTGAGTGTATTGCCCATTGCACCATTTTTATGGTTTGCCTTGAATTTTCTATGTTAAGGACGTATTTCAGATTCTCAATTTTGAATTGGTGCATTTTTTATTTCAATTTTACCAAAAATTCCCAAAGATCAGTTTTGGCCACTTTTGTTCATATGTGTTTTCTATTAATGTTTTAAAAATATTGTCACTGAGGTACATTGTATTCAATTTCCTATAACCTGGTCCGCATTTTGTTGGTTTTGATACTGTTAATGATATCTCTTGATGGTCTGTAAATTTGATGCACGCTATCTTATATCGGCACTTAAAATAAGAGGCATAGCTTTTTCCTCAATCAACCAATAATCAATCCTGCTTTTTTCGTAACAGTTTCGTCTTCTCCATGTATATTGCTTTTTACTATCATTAAACATTTCCATTCCTCTTTTAGGTTCGTTTGATTAGAAAAAATTGGCCAGTCCTTTGCCAGGTTTGGATTTAGAGTTAGTGTTAATGTTATATCTATAAGAGGGTTGCAGTATATCGTTTATATCACCACACATATATTCTTGTGCATTTTCACTCTGTAGTTTATCTATATTATAGCAAAATTGTTTAGCAGTTTATTTATCATTGTTTGTCATAAATGTTGACAATAGTATACGTATTATTGTCGATATATATATTAGTAAGTACGTATCGCCCATTTGCGTCTATAAATAATCTATTAATTCCTAGTTCACATATTTATTAATAAAAATAGAAAACCCCATGCTGGTGGTAGTACCAAATTATGTGAAACATTTCACACTCGTTAAATTCTCTCCATACATACTGTTTTAGGTACCTTTCCATAAAGCATATGTTCAGTGGAGATAATGCTATTCCTGTCACTGATCTATATTTCGTTGGTAGTAGTTTGTTACAATATTTACATGCATGTATATAAGTTTGTTACTAAACATGGTAACACTCAACACTCTAACAAATATATTCATTTTGTTAAAAAATAAAAGTGTTCATATTTGTAGAGTATACACTGGACTTTCTTGAAATAAATCTGCGTTTTAGAAATAAACCCGATCGTCTGCATAAACTCCTTAATATTTCTCATGTGTCCGAATAACGTTCCATTAGACAACCACTAAGTCACATGGTCCAATGAAAAACCCACATTTCTCGCTTCTAAATCGTATAGACGCGACCTACTTATTTACGTTGTCCAAGTCAGAATGGACCAACTCATGGACCCGTCTTAATATCGCGTAATTGCTTCGCTATGTGCATATTTCGTTAAGACGGGCCAATTCGTGATATATTCTATACGTATCACATAATTCACTTTTAAAGTATATCATACTAAGCATAGAGCTAATGATTTTGAATGCACGACTTTTTCGTGTGCTCACGAAGTTCCTCCGCCGGTGTAGGCGGTGACCCTCACTACTGATGCCGGTTTGTTTTTATTTGGTCTCTCGTCTTTGTTTATATTGTCTGTATTACAGAATATGTCTATCTGCGAATTATGTTCTTCACGCTCAACATTTTCCTTGACATCGTTATCTTTTTAGAGAAGTCTTGACAATCATTTAATGTCTGTTTTCCACTCTAGTATGCCGTGGGATCTGATTGTTTTAACTATCAAGGTTTTGAATTTGTGAGAGGTAATTTACTTTATGATCTCGTTATTTAAAGGGAGGTCATTTACATATGGTAATTTCACAAAAGCAGGGTCGTTGATAGGAATATTTTCCAAATTGTACTTTTACCTTAATAATGTATTATTGAAACATGAAAATATAACTGTAAAGATAATAATCTCAATCTAATCATTCGTTCCTTACATTATCATGATGTGCAGCACACATACACGCATATGGGGCCTTAAAGTACTGGTTCTTTCGTAATATCTGAATGATGATTTAGCTGAATTTTTTAAAAGGTCGGATAATTTGTTTATTACTGTGTAATGAAACATGTTGTGGTATGTTTGTGTTTTACTCAATTAAACAAAATAGGTCATAGAATTTATACGTTCCCCACTGTTATTCTCGATATGTGCATCGTTTTTAATTATCCCACAATTCAACCGGTGGTTTAAAATGGTTATCTTACAAATTAATTATCTCTAGAACAATACATTATTTTAAGTAAACCCATATCGACCATAATTAGCGAACAGTTTAAAGTCCGTATGTGTTCGGTAAAGTCATGCCCCCACACTGTTTTATTACAATGGTAAAAATAAATCAAACCAATCAATATAAATTTCGAATTCGCAGCAGAAGCGGCCTTTCTTATGTCTTGACAGGGCTCGAAACTCAATGCTTCCTCCTCCGTTATTATGTTGTAAAAGTATGGATCATGTGGGTCAACAATGCCGTAGTCCACATTGTTGTAGCCTGGTTTATACTTGTAATAAAACTGCATTATTTTATGTTATGCATGACTTGGTATTACATAAGAATTATATGCAAAATAATAAGTCTGGTCCCTATGCTAAATATTTTACGAATACATTTGGTGTAGACACTGACATTTCATACACCAAGAAAGAGGAAGAACTCAGCATTCAATTGTTAAAATTACAACTAATTTTTACAAATTAAAAACAAATTGTCGTTTTGATTCGTCAATATGTCCATACCGTACAGAATACTTCACGCTGTACAAGTTCCTACGGTGTTGGAACGGACTATATGTTTGCGTATTCGCGCATTAATAATAACATTGGAGAATAGAGTAAGATTGCGGTTCATCAGGTCATGAACTGCGATAAAATGGGCTTAATCAGCCAATAAAAGTCAAGTAAAAATAAACAATTTATTGTTATACTTCACATACATACATGAAAGGATAAGGCACAAATTATGTACGAGGCTTGAATAACATGATATTTTGCAAATAATAAATATTATAATGCTAAATTAATAGTGTTACCACAGAGCATATTAGATGTTCATGTACAATATACTTGAGGAGATCGTGAAAATAAACAATTGTCTTTATTGTCATTGGTACACGAATATTAATAGATTTCCGATCGACGGAGAGTCAAGCATTTATGTTTTGTCAATGGCGTATCTTAGAAATAATTAGTATCTCAATACTAAACGGTAACATATCAAAGGTAGTGATTGTTCCATTTAATTGTATTTTTGAGAACATCTGTAGGGCTAAATAAACCTTTAAAGTATGTTGTACATGTATATACGCATTTCCAAAAAAAATATATAACTGTTTAATTTTGGTATGGGATGTAAGCCGAAAACGATCCAATATATCAAATATTGACTGAGTGAAGCGCGTAGCGCCAAAGACAGTACGAATAGTTTGTATATTGTGTGCTTACGTTTATTTGTCGTCAACAGCCCAGGAAATGCCCGACCTTCAGTCTGAATGTGAGGACCTATAGGTAAAATTAGACCTTGTAGGAAATAAGTCTCTTGTGATTGGAGCTTATTACACACCTCATGAGCTTGATATAGACAGTTTCAATCAATTATGTAAGTCTATTGAAAAGGTTAATAAACGTTTCTCACACAGCTGGGTGGCTGGGGACCTAAATCTACCAAAGATGGACTGGGACACTACTAGCCCATCCACCGACTGCAAACACCCATCCTTCTATAGACAGGTCATTGAAACGTTTAATGATACAAACCTCACCCAACTGGTTAACCTCCCCACCCGTGAAAACAACATCCTGGATTTATTCCTTACAACTAACCCCATTTTATTAAAGCTGGTCAATATTCTACCTGGCATCAGTGATCATAATATAGTCGAAATAAAAGTCAAGACATCCGCAAAGGATATGTTATCAAAAGCCTCGCAGGATTCCACACTATAAGAAAGCAAACTGGCAGGCCATTAAACAGTCATTATGTGACTATCACCAGGTTATGACAAACGAATGTAAATATACCGCACTAAACACTGAAGAGCTATGAGAACATTTCTCTCATGCTCACCCTTACAGATAAATGGATTCCACCCAACCAGTCATCGTTAAGAGATCACCTACCCAGGGTCAATCAGAGTGTTAAGCGAATGATTAGAAGGCGAAATGGGGCCTTTAAAAATACTAGGAAGTCAAGTACGTCTTCAAATCGCAAGAAATTCCTGGATCTAAAACATTTAGTGCGGAAAAAGGTCAAAGAGGCTTATCAACAATACCTGGAAAACATCCTAAATCTAAACAATGCTGATGCCTCCCATCATTACAGACCAAACACCAAGAAACTTTATTCCATCCTTAAGCATTCCAAGCAAGATTCCAAATCAATGCCACCCCTAAAGCATGAAAACAAATTTCATCATGAAGAAGCTGCTAAAGCCACACCACTGAACAAACAGTTTCAGTCTGTCTGCAGCTCCAAATCCCCACTAAGACTTACTAAGACTCCATTTTTAAAATGAAAATTCAGGACACAAATGGAAACCTGAAAGGTCAATCCACGCCAAACAGTAAGCTCAAATGGCATAGAGAAACCCCTCAATAACCTGAACTCCACAAGGCTAGTGGTCATGACCAAATTAAGCCAATCATACTTAAAACACTGTCTAAAGAACTCTCACCTATCCTTGAAGTCTTATTCCAAAAAGCCCTCAACGAAGGATCACTGCCGGCCCAGTGGAAGTCAGCAATTGTTGCTCCCCTTTACAAAAAAGGGGACAAGTCAAACCCCGCCAACCATAGGCCTATCTCACTGACATGTGTTCTATGCAAGGTACTAGAACATATAGTTTCCTCCTCGATAGTAAAACACTTCACTAGCCACAGTATTCTGTACCATTTGCATCATGGATTTAGAGAATAACGGTCATGCTTGACCCAACTAGTAATGCTAGTCAATGACTTGGTTACCTCTGTATACAATAAGCATCAGGAAGATCTCATCCTATTAGACTTCAGTAAGGCTTTCGATAAGGTCAATCACGAGAAAGTACTACTAAAAATGCATGAATATGGAGGCAGAGGTCAAACATTAAGGTGGATTAAGAGTTTTCAAGATAATAGGCTCCAGTCAGTTGTCCTTAATGGTATTAGTTCAGAGGCCATTCCGGTGTCATCTGGAGTCCCACAGGGATCCGTACTTGGACCCCTGCTTTTCCTAGCCTATATAAACGACCTCCCACAATACATCAGTTCCAAAGTCCGTATCTTTGCAGATTATACTGCAGTCTATCTATCATTGACATCTGCAAATGAATCGGTCACACTCCAAAACGATCTTAAGAAATTAGAAGAGTGGGAGTAGGAGTGGAACATGGAATTTAACCCCTCCAAATGTCAAGTTATCCACGTCACCAGAAGGAAACATCCTATTCCCAGCAAATATAAACTCCATGGAGTCCTACTTGAGTCGGTCACCTCAGCCAAATACCTTGGCGTGGATATCTCAAATAACCTGTCGTGGGACACTCACATAAAAAGGTCAACAAAGAAAGCAAACCAAACATTAGGATTTCTACGTAGAAACCTCCAGGTCAAATCTGAACCCCTTAAGTCCATGGCTTACCAGACACTAGTGAGACCCCAGCTTGAATATGGCTCCGAGATCTGGTCGCCCCATACCCAAACATTGATAGACCAAATTGAAGGTGTCCAGCGAAGAGCAGCCCGTTGGATAAAGGCTGACTTCTATCGTACCTCTAGTGTTACAGACATGCTACATTCCCTAAATCTACGCAGACTAGATCAACGGCGTATTGACAATAGGTTATCCCTTATGTATAAAATTCATAATGATCTTGTTGCTATTCCCATTGAAAATTACCTAGTTCCCCTCTCCCGTCCTGCTCGCCATTGCCATTCCTTAAGCTATAGGTTAATTACAGCAACTACAGACTACTACAAGTTTTCCTTTTTCCCAAGAACAATCTACCATTAGAACCACCTCCCTCCTGACATTGTCCATCTCCCTACCATAGAGAAATTCAATACGGCAGTTTGCCATATTGAAAATGCCAGTCCCTAGTTGTTCTGCGCAGCTGCTTTTAAACTTTTACCACAGCTTATTTTCATTACCTTTTTAAATTATACTTTTAGCTACTCATACTTTTAACTTCTTTGCGGTTTTTGACGTGCAACATGTATACGTCCCCGCGAGGGGTTCGACATTAGCGGAAGATAGATAGATAGATAGCTTGTTATCGAATAGTGAGAATTATATGATCGTAGTTACGATATTTAATCACCTATTCCTGAGGATATTGGTACGGTCTTGCCAAGCGACTATGAACACAAATTCGACCACAGGCCGTACCACAGATAAGTGGTTAGCACACACTACCAAGACTTATAAATTCAAACAATGGTTACTTTATTACCAAATCCCCAAGTTCAGTACATTTATTTAGCCTAGTATTGCATTCCATAGACAGTATTCAGCTTATTTGAATAGATAAATGGAATATTCAACTTCAAAATACATAGTTTGACACATCTGTAATATATAACATTACTACAATTAACTAGTAGATTTTAGACTCGAATTAATAACGAAAACACACCATTTCAAACAGACCGAGTAGGTGACATTAACAGCCTATATATATATTAGCTGTCCTTCTATAAGATATGTCCCCTCCTCTAAAGCTTTGTTTTTACATTTATTTATCGTTGCTACCGGTTGCCCTAATGAACGACTCCTCCTAAAGAGATTTGTCAGTTTAGGCCTCTGGTTCTTGCACGTGTGCACTGTGCGATTCACAGTTTAAAGTGTGCAATTTACAGTCTACGGCGTGCAGTGCACATCGCACACTCCAGCCCGTGCACTTCACATTAGGAAAGAACACTACTCATTGCATACTGATAAAACGAACGCTGACCATTGGACATAGCCTGGGAACTGGCGTCGATATATTTTACCTGGTCAGTCAAATACATATATTTTAACACTGAGACTATTAATTGGACCGTATTGAGTTTCTGATCATATCATTGTGCCAGAAAGTAAATTAGTGAAAATTCGATAGACTGGAACCCAGGCTACATAGGGCAGACTGCTTACATTCAATGGGTCTGCAAAAAGTTATGATTCAAATCAATAAAAGAAGGCTTTAAATTAATGACTATTACCTTAAATTCCAAAGTGAGGTAAAAGCCATAGAAACCGTGTCGAAGTTCACTGACATTTTAGTTTCGAATTATAAACAGAAACGAGCGTCTTTAACTATGCAAATGACCCGGATGCAAATTTACCAACATGGCTGCCACCATTACATCACAGTGGTTAGCAGAGTTTTTAAACACAGTTTACACACAAAATACGTCAATTGCATGAATATTACCACATCAGATTAACTTAAGTAAGCCTGAATTACAATCATGCATGGATAACTGTGTATGACACACGTAAACAAAGGTAAATTTGACTAGAACATAACATGTGCACATACATGTATATAATTGTTGATCTCAAATACTGGGGTATTACACTATGCTGCTACTACTTTCGAAATGTAAACAGAAAGAGAGTCTGAACGCTGTCAATGTTAAAAAGGGAATGTCCATTCACAGCTTAGACACAACATACGGCAATAACATGATTATTATCTCATCCAATTAACACAATTAAACATGGATTACAATATGGCATGGATACAATTGTATGACACACTTAGGGCAATCGCAGAATCGCAACAATGCAAGAAGTTGGACCTATATATCCATAACGGATACTAGTTATATTGTCACACGGCTAGGCATGGTCGCCAGCTGGATAGCTTTCTCACATGACACCCCCGTGGGATGCGAAGAGAAATGTGACTTGGAATACAAGGAAGTGGAAGGTCGGTCTTAGAACAATTTACCTGAATCTATAAAGTTACGTCCAGAGGTTATAAATTTTCACTCAGATCTCAAGTTCAATGGATTGGATCGATGTACACTCAGCTCTACCAATCAGAAAGCTTGAAACTATTCTTGATATTTCAGATAGGTTGTATATCCTCCAGGCGTAATATATGTAACAATAATTCCACCAATGGCATATTTACCGTTGTTCATCTCTGCTTCCCGACATAAACCTGTATATGGGTACCGGCAGATGCTTTTTCATAATGACCGATGACTTCCAATACACTACTAATGCCACTATAGCACACATGTATACCACCAAAGCAAACTTGCATTGGAGTACACTGAAAGAAAAAAGTAGTCCACAGCCTCCAAATACACTGATATCATAGTGAGCTCTCTCTCTCTCAGCCCTATATCCCTCCCTCTCACCTGTCCTGTCCTCTATCTCTATATATCCCCTCCCTCCTCCCCTCTCTATATCCATCTTCTCTCTATCCCCTCCCTCTCTCTCACTCTCTACCCCCTTCACATATCGCTATCGCTACCCCTCCCTCTCCTCTCTCCTCTCCCTATATATATATATGACCGTTTCCATGACCTAGTGGTTAAGGCACCCGCTTACGGAGGAGCGGGAGGTCGAAGGTTCGAACTTCGTCAAGGATTCTTTCTGATATGACCGGTTGGTGAGCCGCAAGCTAGTTAAATAATGGTTACAGATTGCCTACCAGCCTGGCATACAAGCATAGGATTCTGGAAGTACTGATGTTCATAAAAAGATGTGTCATAAGTCAGAAATGGCTGGCCTATAATAAACAAACACTTTTATATGACGATAAATAAACGTAAATCGCACACACCATAATCATGTATATACAAATATTTAAATAGCTGCCCAAAGGAATTTATGCGGTGGCGACTTTAAATAAATGTATATAGTTACGTAGCCATAAAATTAGGTGATGTAGCTCTGTATCAATATGAAGCATATTTGAAAACAATCTCTTCAGTCCCAAGTTTCGGATTGGTTCAGCTGAGTTTATATATCAGAATCAACTAATCAGATCACTTTGAGTGTGAGATCTCATAATATCGGGCCCTGAACAAATGAAAACATAAACATAAAACACCCACATGCGTTCAATGAATACTCGCACTGTTAACATTGACTAACGCGCAGTAATGTCCATTCGTTCAGTTATTGCGGCGTGTTTTATTTTGAATTTATTGTCCACAAATTATCTCTGATATACGCCTGAGTATTAAAATAATGATTTGCATTAGTAGTATTTTCTGCTCTAAGAATAACAATGAATACATTTGAGAACAATAACTTACTTGAATGTCTGCATCGTTGTGTTTGTTTCCACAGTAAAACGAACGGCCGTGTGCTGTGGTTACGGGGCAGTATACTATTGGTTTCATATAAGGTTGTAACATTTTAAACACTCTTCCTCCATCACATATTACAGTATACCACACGTTCAGTTTACAATTGCCTGACTGCGTGAATGAAATTGTGACTGGAAAGAATACTATCGATCGTATATCTGTTATTGGTGATCACAGGATTGTTAGAAATCCCTCAACGGGTCATATGCTTACAAAACGAGAAGTTAAATACAACAAATTTGTCTTTGGCAAGAGAATTATTAAAGACGTAAATCTGTACCGCATGGACTGAGAAATAAGAAAAATGGGATATAAAAGTAAAGTAAAGTGTTTGTTTATTATTTAAAGGGCCAGTCATTTCTGACTTATGAGACACCTCTTTTTTATAAACATCAGTACTTCCCGAATCCTATGCTTTGTGTGCCAGACGCCAGGCTGGTAGGCAATCGGTAACCATTATTTAACTAGCTGGCGGCTCACCAACCGGCCATATCAGAACTAACCCCGGACGAGATTCGAACCTTCGACCTCCCACTCCGTAGGCGGACGCCTTAACCACTAGGCCACGGAGACGATATGTGTACTAGTACCCCAATTAATGGGTCTAGTTTCACCCTCTGACGTTCGTTCACATAATTTTAATGGCGTAATAATGATGTTCACGTGTTGGACATATGTACTAGAATACATATACTCATGTTTATATACAAACGGAGCTGTAGTCCAGTGGTAACACGCTGGACTGGTAATCCAGGGATCGCAGGTTCGATCCCCCGTCTGACCCTAATAAAATGAACAGTCTTTCAATTGGGACATTAAAGCGAGGTCTCGTGTCGGTGCTGTACACCGTGCACGTACACGAACCAGAGGAGACTCTGGAACGGGTCTCTGTCTGTATCATTGCACTATCCTCCTATGTTCTAAAATGACTAATTAATAACGGTACCGGTTGCCCATCTGAGCGACGCCTCCTAAAGAGAGTATTCATTTTAGATTTGTATATGGGGTTACTGAATGGTGGGTGGTCATACTGACCTTAGTTATGATCAGAGAATGAGGATATACATATAATTATGAAAGTGATGTAGATTAGTCGTGACACATGATAATGACGCTGTGGTGATACTTATACACAATTATCTATTATCTTGGTATGAGATAATGAGCTAACCGAAATCGAATATATATAATGCGAGAGGGGGGAGAGGGTGACAGAGAAGAGAGTGAACTATGATAGCCGTGTGTTCTGAGGGAGAGTTAGGGGAGAGATGAGAGAGAGGATGAGGGTGAGATATCGAGAGTGAGTGATGAGGAGAGAGGACTAGCTAGGCTATCCGTTTGTTCTGAGGGAGAGTGAGAGGACAGGTGAGAGAGAGGGTGAGATAGAGTGAGAGATGAGGATAGAGGGGGTGAAGGAGAGATAGAGAGAGTGAGTGATGAGGAGAGCGGGCTAACTATGTAATACGTGTGTTCCGAGGGAGAGTGAGTGGGCATATGCGAGAGGGGGAGAGGGAGATATAGAGAGAGTGAGAGATGAGGTGAGAGGGCTAACTATAAAATACGTGTATTATGAGGGAGAGTGAGGAGAAAGTGATCAATGAGAGAGGGGTCGGGGAGAGATAGAGAGAGTGTGTGATCAGGATAGAGGGCTAACAATGTAATACGTGTATTCTGAGGGAGAATGAGGAGAGAGTGATGAATGAGAGAGGGGGTGAGGGAGAGATATATAGAGTGTTTGATGAGGATGGCGCTGTACCTGTTGATCCGATATTGCTTGTATCCTTTGTGTCTGTATGAAGAGGAGGTGAGAGAAAGATATAGAGAGTGTGTGATGAGCAGAGCGCTGTACCTGTTGATCCGATATTGCTTGTATCCTTTGTGTCTGTATGACTATATGTGTGTATTGCTAATGGTTGTGCCTTTTGTTTGATTGCATAGAACATGATATATGTAGTACTGCTGTACCTAAATTAATATACTTTATACCTAATTTATGGTTCCCTTCATTGTGCATGAAACCATCTAGTCCATCGCATAGAAATATCACATTCTTAACAATAATCACTCGTATTTAACCCTTTAGTCTTTTAAATCAAATACGTATTTATCATTTTTATAGATCGCATCTACCTACGCCACAATCATTCAAATGAAAAGAAATCACATTTAGTGACTTGGAAATGACCCACCGAGAGTCCCTAGGTTCACGTGTTGAAAGGTGATACAAAGAAGTGACATAATATTGTGTACCTATTCTATAACAGTGGTTACCGTAATGCTCGTGTCACAGTTGCATAATAAACATTATATTGGGGAGATGTGTATTCGTATCAGCTCTTTGGATATGGATTATGGTGGCGATATGTTCATAGATCGGAATAGAGAGTATCAGGGTATTATTTCCGTGAAAAAATGCTAAAACACTATGTAAATATGTTAGTGTTTTAATAGTATTTTGCAAGGTTACTTGCTTCAATGGTACATCACATGTTCACAAGAGAGGTACGCGAACCACCATATGTTCCTTATTAAACATCCCTTCTTCCAAATTTCCGAAATAAAAAACAAAACATCGCCAAAGATTACCATATAACAGTTTCCGTATTCCATTTTTCTGCTAAAAAATAAACAAACAATAATAACAAATAATTCCAGTGACACTAAAAATCATCATCCAGCTATAAACACTATCAATCCTGCACGAGGGGTACTAACGCTACAACTATTACCCAATCGCTGAATTCTTCAACATCCATGTCCAGCTACATTAGCAATTCCGATGTAAAAGTTGCTAAAGTGGTGCATGTATACAGTCTTTTGGTATTTCTGTGTCTTTCGTTCTATGGAACACCTCCCCGCTAGGTTTATCAATACATGGTCAGACATCGCTATTGAAATCTCCGTATACCACCATTATAACTAACTAAGTCCATTATACACCTACCGAAACTTCAAACGGCCCTTTCTTTGTATATATCTTTGTATAATTAAAATGTTTGAAAACATAGGAGGAAGGAGAGTGTTTGAGTTAACATGGACACAGATATAGGAGGAAGTAGAGTTAGAGAGATAACATGGATCAAGATATAGGAGGAAGGAGAGTTATTGAGTTAGCATGGACCAATATATACACTTTACGAAACTTCTAACGCCCCATTGTATAAATAAATTGTTTGCAAACCGAGTTAAATTTGGAGCAATGTAGGATTTTTGTGTAATTGAAAGAATTATGCTAGTTTGGGTGTAAATTTAACACCACCCTTTTGGTATTGGTTGGTTCTATGACACGTCCCCAACAACACAAAATTCACGAATTTACATGGTGAAAGGCAACATACCAAGGCTGTAGTTTAAACAATTTTATTTAACATATCTTGTATATTTTCCTTGCAATAACATGTCACAATCAACAAAATACATGTAAATAACTAATCATTTATCAGAAACAGTGTCAATGTATTTCTAGCTGGTTTAAAATGAACATTCAGCTAGTACAGCGTATGACCTCCATGCGCCCTGACTATCGCCAAACACCGACTCCGCATTGAAATAATGTACGGCCTAATGATTTTCTGTTGAATGTTATTCCATTCAGCAAGAAGTGTTTGCTGAAGTTCATTTAAGTTTCTGATGTTGTTTCTCCGGATCGTCCGACCAAGTACGTCACCTAAATGTTCAATCAGGTTCAGGTCCAGTGAACAAGTTGGCCAACGAAGAATGTTCACTCTGTTCGTTGCTAAGTAGACCTGGGTAACACGGGCTGTGCGATTAGGTGCGCCGTCCTGCATAAGTTACATACCAGGGTTCGCCTATAAGGGCAGTACGGCTACTGGTTCAAGGAATTCATCAGAGTACATCCTGCCATGAGGTTCCATTTAATACCCACCGCGTACGTTTTGGTGTGATAAGATAGTCATGCCCATATCATCACAGAACCGCCACCAAACCTATCGGCCTCAATGACATAAGTATCTGCGTATCTCTCACCAACCCGCCTGTACAAACGTTCTCCGCCGTCAATACCTTCCACCTTAAACCGCGATTCATCAGTGAATAACACATTTACCCAGTCTGCTCTGGTATAACGCAGATGCGCTCTTGCACAAGCAAGGAATGCTTGACGGTGGCGAGGAGTTAACCTAATGCGTACTACAGGTCTGCTTGCCCGCATACCATAATGACGTAAACGTGAACGTACAGTAACGTCACTGATTGAACGACCATGCGACCCTATGTTGGCATGTGCTGAATGTGACCTATTACGTCCCATAAATGTTCAATCATGTTCAGGTTCAGTGAACAGGTTGGCCAACGAAGAATGTTCACTCTGTTCGCTGCTAAATATGCCCGGGTAACACTGGCGGTGTAACTAGGTGCGCCGTCTTGCATAAGTATGTTGGTATGTGCTGAATGTGTAGCTTTCGTTCGCCTATTCCTAAGATGGAACACGATAATGTGTCGATCTTGTGCACGTGTGGTATCTCGTCCCCGATGTTGCCTAGGTAAATCATCGGGTTAACCGCTTGATGGAAGTGACAGGCAAATTCACAAGTCTGGTAACATACAAAGCAAACCAATCATTTTATGATAATTGACCAGAATGTGCTTTAATGGTTTCTACCGACGTGCGTTGGACACGGATACATTTACCTTGACCGTAATGTTTGCTAGCTCTATTATGATAAGTATTACATTATGTTTGCCAAATTAAAAATAAATCCGATGCATTTTCATAGAATTATAGTCAAATATCCAAGGCTGATTAATATTTCGACACCATATAACTAGTAATTAAAGAGATATTTAATATTGAACAAAGGAGCGTTAGAAGTTTGGTTAAGTATATGTCCGCAAAATAGTGTGTCACAAAAGACAGTAGTTTTCAACAGACTGACCTTTGAACCACAAGATAATGTGAAATGTCAATAGGGTTGACCGATTGCGTTGACTTTCCCAATTAAAGGCACCCACGCCCTACTCTAATGGTAATTTGGTGATGAATGTTGCATTGATAGCAACATTTATAATATGGTGTTTATATGTCACACAATAGTATGCAAATGTTCTAAAATATTCCAAAATGCAGTTCATATATTGTATTTTAATACTTACGGGAAACCATGTGATATACATTTATCGTGTCAAGATTGGCTACATATCAAGACATCTGCACCGTATCCCGAACTTCCAGTCACAGAATGTGAACAAATTCTACTCAAGACGTAAATACATGTATACGTTTGTATGTACTGTTAATCGGAAATTTCAAAATCGGGGCATAGGCACGAGTAGAACCACCGACCTTCCGTAGACCAGCTGGATAGCTTCCTCATATCAAATAATGCGCCAACCACAGTTTGATTCAAACATACAGCGGTGAGGGGCAAGTGATTTGAAGTCAACCACAATAACTATTCGACCACGGGTACCCCTATTAATACATGTTAACCTTGTTAAAATTAACAACCTCTAAGCGTTCACGTGTAAATGAGTTCACTTTATTAATTGTATTCTTACTGATTGAGGCCGGTAGAACTCTAATTACTACATCTAGACTCACATCCTACCCCGATTTTGAACTGGTTTAAACACTATTTATTGCAAAACATAAATCACATATCACATGAAACGACATACATAATACTCGGTGCAAAGGATCAAGTACGTTTAGGAAGTTAGCTTTTATAAAAACCGTAATCATTGAGTTGTCCGATTAACTATTCAGCAACACGGTCAACCAACAGTTAATAGCATGCACGTCAGCGTAGGTGTAAGATCCATGCTCCTCAGTGACTGATTCAAACTTTTCATCGGCATTCTTTCGTTATTATGTCTGATAATTGAGTCACTTTACTACTTTGATTTCGAGGTTGCAGGGGACAGCAGATGTTAAAGCAAAATCTTAATATCACTGTATCTACCAGTCCCAGTCCTAGCGACGGTAAGAACAAATATATGGTAGACTTACCTTCTACACAATGCTCACAATACAACATTTCAAGGTTGTGGAGCATAAGGGAGCCGACAGGTTTCTTCTATGGAGGAGAGTGAAAGCTAAGACATTGCTTAGGTAAATAAAGACCACACATCACAGCACCTCGAAGCACAACAACATTTTAATTAACTTGCAATAATACTTCTATCAATTGTTTTCATAAAAACCAATGGTATACAAATCAAATATTTAAGCGATAAAGTTACAATTTTCGACTTAAATGAAAAATAATTACTGATTATAAACAAACTGCTCTTGTTCTGACCTTTTTCCTAAGTAGAATCAATGGTTTTTAATAGAAATTATACCAGACCGTTTCCATTGGATTGAAATTTGCTAACCATGACAGCTCTTATAATATAAGGTGATTGGCTAACTTTAAAAAAGGCAGCAAAATGTTGAAATATTTAGATTTTTAGTCTTTAAATATTTAGATCAATACATTCATGTTGGTGATGACTTCAATACTGCAATCTACATACAAATAGACAAAAGGAATGACAGAACAATACACATAAACATTGCATATAAACAATTAACGAATTAATGAATTAATGAATAATTATTCATTGATAGACATTTGGAAAACATAAAACTCAATAAAACTCCAACATACATGGCACTCAGATACAAAACCCAGCATAATTTATGTAGTACACTAGATTTCTTTCTCCTATCTTATCAGTAAAATAAAACACGGTGTTAATAACCGATCATTCTATTGTTGAATTAATTATTGAATATCTAAATAAGAATGAAGACACATGTTATGTGAAACAGTTCGCCTATTACCAATGTAATTGACGTTGACCTGTTTGATTGCTTACAAAATGATATATATTACTATGAAGCTAAAGGTAGAGTACTGGTCGCTGGTGATTGTAACGCGAGGACATCATGTAAACAAGACACCATTTTATATGACAGACTAGTTCCAGAACTAGATGACGTGGACTACTGCGTAGATACATTGTTACTAAGAATATATATGGACAATGTGAGTAATTCACACGGAAACCGATTAATTGACATGTGTAAAGCAACATCTCTTAGAATTGCAAATGGTCGTCTGGGAAATGACTTTGTTAAAGGATCGTACACGTGCTTCAACAGGAGCGGATCAAGCGTAATAGACTATTTGTTATTAAGCTAGAAAAGTTTTAATAGTATTTTAGACTTCAGTATTCATGAGTTTAATAATTTCAGTGACCATGCTCCACTTAGTTTTAATATTAAATGCCATTCCACTATTGAACATTGTGAAACCCCTTGTAATGTGCAGTTTATTAAGTGGACTATTGAAGACAAAGACACCTTTAGAGCAGCACTGATCGAACATTTGATTAACTTCGATACCATAGTTAACATCGAAGGAAGCGACGAGACAGCTGTTAACAGCATGGTGAAGTCGTTCACCAGTATTATTAGAGACATTGCCGATCCATTATTTGTAAAGTATGTACGTAAAACTAGTTCATTTGTGCGATCAAATATAGATGATTGTAATAAATGTTTCGATTTAGAGTGCAGACAAGCAAAACGTCTATATAAGGACGCATTATTTCAATTTAATCAAACACAATCTGATGCTGATAGAGTAGACCTATGCCATTATAAAAATGTATACAAAAGAGTTATAAGACATAAAAGCAGAGCATTTAAATTTAAACAAACCAGAGATTTTGAAAACCTTAAAAAATGTAAACCTCGAGATTTTTGGAGGTATTTTAAAAATAATAATACAGTAAACAGTTGTAATATACAGTTGGGCGATTTTAAAATGTATTTTGAAGAAATGTTTTCTAATGTTAATCACAATATAAATGATGATGCGGAAAGCTTCAATAACACCAATAATTGTGACAATATTGACACAGCTTACGAAGAATTAGATGTTAAAATGTCATATAGTGAAATTTGTAACGCAATAAAAAAATTAAGCAGAAATAAGGCATCTGGGGAAGATAAGTTGCTAAACGAGTATTTTCTTGAGGCTAGTGATATTCTAGCTGGATATATTACTGTTATGTTTAATAAAATTTTAGACACTGGAATATTCCCAGAGGTATGGACAAAAGGTATCATTATTCCGTTACACAAAAAGGGAGATAAACATGATGTAAACAATTATAGAGGTATTACGCTGTTAAGTAACCTAGGTAAATTATTTACAAGTGTTTTAAATGATCGTCTTACAAAATGGAGTGAAGAAAATAATATAATTTCAGATGCTCAATTTGGTTTTAGAAAAGGCAGGTCCACTATAGACGCTTTATTTTATCAAGGGGCAACGACTGTGTAAACAAGCCAAAGAGTTTATTCACGAGAAGGCTGTAGCAAATTGAAGTACTTAATGATCCAACTTTATGTGTGTACGAGCTCGTGAACAAACTCTCCGTCCATGCTTGGCTTTGACTTAGGAACCTCTTATAAATATAACTATAACACATAGTAAGTGGGATAAGGCCGCGACTTTAATTGTTTATAACTCGTAGCATATGGCAAGTGAAAAAAAAAAATATATATACATGAAACCAATATACATTTACAATTGGTATTCATTTGCCCCAGTGGTAACTGCAAAGGAACACATTAAGACAACAAACAATTCGCATCCCCGCATTCAATTCTCCAACGCGAAGACTGCAGATGAAAAATGGATGCGAACCATTCCTCATCTTTAGATAAAGAACTGGAGACATATTTTAACCAGTTTTAGTTGCCAAATGATACTTATTACTCGCTGGATGCTGTTATGTACGCAAACCCGCCAGTGTACGACCATACTTCTATCTTGATGATTTTATTATTATATTTCAATTTTTTTTTTGAAATAGCTTTTATTATGTTTCAATATTTGAAATAGCTCTCGTTACACATGTATTTCGGTATAATAATATGCATAACTATATTCAAAATTGCATACATACGTGGGTGTGGGCTTAGTGAAGGAATTTATCCGTTCACCGAGTAATGGGGCCCAGGGGGCAAGACTGCGCTGGCCGGTTATACATACTTACTAGTGGAAGAACCTACCTGAGGCTATCGCTTCAAGGGGGTCAAGCAATTGTTTTAATGCGACCCGTGTTAGAGGATTAGCAAAGGGGGATAAATACATGGATCTGCCTTTTTTAATTTTTCTTTTCGCAACCCTCGACAGAACATTTGTGTTTGTTTTTGGCCGAAAGGAAGCATAAACCTTGAAGCATATAAGCGCAGTCCTATCCCGGGGGTGTTAGCAGACATTTTTGTCAATGCTTTTGCCTCTAAGTTAAGAGAGTGGAATTTCATCACTCCTTAAACCAATATAAACCATGGACAACATCCGAGCGACAATGCTAGGCAACAGTTTTATACCATCCAAGGCTAGACACTTTATGGTGTGTAATTCCCGTTACACGCATATAACTTTTGTTACATGCTCAGCAGATCTCTGACAGTATTTATCTTGTTTTTAGTATTTAACTTTTAGAAGTTTATAAATTATTACTACTTCGAATATGAGAGCTTATGCTACAGGTACTTTGACCAGCTTAGCAATTATATTAATCAAAATCATGTACATTTCTTTGATATATACAATGTATATTATACACTGGCGAGCTCGCGTCTACAACCAAGCTAACTGCATCATAAAGTTTTACTTTAAAGCCGCGACAAGACTATCAGATAAGCGATGACTTGTTGCATTTAATAAGTCACCATATATTAATAGTTCTGTTTATGAATAATTGTGTCGTTTTGACCAACACATGTTTCTTGAAACTCGCTTGGCACCAGGATTCATACAAAGTTTTTGATCAGGATCGAGCCGCTTCTAGGCTTTTCCGCAAACACCCATATTGTTTGGTATTCTTGGCTTTTCCGCAAACACCCATATTGTTTGGTATTCTAGGCTTTTTCGCAAACACCCGTATTGTATGGTATTCTAGGCTTTTCTTTGCCTTAGTGTCTGCTCCGTATAGTGCGTCTCAAATCTGTCATGGTGCCAGGCATGTGACCGAAAATAAAGAGTGAAATTACATATTACAAACAGCAGTAAAGGTTATACTATTCCTCTTTGTATAGTTATGTAAATGAAGCTGATATCTGGGCGGGTGGGAGGGATAAGTATTTGTAAGAAGAACAATGTTATCACTAGCTGTTCCAGAATGAAAATGACCAAATATTGACACATTTTGGAGAATGAAATTCACGCTTTTTAGCGACTCCAATACTCAGCTCTCCTAAGGGGGGGATAACTGTTAATTAACCGAATATGAAATTGGTCATATTGTTACCATCATCACCTCCTAGAAGGCGACCATGGAGACGGTGTACCCGTGAAAAATAACTGGATTTATTGGAAAACAAAAGGCTCACATAAATCTACTTATTTTATCAAGGGGCAACGACTGTGTAAACAAGCCAAAGAGTTTATTCACGAGAAGGCTGTAGCAAATTGAAGTACTTAATGATCCAACTATATGTGTGTACGAGCTCGTGAACAAACTCTCCGTCCATGCTTGGCTTTGACTTAGGAACCTCTTATAAATATAACTATAACACATAGTAAGTGGGATAAGGCCGCGACTTTAATTGTTTATAACTCGTAGCATATGGCAAGTGAAAAAAATATATATATATACATGAAACCAATATACATTTACAATTGGTATTCATTTGCCCCAGTGGTAACTGCAAAGGAACACATTAAGACAACAAACAATTCGCATCCCCGCATTCAATTCTCCAACGCGAAGACTGCAGATGAAAAATGGCTGAGGATGCGAACCATTCCTCATCTTTAGATAAAGAACTGGAGACATATTTTAACCAGTTTTAGTTGCCAAATGATACTTATTACTCGCTGGATGCTGCACATCTAAATCCCTGATTCAATCTTGGATATATTATATGTGTCTAAGGGCCACTCAAATTAGTTTGGTTTTCTTGCGGAAAGCTGGCTTACATACCTTAATGATAATCTATAATCAAGAAAATTAAATTAATTACCCACTTAAGAGAAAAAGGGGGGGGGGTGCAGTAACATGTTAGCGAACCATAATTAAATAGTTTAATCAAAAGTGAATTTTTCTGGAATACATTTGATGCAGTATTCAATTGTCTCTTTAAAAGATGTAAGCAAAATGTCTAAGCCGATTGGTGACAAATGAATACCGTCTGCACGGAAAAGCCCCCGGCAATCTGCCGTTATCTCTGGTCTTCCAGACAACTTGGATGTTTTTAGCTTCCAGACACATGTTTACTGTGGACCTTTCTATGGCCCTTTCTCTGGCCCAATGTGGGATGGAAGACCCAAAGATCCATGCCACTGAAAAACATATAGAACACCGCAGCATATTTGTTAAGATGTATTAGCGAAGGTAGGTCAGATATGCATCCGAGGACCATCTGCCTTTTCTCATAATAATATTGTGTGGAACTCCTTGTGCTTCGAGGTACGACGCTGCGCCTATTCTGAAACTATGAGTGAGTATTCTGCATGTAGGTAGACCTATATGAATCATACAACGCTTCAGGACTGCACTAAATTGATATCTGGTGACTGGTTTACTATTAGAGTGACAGAACAAGAAGTCACCAGCTGGATGAATTGTTAATAGTTGTCTAGCCGCTGAAACTGGACATAAGTCCGAGTTCGATATTTCAGCGACTGAGGTACACTGGCTACGACCACTTTGATTATTTTTAGAATAACGTAACACAAGATTCATAGTGTGCTTTCCGTTCTTAGTTAAAAACGTCACATCTTTTGCTTTGAGGGGATAGTGCATCAAGGCAGCCGAGGTGAAACTAGTTCGCTAATTCTAAATAACCCAAAAAACGCAATTACGAAAGCTGCCTTGAAAAGGCATAATTCATACCAAGAAACGCACACTTTTCCCAAAGCTCTGATCAGAGATTGTAGGGTCTCAATTGCAATTGGAACCCTAGTGTCCGCTAATGATTTTCCACGTTTGAAACCCCTCATTATTCTTTTGAAATAAAATGACTCTGTGGGGTCTGTTAAATGATTTATCTTGTGAGCATAACTAATACCCGATATATATGTCTTAACTGTATTGACGGACAGGCCTTTCTTATAAATCCATGCCACAAACAACGACAAAATCCAAGATGGAACCGGCCAAGGTTGGGTAATACCCACAGCCTGGCAGAATCCTGTGAAGGATTGAAGTGCTGTGTGATAAGTGAGCTTTGTATTACAAGACAGACTGCTAGATACCAGATGACTTGCGATCACTCGAAGACTTGCCAAAGATTCTCCGGTACTGGCATTGGTAATGCATCTGCTCCCTGTGCCAGCCGTCTGAAACGCTGAAAGTCAAGCCTTGATAACGCATCTGTAATTGTATTGTATATATCTGGAATGTGCTCGCACCTAAAATATATACTGAATTTCAGGCACTGAAGTACAAATAATCTGACCAGAACCATCATGTCTTTGGATTTGCTTGACAAAGCGTTTACAATATGGCAAACTGACATATTGTCGCATCTGTATAATATCTTTTTGTCTTTCAATTGTGCAGACCACAAAAAAACAGATACTACTATTGGGAACATTTCCAATACCGTAATGTCCCTCGAGACCCAGCTATTTGGCCACGCCCCGTAGCACCAGCTACCGTTGAGGAAAATACCAAAACCTTTACCCGAGCTATCTGTGAACAGCTGTATGTCATGGTTTATTAACCATTCTCTGTCATGTATTATAGAAACGCCATTATGTTCAGATAAAAATGACGACCAAACCTCTAGATCCTCCCGTATTGCCAGATTTACCCTCAAATGATGGTGTTTTCCTAATGCTTTACCAGATATGCCGTCAATCAACCTACGTATAAAAGGTCTGCCAAAAGGAATGGCTTTGCATGCAAAGGAAAGGCTACCGATCAGAGACTGGATCTCCAATAATGTAGTTTTCGTTTTTGATAGCATTTTCCTGATTTTTTCACGTAACTCTAGCAATTTTGACAATGGGATCCGCACGACCATATTATCCGAGTCGAGCTCGAGACCCAAGAAAACTAGAACAGTTGTTGGGTATACAGTTTTATCAATGGCTAACGGGACGCCCAATTCATTGCAAATATTAAAAAATGTTAGTAATATTCTATCACAGTCAGGTTTTGTTTTGCCGCCAAACAAGAAATCGTCTAAATAGTGTTTGATATTTTTGGATATCGATTTTTCTTTGATACACCATTCTAAAAAAGTGGAGAACGTTTCGAATGTGGAACACGAGATTGCTGCCCCAAATGGAAGGCACATATCGAAATAATACACGCCATTGTGTTTCATACCCAACAATTCAAAATCTGAGGGTGAAACTGGTAACAGTCTAAAAGCAGATTGAATATCAACTTTGGATACTAAAGAATGCCTTCCTAGACTGCGGACCATGTCAACGGCTTCATCAAAATGAGTATATTGAACAGAGCACAGCTCGTGTGGGATGAAGTCGTTGACGGATTCACCTTTTGGTGTATCAAGCGATACTCATTTTTTCCCTTCTTTTCAACTAAGCCAATTGGGGACACGCGGAAATTTCTAAAAGGAGGCTGTTTAAATGGACCAGCTACCCTCCCATGTGAAATCTCATTCTGAATTTTTGCAGACACGATGTCTGGCCAGTCGTATGCCGATTTAAGATTTCTAGCATTTTGGGGGATGCGTGGCCCACCGTAATGAATCGGAAAACAAGATATAAATCCGTTCAACAACTGTGTAGCCATAATTTGGTCAGGGTAATCCCTCAAATATGAATTCAATATGTCTATATTTACAGGCGATTTTCCAATTGGCCAGCTATCACTTTGCCTTTGTATAAGTGGCTGCACTTGAACTGGTGAATTTCCGTTTGGCGTGTTGCCTGCCGCTTTGATTGCGAAAGGCATGGCAACTCAATTTTGGATGTGGCCCCCCGCACTCTGAGCACACGTGTCTAAACTTGCAAGGCGAAATTGAACAGTGACCCTTGTTGAAATACAGGCAAGGTCGTGTCCGCACGAATGGACTAGACTGGTTTTGTGGAGATTGTTTGCCCAGATAAACCAGATTGTTGTCAACTAAAGTCATAATTTTCAGCCACAAATCATAGTTTAGCTTTGACCATGGTTGCAAGAAGTTTTCTTGCCGCATACGAAACTGTTCATCGTAACTTCGCCAAGCAAAATCCTGTCTACGTGATGCAGCTTGGCGGATTGTCGCCATATACGATAACAACCCGCCAGCAGAAAGGGGGTTGGGGATTAAATAAATATCCATGTATACTAAAAAGGCATCGGACCATTGCTCGATAGATTTAACCTTCTCATTGGAGAATTTTTGCCTGGTCTCGAGAAAACCTTCTGGAGATAGGATTAATTGTGACCCCTGGCTAATGTTGTTCAGGTCTGCTGCTGGTTTGAGCAGCAAGGCCAGATTAATATACTTCCCAGCCCATATTTTCTCTTTCATTTGCATGGGAATTTGGGCACTAATGCAGTCATTTATGATATTGGTCATCGGCATGCCTGTACTTAAAGGTAGTGAAAGGTCACAATTATAACCTTCAAAATTATGACCTTCAAAATTATGACCAGGTGGAAGGGCATGCACATTGGGCCTACTTTGCTCATCATGTATGGTCCAGATGGTCGACACACATAGCTTGAACGCCATCACCATTATGCTGGGCTTGTGCCGTGCCATTTAAGGCAAATGCCGTCAATGGGTGTGACTCACCATACGGATGCTCTGTTTGGCATTCAGTAGAGACCATCTGTCTAGCGGGTGGTGGCTGATGAGGTGGACCCTCCTGGCCTTCCAATCCACCTTGAGGTTGACCCTGCAGGATGTCTTGAACCCTTGCCCTTCGCGCCTCTGCCCGTTCCCGTCTATCAGCTCTTGCTGGTGCCGGTTCAGCTGCCCCTCTTCTCCGTCTTGGATGTCTAGGCATGTCGAGTAACAGTTTGTACCTAATAAACAAATGACAAATATCAATTAAAATTATCAAATTATCTTACCTCTGTCCTCTACCGTTCAAAGACGAACATCAACGCGATACAATTGAAATTCACAAACACGTGGACAACACGTGTTGACTCGAAATGCGTATATAAGTATTTGTAAGAAGAACGATGTTATCACTAGCTGTTCCAGAATGAAAATGACCAAATATTGCCACATTTTGGAGAATGAAATTCACGCTTTTTAGCGACTCCAATACTCAGCTCTCCTAAGGGGGGATAACTGTTAATTAACCGAATATGAAATTGGTCATATTGTTACCATCATCACCTCCTAGAAGGCGACCATGGAGACGGTGTACCCGTGAAAAATAACTGGATTTATTGGAAAACAAAAGGCTCACATAAATCTACGTATTTATACTCCATTCATTGATACAAACATTTATTAACGAAAACAATAGATTGTATTGTACTTTTATAGATATGAGACGTTGTTTTGATTCTATTTATAGAAATGCATTATGGTATAAATTGTATAATATGGGTATTAACGGTAAACTTTTACGTGTAATTAGAAGTATGTACCAAACTGTGAAATCGTGTGTACGATCTTGTGATGCTGGTAACTACTCTGATTTCTTTGAAATTGCAGTCGGATTGAGACAAGGGGAGATAATTTCTCCGATTATGTTTTCGCTGTTTGTAGAAGATTTGGAATTGTATTTACAAAATAGAACAGAAGGTGGCCTTACTTTACAAGATATTTGTCTGATTTTATTGTTGTTCGCAGATGATATGGTAATTCTAGCTTTAAACCCCGAAGATATGCAAGCGTCTTTGGATAAATTACACGAATATTGTAACAAGTGGGGACTCGATAATAAACATTGAGAAAACCAAATGTGTTGTATTTAGAAAGCGTGGAGAATTACTAAGGGGCGAGAGATGGATATATGGAAATGCATATGTAGAGGTTGTAAATGATTTTAATTATTTGGGTGTAACACTTAATTATATTGGTAAGTTTAACTTAAATACACAGACATTGTATGGAAAAGGTCTTAAATCAATGAACACCCTCACTGCTAATCTAAAAAGACATGACACTTTGCCCAAAGTGGCGCTGCAGTTATTTGATGCATTTGTAAATTCAACAATTTCTTATGGATGTGAAATATGGGGTTTTTCAAAATCCAAAATGTTAGAAAATATACATGTTAAATTCTGTAAAATGGTATTAGGAGTTAGACAATCAACATGTAACGTTGCTGTTTATGGCGAATTAGGACGTTATCCATTATATATAAACAGATATACACGTATTGTTAAATATTGGTTAAAATTGTGTCGTAATGATAATATTATTATAAAATCAATTGTTGATACTGCCATGATGGATGTATCGAATGGTTAGGCAAATTGGTTTACTAGTGTTAAAGATTTATTATCTAAATATGGATTCCTGTATAAATGGAATGATGTTACATATAACCAAATATCAGAATGCAATGATCAATCATTCCTTTTATTGTTCAAACAAAGAGTATTGGATGAATTTATGCAGGAATGGCGTAAGACTATAAATAACATGAAAGTGCTAACATTGTATAAATGTGTTAAGGATACATTAGATATAGAATTTTATTTGAATAACATTGTGTCTCGCAATCTGCGTATTGCACTTACAAGAATAAGAATATCTGCACATAGTCTTAGAATTCAAACTGGTAGATATGGAAGAGATAGAATTGATAGACATCTAAGATATTGCCAAATTTGTTCTACAAACGAAATAGAAGACGAATTTCATTTTATATTTAAGTGTTGGCCATATGAATTTTATAGACGAACTTATATAAAACGGTATTATAGAGTAAACCCAAGTATGTTTCAATTTACACAGTTATTGCCCAGTAAAAACAAATCAGAATTATATATGTTAAGCAAATTTATTCAAGAAGCTCTTGAGTTACGTATCATTAGATCATAAACGGTTCCTGGAGGTCTTTAAAACTGATATTAATATGTCTTATACAATTATATTGAATGTTTATCTTTGCTTAGATCAACATATAACTATGAGGTCACAATTATAGAATTCGTTGAACAATACATTTTATATGATAGCCCATACTGAGAATAGTATTGGTGTAACAGTCAGATGGAATCTATTCCGAGGAGAGTGTCACAGGTGTAGCGGGAGCCTCGTAGGTAGGGATCGACCCAATCACTGAACCGGCAACACTCTGTGATACACTTCTTGGAAGTGGATTCTAGTTTGGTGTTTTCTAGTAACACTGTATTGCATACTGTTCTGTATATGACTTGATTGATCTGAACACTCGACTAAAAGATACAGATACGGGGTTTTCAATATGTTGTCCATTTTAATATACACTAGTATCAGGTTTATATGTCACTTTTTGTTGTAAATAGTATTTATTGATATGTTGTACTGAAATACAGTATATCGCATATATAGATGACACAGTAATTAAGATTGCATTTAGTAATGTTTTAAGATTTCGAGTATGTAAAATTATATAGTTCATCCCTATAGTAATATGGTAAGCCAATAAGTATCACCTACATTTGTTGTCATAATTTTATACTTATGTTGTAGAATGTAATATTGCTATGTCACTAAAACTGTATAGTTTATGTGAATAAAATATGTTCGTTCGTTTGTGAAAATAAATAACAGTCTTTTAAAGGACGATACATATCAAATACATTTCAAAAACGGCATAACAGAGAAATAAAATAGGTGCATATAGGTAAAATGCAATCGCAATTATTCTATGTGAACTGTTTAAACTTTATTTATTTTACAACGATTGTGAAGCAAGTTGTAACAACTTATATTAATCATTCTCGTTGGCGCGGATGAAAGAGTATATTGGGTCATTCGTGTGGGAGGAAACCTGCGTACGCGGAAAAACCCACCTGTCCGATCTGGTGACCACCGGACCATCTCACATACCTTTCTGGTCCGAGGATCGAACCCGAGTCGCATATGTGAGAAGGGAGAGCGCTATCCACTGAACTAATCAGACAGCCTATAAGAACTTATCAAAGGGAATATGCGAACTGAAACTATTAAATATTAAAAAAACAGAAGAAAGAAATAATGAAGAGAATTCAAACTCAAAGTTAACTCAAAGTTAAAACGAGATTTATTCATTCTATCTTTTGAAATAAGAAGGTTAGACTAATTGATATTATAAATGTCTTATCTTCCATAAAAGCATGCTAGGTGTAACAACTAGTTGATATAAATAATAAAGGCGATTGGAAACGTTTTACTAAACATAAACCGTTACATACTTTGAGCAAAATTAGTAGCTTAACTAAATCTTAAAAAGTATTAGCAAATGGAAGCAATCTTACCGTTAGCCTTTTACCTCCTTGAAAAGGTGCATCACTACTTGTATTTAATGAAAACCTATCTTCTGAATATATTGTATACATGTATTGTTAACAATTGTTGATACTCATATGGTCATATATAACGTGTGCCTGATAGGGAGAGTATCTGTATCTCTGTTGATAGCTATGAAAGACGAGTTCTAACAACGACGTTCTAGACAACTCGACCACGAATGCTCTGACTGATAATTATCTATGTTATTATTGCAATATACATTGTACATATTTTGCCTTGTCCGTCATATATATATTAAACATCCAAACCGCTAACTGAGTATTATGGAATTTTTATTAATAGCAGGTGATACATCGACAGACTGGAACCCAGCCTATATACATAGATCTACATGTAATTTCAATTAATTAAAAACAAATGCAGGTAATAATAATTTAAATATCCTGTGCCATTGTTGTCAATTAACTAAGGTAATATTGTATGATTACAGGTTTGGAAGAAGATAGTCGATATAGGCAATGTTTGAAAAAGATGTGATTATATTTGATTGGTGATTCTACACTGAGAGGCTGGTATAAGCAAATAATCGAACGCTTCCAATGTCAGTCTATCAAGCAGAAAAGGACGCTTACAAAAATGCGTCAATAACCAGAGCAATGTTCGAGTTGATTGGTACCGGCATAGTCAGCCGTATTACATGTGCCATAGTTGGAGCAATGTAAAGCCCACGTTATACTCAGCTGCGTGGCGCATAGACAATATACCAAGTACTGAGCGAGCTATAGTCGTTATACATTTATATATGCACATCATTGCCTACCATCATAGTGTGTTTAAAGAACGGATGGAAATTATACGTCGTAGTGTCGAACAATATTTGGAGAGAAATAAACAATGTGTCGTCATGATAAAAGGTCCTTATACATATGAAGGTACGCCAGCAGGAGACGTGAGACTAAGCGATTAGTTTGGTTATGTGTACAGTAACATTCTATGCGACGTGTTTGAAGGTTTACATGACAAAGTTGTACTCCTGAATAATCGAGACACTACAACAGCACTACATATTAAATGGAATTACCCGCCAGTTAAAGTGATTACAATTGTGATTAATCAAATGTTAAGTTATGCTTGCAACTAGCCGTGGTCACTGACAATATACGCATGCGCCACTGCAGTGCTTCCTGGTACGATCTTCTTCTGTTATGAGATGAAAAAGCAATCCAAATGTTCATGAATACAACAAAATAGGTTAATGTCAGCAAAATAATCCGCCACTCTCCTTTACAGCTCTGACACTGCTATAGAACAAAAGCTAGTATATGTATACTACACAACAGTGTGCGCTCTACATGTTTATTAATATGAACTCAAGCATTACTTCAAATGGAAATCGATCATCAACAGTTCCTTCTAAACATAATAATCTATTTAATTATGGTAATTAAGCCGTTTGATTTACCAAATTTAATTTACCCTCAAATCCCTCAAAATAATAAAGAAATCCCCAAAAGTATGTATGGTTTTACATGGGAAAATAGTCCTGAAAAGTTAAAACGAGATTTATTCATTCTCGATTTTAACTTAGCTAAATCTTAAAAGTATTTGCAAATGGAAGCAATCTTACCGTTAGCCTTTTGCCTGTTTCAAAAGGTACATCACTACTTGTATTTAATGAAAAACTATATTGTATTGTTAAAGCAGCATAGCATCATAATAAGGATGTTTTGTGTAAAATATAAATACTAATGTGTGTGTGTTTACAAAAATCGAAATAGTCCCCCAGATACGATAAATTCCAATAAATACAAACCGTCGTATACGCGAATTTGTTTATCAACACCAAAATATAAACACGCACTGTTTATCAACAAACCAAATTGTAAACACGCACAGCGTGCATGCATGAAACAGCTGATGTAGAAAAGCACGTTGAACATGACATAATTGTATGTTTGTCCCATTAATGTCAAACCCCTTGCGAGGACCTAGACAACAGTTGTTATGAATCGACATATCAAGTAATTCAATTAAAACAGACAACGTGGGGCAAATGAGGAGGATTTAGAAAGACAAAGACATTGAAATTCACCAATGCCGTCGCGTATTATTTACTAACCGCAAGGTTTGTTGCTATGTTTTATTTTGTAAGATTTATTTTAGGTTTGAGCACTAACGGTGTATCTTATAACTACCATTAGTTGTTTAATCATTGTAGGGCTTAAAATCAACATACTATGGTATATGTCAATGAATCAGTGTTTACAAACAATCGTTATAATTTATGGGGCCCCCACAGGGTATAAAACCAAGACATATTTGCGACGGAAGACAGTTACTTTATCGCCTATATATGTTCGTAAATACCAAATTGGTTGTGCTTATTTTGATATTCAAAGTAGCAATGAATGTATTTGTTTTTACTGTTAATACGCTATTAATTATAAATTTAATCTATACATGCAGGAGACAAGTGGAAAATGGTGTTTAGCAATATCAAAGACTGTGCCATAACAAAGATTGATACCTACTTATTACGAATCATTGTATACATTTCCATTACTGAGTCTCATGCATTAAAGTCTATTCGGAAAAATAGCCCCGCCCCCATGTGGCCGTTCTTTTGTCGGGGGGGGGGGGGGCGTCAAAACCAGTTTGCATTTTGGGTGGGGTTTTTTCTGGCAACACATCTACATGTTACTCCACTTACCATACACATTTCTAAAATGGCGAGGGTGGAGCAGGGTTAGGGTTGACAACCTGCTTGAACAGGAGGGTCTTTGTTTAGGGAGAGCTGCCAATTACATATTTGTACCTTAACCCTCATAGAAGCACTTCTTGATTCTTGATGTCATTGCCAATACGACATACAATGACAATGTAGTAGCCAAACCAATGTTCATAATAAAGGCCAGACCATCATGTAGTCCCAGTAATATCTATGGAAGTGGGATATATATTGCGACTACTTATCCACTGCATGAGAGCTAAATGACTGTCGTTTGTATGGAGATATAATAGTATTTTAACCTAAATCTCTATGAAGGAAATGGTTAACAGATGGTCTGCTAGGCATCTGTTGTTCGTTTTGCCAGGAATCTAATTAGCACCCATTTCATTTTGTGAGTTTGCATATGTGGTGACTACCATACCATCTCACATACCATACAATCTCACATACTAACAAGTGTGAGGATGATCGAACTCGGGTTGCATTTGTGAGAAGCGAGCACATTAACCACTGCGCTAATCGAACAGCCACAACTATATACGTGAGGTTACTTATAAACAAGTGAATAATAATGTGTGATCAGAATCAACTTCAATTATGTAGCGGTCCAGTGGATAAACACGCAGGTTAACCTCACCACGATACCATACTAAAATGACTCGCATCATAGTCTTTCGGATAAGACTCTAAACCGTGCACGTAAACGAGGCATAGGAGACTATGGAATGCGTCTCTGTATGTATCATTGCACAATCCACTAAAATCGCTAATCTCTTCAAGAGGTGTAGCTCATATGGGCAACAGGTAGCGACGTTAAATAGCCGTAAAGCACACACACAATCATCTTCCATTTGTAACACTTTAAGTGATGCAACTATTATCCAAACATTTATTACTTCCACTGGCACAGTCATATTTGACTGATACTCTATAATATGACTGGAATATATTCTTACGTTGCGCATTGAAATGCAGTTTCTGGGCAGACATCCACACTATTTGTTCAAGTCTGCCCCCATCTAATTGCAATGTCCACACCTGCACAAATAGTATGTACTAACAGCTGGTTGTAGAGGTCCTGGCTATGGTGGTGGAGATTTAGAACTTCTCAACACCCATGCGCTCAATGACATCTGTAAATGCAATGAAATTTCTATGAGGTACATATATAAACAGACATAATCCCATTAAGAAAAAATACAGTATCTTATTAAAACATTTTAAACAAATACATCATTCTCTTTTTTCCAATGTGACTTCATTGTGATGGTGCGTCACTCACTGTATGTGGGACGTGACCCTGTGTGACATTCATGATTCAGTGATGAACACATTTTATACCATTGATAGGCATCCGAATGAGCAAATGTACCTCTAAAAGGACTACATATCGCGTGCAATACTGTATTATAATGATCATGTATGTCTGCACAGCAAACATCACCAAAGGTATTGCAAAAACAACAAACAGCTATGTTGCTACTGATGTTTTGATTGTTTAGATTTCAAGATATGTTAGTTATAAGACATAGAGCTGGAATGTGTATTTAATTGTGTGACACCCATGGTAGAGCAACATATTTGGAATAGAAGGCCTGAAGGGTACCAGGTTCGATACTAGGTCACGGAACAAAGGTGGTGCCATTGAGCAAGGCTCCTCATACACAGTGCTTAGTACTGGTTATGCGTTTATGTCGATCAAGCTTGCCCAGGAAAACATGTATAGATTACGCAAGGTTGTTTCCTCGACATAAATGGAACATTCATAATTACCTCTTTCTATACTTCTATTCCTAGAATTTCCTCTCTGTCACCCCTACCACAACCCCTCTGCAATTGTACCTCCCTGCCAAGCTATTCTCTGTCGTTTCACTATAATGGCTGTGAAAAGTAACCAGTACATGTTCATTATTATATACGGTTCCACAATAGACGACATGTAATATATGTGTATACTAAGTCTTGTACAATTTGCATGTAGTTGCATTTAGAATGAGTGGTAGAAAATAATCATTGATTACCACTGAATTACATTTGTTGCAATTCTGTTCATTCTAATTCTTCTTTTAAAATTTAAGCATTCACATTCGTACACGTTTATAGACTACGGCGTATATATTCAATGTAGCTTGTGCTAGCTGTGGTCAACTCGGTTCAGTACTGGGCAACAAACAGTTCTCGCCTATTGTCGCCTCAGTAATATTATAGTGGTAATCCACGTATGAATCCCGGGCAAGTGCGACATATTCCAAAACAAACCAATGTGTATGTATGTATGTATGTTCCATTAATGTCAAACCCCTTGTGGGCCTATTATGTTGTCCTGAGCAGGCTTAGCCGACTTAAGTGGTTAAACAGTACTAAACCATGTGTGTAAGGTAGCTTGCTCAATGACACCTTGGACCGTTCAATTCCAAATGAGATGCTGGCCCACGGACGAAAGGTCCGGAGTTCGAGCCCCGCTGGAGCCGTTACGAGTATGCACTTAGGCAAGGCATTTAAATGCCATGTTGCCTCTTCTCTCTCCCTCGTGGCGATGGATTCCATCAAGAATGAGGTATCGAGAGTGATTAATATAAGTTTAAGAACTTGTTTCGCAATCGAGCTAAAACAATTGTTTATATACTAACTACCTGAAATGCACTTTAGCCATAATAAAAAAACAGGATATGTAAGCAAACCCTCCGCCCCTGCCCCCATGAAGCTATTAATTAATACAGATTATCCAGATACTTGATGCTCAAATTCTGCAAATCAATCGTGAGAAACGATATATTTTCTTTATAATGATTTATGAAAATTATGTTAATAATATCCCGTGTGCGCCCCAATGACAACTTCTGAAGTTGCTTCACATTAATTTAATACTTATTCGGCATAATTATGAAACATTGTGCACGGTTTCCAATTAAAACCCAATCAGATTTACATCATCTGAGATACATTATAATAATTATTTCACGTGG
>CM026389.1:5204939-5264406 GCA_014843695.1 Archivesica marissinica | reverse complement strand
ACACGTGTTGTATCGTGGGTGTACAGGGTACACAGTGAGTACACGTGTTGTATCGTGCGTGTACAGGGTACACAGTGAGTACACGTGTTGTATCGTGCGTGTACAGGGTACACAGTGAGTACACGTGTTGTATCGTGCGTGTACAGGGTACACAGTGAGTACACGTGTTGTATCGTGGGTGTACAGGGTACACAGTGAGTACACGTGTTGTATCGTGGGTGTACAGGGTACACAGTGAGTACACGTGTTGTATCGTGCGTGTACAGGGTACACAGTGAGTACACGTGTTGTATCGTGCGTGTACAGGGTACACAGTGAGTACACGTGTTGTATCGTGGGTGTACAGGGTACACAGTGAGTACACGTGTTGTATCGTGCGTGTACAGGGTACACAGTGATACACGTGTTGTATCGTGGTGTACAGGGTACACAGTGAGTACACGTGTTGTATCGTGCGTGTACAGGGTACACAGTGAGTACACGTGTTGTATCGTGAGTGTACAGGGTACACAGTGAGTACACGTGTTGTATCGTGCGTGTACAGGGTACACAGTGAGTACACGTGTTGTATCGTGAGTGTACAGGGTACACAGTGAGTACACGTGTTGTATCGTGCGTGTACAGGGTACACAGTGAGTACACGTGTTGTATCGTGGGTGTACAGGGTACACAGTGAGTACACGTGTTGTATCGTGGGTGTACAGGGTACACAGTGAGTACACGTGTTGTATCGTGCGTGTAGGGTACACAGTGAGTACACGTGTTGTATCGTGCGTGTACAGGGTACACAGTGAGTACACGTGTTGTATCGTGGGTGTACATGGTACACAGTGAGTACACGTGTTGTATCGTGGGTGTACAGGGTACATAGTGAGTACACGTGTTGTATCGTGCGTGTACGGGTACACAGTGAGTAAACGTGTTGTATCGTGGGTGTACAGGGTACATAGTGAGTACACGTGTTGTATCGTGCGTGTACAGGGTACACAGTGAGTACACGTGTTGTATCGTGCGTGTACAGGGTACATAGTGAGTACACGTGTTGTATCGTGCGTGTACAGGGTACACAGTGAGTACACGTGTTGTATCGTGGGTGTACAGGGTACATAGTGAGTACACGTGTTGTATCGTGGGTGTACAGGGTACACAGTGAGTACACGTGTTGTATCGTGCGTGTACAGGGTACACAGTGAGTACACGTGTTGTATCGTGCGTGTACAGGGTACACAGTGAGTACACGTGTTGTATCGTGGGTGTACAGGGTACATAGTGAGTACACGTGTTGTATCGTGCGTGTACAGGGTACACAGTGAGTACACGTGTTGTATCGTGCGTGTACAGGGTACACAGTGAGTACACGTGTTGTATCGTGCGTGTACAGGGTACACAGTGAGTACACGTGTTGTATCGTGCGTGTACAGGGTACACAGTGAGTACACGTGTTGTATCGTGCGTGTACAGGGTACATAGTGAGTACACGTGTTGTATCGTGCGTGTACAGGGTACACAGTGAGTACACGTGTTGTATCGTGAGTGTACAGGGTACACAGTGAGTACACGTGTTGTATCGTGCGTGTACAGGGTACACAGTGAGTACACGTGTTGTATCGTGCGTGTACAGGGTACACAGTGAGTACACGTGTTGTATCGTGAGTGTACAGGGTACACAGTGAGTACACGTGTTGTATCTTGCGTGTACAGGGTACACAGTGAGTACACGTGTTGTATCGTGGGTGTACAGTATACACAGTGAGTACACGTGTTGTATCGTGCGTGTACAGGGTACACAGTGAGTACACGTGTTGTATCGTGAGTGTACAGTATACACAGTGAGTACACGTGTTGTATCGTGTGTGTACAGGGTACACAGTGAGTACACGTGTTGTATCGTGCGTGTACAGGGTACATAGTGAGTACACGTGTTGTATCGTGCGTGTACAGGGTACATAGTGAGTACACGTGTTGTATCGTGCGTGTACAGGGTACACAGTGAGTACACGTGTTGTATCGTGCGTGTACTGGGTACACAGTGAGTACACGTGTTGTATCGTGCGTGTACAGGGTGCATAGTGAGTACACGTGTTGTATCGTGCGTGTTCAGGGTACACAGTGAGTACACGTGTTGTATCGTGCGTGTACTGGGTACACATTGAGTACACGTGTTGTATCGTGCGTGTACAGGGTACACAGTGAGTACACGTGTTGTATCGTGGGTGTACATGATACACAGTGAGTACACGTGTTGTATCGTGCGTGTACAGGGTACATAGTGAGTACACGTGTTGTATCGTGGGTGTACATGGTACACAGTGAGTACACATGTTGTATCGTGCGTGTACAGGGTACATAGTGAGTACACGTGTTGTATCGTGCGTGTACAGGGTACACAGTGAGTACACGTGTTGTATCGTGAGTGTACAGGGTACACAGTGAGTACACGTGTTGTATCTTGCGTGTACAGGGTACACAGTGAGTACACGTGTTGTATCGTGAGTGTACAGTATACACAGTGTATACACGTGTTGTATCGTGAGCGTACATGGTACACAGTGAGTATACGTGTTGCATCGTGAGCGTACAGGGTACACAGTGATTACACGTGTTGTATCGTGAGCGTACATGGTACACAGTGAGTACACCTGTTGTATCGTGAGTGTACAGGGTACACAGTGAGTACACGTGTTGTATCGTGGGTGTACAGGGTACACAGTGAGTACACCAGTTGTATCGTGCGTGTAGGGTACACAGTGAGTACACGTGTTGTATCGTGGGTTTAGAGGGTACACAGTGAGTACACGTGTTGTATCGTGGGTGTAGAAGGTACACAGTGAGTACACGTGTTGTATCGTGGGTGTACAGGGTACACAGTGAGTACACGTGTTGTATTGTGGGTGTAGAGGGTACACAGTGAGTACACGTGTTGTATCGTGCGTGTACATGGTACACAGTGAGTACACGTGTTGTATCGTGGGTGTACAGGGTACATAGTGAGTACACGTGTTGTATCGTGCGTGTACTGGGTACACAGTGAGTACACGTGTTGTATCGTGGGTGTACAGGGTACATAGTGAGTACACGTGTTGTATCGTGCGTGTACAGGGTACACAGTGAGTACACGTGTTGTATCGTGGGTGTACAGGGTACATAGTGAGTACACGTGTTGTATCGTGCGTGTACAGGGTACACAGTGAGTACACGTGTTGTATCGTGCGTGTACAGGGTACATAGTGAGTACACGTGTTGTATCGTGCGTGTACAGGGTACACAGTGAGTACACGTGTTGTATCGTGGGTGTACAGGGTACATAGTGAGTACATGTGTTGTATCGTTGGTGTACAGGGTACATAGTGAGTACACGTGTTGTATCGTGCGTGTACAGGGTACACAGTGAGTACACGTGTTGTATCGTGCGTGTACAGGGTATACAGTGAGTACACGTGTTGTATCGTGGGTGTACAGGGTACATAGTGAGTACACGTGTTGTATCGTGCGTGTACTGGGTACACAGTGAGTACACGTGTTGTATCGTGCGTGTACAGGGTACATAGTGAGTACACGTGTTGTATCGTGCGTGTACAGGGTACACAGTGAGTACACGTGTTGTATCGTGAGTGTACAGGGTACACAGTGAGTACACGTGTTGTATCGTGCGTGTACAGGGTACACAGTGAGTACACGTGTTGTATCGTGAGTGTACAGGGTACACAGTGAGTACACGTGTTGTATCGTGCGTGTACAGGGTACACAGTGAGTACACGTGTTGTATCGTGGGTGTACAGGGTACATAGTGAGTACACGTGTTGTATCGTGAGTGTACAGGGTACACAGTGAGTACACGTGTTGTATCGTGAGTGTACAGTATACACAGTGAGTACACGTGTTGTATCGTGTGTGTACAGGGTACACAGTGAGTACACGTGTTGTATCGTGTGTGTACAGGGTACACAGTGAGTACACGTGTTGTATCGTGCGTGTACAGGGTACACAGTGAGTACACGTGTTGTATCGTGTGTGTACAGGGTACACAGTGAGTACACGTGTTGTATCGTGCGTGTACAGGGTACACAGTGAGTACACGTGTTGTATCGTGCGTGTACAGGGTACATAGTGAGTACACGTGTTGTATCGTGCGTGTACAGGGTACATAGTGAGTACACGTGTTGTATCGTGCGTGTACAGGGTACACAGTGAGTACACGTGTTGTATCGTGCGTGTACTGGGTACACAGTGAGTACACGTGTTGTATCGTGCGTGTACAGGGTGCATAGTGAGTACACGTGTTGTATCGTGCGTGTTCAGGGTACACAGTGAGTACACGTGTTGTATCGTGCGTGTACTGGGTACACATTGAGTACACGTGTTGTATCGTGCGTGTACAGGGTACACAGTGAGTACACGTGTTGTATCGTGGGTGTACATGATACACAGTGAGTACACGTGTTGTATCGTGCGTGTACAGGGTACATAGTGAGTACACGTGTTGTATCGTGGGTGTACATGGTACACAGTGAGTACACATGTTGTATCGTGCGTGTACAGGGTACATAGTGAGTACACGTGTTGTATCGTGCGTGTACAGGGTACACAGTGAGTACACGTGTTGTATCGTGCGTGTACAGGGTACACAGTGAGTACACGTGTTGTATCGTGAGTGTACAGGGTACACAGTGAGTACACGTGTTGTATCTTGCGTGTACAGGGTACACAGTGAGTACACGTGTTGTATCGTGAGTGTACAGGGTACACAGTGAGTACACGTGTTGTATCTGGTGATACACAGTGTATACACGTGTTGTATCGTGAGCGTACATGGTACACAGTGAGTATACGTGTTGCATCGTGAGCGTACAGGGTACACAGTGATTACACGTGTTGTATCGTGAGCGTACATGGTACACAGTGAGTACACCTGTTGTATCGTGAGTGTACAGGGTACACAGTGAGTACACGTGTTGTATCGTGGGTGTACAGGGTACACAGTGAGTACACCAGTTGTATCGTGCGTGTAGGGTACACAGTGAGTACACGTGTTGTATCGTGGGTTTAGAGGGTACACAGTGAGTACACGTGTTGTATCGTGGGTGTAGAAGGTACACAGTGAGTACACGTGTTGTATCGTGGGTGTACAGGGTACACAGTGAGTACACGTGTTGTATTGTGGGTGTAGAGGGTACACAGTGAGTACACGTGTTGTATCGTGCGTGTAGGGTACACAGTGAGTACACGTGTTGTATCGTGCGTGTACTTGGTACACAGTGAGTACACGTGTTGTATCGTGGGTGTACATGGTACATAGTGAGTACACGTGTTGTATCGTGGGTGTACAGGGTACATAGTGAGTACACGTGTTGTATCGTGCGTGTACTGGGTACACAGTGAGTACACGTGTTGTATCGTGGGTGTACAGGGTACATAGTGAGTACACGTGTTGTATCGTGCGTGTACAGGGTACACAGTGAGTACACGTGTTGTATCGTGGGTGTACAGGGTACATAGTGAGTACACGTGTTGTATCGTGCGTGTACAGGGTACACAGTGAGTACACGTGTTGTATCGTGCGTGTACAGGGTACACAGTGAGTACACGTGTTGTATCGTGGGTGTACATGTACACAGTGAGTACACGTGTTGTATCGTGCGTGTACATGGTACACAGTGAGTACACGTGTTGTATCGTGCGTGTACAGGGTACACAGTGAGTACACGTGTTGTATCGTGGGTGTACAGGGTACATAGTGAGTACATGTGTTGTATCGTTGGTGTACAGGGTACATAGTGAGTACACGTGTTGTATCGTGCGTGTACAGGGTACACAGTGAGTACACGTGTTGTATCGTGCGTGTACAGGGTACACAGTGAGTACACGTGTTGTATCGTGGGTGTACAGGGTACATAGTGAGTACACGTGTTGTATCGTGCGTGTACAGGGTACACAGTGAGTACACGTGTTGTATCGTGAGTGTACAGGGTACACAGTGAGTACACGTGTTGTATCGTGCGTGTACAGGGTACACAGTGAGTACACGTGTTGTATCGTGCGTGTACAGGGTACACAGTGAGTACACGTGTTGTATCGTGCGTGTACAGGGTACACAGTGAGTACACGTGTTGTATCGTGCGTGTACAGGGTACACAGTGAGTACACGTGTTGTATCGTGAGTGTACAGGGTACACAGTGAGTACACGTGTTGTATCGTGGGTGTACAGGGTACACAGTGAGTACACGTGTTGTATCGTGCGTGTACAGGGTACACAGTGAGTACACGTGTTGTATCGTGGGTGTACAGGGTACACAGTGAGTACACGTGTTGTATCGTGGGTGTACAGGGTACACAGTGAGTACACGTGTTGTATCGTGAGTGTACAGGGTACACAGTGAGTACACGTGTTGTATCGTGCGTGTACAGGGTACACAGTGAGTACACGTGTTGTATCGTGAGTGTACAGGGTACACAGTGAGTACACGTGTTGTATCGTGCGTGTCGTACACAGTAGTACACGTGTTGTATCGTGCGTGTACAGGGTACACGTGAGTACACGTGTTGTATCGTGGGTGTACAGGGTACACAGTGAGTACACGTGTTGTATCGTGCGTGTACAGGGTACATAGTGAGTACACGTGTTGTATCGTGCGTGTACAGGGTACACAGTGAGTACACGTGTTGTATCGTGCGTGTACAGGGTACACAGTGAGTACACGTGTTGTATCGTGCGTGTACAGGGTACACAGTGAGTACACGTGTTGTATCGTGCGTGTACAGGGTACACAGTGAGTACACGTGTTGTATCGTGCGTGTACAGGGTACACAGTGAGTACACGTGTTGTATCGTGCGTGTACAGGGTACACAGTGAGTACACGTGTTGTATCGTGCGTGTACAGGGTACACAGTGAGTACACGTGTTGTATCGTGGTGTACAGGGTACAGTGAGTACACGTGTTGTATCGTGCGTGTACAGGGTACACAGTGAGTACACGTGTTGTATCGTGAGTGTACAGGGTACACAGTGAGTACACGTGTTGTATCGTGCGTGTACAGGGTACACAGTGAGTACACGTGTTGTATCGTGAGTGTACAGGGTACACAGTGAGTACACGTGTTGTATCGTGCGTGTACAGGGTACACAGTGAGTACACGTGTTGTATCGTGAGTGTACAGGGTACACAGTGAGTACACGTGTTGTATCGTGCGTGTACAGGGTACACAGTGAGTACACGTGTTGTATCGTGCGTGTACAGGGTACATAGTGAGTACACGTGTTGTATCGTGCGTGTACAGGGTACACAGTGAGTACACGTGTTGTATCGTGCGTGTACAGGGTACACAGTGAGTACACGTGTTGTATCGTGCGTGTACAGGGTACACAGTGAGTACACGTGTTGTATCGTGCGTGTACAGGGTACATAGTGAGTACACGTGTTGTATCGTGCGTGTACAGGGTACACAGTGAGTACACGTGTTGTATCGTGCGTGTACAGGGTACACAGTGAGTACACGTGTTGTATCGTGCGTGTACAGGGTACACAGTGAGTACACGTGTTGTATCGTGCGTGTACAGGGTACATAGTGAGTACACGTGTTGTATCGTGCGTGTACAGGGTACACAGTGAGTACACGTGTTGTATCGTGCGTGTACTGGGTACACAGTGAGTACACGTGTTGTATCGTGCGTGTACAGGGTACATAGTGAGTACACGTGTTGTATCGTGCGTGTACAGGGTACACAGTGAGTACACGTGTTGTATCGTGCGTGTACTGGGTACACAGTGAGTACACGTGTTGTATCGTGCGTGTACAGGGTACACAGTGAGTACACGTGTTGTATCGTGGGTGTACATGATACACAGTGAGTACACGTGTTGTATCGTGCGTGTACAGGGTACATAGTGAGTACACGTGTTGTATCGTGGGTGTACATGGTACACAGTGAGTACACATGTTGTATCGTGCGTGTACAGGGTACATAGTGAGTACACGTGTTGTATCGTGCGTGTACAGGGTACACAGTGAGTACACGTGTTGTATCGTGCGTGTACAGGGTACATAGTGAGTACACGTGTTGTATCGTGCGTGTACAGGGTACATAGTGAGTACCCGTGTTGTATCGTGCGTGTATAGGGTACACAGTGAGTGCACGTGTTGTATCGTGCGTGTATAGGGTATACATTGACTACACGTGTTGTATCGTGAGCGTACAGGGTACACAGTTAGTCACGTGTTGCATCGTGAATTGACAGTTTACACAGTGAGTCACGTGTTGTATCGTGAGTGTTTCGCAATCGAGCTAAAATAAATTTGCATAAACTAATACGAAGTATGCGAGTTAGCCATTATATAAATAAATATGTCGATTATACAAACTTAGGAAATGTTCACCATAAAATTATATTCTTATTTCATGCACTGTTCTGTTATTTTTAATAACTATTTATTCTGTTTAACGACGTTCCGTTACGTCAACGTTAAATATAATGACTCACGCATATGTGTACGTCACAATACCTATAACAAACACGAGATTCATAACATGATAGGTTTCTATTAAGTCACACAAGACGATTACAACAGTTTGTCTGTAGTCATGTCATATGTTATTGTTTTATTATGAGACAGATCGGTGTGGGAGTATATTAAAGTAGGTACATTTATATACTTTGTATCTGAAGTTGTAAACATTAAGGACTACTTTTGGCTAATCAAATGGACTAACTTGGACGAACGTGTGTACATAATAATTTGGATCGCTTAGTTGATTGTGTGTGATTTACGTTTATTTATCGTCGCTACCGGTTGCAAATATGAGGGACGCCTTACGAAGAGGATATTGCAATGATACAGACAGAGACCCATTCCAGAGTCTCCTCTGGTTCTTTTACGTGCACGGTGGAAAGCACCGACACGAGACCTCGGTTTAAAGTTCCACCTGAAAGACTGTTAATTGTATTAGAGTCAGGCGGGGGATCGAACCTGCGATCCCTGGATTACGCTTAGTTTATACTCATTACATTTAGTTGTATTGCGAAACAGGTTTTTACAGCATGAACGTAATTGCGCTCGAGAACTCATTTCCTAGAATCCATCGCCATGCTGGAGAGTGTAGTGGCAATACGGATTTAAGTGTTTTCTCTAAGTATACCAACAATGTGGTTAGTTAATACAAATTAATTTTAGCTCCATTGCGAAACATGTTCTTTAAGCTTATATTACTCACTCGAGAGACCTCATTCCTGATGGAATCCATCGCCATGAAGGAGAGAGAAGAGGCAATGTGGAATTTAAATGCCTTGAATAAGGGCACAATCGTAACGGCTCCAGCGGGGCTCGAACTATGGACCTTTCCCACCTGAAGCGAACGCGCATCCACAGCGCTATCACGACTTCCAGGATAATCTCGGTTTCGAGAAGGACGCCGCGCACCGCGGATGCTCCACAATAAATATCGATCTTCATATATGCCACGTCTCTAGATACTATAACAAGCTGGACAAGAGCATACACACACCTTTGTGTTTTTGAAATGACAACATGTGTCGATATTATATTTTAGCTTTAAATAAGTTTATGTACTTCACATTTTTGACAACGATTGCGAAGCAAGTTTTAACAACTTATATTAATCACTCTCGTTGGTGCAGACGAGAGCGTAAATGTGGTCATTCTTGTGGGGGAAACCGGAGTACCCGGAGACAAACCACATGTCCGATTTGGCGACCACTGTACCATCTCACATACTTACCGGTCCGAGGATCGAACACGGTTTGCATGGTTGAGAAGCGACGGAATTGTGACACAGTTATAAACTAGAATGTTCACAATGTTGATATAACACATGTTTCCTCATGAACCTACATTACAGGTCGATATACTACAGGGCGCATAGAAATAATACAGGGCGAATAGAGATAACACAAGGCGATTAAATACAGGGCGTATGTAGATGACACAGGGCGAATAGAGATAACACAAGGCGAGATAATACAGTGCGTATTGAGATAACACAGGGCGAGATAATACAGGGCGTATACAAATATCACAAGGCGAGATAATACAGGGCGAGATAAAGGGCGTATAGAGATAACACAAGGCGAGCTAATACAGGGCCAGATAATACAGGGCGTATAAAGATATCACAAGGCGAGATAATACAGCGACATGGCAGCACTATTGAGAATACTTCTACATTTACTTGCCGTAACAACTTGCGTTATTGGACAATGTGAGTAGCATTCTTACAATATCTACAAAGGGAGGTAATAGAAAAAACGAGCGAGGTCCCTCATTCCGTTGCCAGCCGCTGTGCAGACGCTAGTCCGGGGTTCGGATGGCTACCTTTCGGCCCAGTTGTCAGACATTAGGTTGTCACTTTAGTTTTAAACTATTTCAACTTCCTACATCGACATTATTATGTTGGATGTAGGGCCACTTGGACGAGACTTGCACTTGTTAATATTGCTACTATGTTGGAGTTGGGGCCGCTTGGATGAGACTTGTACTTGTTAATATTGCTACTATGTTGGATTTAGGGCCGCTTGGATGAGCCTTGTACTTGTTAATACTGTTACTATGTTGGATTTAGGGCCGCTTGGATGAGCCTTGTACTTGTTAATATTGCTACTATGTTGGAGTTGGGGCCGCTTGGATGAGACTTGTACTTGTTAATATTGCTACTATGTTGGATTTAGGACCGCTTGGACTAGACTGGTACTTTTTAATACTACTACTATGTTGGATTTAGGGCTGCGTGGACGAGACTTGTACTTGTTAATACTAATACTATGTTGGAGTTAGGGCCGCTTGGACGAGAATTGTACTTGTTAATACTAATACTATGTTGGATTTAGGGCCGCTTGGACTAGACTGGTACTTTTTAATACTACTACTATGTTGGATTTAGGGCTGCGTGGACGAGACTTGTACTTGATAATACTAATACTATGTTGGATTTAGGACCGCTTGGACGAGACTTGTGCTTGTTAATACTAATACTATGTTGGATTTAGGACCGCTTGGACGAGACTTGTACTTGCTAATACTGCTACTATGTTGGATTTAGGGCCGCTTGGACGAGACTTGTACTTGTTAATACTAATACTATGTTGGATTTAGGGATACGTGGACGAGACGTGTACTTGCTAATACTGCTACTATGTTGGATTTAGGACCGCTTGGACGAGACTTGTACTTGTTAATACTGCTACTATGTTGGATTTAGGACCGCTTGGATGAGCCTTGTACTTGTTAATATTGCTACTATGTTGGATTTAGGGCCGCTTGGACGAGACTTGTACTTTTTAATATTGCTACTATGTTGGATTTAGGACCGCTTGGATGAGCCTTGTACTTGTTAATATTGCTACTATGTTGGATTTAGGGCCGCTTGGACGAGACTTGTACTTTTTAATATTGCTACTATGTTGGATTTAGGACCGCTTGGATGAGCCTTGTACTTGTTAATATTGCTACTATGTTGGATTTAGGGCCGCTTGGACGAGACTTGTACTTTTTAATATTGCTACTATGTTGGATTTAGGACCGCTTGGATGAGCCTTGTACTTGTTAATATTGCTACTATGTTGGATTTAGGGCCGCTTGGACGAGACTTGTACTTTTTAATATTGCTACTATGTTGGATTTAGGGCCGCTTGGACGAGACTTTTACACTGGAATGTATGATCTACAACGTAGCATGGACAATATGGCGAACAACATGCAGTACATGCAGTACAACATGCAGTACAACATGGCAGTGAACATGCAGGCGATGCAGGACCAGATGCGGAGGCAAAGCCAGTACGCGCTCGACAACAGTATGAGAAACATAGACCAGGTCCGGACATACGGACAGGGTGGTAGAACATTCACAACTGCAGATGGTGGTACTGGATTTATCTACAAGTAAGAGTAGTTATATCCAATCACTCATTTATATACTGTAATGGTGTAGATATTATGATATATAATCAAACCTGTCTTAAGCAGCCAGCCAAGGGAATCGCAGAAAGTGGCTGCTAAAACACAGGTGGCTGCTTAATAGAGGTCAAATATATAAGAAAACAACATATTGGGAATCTGAAAACTGGCTGCTTAATACAGGTTGGCTGCTTAATAGAGGTGACCACTAACACAGGTTTGACTGTAATATGGTATTATCCAATTACTAGAATCCTAGTTATATCTATATATGTATACATTTTTATTTCCATATATTATTGTCATGTGTAAATGTTTAAAATTGCATCTGTAATTGTGAAGCGCAATAGAATAATTGTTATTTTTGCGCTATGTAAATGCTATGTATTTGTATTATAGTCATATCATAACAATATATATATAGATTTCTTTATTTATGGAGGGTGACCTAATTAGTTTTTAACTAATCTTCCTTAGGGCCCTCTTAAATTCCGTAACACTATTTTCTTTTATTACTATTAGGTTGAACGCTCAGTTGTTCCACAATTGCCCCTAATTTAATTCTAGTACTAAACCTGCCATACACTGTAGCGTCAAGTGAACGCTATAATTATGTATTATTATTTCACACAGTTTAGAATGTATTTGGGTCAACAAATGTGCGGAAAAGACAGTGAGTGTCATGAACCTGTCCGCGCGACTCAGAGTAAAATCTTAAAAACGATATGTGTTCCAATTGGAGGAATATATACCACTGACTTGCGGTAGGTCGTTGGTTCTACCCTGGTAGAAGTCCGTACCTGGACTACTCCTAGGAGAGAGGTACACACTAGGTAATCGTCCACCAATCATAGCAGCTGGAGGTGTAGCCATATGATCTAGGTTGCCGGTGTAACGTGAGCCCCGTAAGTCCGTGAGAATTGAAAGTTCGCTAGTTCCGACTTACGGGGCTCACGCTACGGGTATAAGAAGCGTAAGTTGTTAGAATTGAAAGTCAATAACAGTTAATTTGCGTCAATTGCAAATATTCAAATTTCCTAGAAAAGTATTGTATACATTAACTGAAACATGAGTGTGCATGTATGTAGGACGACATACAAATCACAATTTTAATATTGGTAATGTCGTTATAGAAGTTGTAGATTTCTTTAAGTACCTAGGTATAAATTTCCTTTAAAATGGCAATTGGTTCCGTACACACAAGAGACTGGCACAACACGCCTCAGTTGCATTACATAATGTATTTACTGTGTTTAATCAAATTGAAATATCAACTGCAGAACAATGTAAACTATTTGATAGCCATGTTGGATCGGTATTAAATTACACTTCAGAAGTATGGGGCAAACGTGAATCTAAAAATATTGAACTATTACATTGTAAATATTTACGTAAAATTGTATGTGTTAAAAAATCAACGAACTTAGATGGTCTATATGGAGAAGCAGGCAGAATACCCATGAAAATCGCGCGAAAGATAACTATGATAAAATATTGGATCAAATTACTTAAATCAGAGAATTTCTTGCCACTCCAGATTTATAAAATGTTAAAATCTGACATAGAAAATAATATGACATACTGAGGTTCAAACTGGGCCTATCAGATAAAATCCATTCTCGATGAAATTGGAATGTCTAATATATGGGAAAATCAAGACACGTACATATTTAAACTTTAAAATAATAAAGCAACGTATAGTAGATATTTATAAACAAACATGGTATGCTGACATTAATCATTCAAATCGAGTACCCTCATACTGTGAATATAAGCACGAACTTGAGTTGGAAAAATATATGAATAGTATACACATAAATAAATGTAGAATAGCACTTTTGAAATTTCGTCTTTCGTCACACGACCTAGCCATAGAAACCGGTCGATATACAAATATACCACGAGAAGAAAGAAAATGTTTAAAATGTAACATGAACGTGATAGAAAATGAGTACCACTTTCTCTTAGTCTGTCCGAAATATACCGTCTCACGACGCCAACACTTCAAACCGTATTACTGTCGTTGGCCAAATTTATATAAGTTTCAAATCTTATAGTCTGCAAACTCGACTAAAATAATAGATGCTGTTTCTAAATATATATTTAATGCATTCAAATTGAGAAATGATGATACTAATACGTAAGTGTGTATTATAATGCTTGTAGAATACATCTACAATATACAGCTGTTATACAAATTTACAAATTGCTTAATATAAAATAATATGTATACATTTACATGTCATTTGTTTTGAATTACATTCTCAGGAAATTCATGGTTTTCACTATTTACAATGTGTTTTGTATTGGTTGTGGCTATACAATATGTAACTGTTTAATGCAAATAAACTATATGCTATGTTATGTATGTCGGTTTGGCGCCACATTTATCACTCCGGCCGTCAATACCGTTTATGTAGCAAGCTACAATTATTAAGTGAGTATGTAAGCATACATACATTAGTGAATGGTGATGAATCGAAATGTCAAACTCACATTATATTTGTGCAGTATGCTTACATAAGACAAGATTGTGATCAATTATCTTTGTTTGTTTGTTTTGGATGTTTGCCTGTTTTGGATGTTTGTTTGTTTTGGATGTTTGTGTTTTGTATGTTTGTGTTTTGGATGTTTGCTTGTTTTGTATGTTTGCTTGTTTTGGATGTTTACATGTTTTGGATGTTTACATGTTTTGGATGTTTACATGTTTTGGATGTTTGTTTGTTTTGGATGTTTGCTTGTTTTGTATGTTTGCTTGTTTTGGATGTTTACATGTTTTGGATGTTTACATGTTTTGGATGTTTGTTTGTTTTGGATGTTTGTTTGTTTTGTATGTTTGTTTATTTTGGATGTTTGTTTGTTTTGTATGTTTGTTTATTTTGGATGTTTGTTTGCTTTGGATGTTTGCTTGTTTTGGATGTTTACATGTTTTGGATGTTTGTTTGTTTTGGATGTTTGCTTGTTTTGGATGTTTGCATGTTTTGGATGTTTGTTTGTGTTGGATGTTTGTTTGCTTTGGATGTTTGTTTGTTTTGGATGTTTGTTTGATTTGGATGTTTGTTTGTTTTTGGATGTTTGCTTGTTTTGTATGTTTGCTTGTTTTGGATGTTTGTTTGTTTTGGATGTTTGTTTGTGTTGGATGTTTGTTTGTGTTGGATCTCTATATTTGAAAAAGTCGGCTTTGTATTACGGAGGTTGGTGCACAAAGTACTGGTTAACCACTGGAGCCTGCCCATTAAAGGAGTTGTTAGGCAAACGTCCCGTCGCTCAAGTGGAACACAGGTAGCGACGTTAAATAAGCTTAAATAAAAAAAAGTACATAACTCGACACCCCAGTGGAATTCCAACACACAGTGTGCAATGACCGTAACCACAGTACCACGGATGCCGCTTAGTACTATATACAGCAATTACAGGGCTATGGTAATGACTACCTTAGCATATTGTTTTATAATTGTCTATTTTAATTTCAGTTCTCCGGATGGATCGTACAATTCGTTTTCATTTAGTTCTGCTCCGTCATCCAGTGGCTATGTGTATCATTCAGGACCTCGTGGCAGCTACTACAGACAGTGGTAGCATACTAAGCTAGTTAAAATAATATCCATACATGTATGTGAACAGGAAGACGGGGCATCTACTACAGACAATGGTAGCATACTCTGCTAGTCGACATATTATACATACATTTGAACAGGAAGACGGGGCATCTACTACAGACAATGGTAGCATACTCTGCTAGTCGACATAATATCCATACATGTATGTGAACAGGAAGACGGGACATCTACTACAGACAATGGTAGCATGCTCTGCTAGTCGACATATTATCCATACATTTGAACAGGAAGACGGGGCATCTACTACAGACAATGGTAGCATACTCTGCTAGTCGACATATTATACATACATTTGAACAGGAAGACGGGGCATCTACTACAGACAATGGTAGCATACTCTGCTAGTCGACATAATATCCATACATTTGAACAGGAAGACGGGACATCTACTACAGACAATGGTAGCATGCTCTGCTAGTCGACATATTATCCATACATTTGAACAGGAAGACGGGGCATCTACTACAGACAATGGTAGCATACTCTGCTAGTCGACATAATATCCATACATGTATGTGAACAGGAAGACGGGACATCTACAGACAATGGTAGCATACTCTGTTAGTCGACATAATATCCATACATTTGAACAGGAAGAATGTACCATTCATTTGTGAAGTTCTGATATGTTGTTTATTGTTAAGTTGTCAAATTGCCACATATGTTTTGTTTGTTTTACGTTTATATATCGTCACTAACGTTTGCCCATATGAGCGACGCCTCCTGAAGATATAAGTCATTTTAGATTTTTGGAGGATAGTGCAATGATAAAGACAGAGACCCAGTCCAGAATCTCCTCTGGTTCTTTTACGTGCACGGTGTAAACCACCGCCACGAGACCTCGGTTTAACGTCCCATCTGAAAGACTGTTTTATTAGGGTCAGACCGGGGATCAAACATGAGATCCCTGGATTTCCAGTCAAACGCGTTAACCCTGTACTACAGATCCGTCTGTAAACTTCATAGTGTTGCAATCGTCGTATATATAGCAGCTACTCATCAGTCATGTGCGTGTCTTAAATTGGAGATATATCACGCAGCCTATCAACTGCTTAATATTTAATTAAACAAAACCCAAATGTTGTGAATTGGCAATTTAAGCAACTGCTAACTAATTCAGGGAACATAACTTATATGTTTCTGGTAATTCGTGTATTCAAGTAGCCTGGGTTCCAGTCTTTGTGTGTTCACTATTTAGATGACGGACAACGCAAATATACATCAACAACATGTTGCCAGGCTACAATTCAACAACAATAATTGTATTGTTCGACCAGTTTGATGTACATCTGTACGGTCAATGACCACATCTGAATACCGATATATCATACAACTTTACACCACAACAGAACACACCAGTTACTCATTTTAGTTCCATACTGATAAGGCATGTTTTATAATTCCGTTCGTACTACCCTTCATTTGTTGAACACCAGCTAAAGTCCATTGATATTTCCAAATCAACTCCAGTAGTGGCGCCAAATACTTGAACATGTATGCGACAGTGATAACGCCTGTGTTCTACACTACATTCGCATCTTGGATTTCTACTTTTATATTTTAGTTAAAATTCTTCCAGACACGTTTGATTCTGTATATATTTAAATGCCATGTATCACGGTGAGATTTATGTACGGTATATATATTTGTTATGCTATGAATAGCTCATGTTGTTGCAAATCTGCTTCCTGAAAATAAACTGAAACTGAAACCGTTCTGAGAAAATATTTCAATACCAAAATAATTACTAATCAAAACCCACTACTTTTTAAACAAGCTAAAGTTGTCCTCTTCCTGGCACAGTGTAATATATTTTATCATCACATAAATCTGCTTGAATTCAGTGTAATACAACCATTACATATTTTCTTATATCACCACACGCTTAATAACACCTAGAAGGATTCTGATTGGTCGCGGCATGACAGCTTCCTTTTGACACATAGGACATATAGTTGGAAATGAATAAACTGTTCAATATGCACGAGCGGAATACAGTATAGTGATTAATATAACGCTGTTGTTAATATCATGCATCTAACATGACGCATGTAAATAATGGCAGCAATGGAACATGCATCTAACATGACGCATGTAAATAATGGCAGCAATGGAACAGGCATCTAACATGACGCATGTAAATAATGGCAGCAATGGAACAGGCATCTAACATGACGCATGTAAATAATGGCAGCAATGGAACAGGCATCTAACATGACGCATGTACATAATGGCAGCAATGGAACATGCCGACGCATGTAAATAATGGCAGCAATGGAACAGGCATCTAACATGACGCATGTAAATAATGGCAGCAATGGAACAGGCATCTAACATGACGCATGTAAATAATGGCAGCAATGGAACAGGCATCTAACATGACGCATGTAAATAATGGCAGCAATGGAACAGGCATCTAACATGACGCATTTAAATAATGGCAGCAATGGAACAGGCATCTAACATGACGCATGTAAATATTGGCAGTAATGGAACAGGCATCTAACATGACGCATGTTGTGGAAGTCGTGATAGCGCAGTTGATGCCCGTTCGCTTCAGGTGCGAAAGGTCCGGAGTTCGAACCCCGCTGGAGCCGTTACGATTGTGCCCTTAGGCAAGGCATTTAAATTCCACATTGCATCGTCTCTCTCCTTCATTGCGACGGATTCCATCAGGAATGAGGTCTCGAGAGTGATTAATATAAGTTGACAGAACTTGTTTCGCAATCGAGCTAAAATAAATTTGTATAAACTAACTGTGTAGTTTGCTTGGAATTGTTTGTTTGAATATCGTGGACTATTTACTACAGCGTATGCACATTATTGATATCCTCGAGATGTAATAAGGCTCAAAGCATAGAGGAAAGGAGAAAGGTTTCTTTTTCAAATTTATGGTTACTGTAGTGATGTTATATGAAAAGGGTCCTACACTCGTGGTGATTTCATACCATATTTTAATGAAACTCGTTTTGGAATTTTGCTATTAAGCTCGCCAAAATGCTCGCTTAATTCCAAAACTCGTTTCATAAAATATGGTATGAAATCCCCAAGAGAACAGTTTATACACATTTATTTTAGCTCGATTGCGAAACAAGTTCTTACAACTTATATTAATCACTCGCGAGACCTCATTCCTCATGGAATCCATCGTCACGAGGGAGAGAGAAGAGGCAACGTGGCATTTAAATGCTTTGCCTAAGGGCACAATCGTAACGGCTCCAGCGGGGCTCGAAATCCGGACCGTTCGCACCTGAAGCGAACACGCACCCACATCCCCAAGAGTGTAAGAAGGTAATAGTAATATGTATACATTGATAGATCTAGAAAGGGTTTATAATTCCTTCCGTGTGTGGGTACCAACTTAATCTGCATGGCAAAGTACACCGCAAACCATCGAAGAACGAAATAACTACAACCGTCTATAGTCATCAGCATTGCTTCTGGCAATACATTGGTAAACACGTTTCCTGAATATAGAAGACGGTTTTTGAATGGCATATGAATATGCATCTAACATGACGCATGTAAATAATGGCAAATGAATATGCATCTAACATGACGCATGTAAATAATGGCGAAGGAGCATGCATCTAACATGACGCATGTAAATAATGGCGAAGGAGCATGCATCTAACATGACGTATGTAAATAATGGCAAAGGAACAGGCATCTAACATGACAAATGTAAATAATGGCAGCAAAGGAGCAGGCATCTAATATGACGCATGTAAATAATGGCAAAGGAACATGCATCTAACATGACACATGTAAATATTGGCAAAGTAGCATTCATCTAATATGACGCATGTAAATAATGGTGAAGGAACATGCATCTAACATGACGCATGTAAATAATGGCAAAGGAACAGGCATCTAACATGACGCATGTAAATAATGACAAACGAACATGCATCTAACAGGACGCATGTAAATATTGGCAAAGGAACATACATCTAACATGACGCATGTAAATAATGGCAAAGTAGCATGCATCTAACATGACGCATATAAATAATGGCAAAGTAGCATGCATCTAACATGACGTATGTATATAATGGCAAAGTAGCATGCATCTAACATGACGCATGTAAATAATGGCAAAGGAGCATGCATCTAACATGACGCATGTAAATAATGGCAAAGTAGCATGCATCTAACATGACGCATGTAAATAATGGCAAAGTAGCATGCATCTAACATGACGCATGTAAATAATGGTAAAGTAGCATGCATCTAACATGACGCATGTAAATAATGGCAAAGGAGCATGCATCTAACATGACGCATGTAAATAATGGCAAAGTAGCATGCATCTAACATGACGCATGTAAATAATGGCAAACGCATGTAAATAATGGCAAAGTAGAATGCATCTAACATGACGCATGTAAATAATGGCAAAGGAGCATGCATCTAACATGACGCATGTAAATAATGGCAAAGTAGCATGCATCTAACATGACACATGTAAATAATGGCAAAGTAGCATGCATCTAACATGACGCATGTAAATAATGACAAAGTAGCATGCATCTAACATGACGCATGTAAATAATGGCAAAGTAGCATGCATCTAACATGACACATGTAAATAATGGCAAAGTAGCATGCATCTAACATGAGGCATGTAAATAATGGCAAAGTAGCATGCATCTAACATGACGCATGTAAATAATGGCAATGTAGCATGCATCTAACATGACGCATGTAAATAATGGCAATGTAGCATGCATCTAATATGACGCATGTAAATAATGGCAAAGGAACATGCATCTAACATGACGCATGTAAATAATGGCAAAGGAACATGCATCTAACATGACGCATGTAAATAATGGCAAAGTAGCATGCATCTAACATGACGCATGTAAATAATGGCAAAGGAGCATGCATCTAACATGACGCATGTAAATAATGGCAAAGTAGCATGCATCTAACATGACGCATGTAAATAATGGCAAAGTAGCATGCATCTAACATGACGCATGTAAATAATGGCAAAGTAGCATGCATCTAACATGACGCATGTAAATAATGGCAAAGGAGCATGCATCTAACATGACGCATGTAAATAATGGCAAAGTAGCATGCATCTAACATGACGCATGTAAATAATGGCAAAGTAGCATGCATCTAACATGACGCATGTAAATAATGGCAAAGTAGCATGCATCTAACATGACGCATGTAAATAATGGCAAAGGAGCATGCATCTAACATGACGCATGTAAATAATGGCAAAGTAGCATGCATCTAACATGACGCATGTAAATAATGGCAAAGTAGCATGCATCTAACATGACGCATGTAAATAATGGCAATGTAGCATGCATCTAACATGACGCATGTAAATAATGGCAAAGGAACATGCATCTAACATGACGCATGTAAATAATGGCAAAGGAACATGCATCTAACATGACGCATGTAAATAATGGCAAAGTAGCATGCATCTCACATAACGCATGTAAATAATGGCAAAGTAGCATGCATCTAACATGACGCATGTAAATAATGGCAAAGTAGCATGCATCTAACATGACGCATGTAAATAATGGCAAAGTAGCATGCATCTAACATGACGCATGTAAATAATGACAAAGGATCATGCATCTAACATGGCGCATGTAAATAATGACAATGGAACATGCATCTAACATGGCGCGTGTAAATAATGACAAAGGAACATGCTTCTAACATGACGCATGTAAATAATGGCAATGGAACATGCATCTAACATGACGCGTGTAAATAATGACAAAGGAACATGCATCTAACATGGCGCATTTAAATAATGACAATGGAACATGCATCTAACATGACGCGTGTAAATAATGACAATGGAACATGCATCTAGCATGGCGCATGTAAATAATGACAAAGGAACATGCATCTAACATGACGCATGTAAATAATGGCAAAGTAGCATGCATCTAACATGACGCATGTAAATAATGGCAAAGGAGCATGCATCTAACATGACGCATGTAAATAATGGCAAAGTAGCATGCATCTAACATGACGCATGTAAATAATGGCAAAGTAGCATGCATCTAACATGACGTATGTAAATAATGGCAAAGTAGCATGCATCTAACATGACGCATGTAAATAATGGCAAAGGAGTATGCATCTAACATGACGCATGTAAATAATGGCAAAGTAGCATGCATCTAACATGACGCATGTAAATAATGTCAAAGTAGCATGCATCTAACATGACGCATGTAAATAATGGCAAAGTAGCATGCATCTAACATGACGCATGTAAATAATGGCAAAGGAGCATGCATCTAACATGACGCATGTAAATAATGGCAATGTAGCATGCATCTAGCATGACGCATGTAAATAATGGCAAAGGAACATGCATCTAACATGACGCATGTAAATAATGGCAAAGGAACATGCATCTAACATGACGCATGTAAATAATGGCAAAGTAGCATGCATCTAACATGACGCATGTAAATAATGGCAATGTAGCATGCATCTAACATGACGCATGTAAATAATGGCAAAGTAACATGCATCTAACATGACGCATGTAAATAATGGCAAAGGAGCATGCATCTAACATGACGCATGTAAATAATGGCAAAGTAGCATGCATCTAACATGACGCATGTAAATAATGGCAAAGTAGCATGCATCTCACATGACGCATGTAAATAATGGCAAAGTAGCATGCATCTAACATGACGCATGTAAATAATGGCAAAGTAGCATGCATCTAACATGACGCATGTAAATAATGACAAAGTAGCATGCATCTAACATGACGCATTTAAATAATGACAAAGGAACATGCATCTAACATGGCGCATGTAAATAATGACAATGGAACATGCATCTATCATGGCGCGTGTAAATAATGACAAAGGAACATGCATCTAACATGACGCGTGTAAATAATGACAAAGGAACATGCTTCTAACATGACGCATGTAAATAATGGCAATGGAACATGCATCTAACATGACGCGTGTAAATAATGACAAAGGAACATGCATCTAACATGGCGCATGTAAATAATGACAATGGAACATGCATCTAACATGACGCGTGTACATAATGACAATGGAACATGCATCTAACATGGCGCATGTAAATAATGACAAAGGAACATGCATCTAACATGACGCATGTAAATAATGGCAAAGTAGCATGCATCTAACATGACGCATGTAAATAATGGCAAAGTAGCATGCATCTAACATGACGCATGTAAATAATGGCAAAGTAGCATGCATCTAACATGACGCATGTAAATAATGGCAAAGTAGCATGCATCTAACATGACGCATGTAAATAATGGCAAAGTAGCATGCATCTAACATGACGCATGTAAATAATGGCAAAGGAACATGCATCTAACATGACGCATGTAAATAATGGCAAAGTAGCATGCATCTAACATGACGCATGTAAATAATGGCAAAGTAGCATGCATCTAACATGACGCATGTAAATAATGGCAAAGTAGCATGCATCTAACATGACGCATGTAAATAATGGCAAAGGAACATGCATCTAACATGACGCATGTAAATAATGGCAAAGGAGCATGCATCTAACATGACGCATGTAAATAATGGCAAAGTAGCATGCATCTAACATGACGCATGTAAATAATGGCAAAGTAGCATGCATCTAACATGACGCATGTAAATAATGGCAAAGGAGCATGCATCTAACATGACGCATGTAAATAATGGCAAAGTAGCATGCATCTAACATGACGCATGTAAATAATGGCAAAGGAGCATGCATCTAACATGACGCATGTAAATAATGGCAAAGTAGCATGCATCTAACATGACGCATGTAAATAATGGCAAAGGAACATGCATCTAACATGACGCATGTAAATAATGGCAAAGTAGCATGCATCTAACATGACGCATGTAAATAATGGCAAAGGAGCATGCATCTAACATGACGCATGTAAATAATGGCAAAGTAGCATGCATCTAACATGACGCATGTAAATAATGGCAAAGTAGCATGCATCTAACATGACGCATGTAAATAATGGCAAAGGAGCATGCATCTAACATGACGCATGTAAATAATGGCAAAGTAGCATGCATCTAACATGACGCATGTAAATAATGACAAAGGAACATGCATCTAACATGACGCATGTAAATAATGGCAAAGTAGCATGCATCTAACATGACGCATGTAAATAATGGCAAAGTAGCATGCATCTAACATGGCGCATGTAAATAATGACAAAGGAACATGCTTCTAACATGACGCATGTAAATAATGGCAAAGGAGCATGCATCTAACATGACGCATGTAAATAATGGCAAAGGAGCATGCATCTAACATGACGCATGTAAATAATGGCAAAGTAGCATGCATCTAACATGACGCATGTAAATAATGGCAAAGTAGCATGTACCTAACATGACGTATGTAAATAATGGCAAAGTAGCATGCATCTAACATGACGCATGTAAATAATGGCAAAGTAGCATGCATCTAACATGACGCATGTAAATAATGACAATGGAACATGCATCTAACATGACGCATGTAAATAATGACAATGGAACATGCATCTAACATGACGCATGCAACTAAACACTGCCAATCTTGTTTTGTGGTATTTAAATGTTTATGTATTCATCCGCCCTTAACACAGTTACTGTGTTTTATTCGTTTTGTTTTGCATTGACTTCAGTCTCAAATGAATGAATACATTACAACTAAACAGGTCTTTTTGAAATTAAAGTAAAGCAAGTTAATTTCACGAGTTTGAAATGAAAATCGCTGTTTCACGTGCACGGTGTACAGCACCGACAAGAAGAAGAATCGTTTATTAAGACAAAAACATAAACAGTTTATGGTCTACAAACAAATGAATATTATAATAATAAATACTAACCAATCAATATTGTATTGCATATGTAAATCTCTGACATACATTACCCATTTATATATATATATAAGGTATTATTATAAGTGTGCTTACTAATTGAAGCTATTAAATGTTTAATATATTAATAATGTTGATTATATTGGATGTTAATCTCAAAACATCCTAAAAGTATAATTCAAGGGATTAGTGCAAAATTACCGCAACCCCTTCACTGTATCCATGTGGTTACACTAGTTTTGCACCAAGCACTCGATTTGACTTAAATTGAAGGTTCGTTTAGCTCAAATGTGTAACACAGTATATAGTTTCTTAAAATGTGTTACATTTCTGAACATGCTTTAGGTAATAAGTAAATATCGGTTGAAGAAAAGGTTATATTCTTACATACTATATGCTTTCATACTTCACACGTACTCATTGACCCAGCTTATGGTCAAAGTGGAAATACTCGCTACATAAGTTCCTATTATGTTAAATTGACTCGATAAGTATGGTCATGTTAAATTTGATACAATACTGGATTAATAGGAGTCACGTACCCGATGTAATATATTTTCTCAATTAGTTGCTTTCATTGTGTTTGTTCGGTGTTATTAATGATTTATGGGACTCTCTGTTTCAGAACAGAACATCTCTTTTATTTCACTCAATACATGTACAGAACATGCAAATATGAGGTATTTACAATAAACAAGACATACAGACGAGGCTACAAAACAAAAGCACAAAACAGAATATATCAATCGTCAAAGTGAATAAATATTTCCAATAGTATTTTTAGTTATAGACACAAATATCACAAATTTGGAAAAAGAGTATACCTGTTACATTCTTGTATGTGACATTATTATCATAATAAACTTACATAATTTCTGAAATTCTGAACTATTTTTGGTGCAAATTAATTTCTCCAATTTAAACATATTTGGGCGTCGAAAATACATCGGTTTAATATATTGTCTTCTTTCATTTGTAAATTTTTCACATTCAAACAAATAGTGAAATTCATCCCCAATTCTGTTTCTACAAGAGTTACATGTGCTTTCATTTAGTGGTGTTCTTGACAAGTTTATTAGTATTCAGAATAATACTGTACCTTTTTTATTTGTAATTGTACTATCGTTGTCAATTGTAATGTTTGAACTACTATTATTTGTGAAAATGTAACTATTAATCACAGTAAGGTTGAAATAAAGAGAATATATATATAATACATGACAATGATTCGAGTAGGTTCGAATCCGATTGCATCGAAATATTCCATGCGAGGAGCGGTTATCCAACATATTTACAATATGTCAGTGTTTTACCTAGTACGGTTATCCAACATGTCTACAATATGTCAGTGTTTTACCTAGTACGGTTATCCAACATGTCTACAATATGTCAGTGTTTTACCTAGTACGGTTATCCAACATGTCTACAATATGTCAGTGTTTTACCTTGTACGGTTATCCAACATGTCTACAATATGTCAGTGTTTTACCTAGTACGGTTATCCAACATGTCTACAATATGTCAGTGTTTTACCTAGTACGGTTATCCAACATGTCTACAATATGTCAGTGTTTTACCTTGTACGGTTATCCAACATGTCTACAATATGTCAGTGTTTTACCTTGTACGGTTATCCAACATGTCTACAATATGTCCGTTGTTTTACCTTGTACGGTTATCCAACATGTCTACAATATGTCAGTGTTTTACCTAGTACGGTTATCCAACATGTCTACAATATGTCAGTGTTTTACCTAGTACGGTTATCCAACATGTCTACAATATGTCAGTGTTTTACCTTGTATGGCTATCCAAGTTGTCTACAATATGTCAGTGCTTTTACCTGGTAAGGCTATCCAAGTTGTCTACAGTAGGTCGGTTGTTTTACCTTGTACGGTTATCCAAGTTGTCTACAATATGTCAGTGTTTTACCTGGTACGGTTATCCAAGTTGTCTACAATATGTCAGTGTTTTACCTGGTACGGTTATCCAACGTGTCTACAATATGTCAGTGTTTTACCTGGTACGGCTATCCAAGTTGTCTACAATATGTCAGTGTTTTACCTTGTACGGCTATCCAAGTTGTCTACAATATGTCAGTGTTTTACCTTGTACGGCTATCCAAGTTGTCTACAGTAGGTCGGTTGTTTTACCTTGTACGGCTATCCAAGTTGTCTACAATATGTCAGTGTTTTACCTTGTACGGCTATCCAAGTTGTCTACAGTAGGTCGGTTGTTTTACCTGGTACGGCTATCCAAGTTGTCTACAGTAGGTCGGTTGTTTTACCTGGTACGGCTATCCAAGTTGTCTACAGTAGGTCGGTTGTTTTACCTTGTACGGCTATCCAAGTTGTCTACAGTAGGTCGGTTGTTTTACCTTGTACGGCTATCCAAGTTGTCTACAATATGTCAGTGTTTTACCTGGTACGGCTATCCAAGTTGTCTACAGTCGGTCGGTTGTTTTACCTGATACGGCTATCCAAGTTGTCTACAGTAGGTCGGTTGTTTTACCTGGTACGGCTATCCAAGTTGTCTACAGTAGGTCGGTTGTTTTACCTGGTACGGCTATCCAAGTTGTCTACAGTAGGTCGGTTGTTTTACCTGGTACGGCTATCCAATTTGTCTACAGTAGGTCGGTTGTTTTACCTGGTACGGCTATCCAAGTTGTCTACAGTAGGTCGGTTGTTTTACCTGGTACGGCTATCCAAGTTGTATACAGTAGGTCGGTTGATTTACCTGGTACAGCTATCCAAGTTGTCTACAGTAGGTCGGTTGTTTTACCTGGTACGGCTATCCAAGTTGTATACAGTAGGTCGGTTGTTTTACCTGGTACGGCTATCCAAGTAGTCTACAATAGGTCGGTTGTTTTACCTTGTACGGCTATCCAAGTTGTCTACAGTAGGTCGGTTGTTTTACCTGGTACGGCTATCCAAGTAGTCTACAATAGGTCGGTTATTAATCATTAGGATAGTGCAATAATACAGAGAGACAGAGACACATTCCAGAGTCTATTCTGGTAAATTCACGTGCATGATGTAAATCACCGACACGAGACCTCGGTTTAAAGTCCCATCTGAAAGACTGTTTATTTTATTAGAGTCCGAAGGGGGATCGAACCTGCGATCCCTGGATTACCAGTCCAGCGTGTTAACCACTGATATATAAGGAAGTCTGGTCTCAACTATTAATAAATGTCTGACCCGTAACAATACATTAAAGACATTAATACATTAGGCTTAACTTCTGTTTGTTTTTATTTCCAATTTGAAACCATTGGTAAATTTCAAGTTCGTGTCGGATGTTAATTTAGTAATACAGATTCGAAAACCTATCTTCAATGGAATTTTTAAAATGCACACATTTCTATTGTTTCTCCTGGGTGTGTAACACAATAACCAATAAGTGCTGTGTTATTAATAGAATGTAAAACTAATAAATAAAATATAATCGATTTTAGAAATTTGATCTATTTAAAATCTTAGCGGCTTTTATTTCACTGTCAGTCATTGTGTTCAAGTGGACTGGAGTTTAATATATGCATTATTATTATAATATTGTATCTTTTGTTAAAATCAAAACTGCAAAATGTCAACCATTACAACACCGCGTGCTGGTACTCAAGCAAGCAGTAGGAGTAGAACCCGGTCTGTTATACCACCTCTGTCAGAGCCAGAGGCAAAGAGAAACCAAGGTGGCCTTACAGATCGAATGTCCGACGCTGGAAGTACGGAGCGACTCTCAAGTAAAGGCGACCTATCAATACGGCAGGATGAAGAACCGGAAATCACCCAAATGAACCCGGATGTTCCTGATCTACCATTTTTCAAACAGGACCAGTTTACGGATGTTGTATTACAGGTGAGTGGCTTGTTATATGTATGTATGTTCCATTAATGTCAAACCCCTTGCGGGGACCTAGACATGTTTTCCTGGGCATGCTTAGCCGACCATAGCAGTTAACCAGTGCTAAGCGATGTGTGTGAGGTGCATTGCTCAATGACACTACATACGTGGCCTGATTGAGTATCGAACCAGGACCGTTCGATTCCAAATCCGACGCTCTACCATTGGACCACAGACGCCACAGTCACACATGTCTATTAATTGATCAGTTAAATAAGCTGCGTCACAAAAATAGTCTGCTGTATGACACAGTGCGTTGCTAGCTCTTTGTGACGCCCTGGTCAAGCGGACCACAGCGAACGTTGTGACATAGCAAGTCACTCGCACCAGAAATAACGTTGCGACATAGCAGGTCAAACGGACAAGAAATAACGTTGCGAAACGTTGCGACATAGCAGGTCAAACGGACAAGAAATAACGTTGCGAAACGTTGCGACATAGCAGGTCAAACGGACAAGAAATAACGTTGCGAAACGTTGCGACATAGCTGGTCACATGGACCAGAAATAACGTTGCGGCATAGCAGGTCACATGGACCAGAAATAACGTTGCGGCATAGCAGGTCACATGGACCAGAAATAACGTTGTGGCATAGCAGGTCACATGGACCAGAAATAACGTTGTGGCATAGCAGGTCACATGGACCAGAAATAACGTTGTGGCATAGCAGGTCACATGGACCAGAAATAACGTTGTGGCATAGCAGGTCACATGGACCAGAAATAACGTTGTGGCATAGCAGGTCACATGGACCAGAAATAACGTTGTGGCATAGCAGGTCACATGGACCAGAAATAACGTTGTGGCATAGCAGGTCACATGGACCAGAAATAACGTTGTGGCATAGCAGGTCACATGGACCAGAAATAACGTTGTGGCATAGCAGGTCACATGGACCAGAAATAACGTTGTGGCATAGCAGGTCACATGGACCAGAAATAACGTTGTGGCATAGCAGGTCACATGGACCAGAAATAACGTTGTGGCATAGCAGTCGACGCGGACCAGAAGGAACGTTGTGACATAGCAGGTCTCGCGGACAAGAACGATCGTTGAGGCATAGCAGGTCTCGCGGACCAGAACGAACGTTGTGACATAGTAGGTCTCGCGTACCAGAACGATCGTTGTGACATAGCAGGTTTCGCGGACCAGAACGATCGTTGAGGCATAGCAGGTCTCGCGGACCAAAACGATCGTTGAGGCATAGCAGGTCTCGCGGACTAGAACGAACGTTGTGACATAGCAGGACTCGCGGACAAAACGATCGTTGTGACATAGTAGGTCTCGCGGACCAGAACGATCGTTGTGACATAGTAGGTATCGCGGACCAGAACGATCGTTGTGACATAGCAGGTATCGCGGACCAGAACGATCGTTGTGACATAGCAGGTCTCGCGGACCAGAACGATCGTTGAGATATAGCAGGTGTCGCGGACCAGAACGATCGTTGAGACATAGCAGGTCTCGCGGACCAGAACGATCATTGTGACATAGCAGGTCTCGCGGACCAGAACGATCTTTGTGACATAGAAGGTGTCGCATACCAGGACGAACGTTGTGACATAGCAGGTCCTGACCGAATTTGATTGCATACGTTGCTTTGTCCATGACAACGCGGTACCAAGTAATATACGGATATATATAATAACGGATATCAACCAGTTATCTACCAATATCAACCAGTTATCTACCATATCAACCAGTTATCTACCATATCAACCAGTTATCTACCATATCAACCAGTTATCTACCATATCAACCAGTTATCTACCATATCAACCAGTTATCTACCAATATCAACCAGTTATCAATTATTAGCATCAATTTCTTTGGCAAAGAACCCGCAGTATATAGAGCTGCAGTGTTTTCAGAATAACAAGCTAATGGCATATATATACATAAATACTTGTAGAAAATCAGTATGTGTTTTACGTTTATTTATCGTCTCTTCCGGTTGCCCATATGAGCGACGCCTCCTGAAGAGATTGGTCATTTTAGAATTTTGGAGGATACGTGCATTGCATTACGTGTACGGTGAAAAGCATCGACACAAGACCTCGATTTAAAGTCCGATCTGAAAGACTGTTGTTAATTTTATTATGGTCAGACTTGGGATCGAACCTGCGATTCTGGATTGCCAGTCCAGCGTGTTAACCACTGGACTACAGATCCGTCTGCGTAAAATCAGTGATTGATATGTATACTATGGAGCTAGATGAACCTAAATTATATTTTGATATTATTGGCATGCAGGTGGGAGGAAAAAAGTTATATACATGTCGTTCCTTGTTGGCTTATAATTCACCCGTCATGGCAAAGATTCTCAGTTCCGGATCAACGAAGAACAAAGATCTCGATCTTCCTGAGAAAGAGTTCGAAGATGTAGTAGAACTACTGGCATACATAGATCCACGTGTAGATTACCTTATTACAGGTGAGTAGTCTATCAATCACTGACATACATAGATCCACGTGTATATTACATTATTACAGGTGAGTAGTCTATCAATCCCTGACATAAATAGATCCACGTGTAGATTACCTTATTACAGGTGAGTAGTCTATCAATCCCTGGCATACATAGATCCACGTGTAGATTACATTATTACAGGTGAGTAGTCTATCAATCCCTGACATACATAGATCCACGTGTAGATTACCTTATTACAAGTGGGTAGTCTATCAATCCCTGGTATACATAGATCCCCGTGTAGATTACCTTATTACAGGTGAGTAGTACATCAATCCCTGACATACATAGATCCACGTGTAGATTACCTTATTACAGGTGAGTAGTCTATCAATCCCTGGCATAAATAGATCCACGTGTAGATTACCTTATTACAGGTGAGTAGTACATCAATCCCTGGCATACATAGATCCACGTGCAGATTACCTTATTACAGGTGAGTAGTACATCAATCCCTGGCATACATAGATCCACGTGTAGATTACCTTATTACAGGTGAGTAGTCTATCAATCCCTGGCATACATAGATCCACGTGTAGATTACCTTATTACAGGTGAGTAGTACACCAATCCCTGACATACATAGATCCACGTGTAGATTACCTTATTACAGGTGAGTAGTCTATCAATCCATGGCATACATAGATCCACGTGTAGATTACCTTATTACAGGTGAGTAGTACATCAATCCCTGGCATACATAGATCCACGTGTAGATTACCTTATTACCGGTGAGTAGTACATCAATCCCTGGCATACATAGATCCACGTGTAGATTACCTTATTACAGGTGAGTAGTACATCAATCCCTGGCATACATAGAACAACGTGTAGATTACCTTATTACAGGTGAGTAGTACATCAATCCCTGACATACATAGATCCACGTGTAGATTACCTTATTACAGGTGAGTAGTCTATCAATCCCTGGCATACATAGATCCACGTGTAGATTACCTTATTACAGGTGGGTAGTACATCAATCCCTGGCATACATAGATCCACGTGTAGATTACCTTATTACAGGTGAGTAGTCTACCAATCCCTGACATACATAGATCCACGTGTAGATTACCTTATTACAGGTGAGTAGTCTATCAATCCCTGACATACACAGATCCACGTGTAGATTACCTTATTACAGGTGAGTAGTCTATCAATCCCTGGCATACATAGATCCACGTGTAGATTACCTTATTACAGGTGAGTAGTCTATCAATCCATGGCATACATAGATCCACGTGTAGATTACCTTATTACAGGTGAGTAGTCTATCAATCCCTGGTATACATAGATCCACGTGTATATTACATTATTACAGGTGAGTAGTCTATCGATCCCTGGCATACATAGATCCACGTGTATAATACATTATTACAGGTGAGTAGTCTATCAATCCCTGGCATACATAGATCCACGTGTATATTACATTATTACAGGTGAGTAGTCTATCGATCCCTGGCATACATAGATCCACGTGTTGATTACATTATTACAGGTGGGTAGTCTATCAATCCCTGGCATACATAAATCCACGTGTATATTACATTATTACAGGTGAGTAGTCTATCGATCCCTGGCATACATAGATCCACGTGTAGATTACCTTATTACAGGTGAGTAGTACATCAATCCCTGGCATACATAGATCCACGTGTAGATTACCTTATTACAGGTGAGTAGTACATCAATCCCTGGCATACATAGATCCACGTGTAGATTACCTTATTACAGGTGAGTAGTACATCAATCCCTGACATACATAGATCCACGTGTAGATTACCTTATTACAGGTGAGTAGTCTATCAATCCCTGGCATACATAGATCCACGTGTAGATTACCTTATTACAGGTGAGTAGTACATCAATCCCTGGCATACATAGATCCACGTGTAGATTACCTTATTACAGGTGAGTAGTCTACCAATCCCTGACATACATAGATCCACGTGTAGATTACCTTATTACAGGTGAGTAGTCTATCAATCCCTGACATACACAGATCCACGTGTAGATTACCTTATTACAGGTGAGTAGTCTATCAATCCCTGGCATACATAGATCCACGTGTAGATTACCTTATTACAGGTGAGTAGTCTATCAATCCATGGCATACATAGATCCACGTGTAGATTACCTTATTACAGGTGAGTAGTCTATCAATCCCTGACATACACAGATCCACGTGTAGATTACCTTATTACAGGTGAGTAGTCTATCAATCCCTGGTATACATAGATCCACGTGTATATTACATTATTACAGGTGAGTAGTCTATCGATCCCTGGCATACATAGATCCACGTGTATAATACATTATTACAGGTGAGTAGTCTATCAATCCCTGGCATACATAGATCCACGTGTATATTACATTATTACAGGTGAGTAGTCTATCGATCCCTGGCATACATAGATCCACGTGTTGATTACATTATTACAGGTGGGTAGTCTATCAATCCCTGGCATACATAAATCCACGTGTATATTACATTATTACAGGTGAGTAGTCTATCGATCCCTGGCATACATAGATCCACGTGTAGATTACATTATTACAGGTGAGTAGTGTATCAATCCCTGACATACATAGATCCACGTGTAGATTACCTTATTACAAGTGGGTAGTCTATCAATCCCTGGTATACATAGATCCCCGTGTAGATTACCTTATTACGGGTGAGTAGTACATCAATCCCTGACATACATAGATCCACGTGTAGATTACCTTATTACAGGTGAGTAGTCTATCAATCCCTGGCATACATAGATCCACGTGTAGATTACCTTATTACAGGTGAGTAGTACATCAATCCCTGGCATACATAGATCCACGTGTAGATTACCTTATTACAGGTGAGTAGTACATCAATCCCTGGCATACATAGATCCACGTGTAGATTACCTTATTACAGGTGAGTAGTCTATCAATCCCTGGCATACATAGATCCACGTGTAGATTACCTTATTACAGGTGAGTAGTACACCAATCCCTGACATACATAGATCCACGTGTAGATTACCTTATTACAGGTGAGTAGTCTATCAATCCATGGCATACATAGATCCACGTGTAGATTACCTTATTACAGGTGAGTAGTACATCAATCCCTGGCATACATAGATCCACGTGTAGATTACCTTATTACAGGTGAGTAGTACATCAATCCCTGGCATACATAGATCCACGTGTAGATTACCTTATTACAGGTGAGTAGTCTATCAATCCCTGGCATACATAGATCCACGTGTAGATTACCTTATTACAGGTGAGTAGTACACCAATCCCTGACATACATAGATCCACGTGTAGATTACCTTATTACAGGTGAGTAGTCTATCAATCCATGGCATACATAGATCCACGTGTAGATTACCTTATTACAGGTGAGTAGTACATCAATCCCTGGCATACATAGATCCACGTGTAGATTACCTTATTACAGGTGAGTAGTCTACCAATCCCTGACATACATAGATCCACGTGTAGATTACCTTATTACAGGTGAGTAGTCTATCAATCCCTGACATACACAGATCCACGTGTAGATTACCTTATTACAGGTGAGTAGTCTATCAATCCCTGGCATACATAGATCCACGTGTAGATTACCTTATAACAGGTGAGTAGTCTATCAATCCATGGCATACATAGATCCACGTGTAGATTACCTTATTACAGGTGAGTAGTCTATCAATCCCTGGTATACATAGATCCACGTGTATATTACATTATTACAGGTGAGTAGTCTATCGATCCCTGGCATACATAGATCCACGTGTATATTACATTATTACAGGTGAGTAGTCTATCAATCCCTGGCATACATAGATCCACGTGTATATTACATTATTACAGGTGAGTAGTCTATCGATCCCTGGCATACATAGATCCACGTGTTGATTACATTATTACAGGTGGGTAGTCTATCAATCCCTGGCATACATAAATCCACGTGTATATTACATTATTACAGGTGAGTAGTCTATCGATCCCTGGCATACATAGATCCACGTGTATATTACATTATTACAGGTGAGTAGTCTATCAATCACTGGCATACATAGATCCACGTGTATATTACATTATTACAGGTGAGTAGTCTATCGATCCCTGGCATACATAGATCCACGTGTTGATTACATTATTACAGGTGGGTAGTCTATCAATCCCTGACATACATAGATCCACGTGTAGATTACCTTATTACAGGTGAGTAGTCTATCAATCCCTGGCATACATAGATCCACGTGTAGATTACATTATTACAGGTGGGTAGTACATCAATCCCTGACATACACAGATCCACGTGTAGATTACATTATTACAGGTGGGTAGTACATCAATCCCTGACATACATAGATACACGTATAGATTACCTTATTACAGGTGAGTAGTCTATCAATCCCTGGCATACATAGATCCACGTGTAGATTACCTTATTACAGGTGAGTAGTACATCAATCCCTGGCATACATAGATCCACGTGTAGATTACATTATTACAGGTGAGTAGTACATCAATCCCTGAGATACATAGATCCACGTGTAGATTACATTATTACATGTGGGTACTCTATCGATCCATGGTATACTGACATACATGGATCCAGGTTTTGCGTATCCGATTTAAATGTTTCGTAAAGTCCTCGCATGTCGTTCGAACCACGACACAGAAAAGTAAAGAATACGACATGAAAACAGCAATAAGGCGTGAAAACTCATCGATATTTGTTGAGATCTTTAATGAAGCAAACTAATTTCATTGAACACCAAGCCGTCACGTTTGTCTTGGAATGTTCAAAACAGACGTCACCTCTCGCGTACTGACCATAGCGGATTAAGGTCTAGTTGTGAACTAAACTTACGAACGTTAGCGGAATCGCCATGATGTACACATGACTCGGAAGCTGACGGGAGCAACTTAGTAACAACAGCAAGTACGCGCATGCTCGAGGAGAGGACTGGCAAATTGCCAATGAGATCGCAATGGACACCGCTAGTATATGTAGTTTGCATTGATTAGTTTATACAAATTTATTTTAGCTCGATTGCGAAACAAGTTCTTTCAACTTATATGAATCACTCTCGAGACCTCATTCCTGATGGAATCCATCGCCATGAAGGAGGGATGAAGAGGCAATGTGGAATTTAAATGCCTTGCCTAAGGGCACAATCGTAACGGCTCCAGCGGGGTTCGAACTCCGGACCTTTCGCACCTGAAGCGAACGCGCATCCACTGTGCTATCACGACTTCCACTTTGCATTGATTGAAACTCAGTCATGATAAGGATGGGGTAGACTGCACGTGACGGGTAATGGACGAGATATAGCATCAATTAGACATAGTAACATCTCTGGTGCATGATCGACAAGCTCACTGGCGACATTAAGTCGTATGTGTTCTGTTCACGCATTAATCATTTAATTAGGAACTTAACAATAGTTAAGGAACACCGTGTGATGACGTATAGGTGAGGCATTATGCGTCACAAATGTTTCCATTTAACAGTTTTATAGCCTTGTCAGTTGTATCAGCTGTTATAACGAATTTCATAGCACGACGATTTTGTGCATCGTACATCACACACCTGCCATCTGTGAAGCCAACGACATTCGCTTAATAAAATAACGTAAATGTAAATGGTTCGTCAACACCACCTTTTAAAACAGTTTCCAATTGCAATCATACTCAGTACAACATTCAACTCAATTCAATATTTTAATGTCCACTATAAATATGACATGATGGGCATATTCTGGATACACGTGATCCAAGGGATACATGGGATGCACGTGATACAAGGATACACGGGATACAAGGGATGCACGTGATACAAGGATACACGTGATACAAGGGATACATGGGATGCACGTGATACAAGGATACACGGGATACAAGGGATGCACGTGATACAAGGGATGCACGTGATACAAGGGATACATGGGATGCACGTGATACAAGGATACACGGGATACAAGGGATGCACGTGATACAAGGATACACGTGATACAAGGATACACGGGATACAAGGGATGCACGTGATACAAGGATACACGTGATACAAGGGATACATGGGATGCACGTGATACAATGATACACGGTATACAAGGGATGCACGTGATACACGTGATATAAGGGATACACGTGATACACGGGATACATGGGATGCACGTGATACAAGGATACACGGGATACAAGGGATACCCTTGTATCACGTGTATCACGTGTATCCTTGTATCACGTGCATCCCATGTATCCCTTGTATCACGTGTATCCCTTGTATCACGTGTATCCCTTGTATCACGTGTATCCCTTGTATCACGTGCATCCCTTGTATCACGTGTATCCTTGTATCACGTGCATCCCTTGTATCCCGTGTATCCCTTGTATCACGTGTATCCCTTGTATCACGTGCATCCCTTGTATCACGTGTATCCCTTGTATCACGTGTATCCTTGTATCACGTGCATCCCTCTCACCATTATTTTATCAAGGGGCAACGACTGTGTAAAACAAGCCAAAGAGTTTATTCACGAGACGGCTGTGAAGTACTTAATGATCCAACTTTATGTGTGTACGAGCTCGTGAACAAACTCTCCGTCCATGCTTGGCTTTGACTTAGGAACCTCTTATAAATATAACTATAACACATAGTAAGTGGGATAAAGCCGCGACTTTAATTGTTTATAACTCGTAGCATATGGCAAGTGAAAATTTTTTTTATATATATATACATGAAACCAATATACATTTACAATTGGTATTCATTTGCCCCAGTGGTAACTGCAAAGGAACAAATTAAGACAACAAACAATTCGCATCCCCGCATTCAATTCTCCAACGCGAAGACTGCAGATGAAAAATGGCTAAGAATGCGAACCATTCCTCATCTTTAGATAAAGAACTGGAGACATATTTTAACCAGTTTTAGTTGCCAAATGATACTTATTACTCGCTGTATGCTGCTGTTATGTACGCAAAACCGCCAGTGTACTACCATACTCCTATCTTGATAAGTTTTTATTATTATATTTCAATTATTTTGAAATAGCTTTTATTATGTTTCAGTTTTTGAAATAGCTCTCGTTACACATGTATTTCGGTATATTAATATGCAAAACTATATTCAAAATTGCATACATGCGTGAGTGTGGGCTCAGTGAAGGAATTTATCCGTTCACCGAGTAATGGGGCCCAGGGGGTAAGACTGCGCTGGCCGGTTATACATACTTACTAGTGGAAGAACCTACCTGAGGCTATCGCTTCAAGGGGGTCAAGCAATAGTTTTAATGCGACCCGTGTTAGAGGATTAGCAAAGGGGGATAAATACATGGATCTGCCTTTTTTAATTTTTCTTTTCGCAACCCTCGACAGAACATTTGTGTTTGTTTTTGGCCGAAAGGAAGCATTAACCTTGAAGCATATAAGCGCAGTCCTATCCCGGGGGCGTTAGCAGACATTTTTGTCAATGCCTTTGCCTCTAAGTTAAGAGAGTGGAATTGCATCACTCCTTAAACCAATATAAACCATGGACAACATCCGAGCGACAATGCTAGGCAACACAGTGTTATACCATCCAAGGCTAGACACTTTATGGTGTGTAATTCCCGTTACACGCATATAACTTTTGTTACATGCTCAGCAGATCTCTGACAGTATTTATCTTGTTTTTAGTATTTAACTTTTAGAAGTTTATAAATTATTACTACTTCGAATATGGGAGCTTATGCTACAGGTACTTTGACCAGCTTAGCAATTATATTAATCAAAATCATGTACATTTCTTTGATATATACAATGTATATTATACACTGGCGAGCTCGCGTCTACAACCATGCTAACTGCATCATAAAGTTTTACTTTAAAGCCGCGACAAGACTATCAGATAAGCACCGACTTGTTGCATTTAATAAGTCACCATATATTAATAGTTCTGTTTATGAATAATTGTGTCGTTTTGACCAACACATGTTTCTTGAAACTCGCTTGGCACCAGGATTCATACAACGTTTTTGATCAGGATCGAGCCGCTTCTAGTCTTTTTCACAAACACCCGTATTGTTTGGTATTCTAGGCTTTTTCGCAAACACCCATATTGTTTGGTATTCTAGGCTTTTTCGCAAACACCCGTATTGTTTGGTATTCTAGGCTTTTCTTTGCCTTAGTGTCTGCTCCGTATAGTGCGTCTCAAATCTTTCATGGTGCCAGGCATGTGACCGAAAATAAAGAGTGAAATTACATATTACAAACAGCAGTAAAGGTTATACTATTCCTCTTTGTATAGTTATGTAAATGAAGCTGATATCTGGGCGGGTGGGAGGGATAAGTATTTGTAAGAAGAACGATGTTATCACTGGCTGTTCCAGAATGAAAATGACCAAATATTGCCACATTTTGGAGAATGAAATTCACGCTTTTTAGCGACTCCAATACTCAGCTCTCCTAAGGGGGGGGGGATAACTGTTAATTAACCGAATATGAAATTGGTCATATTGTTACCATCATCACCTCCTAGAAGGTGACCATGGAGACGGGTGTACCCGTGAAAAATAACGGGATTTATTAGAAACAAAAAGCTCACATAAATCTACTTATTGTTTAACCTCTACATAAATGATCTTGCCATTTATTTGAAATCTTTTGGAAAAGGTATTGTCTGTGATAATGACACTATATGTATTATGATATATGCTGATCCACGGGATACAAGGGATGCACGTGATACAAGGATACACGGGATACAAAGATACACGGGATACAAGGGATGCACGTGATACAAGGATACACGAGATACAAGGATACACGGGATACAAGGGATGCATGTGATACAAGGATACACGTGATACAAGGATACACGTGATACAAGGATACACGGGATACAATGATACACGGGATACAAGGGATACACGTGATACAAGGTTACACGTGATACAAGGATACACGGGATGCAAGGATACGCGGGATACAAGGATACACGGGATACAAGGGATACACGTGATACAAGGGATACATGGGATGCACGTGATACAAGGATACAAGGGATGCACGTGATACAAGGATACACGTGATACAAGGGATACACGTGATACAAGGGATACACGTGATACAAGGGATGCACGTGATACATGGGATGCACGTGATACAAAGATACACGGGATACAATGGATGCACGTGATACATGGGATGCACGTGATACAAGGATACACGGGATACAAGGGATGCACGTGATACAAGGATACACGGGATGCACGTGATACAAGGATACACGTGATACAAGGGATACATGGGATGCACGTGATACAAGGATACAAGGGATGCACGTGATACAAGGATACACGGGATACAAGGGATGCACGTGATACAAGGATACACGTGATACAAGGGATACATGGGATACAAGGGATACACGGGATACAAGGATACACGTGATACAATGATACTGATACACGGGATACACGGGATACAAGGGATACACGGCATACAAGGGATGCACGTGATACAAGGATACACGGGATACAAGGGATACACGGGATACAAGGATACACGTGATACAATGATACTGATACACGGGATACAAGGGATACACGGCATACAAGGGATGCACGGGATACAAGGGATACACGTGATACAATGATACTGATACACGGGATACAAGGGATACAAGGGATACACGTGATACACGGGATACAAGGATACACGTGATGCACGGGATACAAGGGATGCACGTGATACAAGGGATACATGTGATACAAGGATACTGATACAAGGGATGCACGGGATACAAGGGATGCACGTGATACAAGGATACACGGGATACAAGGGATGCACGTGATACAAGGGATGCACGTGATACAAGGGATACACGTGATACAAGGATACACGGGATACATAGGATGCACGTGATACAAGGATACACGGGATACAAGGGATACATGGGATACAAGGGATACACGGGATACAAGGGATGCACGTGATACAAGGGATACACGTGATACAAGGATACACGGGATACATAGGATGCACGTGATACAAGGATACACGGGATACAAGGGATGCACGTGATACAAGGGATGCACGGGATACAAGGGATGCACGTGATACAGGGATACAAGGTATACACGGGATACAAGGATACACGGGATACATAGGATGCACGTGATACAAGGATACACGGGATACAAGGGATGCACGTGATACAAGGATACACGGGATACATAGGATGCACGTGATACAAGGGATGCACGTGATACAAGGATACACGGGATACAATGGATGCACGTGATACAAGGGATACACGGGATACATAGGATGCACGTAATACAAGGATACACGGGATACAAGTGATGCACGTGATACAAGGATACAAGGGATGCACGTGATACAAGGATACACGGGATACAAGGGATACACGGGATACAAGGATGCACGGGATACATAGGATGCACGTGATACAAGGATACAATGGATGCACGTGATACAAGGATACAAGGATGCACGTGATACAAGGATACACGGGATACATAGGATGCACGTGATACAAGGATACACGGGACACAAGGGATGCACGTGATACAAGGATACAATGGATGCACGTGATACAAGGATACAAGGGATGCACGTGATACAAGGATACAAGGGCTGCACGTGATACAAGGATACACGTGATACAAGGATAAACGCGATACATGGGATGCACGTGATACAAGGATACACGTGATACAAGGGATGTACGTGAATCAAGGATACACGCGATACAAGGGATGTACGTGATACAAGGGATACAAGGATACACGCGATACAAGGGATGTACGTGATACAAGGGATACACGTGATACAAGGATACACGGGATACAAGGAATGCACTTGATACAAGGAATACACGTGATACAATGATACACGGGATACAAGGGATGCACGTGATACAAGGGATACACGGGATACAAGGGATGTACGTGATACAAGGATACACGCGATACAAGGGATGTACGTGATACAAGGGATACAAGGGATAGACGTGATACAAGGATACACGGGATACAAGGAATGCACTTGATACAAGGAATGCACGTGATACACGTGATACAAGGGATGCACGTGATACAAGGGATGCACGTGATACTAGGGATGCACGTAATACAAGGGATGCACGTGATACAAGGGATACACGTGATACAAGGGATACATGGGATACAAGGGATGTACGTGATACAAGGATACACGGGATACAAGGGATGTACGTGATATAAGGATACACGGGATAGAAGGATACACGGGATACAATGATACAAGGGATACACGTGATACAAGGGATACATGGGATACATGGGATACAAGGGATACAAGGGATGTACGTGATACAAGGATACACGGGATACAAGGGATGTACGTGATATAAGGATACACGGGATACACGGGATAGAAGGATACACGGGATACAATGATACAAGGGATACACGGGATACAAGGATACATGGGATACAATGATACAAGAGATACACGGGATACAATGATACAAGGGATACACGGGATACAATGATACAAGGGATACACGGGATACAAGGATACACGGGATACAATGATACAAGTGATACACGGGATAGAAGGATACACGGGATACAATGATACAAGGGATACACGGGATAGAAGGATACACGGGATACAATGATACAAGGGATACACGGGATACAAGGATACATGGGATACACGGGATATTGTGTGTTTCTATGTATGTTTTAAATGTTTGTTATAACACATGTCACTATAATAAACAATTGACTTACTTACTTACTTACCCAATCATTATATAAAACAGCTTATAGCTCATCTATAAAGCATTTCCAATATGCAGACAGTTTGTCATGATGTTACATGTGTATGTATATTTACGAACATGTCTGTTAAGTGGAAGTCGTGATAGCGCAGTGGATGCACGTTCGCTTCATGTGCGAAAGGTCCGGAGTTCGAGCCCCATTGGAGCCGTTACGATTGTGCCCTTAGGCAAGGCATTTAAATCCCACGTTGCCTCTTCTCTCTCCCTCGTGACGATGGATTCCATCAGGAATTTGCATTGGCTGTTTGCATTGTGCCCGACTTGGATGTTTGCATTGTGCAATATTTGACCGTTTGCATTGTGCAATACCTGGCTGTTTGCATTGTGCAATATTTGACCGTTTGCATTGTGCAATATTTGACCGTTTGCATTGTGCAATACCTGGCTGTTTGCATTGTGCAATATTTGACCGTTTGCATTGTGCAATACTTGGCTGTTTGCATTGTGCAATATTTGACCGTTTGCATTGTGCAATACCTGGCTGTTTGCATTGTGCAATATTTGACCGTTTGCATTGTGCAATATTTGACCGTTTGCATTGTGCCCGACTTGGATGTTTGCATTGTGCAATATTTGACCGTTTGCATTGTGCAATACCTGGCTGTTTGCATTGTACAATACTTGGCTGTTTGCATTGTGCAATACTTGGCTGTTTGCATTGTACAATACCTGGCTGTTTGCATTGTACAATACTTGGCTGTTTGCATTGTACAATACTTGGCTGTTTGCATTGTGCAATACCTGGCTGTTTGCATTGTACAATACTTGGCTGTTTGCATTGTACAATACTTGGCTGTTTGCATTGTGCCCGACTTGGATGTTTGCATTGTGCAATATTTGGCTGTTTGCATTGTACAATACTTGGCTGTTTGCATTGTGCAATACTTGGCTGTTTGCATTGTACAATACTTGGCTGTTTGCATTGTGCAATATTTGACCGTTTGCATTGTGCAATACCTGGCTGTTTGCATTGTGCAATACATGGATGTTTGCATTGTGCAATATTTGGCTGTTTGCATTGTGCAATACTTGGCTGTTTGCATTGTGCAATATTTGGCTGTTTGCATTGTGCAATACTTGGCTGTTTGCATTGTGCAATACTTGGCTGTTTGCATGGTACAATACTTGGCTGTTTGCATTGTACAATACTTGGCTGTTTGCATTGTACAATACTTGGCTGTTTGCATTGTACAATACTTGGCTGTTTGCATTGTACAATACTTGGCTGTTTGCATTGTACAATACTTGGCTGTTTGCATTGTACAATACTTGGCTGTTTGCATTGTACAATACTTGGCTGTTTGCATTGTACAATACTTGGCTGTTTGCATTGTACAATACTTGGCTGTTTGCATTGTACAATACTTGGCTGTTTGCATTGTACAATACTTGGCTGTTTGCATTGTACAATACTTGGCTGTTTGCATTGTACAATACTTGGCTGTTTGCATTGTACAATACTTGGCTGTTTGCATTGTACAATACTTGGCTGTTTGCATTGTACAATACTTGGCTGTTTGCATTGTACAATACTTGGCTGTTTGCATTGTACAATACTTGGCTGTTTGCATTGTACAATACTTGGCTGTTTGCATTGTACAATACTTGGCTGTTTGCATTGTACAATACTTGGCTGTTTGCATTGTACAATACTTGGCTGTTTGCATTGTACATACTTGGCTGTTTGCATGGTACAATACTTGGCTGTTTGCATGGTGCAATACTTGGCTGTTTGCATTGTACAATACTTGGCTGTTTGCATGGTACAATACTTGGCTGTTTGCATTGTACAATACTTGGCTGTTTGCATTGTACAATACTTGGCTGTTTGCATTGTACAATACTTGGCTGTTTGCATTGTACAATACTTGGCTGTTTGCATGGTACAATACTTGGCTGTTTGCATGGTACAATACTTGGCTGTTTGCATTGTACAATACTTGGCTGTTTGCATTGTGCAATACTTGGCTGTTTGCATTGTGCAATACTTGGCTGTTTGCATTGTACAATACTTGGCTGTTTGCATGGTACAATACTTGGCTGTTTGCATTGTACAATACTTGGCTGTTTGCATTGTACAATACTTGGCTGTTTGCATGGTACAATACTTGACTGTTTGCATTGTACAATACTTGGCTGTTTGCATTGTACAATACTTGGCTGTTTGCATTGTACAATACTTGGATGTTTGCATGGTGCAATATTTGACCGTTTTTCATACCCAACATTTGATTTCAAAGTAAATCTTTAAACTAAACTTAATAAAATTTTTGTTACATAATTCTCAATAACATGCATGATAGTTTAGTCATACACTGCATGCTTGCATATTATTATGTTGATGACGTAATGGCATGTTTTTGCATGTTATGTACTATGTTTTACATGTCTCTGTAGTTATACTATTACGCAATGCATACTGTCATTTATTATTAAATGACATATTTCAATTCAATTGGAATTTGTGTTTCTTCATTTTGTTCCGGGAAATCAAACCGAGTAGATGTACCAACAGCTAGGCGGCTGACATAAAACAGCTTACAGCTTGCCTATGTAATGAGCAATAAACGTATATCAATAATTCAACGTTTATATCTTTTAAGAAGTTTTTTGAATTTATTAATACTTTATATACGCCGTAATTGCAATGAATGAATGTTCACTTGATACATAACCGTCACATTTATAGCACTGTCAAGAGCATAATGAGAAACAGTTGGCAGTTACTGCCCCTGAATACTCCTAAAAGTTAGGTGATCCTCTTAATTGATTTCCTCTATTTTTATCGTTGCTTCATTTGCACCACATGCTATTCATTTCAACCGTTTTCTTAACTTAATCACGAAAGCTCGACAGATATCCTACAGAATATACAATGGGTGCTTCACTGTAAACATTAGTTATCAATGCTTTGTTTGTTGCTAATAGACGGAAATGTCAAATAAGACATTAATAAGTGTCGAAAGACAATCAAATGTGACATTGCGTAAACACCATTCGTATTAATGAAATAACTATGCACCATGAATATTAATTTACTCTCCAGCGAATATGGCGTCTGCTAGGAAGAATAATGTACTCTGAGAATATGGAACACACGCACACACTTCCGGGACTTGAATAATAGTATTAATAACGATTATTGTGACATGAGACATGCATTCTCTCCTCTCTTATCTTCTTATCACCTTCTTCTCATTTACATGCTATTTTCTCTCGCTCTCTCACTCACTCACTCACTCACTCACTCACTCACAATCCATTATATTATGATATTCTTTATTAATGTTTAACATGTAGTTATTTTCACATGTATTCATGTTTCAACGTTCCTAACTCTATAACACAATTGCAAAAGCCAAGCGAAATACATGCTATCTTTGCAGAGGAGACGAATTATATACTGTCTTCCATTCTAATCCTTTTTCTGTATTCTGATTATGTGTGATGTATGCATTGTTCAATATGTATTATATTGGGAAATAAAATATGTTTAAACTAACACGCTTCCGGGATTATGATCGGGTAGCATGTAGCTAGGTAATCCCGGAAACACGAAATACACCTAATGAAAGCAACTGGCTCTCTGGGTTAGGATCGGGTAGTGTTATTAATGAATCCGGAAAACACGAACGACAACTTGTTCCCTCAAGTTAAGATCTGGATGTCTATTGTCAGTTAATCCTGAAAAACACGTATTTTGTATACAAATTTATTTTAGCTCGATTGCCAAGCAAGTTATTACAACTTATATTAATCACTCTCGAGACCTCATTCCTGATGGAATCCATCGCCACGAGAGAGAGAAGAGAAATTTAAATGCCTTGCCTAAGGGCACAATCGTAACGGCTCCAGTGGGGCTCGAACTCCGGACCTTTCGCACTCGAAGCGAACGCGCATCCAAAGCGCTATCACGACTTCCACCTTGTCAATCAATAACTATATGTACTTGTTTCAAATGAATACTCTCTTTATCTTATTGGTGTTCTAACTTACAGTTCATGATTAAAACGTTTACTTACCATTATTTCAAATTAAAATTAAAATGTTATAGTTAAAATATTAAAACAATGTCATATTGTAACTGCAATAAGTACCTTGCTATAGGAGAAGACCTCTATAAGCTATAGCTTTCGGTTCTAATCCTGTTTTCATTCGTGTATCTAAATTGTGTGTAAAATGTATATTTGTATATGTTGTATTTTTTTTGTTTGAACTATAGTTCATAGTTAATACAAAATTATTTTAGCTCGATTGCGAAACAAGTTCTTACAACTTATATTAATCACTATCGAGACCTCAGTCGTGATGGAATCCATCGCCACGAGGGAGAGAGAAGAGGCAACGTGGAATTTAAATGCCTTGCCTAAGGGCACACTCGTAACGGCCCCAGCGGGGCTCGAACTCCGGACCTTTCGCACCTGAAGCGAACGCGCATTCACTGTACTATCACGACTTACACTTGTTTGAAATAAATATATTTAAACTAATACTTAGGTCCGCCTCCGTGGTCGAGTGGTTAAGGTCGCTGACTTGTATACCACTGTAACCTATCATCACTGATGCTCACAGGTTCGAGCCCCGCTCAGGCCGTGTCTCATTTATATGAAAAAGTTGGCAGTTTCTTACGGAGGTTGGTGCACCCAAGTACTGGTTAACCGCTGGAGCCTGCCCAGGAAAGGTGTTGTTAGGTAAACTGCCCGCCGGCGATATAGCCCAAAATGGTGCTGATGCAGGCGTAAAACCCGAAATATAACATAACATATTAAACTAATACTTCAGTTTCGTATTTTACAGAACAATCCGCCATTGCACTACTTCCGCTTGCGGATGAATATGACATCATCAGCCTGAAAAAACTGTGCGAGAAGACGATAATCCAGTCTTTCCGGCAGATGAAAAGAGGAAAGAAACCTGGCTCAATCCCGGTTGAAATAAGTTTGGAATACTTACACATGGCTGACAAATATGAATTTCCAGGACTACGAAACCTGATCACCGATGAATTTGTTAATAACGAAGACCCAAACGCAACAAAGTCCTTGCTGGAGTCAGCTCTGATCTCCGAACACGTGAAACTAACTGTACTCGATAAGAAGGTAGAGAAAGTGCACTTTGAGCTAGATAAAGAACGCAGAGAGAGGACGGCTATTGAGACCAAACTCGGTGATTATGGAAATAAACGCTTCCGGCGACCTCTGCTAGATTAGGACAGCCATCAGATTGAACCGTTGATCCGCAACACAATTAATGGTTTGCGGTGAAATATAATGACAGATGAATTCGCTGAATTATAATGCTATTATATAACATTGTGTGATTTAAGTATCATTGAACTATATCGAGCTGTGTTTGCTCAGTAAATTAGTTTAGCTTTTATCTGTACTCTATAAATATATCCTATATTTTGTTTCGGCAAGTGTGTTTGTGGAATTTGTATTACTAGCTTGAATTTACTTCAGACATCGGCATATTCAGTCGATTTTAGGTCACAGTAAAGGCATAATAGATTTTATATAGCCTTGAAATTATATGTAGTGAAATGCATCAGCCTTGTTGGTGTAGTGGTAATATAGAATGTTTGTGGCGTCGATGGTACAGGGTTCGATCCTCAATAAAGGTATATGTTTTTGTCTTTTTTAATATTTAAAATTTATATAAATATGCAACAAACTTCATGAAATTCTTACAGCTGATTGTGCGGCAGCTCAACGGATACTGCCAGTGAAGACGGAATAGAGATTTAAATTGTTAAACATTGAAATGAAATGTAATAGTATTACATATATATAGACTGCATACTATAAAATAAAACCATGAAATAAACAATAAAGTAAATGAAAATGAATAAATATAAAACTTTTAGCAACCCCAAAATTGGAAAATATCTTTTATTCATTAATAACTCGAATACAAAATATCATTTTAGATGACAAAAATGTGTTGTACCTAATAAAATGAACATTATAGTTTTCTAAATGTAGACTCATGAGTTTCCTCATTGTACAATGTTTCGAACTCACACTGTACTGTGGTATTGTACCGCAGTGAGAAGTACAAGCACCGCAGACCGCTCGGCTATTACCACCTTGAATTGTGAAATCAATTTTATTCAATTAAACTGTAAAAATCTATAGCAAATGAAGCGTGTAATTATGATAATGTATCAACTAAATTTACTTGCAATATATGTTATATATTTATTTATTTATTTATGTCTCATCAATGTACAACAATAACAGAACAACATTAAAATAATACATGGTATAGTACATTGCCACTCATAAATGAGTTACAAGAGACGGTATTTATCAAAGTATAAAACACATCACATTATGCAGTTGTAATAATATAGTATGATATAACACATGTATATACATACATGTATTTGTAAACAACACATGATAAATCTGAATAGCCTACGCTAATCTAGCCTAAAATAAGCTTACAATCAAAATGATATCATAAAATGCTGATGATTGTATGAGAACACTATTGCGCATATTAAAAAATGTTTTGAAAAAGCAAATATCAACTCTGATCAGATCAGAATTAAACTGATTAGCATAGACTATTCAGCTGGTATTAAAATACATTGGATTATTAAGACAAATTGAAGCATTATGTACAAAGGTAATAATAACGTCTTTGTTGAATATTAAAACAGGTTATGGCACTTAATCTCATAATTTCTGTGTTAGAATATATTAGAATATATTAGCTTATCATTTGGAGAAAGAGCAGCAAAGTAAAAGTTCATCTGTGTTGCTTTCTTAAATAGGATTTGTCTTAAATCTTGATACAGCATATATTCCAAAATCACATGGGCCTCAGTTTCAATACAATTGTCACAAAAGGGACATATACGATTTTCTAATGACACATTTTCATATCTACCTGTCTCTAGTCTCAATGGTGCTACACCACATCTATATTTAGCAAACGCTGCTCTATGGCGTAAAGAAAGTATAAGTTTGCAATATTCTTCTGTTTTATATTCTGATTTGAATAAACAATACGTTCGTAATTTATTTCTGCCGGAAGGGCCGACAATATTATTAATATGTGTATACCACATTGCCTTAAATTCATTCATAGCAGCAGCTTTGACTTTACATACAGATGAAGAAGGAATAGGATGCGACATATTTAATGGAAATTCTACTCCCAGTTCTAATATACGTTTCTGAAAACCAATGTTTACAACGCAAAGAAGCACAATGCAATTCGTTTATTTAATCGTGATGCGTTGGTGATTGAAAATCTTTTGTAGTGCCTAACTGTATACTCAAGTTGGCGAATATATGACGGATCCCACCCCATCTCTCCTAGCAAAGCAGCATTTGGTGTATATTTACCAACACCTAAGAAAAATCTGATAGCTCTATTTTGGACAGCAGTAATACAAGACTATTGTTCATAACCCCAAATACATGCACTGTAACCAATCACTGGCCATACCATAGAATCATATAATTTTGTAAATACTGCAGTTTACATCTTGCAATCAATAGACCAAGAGCTCTGCTTGCACTCTGGGCAACATGTTTAGCTGTTGCTTCAAAATCAAGATGTTCAGTCATTAACATACCAAGATACATGTATGTTTCTACTATTTTCTGGACAGTGTTGCCACATTTAAATATAAAGTTTGTCTTTGGACTAGACTGTTTACGAAAATGTACAATATTACTTTTATCATTATTGACAAGCATGTCATTTCTATTGCACCAGTCATGCATTTAACAGCAATTGTAAGTTATGCTCAGATTCGGCAAGTAGCACAATATCATCAGCATATATCATAATACATATAGTGTCATTATCACAGACAATACCTTTTCCAAAAGATTTCAAATAAATGGCAAGATCATTTATGTAGAGGTTAAACAATAATGGTGAGAGTATGCACCCTTGACGAAGACCACAATTTACATCGAATCAATCGGTATGCAGGCTGTTAACACGGACATAAGAAGAAACGGATGAATAAAGTGACTTTATGGTTAAATATAGTTTTCCTGAAACACCAATATCCGTCAGACGTTTCCATAATTTAGATCTATTAATGAAATCGTATGCTTTCCGGAAATCAATAAAGGCGCAGTAAGTAGATGTATTGTTCTTTTTCCTGGTATCAATTAAACTTGCTAAAGATGAAATATGATCAACCGTACTTCTGTTCTTTCGGAAGCCATTCTGTTCATCCGTTATCTTGTTGTTATCTTCTGACCATTTCGTCAGTCTACCATTAATAATTGAGCAGTATATTTTATACAAAGATGACGCTAATGATATACCCCTGTAAGACAATGTTATATGTATATATACTATACGCCTTATATTGATATAAACTATCAAATAGTTAGTCTACTATATATGCATTCACAGTTATACAAGGCGTGGCCGAGTGGTTAAGATCGTTGACTTCAAATCACGTATCCATCATCACTGTAGGTTTGACTCCCACTGGGTATGTCGAATTGTTTCAAGTGATGGATATATCCAGCTGGCTAGCGGAATATTAGTGTTTCTACCCGGGTACCGGTCCATTTGTGCCTGGAATACTCTGGTACCCGTCCGTGCCTGGAATACTCTGGTACCCGTCCGTGCCTGGAATACTCGGGTACACGTCCGTGCCTGGAATACTCGGGTACACGTCCGTGTCTGGAATACTCGGGTACCCGTCCGTGTCTGGAATACTCGGGTATCCGTCCGTGCCTGGAATACTCGGGTACCCGTCCGTGCCTGGAATAATTGGGTACCCGTCCGTGCCTGGAATACTCGGGTACTCGTCCGTGCATGGAATACTCGGGTACCCGTTCGTGCCTGGAATACTCGGGTACCCGTCCGTGCCTGGAATACTCGGGTACCCGTCCGTGCCTGGAATACTCGGGTACTCGTCCGTGCCTGGAATACTCGGGTACCCGTCCGTGTCTGGAATACTCGGGTACTCATCCGTGCCTGGAATACTCGGGTACCCGTTCGTGCCTGGAATACTCGAATACACGTCCTTGCCTGGAATAATTGGGTACCCGTTCGTGCCTGGATTACTGTATTCTACCCCGGGTGTCCGTCCGTGCCTGGAATACTGTAGCTGTAATGAAGAAGTGTAGACGTTGTGTGGGTACTTACAATGGAATATAAGCTATACGGTTACCCGGTGCATGACATATTGTGTGTATTTACACATGGTAGTGATATTGCCTTTTGAAGTATAATAGTATGGTTGCTTCCATTGAGCAGGCTGCACTAACGTGAAAATGGCGTCGACTTATTTGCCGCCTTCCACAGTACATCTTCTAAAATCAAATTGCTAAGATCTCGTCAAAATGGCCTCATTAGACAGGATCGTAGCTAGTCATTGTTAATGTGTAGGCCCGACTAATAAATTGAACACCGACGGTACGGTGGTGCTGTAGGCGCATGGGGGCAAGTTCACGCAGGAACACTTTTATTCCTGGAACGTCAATGGTGCACTCTAACGCATTTGAACGTACGTCTTAGACGTTCATATTTCGATATATTTTGAGATGTCAAAGTGTCATATTGACTACAACAAATATACGCTGGCGTCGTGAGATCTGCGAGAGCTGATCTAGATTATATACCATACATACATGCTAATACACAATCCAATTGTTATTGCATTTTTGGCCTATTTTGGGTTTTAATTTTCTGGACAATGTACAGGCCCGGACCGTCAGCGCCGTATTGTAGCTACGCCCCTGTGCCCGAGGTTATAACACTGTTCTCAGATCTCGAACTCGAGCTCAACTGATTTGATTGGTTGATTCTGAGTTTTACTGCCAGTTGAACCAACCAGAAGCTTGAAACTGAGTTTGAGATAGGAGAAAGGTATTATAACCTCGAGGCCTGGTATGTATCCGTACAAAGCCTATGCTATATTGTGGCAATTCCATAGTTCTGTATCCACTCATTCGAGTTTTGCACAGCACCATATTGACCATATATTGCCTTGTGTCATCAGCTGTGTGGATTAGAACAAATATATTCTGAAATATAGCAATGAAATGGATAATATACCAACTTAGTTTATACACATTATTTTTGCTCTATTGCCAAACAAGTTCTTACAGCTTATATTAATCACTCGAGAGACCTCATTCCAGATCCATCGCTATGAGGGAGAGAGAAGCCGCAATGTGGAATTTAAATGCATTACCTAAGATACACAATCGTAACGGCTCCAGCTGGGCTCGAACTCCGGGAATTTCGCACCTGAAGAGAATCACAGCGCTATCACGACTTCCACGTCTTCCAACTTGTCTAGCGGTATGCATACAACTGCATGTGCTGTATAATAATCGCTTTTCATGACGATTGAGTTTATCCAACAATGCATGGACGTGGAAACATAATTAGTAAAGGCTCTCGATTCCTTTAATTTTATTTTACATACCTGACAGTTGGAGTAATAATAACTTATTCCAAAGACAGATGGACACAGTTTGATCAATCTACGATCACTAACATAACCGATAAGCCATGTTTACTAACTGGTTGTATTGTCTTGGTCTCAAATTCCCGCGTCTATAAATAACTCATTGTGGACATGTCATCAAAATATAAATTATGCACGCGTAGACAATCTGCAAACCCGCAATGCGCACATGTCATTAATTAGTTCATCGCACTGTGGCATTATCTGACGAACGAGGAGGACACAACTTTATTTTTAGAAGTACAGCTATAAAGAGGTTTTTGTAGTATTGCAACCTTATATTAATAACAGTACATCACTGTGTTGGTGATATATGGGTCTTTGGTTCGCGTCTTGGCGTGGTAGGATGACAAGCAGGTGGTCTCGTGTTGCATTAGTGCTATCGTTTAATGTATGCCTTTTTGAGTTATTTCTTTCTTATCTTGCAATAATCAGTCATTTTGTTTAATTATACATAAATGTGACGTGCTTGTGTGGGTTTCTTTTAATGTTGTTAAAAAGTGTGGCCCAAACCATTTGTATTATCATGCTATATGTGTGTATGTTATATAATGATGAATTCAATAAAATATGATTTAATAAATCTAAATCACATGCCGTGAGTAAAAGCTATAAATATGTGAATGTACACTTGATTTTAGTGTAGAATAAGCAGGACAAAGCCAACAGAAACATAGATATCTGGTGTATATATATACATACATAATAGATGAGCTTCCACGTGTTGCTGAATACTCTACTTAACATGTAGTGTTTCTTTAATTAATATGTTTTCTATGTCATTGTATACAAATAAAGTAAAGTGTTTGTTTATTATAGTGTCACCTCTATTTAAAGGACCAGCCATTTCTGACTTATGCGACACCTCTTTTTTATGAACATCAGTACTTCCCGAATCCTATGCTTGTGTACTAGACGACAGGCTGGTGGTAGGCAATCGGTAACCATTATCTAACTAGCTGGCGGCTCACCAACCGGCCATATCAGAACGAACCCCTGACGAGATTCAGTATATATGTTGATGGACTTATTTGTATTAGCCATGTGTTATGTAACTCCCTCGTAAAATAAAGTCTTAAATTATTATTATTATTATTAATCATTGTTTTCAAGTGATATATTTCAGACTTTGTTTGGTAACAGTGTGCACGTGATCGTTGAACCTCTCCGTGTGCAGCCATGTTAGACTATGATTTATTATGTGGGGCTCGGATCTAGTAAATGTACAATTTACACAAATATTTACATACATGTATGAAAAAGGATTAGAACCGAAAGCTATAGCTTATAGAGGTCTTCTCCTATAATTAGATGCATATTGTAATTACGGTATGACAGTGTTTTAATCGTTTCTTAACTATTAATTACAATCTGAAAAAAAGTATATATTAGCCAAACTGTACACTATCATCTCAATAATATAACGAGATTATTAATGTGATAGAAATACTCATAGGTATTAAATTAGAAAGTTGAAATTGAGAATGACTCAGAGGATAGGGGAAAGGATAGATGGAGGAACATGATGCTCGGATTTGACAGACATACATCAGTATCCCTTTGACGCAGTACGCATGCCCGAATAAAAATAGACTCGTTTTAAAATAGAGTTCCTTAATTATTGTAGGTCAGATGTGCCGAACCATTTCCAATAATACATCCTACAAGTCATAGGAGTACATGCATTTGTACACCGATTTTCATCGGGTCCCCCCCCCCCAGTAGCCTAGTCTTCAAACGGAGGTCTTTCCGACACACTTTTCAACTTTAACACAATGTGCAGTTTCACTTATTGTCTTATATCTATTATACATATATATATAGGTATATCTTTTGTTTGCATTTGATTTGTGTATATGTTGATCGAGGGCCTCGTGGTAAGTTAACTATTGTTAAATGAGTTTTCTCGTAAAATAAAGTCTTTATTATTATTATTATTATTATATTTAGGCTATAAAATAATCGTCTCCATATATTTCAACAGGTAAACGGATGCAAAGGCATATGTAACTTATTTATAGAGTGTTTAAATGTTCAGTTTCTAAATAGCTTAGTAAAATCCACATGCCACTTCTTTGACGTCTCTAAATGGAAACGTAGGTCATGTCAGGAAAACAAAACGAAAAACCATATATAACATTAAGACATTTGCAGATGTTCATGTTTAAATGTTCAGTTTCTAAATAGCTTATTAAAATGCACATGCCATTTCTTTGACGTCTCTAAATGGAAACGTAGGTCATGACAGGAAAACAAAACGAAAAACCATATATAACATTAACACACGCAATATAACATTAAGACATTTGCTGATGTTCATGTCTTACTAACATTTGATTCATGAGTTTGTGTGTGTTTTTCGTTTATTTATCGTCGCTACCGGTTGCCCATATGAGCGACGCCTCCTAAAGAGATTAGTCATGTTAGAGTTTTGAAGGATAGTGCAATGATACAGACATATGTCTATTCCAGAGTTTCCTCTTGTTCTTGTACGTGCACAGTATAAAGCACCGACACGAAACATCGGCTTAAAGTCTCATCTGAAAGACTGTTAATTTATTAGGGACAGACGGGGGATCAAACCTGCGATCCCTGGATTACGTATCCAGCGTGTTAGCCACTGGACCACAGATCCGTCTGTTTTGATTAATGAGTAGAAATCTTTACCTTTAAAGCAGCATTACATCGTAATAAAGGATGTTTTGGGTAAAATATAAATACTAATGTGTGTGTGTTTACAAAAATCGAAATAGTCGCTCAGAAACGATAAAATTCCAATAAATTTAAACCGCCGTATACGCGAATGTGTTTATCAAAACACGACATGTAAACACGCACAAGGCGCATGCGTGAAACAACAGAGGATGTAGAAAACAACGTATATATTTTGAACATGAAATACTATCTATCTATCTTCCTCTAATTTCGAACCCCTCGCGGGGATGTAGAAATGTCCCTAAAAGACTTAGCTAACAGAGGTATGAATCAACATATCAAGTTATTTAATTAAAAAAGACAACGTGGGGACAAATGGGGTCGATGCATTCTGAATGTAAACAAGTGCGGACGATGCGTTCCAGTTGTAAACAAGTGTGTGACCGATCGACTCGGAAAGTCCTACTTTCGGTTTCGAGTTTCCTTTATCACAAAAAAAACACTGTTTACCAAATGAACATAAGCATACAAAGTATAATGTTAGTATATGTAGCAGCATTGCTACCCATACGTAAAAGTCAAATTTTCCAAATATATTTTATTTCATATGATGTAATGCTGCTTTAAGTTAATACGTCTTAGCTCATTTAAGGTGCAATTAGCAACAATATCCCATGCTGTCTGTAATTGTCTACGTTTCTCTATGTTTCATGTGCAACATGTCACGATGCAAACAAAATGATAAATTAGCCAATTTTCCGAAATAAAAACCAATTCTGTGAATATGTTATATAGATACAGCCACAGGATGTTGTCATTTCACAAATATAGTATACTAGTTTTTATACTTCCTAAAATATCAGTATTTGAATAATGACGTTGGCTTGTGCACTGTATGAATTATTCATAATGTGTATTATAAACGTTATCCATTAGTCACAAACAAGACGTGTGTGTGCGTGTGCGTGTGCTATACGTTTATTTATCGTCGCTACCGGTTGCCCATATGAGCGACGCATCCTTAAGATATTAATCATGTTAGATGTTTGAAGGTTAGTGCAATGATACAGACATATACCCATTCCAGAGTCTCCTATTGTTATATTACGTGCACGGTGTAAAGCACCGACACAAGACCTCGGTTTAAAGTTCCATCTGAAATTCCATCTAATTTTATTAGTGACAGACGGGGGATCGAACCAACCTGTGATCCCTGGATTACCAGTCCAGCGTGTTACCACTAGACTACAGATCCGCAAGACGACCAACTCAAATAGCTATTACTTCAATGTACCTTTATGGGCCGAGTGGTTACGGTTGTCGACTTCAAATCACTTGCTACTCACCTTTGTACTCACCTTGTTCTAATCCAACTGGGGATGTGAGGAAGCTCATCAGACGGTGTTCGTATGGTCGGTGTGCTTCCCGGTTGCCCGTACCAAATTACTGCATGGAACTAAAACTGGTGTATTCACCAACCCTATAACTGCCGTCATCGAGGCTCGAGCCATGCAATCTATGATGCCGGTGCGAAGGTCACAGTCAAATACAAACATAGTATTTACATTATTCTATTTCACTGTAACAATAGATGGAATATAAGTCTTACAGTGAAGCTGATGGAATATAAGTCTTACAGTGAAGCTGAATAACTGTTATTGAATATTTTCGTAATATCTGTTATTTCTAATGTAATGTAAATTATAATGTAACGTTATTTCTAATGTAGTGTAAGCTATAATGTAACGTTATGTCTAAGGTAATGTAAATTATAATGTAACGTTATGTCTAATGTAATGTAAATTATAATGTAACGTTATTTCTAATGTAATTTAAATTATAATGTAATGATATTTTTAATGTAATGTAAATTATAATGTAACGTTATTTCTAATTTAATGTAAAATATAATGTAATGATATTTTTAATGTAATGTAAATTATACTGTAATGATAAGTCTAATGTAATGATAATACTAATGTAATGTAAATTCTAATGTAATGAAAATTCTAATGTAATGTTAATTATAATATGATGTTGATTCTAATGTAATGTTATTTATAATGTAATATTATATATAATGTAAAGTAAATTATAATGTAATGTAAATTATAATGTATGTAAATTCTAATGTAATGTAAATTCTAATGTAATGTATACACATGTATATTATCTCGTGTAACTTTATATACAGTGGCCAATGATGTATAGTATATTTTATGCTTTAAACCGTTTGTTTGTCTACACTGATGAGATATAAATAAATGAAATAATATACAATGCAGCTAACAGACGGATATGTAGTCCAGTGGTAACACCCTGACTGGTAATCCAGGGATCGCAGGTTCGATCCCCCGTTTGACCCTAATAAAATTAACAGTCTTTCAGATGGGACGTTAAACAGAGGTCTCGTGTCGGTGCTTTACACCGTGCACGTAAAAGAACCAGCGGAGACTCTGGAATGGGTCTCTGTCTGTATCATTGCACTATCCTCCACAATCTAAAATAACTAATCTCTTCAGGAGGCGTCGCTCATATGGGCAACCGGTTGCGACGATAAATAAATGTAAAACACAATGCAGCTAATGGCTAAGAACATGCATTCCTTCCACCAAAAGGAAAGGGATTCGAACAAGTTACTATGTAACTTTTCCCCCAAACATAACTGTGCTGTTGCAACTGTTCCTATGTTATGTACCATTCTTGAATAACATATTGTTTAAACTAACATGCATTACATACCGAATACTGTATTTCTCCAATACCTGCACATAGGTAACAGAAGTGTATGCACTATTCTGAGCTGGTAGGTAATTGGAATAAATAAACCACACCAATGTACTTCGAATTGTCACTAATTTTATAAAAAGGAATAAGATACATTTTAAAAATAATACCTTTATATATATTTAAAAAAAAAACCTTTATATAGATTCTAGATATTTGTCGGAATATAATAGTGTAAAAACACACTCCGTAATATTCCAGTCCTAATCGGTACCTCGCGTTTTACAGCATTTAGAGCTAACTAATAACCACATAATATGAATATTCAAATTTATTGGCATAATCAGCAACTAGATTGCCTTTGGGCATTTACAATGATAGAAATATGGCAAAGATATCACAAAACATGTTACAGATATACATATATAAACAAATACAATACATTTACAATGATAGAAATATGGCAAAGATATCACAAAACATGTTACAGATATACATATATAAACAAATACAATACATTTACAATGATAGAAATATGGCAAAGATATCACAAAACATGTTACAGATATACATATATAAACAAATACAATACATTTACAATGATAGAAATATGGCAAAGATATCACAAAACATGTTACAGATATACATATATAAACAAATACAATACATTTACAATGATAGAAATATGGCAAAGATATCACAAAACATGTTACAGATATACATATATAAACATATACAATACATTTACACCGATAAAATATGGCAAAGACATCACAAAACATGTTACAGATATACATAAGTCATTTAGCGCCTTGTTTAACTCGGCGTGGTAGCCGTGGCTTTACAGGGCATTGTAACGCGTTATTTTACTGGGCGTGGTAGCCCTTATTTTACTGGGCGTGGTAGCCATTATGTTACTGGGCGTGGTAGCCCTTATTTGACTGGGCGTGGTAGCCCTTATTTGACTGGGCGCGGTAGCCATTATGTTACTGGAC
>CM026389.1:5176700-5203939 GCA_014843695.1 Archivesica marissinica | reverse complement strand
AGCGATTTTCATCTATAATACGAACTTATCAATGAAAGCGATTTTCATCTATAATACGAACTTATCAATGAAAGCGATTTTCATCTATAATACGAACTTATCAATGAAAGCGATTTTCATCTATAATACGAACTTATCAATGTAAGCGATGTTCATCTATAATACGAACTTATCAATGAAAGCGATTTTCATCTATAATACGAACTTATCAATGAAAGCGATTTTCATCTATAATACGAACTTATCAATGAAAGCGATTTTCATCTATAATACGAACTTATCAATGAAAGCGATTTTCATCTATAATACGAACTTATCAATGAAAGCGATTTTCATCTATAATACGAACTTATCAATGAAAGCGATTTTCATCTATAATACGAACTTATCAATGAAAGCGATTTTCATCTATAATACGAACTTATCAATGAAAGCGATTTTCATCTATAATACGAACTTATCAATGAAAGCGATTTTCATCTATAATACGAACTTATCAATGAAAGCGATTTTCATCTATAATACGAACTTATCAATGAAAGCGATTTTCATCTATAATACGAACTTATCAATGAAAGCGATTTTCATCTATAATACGAACTTATCAATGAGAGCGATTTTCATCTATAATACGAACTTATCAATGAAAGCGATTTTCATCTATAATACGAACTTATCAATGAAAGCGATTTTCAGCTATAATATGAATTGGCAAACAAAGCGATTTTCATCTATGATACGAAATTGGCGAACACATATTTAAAGTACTGTAGTCAGTAGGTGAAGTTACATTAACCCAGATAGATCCTCTCAATCATGCGTGATAGAATAAAACGTAGGACAGTCACTACGACGCCATTGCTGCATACCACATCTCAATGGCAGCATATACAAGTTTTTGTTAGATCCAAAGATTTTTTTACAACCTGAGAATACCCTCTATCAGTACTATATTTTAAATGCAATCTACTAATCAAATGAAGGGAGATATAAGAGGCATCGCGGATTTAGGACAGTGTATTCTCAAAGAGCATCGATAGTGTTGTCGTAGCTGGACTCGAGCTCAAAACTTAATTAATGTGTTACGTTTATTTATCGTCGCTACTGTTTGCCATATGAGCGACGCCTCCTTAAAAGATTAGTCATATTAGATTGTTGGAAGATAGTGCCATGATACAGCGAGAGAGACCCATTCCAGAGTCTCCTCTGGTTCTTTTACGTGCACGGTGTACAGCACCGACACAAGACCTCGGCGTAATGTTCCATCTTAAAGACTGTTAATTGTATTAGGGTCAGACGCGGGATCGAACCTGCGCTCCAGGGATTACCAGTCCAGCGTGCTACCACTGGACTACAGATCCGTCTGTGGGTCTCTGTTAATTCAGTTCATTCACTTTTAAATGACTACTAGTGTGTAGTACAGAGCACATGTGTACGCGTGCGCCGTCGCTGTTGTGAGATACAATTGATTGAAACACGCCATATTTGGATTGTAATAGTTCTGCAAATATGACCAGAAGAGCATTGCAGTTTGATACAGCACCGTCCTATATACAACATACACTATGCACATGTATCCGTGCGTGGTCGAAACCTGGAGTATGCATATGCAGTCTATTAATTATAATATAAGTGTTCTAGCTGTACGAATATTCTGATTAATGACATCATTAAAACAATTGCTCTTCCGTAATTTAAGAAGCTAGTTTCTGCAGGCATACAATTCTTTAAACAATGGTACAATAAGTGTCACTTGTGAATACTGATATGCCGGTAGCTAGCACAGTTAAATTGTAATAAAGTTAATCCAATGCCACATGCGGCTCCAATCTAGTCTCTCCTCGTATTGAGCCGACACTATCAAGTCAATCAATAACTAATTAAAAACGCATTTCTAGTCGAGAACAATCAAATTAGCTTAAATTGCTAGCCAATCACGCTGCGCTGGGACAGTAGTGCCCGTACTGGCTATCATAGACATATCATGAACCATTGTTAAGGTTAAAGCTAGGCGCCGAATTCACCGGGAGTATCCTGTTTGGCATACGGAATCCTCTTGCGCTAACGTTTTTTTAATGCCATCATGTACCCACCTAGAATGTATTAGATGCGAACATGTGTTAAGCCAGGAAATCAATATCGCAGTTTTACATTGTTCAATAACAAATATCCTATTTTAATAGTTCTTGATATTGTGTTGCTATATATCAACAAAGAAACACATCGACTGGTCCAACGCGGTATGTGAAATATGTATATAAACAGAAAACCAATAAAAAAAACACGATGTAGGTGATCCAGGTAGTTGGTATCGACCAGGTATAATGAGATACTGGTCCAACGCGGTATGTGAAATATGTATATAAACAGAAATCCAATAAAAAAAACACGATGTAGGTGATCCAGGTAGTTGTTATCGACCAGGTATAATGAGATACTGGTCCAACGCGGTATGTGAAATATGCATATAAACAGAAAACCAATAAAAAAACACGATGTAGGTGATCCAGGTAGTTGGTATCGACCAGGTATAATGAGATACTGGTCCAACGCGGTATGTGAACTATGTATATAAACAGAAATCCAATAAAAAAAACACGATGTAGGTGATCCAGGTAGTTGGTATCGACCAGGTATAATGAGATACTGGTCCAACGCGGTATGTGAAATATGTATATAAACAGAAAACCAATAAAAAAAACACGATGTAGGTGATCCAGGTAGTTGGTATCGACCAGGTATAAGGAGATACTGGTCCAACGCGGTATGTGAAATATGTATATAAACAGAAAACCAATAAAAAAAAACACGATGTAGGTGATCCAGGTAGTTGGTATCGACCAGGTATAAGGAGATACTGGTCCAACGCGGTATGTGAAATATGTATATAAACAGAAAACCAATAAAAAAAAACACGATGTAGGTGATCCAGGTAGTTGGTATCGACCAGGTATAAGGAGATACTGGTCCAACGCGGTATGTGAAATATGTATATAAACAGAAAACCAATAAAAAAAAACACGATGTAGGTGATCCAGGTAGTTGGTATCGACCAGGTATAAGGAGATACTGGTCCAACGCGGTATGTGAAATATGTATATAAACAGAAAACCAATAAAAAAAAACACGATGTAGGTGATCCAGGTAGTTGGTATCGACCAGGTATAAGGAGATACTGGTCCAACGCGGTATGTGAAATATGTATATAAACAGAAAACCAATAAAAAAAAACACGATGTAGGTGATCCAGGTAGTTGGTATCGACCAGGTATAATGAGATACAATCACTTACTCAAAATAAAAGCGTGTTTCAATATATTTTAGTGTAATGGTATCGTCTTCAATATAGCGTTACATGTATACCGTTGTTAAATATACAGCAAACAACGGCTGGAGCCTGTCTATTTTACGGTATTTGAATTTTACTCCACTGACAAATTAGCACACATATGTATGTTTTCGTATCATTATATTTGTCAGGTTAAATTGGAAATAAGATATGTATTGCCGTTGTTTATCGGCGAATAAAACAATGCTTGTCGTTCTCAGCACCGGAATTAACCACTTAGGCCTACGGCCAAATTATTTTTATTTGCCAATAAATAACTGAAAGAGATGTATTATTTTTTAAATATACTATCTCCATAGCCTAGTGGTTAAGGCGTCCGCCTACGGAGCGGGGAGGTCGAAGGTTCGAATCTCGTCAGGGGTTCCTTCTGAAATGCCGGTTGGTGAGCCGCCAGCTAGTTAAATAATGGTTACCGATTGCCTACCAGCCTGGCGCATGTCATACATGCATAGGATGTGGGAAGTACTGATGTTCATAAAAAGAGTTGTCTCATAAGTCAGAAATGTCGCTTTAAATAGGATTGACACTATCATAAACCAACACTTTAATTTATAGAATTGCTTACTAAATAGGAACTTAGTCTGATAAACGTACGAAATAACACGACTTATGATTCCTTCTTGTTCAGTCTGGGCGACTGTTTTATATTCAACCGTTATAGGTTTTATAGTCAAAGAGTGCACTATGGTTCATGCAGATACACGAACATTGTCAACAACTCAGGCTGTCCGATTTGCGCAGTGGTTTGCGCGCTCGCTTCTCAGCAATGCAACCCGGGTTCGATCCTCGGCCCGGGAAGTATGTGAGATGGTAAGGTGATCGCCAGATCGGACAGGTGGGTTTTCTCCTTTTTTCTCTTTCGCCTCCCACACGAATTACCACATATACGCTTTCATCCGCGCCAACGAGAGTGATTAATATTTTTTTGTAAAATAAATAAAGTTTAAAAAACAATACAAGAACCCTTCTCGAGTTACGCCTATTGAGGTTTTCCTAATGTCAATGAAGTACAATATCGAGTTAATACAGTTTGACGGACATAATTTATATACCTTGTGGATGTTAAATGTAGGTAATGGTAATCTTCGTGGCGGAACGATTACGGTCGGTGACTTCAAATCACTTCTCCCTAACCGATGTGGGCTCGAATCCCACCGGCGAGGAAGATATCCAGTTGAATTTCGGAAGGTTCTACCCGGGTACCCATCTATGACTGAACTCGGAATGTCAGCCGGGGTCTTCCTCCACCACTAAGGGTTGGATAGTTGAATTATAACCTAAGCTGTGTTTGAGACTTTAACCCCCAAAACAGACAAGCAAAGCAAAGGTAGATAATGACACCCTGTTGTTAAATGGGTCACACTAACATGATGCGCCAGAATGTTGCTTAGTAATTGTTGTTGTGTTTGAAGTGTGACCTCAGAAACTACGTCACAGCGGAATATATGAGTTTACTAAGTTAAACATTGTTGGTGTGGTGGACAACATTTAAATAGCATAGGGTATACGCTACTAGCTCACGTGTGCGATAACATCAACTTTAGAATGGCTAACATACGGAACCGGCTATTTATAGACACGTTTATGTATGGTGTTCTGTGAGTACTGTAAAATACTAATAATTTAGCGACGATTGTCACAATTTTGAACACGTTCAATTAAATCGAGGAGATTAGAATTAACTCATCCGTGATGTATCGCGAAAAAAATTAAGGTCACTAAAATTAAGGTCACTAAAATTAAGGTAACTGTTTATGTAGATCGCTTCTAATTGTATTGGATTTCAAAATTGTTATACAAATGTACATATTTACGGATATAGCTGTACATTCGGACACATTATTCATTCCCGAGAATCATGAATTCACGATCAACTTAGATCTCGAACATTTTAGCGAAATATAAAATCTCGCGAATAAATAGTGTTCTACAGTATTCAGTGTTGTGTTCGCAAATGTCATCTTATTTAGAAAGACATAAATCACCATGAAGTGTGCAGTTACAGTGCATAAACAACATGTGTATGTGTCTTGTCTGTTTGAATATAAATGTTATCCAATACAGATATACACGTACGACTGTCCGCCTCCGTAGCCGAGTGGTTAAGGTCGCTGACTTGTATACCACTGTAACCTATCATCACTGATGGTCACGGATTCGAGCCCAGCTCAGACCGTGTCTCATTTATATGAAAAAGTTGGCAGTTTCTTATGGAGGTTGGTGTACCCAAGTACTGGTTAACCGCTGGAGCCTGCCCAGGAAAGGTGTTGTTAAGTAAACTGCCCGCCGGCGATATAGCCCAAAATGGTGCTGATGCAGGCGTAAAACCCGAACTATAACATAACTATATGAAGTGAGAATGGCGTTCTGTGAGTACTGTAGAATACTATAAGTTTGCGACGATTGTGACGATTTTGAACATTTTCAATTCAATATGTTGATACAAATGTACATATTTACGGATAAAACTGTACATTCGGACACATTATTCATTCCCGAGAATCATGAAGTCACGATAAACGTAGATCGCGAACATGTTAGCGAAATATAAAATCTCGCGAATAAATAGTGTTCTACAGTAGTCAGTGTTGTGTTCGCAAATGTCATCTTATTTAGAAAGACATAAATCATCATGAAGTGTGCAGTTACTGTGCATAAACAACATGTGTATGTGTCTTTTCTGTTTGAATATAAATGTTATCCAATACAGACATACACGTAATACGTTACTACAATTCTACAATGCATTCTGTGCATTTTCAAGTTACCTAATCAGCATAAATGAATTTGCTTGAAGCAAATTATTGTGTACAGTCGAATTATTTCACGTGAGAAAGCTATCCAGCTGACATGCGAAATATCGTTTCTTCTACACGTGTGCCAGTTCTTGCCTGAAATACTGCTCTGAGAGAATCAGACACCCGGGTTCTTCCTCCACCAATACTAGCTGGAAAGTCGCTATTTCACCTAAGTTGGTGGTTCCACTTTCAACCCCCCACCCACACACCAAATAAGCAAGCAGTTTGTACATGGAATTATTGTGTGATGAGCGTTGTTATATAGTATTTATTTACACCGGATATATTTGATATTGTAAAATGTGCATATTGGAACCGGTAGTACGTTGATATTGCATGACAAGTAACATCACTGAAGATTTATGCTGTTCTAAGAGTGAAATAAAAACTATAGACTGCATGTTGATTGCCAGTTTGCATTTATATCATAACAGTCTCTTGTGCGTTATGTGCACGAAGCGCTAAGACAAATCATTTTTAAATATGATTTCTGGAAACGGTAAATAGTACTCAATTGTGAAAGTATTTTCAGTTTATTCACACATTTTTATGACCATCTAGTTTCTAAGAATACCATGTATTTAGATCGTCGCCTACGCTAATGACAATAAAAAAAGTATAAACTTTATTTGTGTTACAACAATTGCGAAACAAGCTGTAACGACAGCGTATGTGTGGTCATTAGTGTTGGAGGAAACTGGAGTACCCGGAGAAAACACACCTATCCGATCTGGCGACAACCGTACCATCTCAAATACTTCTCTCGAATACTGTCATATCTGAGATCTCCGTCTACCGTTGAGACATTAACTGATTCTAAGAAATGTTACATGACTCCCAGACCATGATACAATCAAAACTTGTCTCGAATTCTTGTTCGTTTTTTGTCATCTAAATATCAATACTAGACTCGCTATATCTTGTTATAGTCTAGCAATCGCATTAAGTATTTACTTCTTTTTTCAGACAGTTTAGTGCCAGTAATCGTATTTATGACTTTGCTGTACATTCTAAGCAGACAATAAGCCTACTGCTTATTGTTTCCCATATTGATCTACGCATCATAAATTAGATCAACAAAGTATCCAAATAGCACGGTTGTATGTCATAGAGGTATTGGTTTAAGAAAGGCAAATCATAACTGTTTCTGTATCAGTGTGTGTGTTTTACGTTAATTTATCGTCGCTACCGGTTGCCCATTGAGCGACGCCTCCTAAAGAGACTAGTCATTTTAGATTGTTGGAGAATAATGCAATGATACAGACAGAGTCCCATTCCAGAGTCTCCTCTGGTTCTTTTACAGCACCGACACGAGACCTCGGTTTAACGTCCCATCTGAACGACTGTTCATTTCATTGACGTCAGACGGGGGTCAGCAGAGAGAACTAATGCACATTATTACACGCTATTTGAACAGTGTAGTTCATTATGAAATGTATCCTACCGTCATATGTAAGGATGGACACAAACTGCACGCCTAAACTTTCATGTATTGGTCAGTGCCTAATAAACCTGCAATGACGTCGTAACGTTGCGTGTATGGCGTCATATATTCAATATGGTGTGATAAACTTCATCTCTCATGCTCATTTTTTATGGGCAGATGGAATACATATACATGTATAGATATTAAATTATTAGGCTGATTCCGGAAACGCCCATCTCATTTTACATTTGCCCCAACTCGCCTAATAAATTAATTGTTTTGTGAATACTGTGGTAATTCTACATTGAATTACCTCCCTTGAATATTGGCATTATTGACGTCATTATGTGCGAGACATGATTAGTCAACACTATACCGACAGTTCTCTCAGTATGTCAATATTCATTGATGCTCCTATATCAATAACTGTAACAGTGTAAGTGATCATACGTATTAACCATTAACCTACCAATCACGACTAAAGTCGCTTCTTGCAAGCATAGAACCAGATCAGACATTCCGTCTGATCAGGCTCTATGATGTTTGATATTCGGATAGTCGACGAGCTAAATCATTTGGCTGACTAGCATATAACATAGATCTTGATCAGACGCGGCACTATGTCTCGGCTGATCTGGATCTATGTTCTATGCACATTCCGTCCAATTTAGTTGGCAGTATAAGGGTTAATATGATCGGTGTTTGTAGTCATCGTGACCTTATGTCATACCTATTATGCGCCGCTACCATAATTACTGACGTCATATCTGTGTCTAATAGTCTAATATTCGATGAACACACTTCTAAGTATTCACATAGTCGTGTTGCCTTCCTAAGACAATCTGGCAGCTTCTTGTTTCATTCGTATTATCTCCGTGAGCTCGCGCCCAGCTGTAGTTGTTAGGAGTGTGCTCTTGATGGCGATGGAATCCATCAGAAATGAGGTATCAAACGCAATTAAGCCAATGTTGTAAAAAATGTTTCGCAATAACACTACAATGAATGCGTATAAACTATTAAATTATAAATGGAAATAAATTGATGTGGGCAATAACTAAATCGATATGGATGTGGGCATTTAGGTAAATTGATCTCATAGCAGAAATAGGACCTGATCGAAGTTCCATGCATTTTGTAATTGGTACTATATTCTGCCTTGTGTCATACCATTGTTTTTATTAACACTGCGTAGTGTTACACTGCGCATTCTATTTGCAAATGCCAGCTGTGCATGAACCGACGTTGTTTCCAGGAGAGGGAATATGTAACACTGTCTGAAGATATTTCTTATCCTAATGTGGTGTTATTTTTTAATTAAAGGATACATGGATTTAAACAATGGCTCATTCATCAGCCTTAGATAATATGCACACGTATAGTAAAGCGACATTACATCGCAAATCCCAATTACAATAGTTTACATATAAATAGTATTTCTAATAAAATTCATCCGAAATAATTCGAAACATTATCTCAATCAATAAACAGTGTTGTTGTTGTCTACACGCTATGTAGAGGCTATTAGCCGAACACGACAGTGACAGTACCACTCTATTACATAATGGATCCATTATGAGACTTACATCGTACTAAAAACACACCCACATTTAGTAAGATGTTACTAATTAAAATTGTTAGTTTCTAACATTTACACATAGGATTTAATATAATACTCATGCCTTTTGAGAGCAGTCCAATATTAATAATAATTGGTTTGACGTCACGACAGTATTTTCATCTTCGGCATCCGTCAGTCTTGTCAGACTATGGAATTTGCGCCCGTTGAGTCTACAGATGAACACAGTCTGCTGTCACTGTACAGTCCGATGCGTGACCTGTATTGGCGATTGCAGCCTTCGCACGTGAAGACAGAGTCACTGGAAGGTGATGCAGTTGGTGGCGGCTCGCACTGTTTGACCGTCCTCTTCCTGCGTTTGTCGTCAGAGACTGCTTGCAGAGCGAGTTCTCCCCTCTTGACAGCTGTTGTCTCCACACTATTCTGTTTGCTGCGTGGAATTCCTAGTTGGTGGTGTCCATCCCCAGCGCTTTCATATCTATTTATGGTGACTGTATTCCTAATATCGCTTACTGCTCGTAGGTCGTTGGACATTCCGGTCGTCATCGCTCGGACACACCAGCTTCCAATCAAAAACTGGTGTTCACGACATTATGTTAAGAATAGGATATAAGACGAAAACGATCCAATATGTAAAATATTGGACTGTCCAATATGTAAAATATTGGACTGTGTGAGACCAGTAGGGCTAGACTAAACTGTGACATTTCATTATTGTAAATACGTTCCTTGGCGGCTAGACTAAACCATGACATTTCATTATTGTAAGTAAGTTCCTATTTTACATATTGGATCCGTTTAAGGCTTATATCTTACTTAAAACACACACTTATATATAACACGAGCCTACTAATTAAAATTGTTAATTTCGTCCATATACGCATAGGATTTAATATAATACGGCATGTTGACACCAGTCGAATACTAGTATTAATAATAATGCACTGCATGTACAACTAGTTGACGCCACGTCAGTGTTTTAACAAGTGTGAAGTAGGAGTGCATATAGCGGTCAGCCACGCTCATGGTGTGACGTTTGTTTAATATTACAGTGAATACTAAACGCGTGCTATTGTGGCTTAGTGATAATTAATAAATATACTCACTCTAAGAAATAAATATGCACAGGCAGACATGTGAGATAATATAGTATGTATGTGCCGTAATGTTGTTATTCAGAATACACGTTGTACGATAAAAATGCAACGTGGTATTGAGGACGATACCATTACACTAAGATATAGTGAAACACGCTTTTATTTTGACTAAGTGATCTCATTATACCCGATCGATACCAACTACCTGGATCACCTATATCGTGTTTATTTTATTGGTTTTCTGTTTATATACATATTTCAAATATCGAGTTGGACCAGCATCTCTTTATACCTGGTCGATACCAACTACCTAGATCACCTATATCGTGTTTATTTTATTGGTTTTCTGTTTATATACATCTTTCAAATATCGCATTGGACTTGTATCTCCTTATACCTGGTCGATAGCAACTACCTGGATCACCTATATCGTGTTTATTTTATTGGTTTTCTGTGTATATACATCTTTCAAATATCGCGTTGTACCAGTATCTCCTTATACCTGGTCGATACCAACTACCTGGATCACCTATATCGTGTTTGATTTATTGGTTTTCTGTTTATATACATCTTTCAATTATCGCATTGGACCAGTATTTCCTTATACCTGGTCGATACCAACTACCTAGATCACCTATATCGTGGAAGTCGTGATAGCGCAGTGGATGCGCGTTCGCTTTAGGTGCGAAATGTCGAAAGAGTTCGAGCCCTACTGGAGCTGTTACGATTGTGCCCTTAGGCAAGACATTTAAATTCCACGTTGCCCCTTCTCTCTCCCTCGTGGCGATGGATTCCATCAGGAATGAGGTCTCGAGGGTGATTTATATAAGTTGAAATAACTTGTTTCGCAATCGAGCTAAATTAAATTTGCATAAACAACCTATATCGTGTTTATTTTATTGGTTTTCTGTTTATATACATCTTTCGCGTTGGACCAGTACTGATTGAGGTTGATCTTATTTACAGTATATTATGTCAACAACGGCATTGTACAATTTAAGCACTTGATTTTCAACAAGTAAAGCATGACTGACCCAAATGAGTAAGCTGTCATGCCGCGACAAATCATAATCCTCCTATGCTGTATTACGCGTGTGTACATACAATGACATGTGACGGCTGTATGAAACTGAAAACAGTGTTATTTGATAAACTTATTATTTCCCGATGGAATTGCATGTTAATCTCATAATAAATCAGCTTCAATTGTTTAATTATCTTCCTGCTGAATAATGCATATACGCGCTCAATTTATAATCTATTTCTACAGGCAATGACGATCGTTAACCCTACACTATTAGCAGTATTCGTCTATTAATATAATTATGTCATTACCTACAGTACTGAGTCCATTCGTAGTCTAGTTGTATGGTTATAGGATGAGGTGTACATGTCCGTTTAGCGCAGCGGTTAATGTGCTCGCTTCTCACGGATGCAATTCGGCTTCGATACCAGGACAATGAAGTGGGTGAGATGATACTGTTACCAAATTGAATATGTTGGTTTTCTCTCAGAGTCATCCTGTTTCCTCCCACACGAATGCATACTATTTCACCTTCACCGACGTAAAGGATTAATAGTTAAGTTGGTATGTTACAGTTGTTTTTCCGCAAGCTTTGTACAATACATAAAGTTAAATACTTTCCCTAGGCGAAAATGAACTGAATACGAATTTTTGAAATTAGTTTAAACATATTTTATTTCCCAATATAATACATATTGAACAATGCATACACCACGCATAATCAGAATACAGAAACAGGATTAGAATGGAAGACAGAGTCTTATATAATTCTTCTCCTCATATTTTTGAAATTGACACAAACAGTTTAACTATTTACACATGGCTTTCTGTGATCATTGTTTGGTTGCACAAAGGTGTGTATTTAGACAAATGCAATTATGTTTGTCCGTATGTCAACATATATGTGTGTGTGTAACATTGCCAATATTTGTTAGAAATTCATGTAGTTCGTATTTTAGGAGCATTGTCGCGACATCTCTAATGTAATCAATGTTCCTGAATGTTTCCGCTACTCTTGATATGTTTTGTCAAGGCAACTGTTCAATAAATGTCGTAGATGGACGCAACTGTGTGTTTTATCTGCAGTTTTACATCGGCCCGATATTCTGCTTCGCTGCAGTTTACGTAGTTATGGCTATGTTAGAATTGGAATTGTAGACCATTGTCTGGGGAAATATTGTGATGATTTCCGCATGCTTACATCACAAAGTTATTTTGTTCACGAATACTTTGGGCGATGCATGTGTCCTTGCCCCTTATATTTTATGTGAAAAGCACAAATACACTGACATCATCTATAAGTAAGTAAGTAAATTATTATTAAAGTGGCATGTGCACATTTCAACAAATATATATAGCACATATTAAGTAACAGGAAGACGCATCTGGCCCCGTGGGCCTATAAGTCACGTAATAATATGCATAATATTATATCTGCAATACAATATGATAACTCATGAATGTGGAGATTGAGAAGCATGTTAATGTTTTTTTCTACTTGATTAACACATTCAATACCAAAAAACTGACATGGACTGGTCCATGGTGGTCGTAGACCAATACATTAATAAGAACATTACATTTGGACCAGTTCATTTATCAAAATGGGTATTTGTGTCTAAAAATAGTAATATTACGGGCAAAAAGTACAGATCCTGATGAGACGGCTGAAATTAGTGTTGAAATGATTAATCTTATCTCTTTATGTATTTGTTATATAGTAGGGGTATGAATGTATTTAATACACGACGAAACAAAACTAATATTGTTGCACGTTAAATTCACGTATAAATGTTATTCAATCCTAAATACTAGAATTTGCATTATAACAGACAGAATGTCATACGACATGTAATCAGATTAGCCAATGTATGATGCGACGTAGTTAAACAGTGGTATGCATGTATATCGCGTGTTGTGTTCGTAGAATGTCCACGATTTTTAATATATACATATAGTGTATAATTAGTAGAAAGCAATATTTATTTAGTTTATACACATTATTTTAGCTCGATTGCGAAACAATTTCTTAGAACTTAATATATGAATCACTCTGGATACCTCATTCCTGATGGAATCCATCGCCACGAGGGAGAGAGAAGATGTAACGTGGAATTTAATTGCATTGCCTAAGGGCACACTCGTAACGTCTCCAGTGGGGCTCAAACTCCGGACCTTTCGCACCTGAAGCGTACGCGCTACCACTGCGCTATCACGGCTTCCACATATATTTATTTGATACACTTATTATGCTGTTTCTTTGCATTTTTATAATAATGCTTAACTTTGTAATTCTTGCAAATTGTTATATTAAATTTACTCAAAGTTGAAAATATGCTAACCATAATACTGTTCAACACATTGAACATGTCAACAGAATCGCACAATCGAACCAGAAATAAAAATGCTGGGTTGAATTTAATCTACAATAAAATTAATGTAATCTTAAACTATTGTATTTTAAGCATACACTCGTAAATTATCCTTTATAATTGATGTTTCAACTTGCCATTTTATTTCCGGACTAGTCCGTGATATATTCCGAGTTACTTTGTTTCTATAAATAATATCATCGGAAAATGACGTCATTGGTATAAAATGGCAGACAAGTCTTTGTATTTACGAGCGATATTGAAATTGTCATATGCCCCTTCTCAATTTTGAGAGTTTGATAAGTTTGATATGTCCATTCCAGAGATTAAAGAGCTTGTTGCAATAAAATGCACTCTAAGATGTCTCTACATCCATCTCCAGCGTTATTTTAATATTGCCTTTGCATAATTATATCAATTGATAGAGAATATGCTGTGTCTTAGACAAAAATCCAACAAGTAGACACACATAACGTACATATTGGTAAGTGCATACACAGATGTGTCAGATGATTATAGAAAATATCGATGTTGATATACATCAATGATAGTCATCTATAACTGCACCGAAGCGTGATCAATTAAAATTATATATATCAGAAGGAAATGAATGCAACATGTGACAATGCAGTTTCCAGTACTTTGATTGGATAACGATTTTACTGCTACATATTGATAGTTACGATATAGGCGTGGTACAAAACTCTTATAATGCATACATTTCGCGAGCCTCACGATTCTTGAAACATAAACGTTTAGGTCAGACACCGCTATTGCAATTTCCATAGGCCACCATTATAATACACAGTGCCATTAGATTTTCCCCAAAAATAGTTTGGCACAAAAGAGAGTAATTTTCAACAGAATGGCCTTTGAGCCACAGGAAAATGTCAAATTTCAATGGGGTTGACCAATTGCGTTTTTTTATATTTCCCACTAAAGGCACCCACCCCCTACTCTGTAATTTGGTTGTGAATGTTGCACTGACACCTGCATTTATAATATGTTGTTTATTTGTCACCAAATAGTCTGCAAATATTTTTAAATATTCCAAAATGCAGCTCATATATTGTATTTTAATATTTAGAAGTCATTTTCAATATTTGTGACAATACCTACTCAGCCAATCAGTTCATGTATCAATAACTCTTAAGGGCTTCCCTACACTTTTTCAACCAATCCCAGACCACCATATCAATAACACCGTCTGACCTAAAGCTGCGCGTTCGGTACGGTGATGCGCATTGGATCTGTAGCAGACGCGGACATATATATGGAGGTAATCGTTCGATAATTTACACCATTTAACTCTGTAGAATTTCTTAACACGCGGTATGATTAACAGCGAAATACGATATGAAACTCTATTGAACAAATGTGATTTAAAATCTGGACCAGCCGGTGTAAATGTAACAATCGCTCATCGTGAAATTACTCAATTGAGGTTGTCAACGTGGTAAAACGATAACACAACATCGATGACAATCCTTAAGCAAAAAGCTGGCTGTAACATTGTGTGTAAGCTGAATTAACAAGGTGTTCAGCGTAATATAATTGTTATTTGGGTTGTTGACAGGGTATATGGGTATATGGTGCCGACCAGGAGTGATATTTGGTTTGCTGACATTGTATATGAGTAGCTAGTGCCAGGAATGATATTTGGTTTGCTGACAGGGTATATGAGTAGATAGTGCCAGGAATGATATTTGGTTTGCTGACAGGGTATATGAGTAGATAGTGCCGACCTGGAGTGATATTTGGTTTGCTGACATTGTATATGAGTAGATAGTGTCGGTCAGGAGTGATATTTGGTTTGCTGACAGGGTATATGAGTAGGTAGTGCCTACCAGGAGTGATATTGTGTTTGCTGACATGGTATATGAGTAGGTAGTGTCGACCAGGAGTGATATTTGGTTTTCTGACAGTGTATAGGAGTAGGTAGTGCCGATCAGGAGTGATATTGTGTTTGCTGACATGGTATATGAGTAGGTAGTGCCGACCAGGAGTGATATTTGGTTTGCTGACAGGGTATATGAGTAGGTAGTGCCGATCAGGAGTGATATTGTGTTTGCTGACATGGTATATTAGTAGGTAGTGCCGACCAGGAGTGATATTGTGTTTGCTGACATGGTATATTAGTAGGTAGTGCCGACCAGGAGTGATATTGTGTTTGCTGACATGGTATATGAGTAGGTAGTGTCGACCAGGAGTGATATTTGGTTTGCTGACAGGGTCCTGGAATATCAGTCCTGATCGGTACCCTGTCAACAATCCAAACAACTTATAATAGTCTATAAGCACAACAACCAAGTAATCACATGTGTTCATTGTTGGAGAAAGTGGTCGCCTCGTATTCGAGATATGGTACGTTGGAGCCCATCAGGACCACATCGGTATCCTAAGGCACGGCTCTTAAATCCACACTATCTCGTCTCACTCACTGATGGTAATGTATTTCATCAGAAGTGATGTAGCGAGAGCGATGAAACGAATGTTGTAAGAACCTGCTGCGCAATCGAGCTAAAATCAAATTTGTGTAAACTAGGTCAAATAAAAAGTATGTTTATGCTCCTCAGTTCCTGGAAAATAACAGATACTATTAGTTTACATTGCTAAATAATAGCTTAACTATTAATATGTGGGGAAATCAGATGATATTGCAGCGGAAGATGACGAGTTAAAGAGAGAGGTACACATTGATTCCCTTGAACACCATATATCAATGGTTAATGTCAATACAACTGGTAATACATTTTAATTTCAATCGATTTATGATACATTATATTCAAGTTTGGAACAGATAATTGATTTAATTGTCTTACATTTCAACAACGTTCGTGCATGGTCTTCATAATGTACATATATTGTAATAACTCTGTAACTGTCTTGTGCTGAAATAAATTAAGCCTGACATCGTTGCATATGGTAGTTTGGGATGCATTCAAGTGAATATAGGCTATGGGAATAGAGCTGTGTCGAATGGGTATACTGTAGTTTAGGATGCTTTCGTGGGATCATAGCTTTGGGACAAGAGCTGTGTTGAATGGGAACATGTCATAGTAATTTATTTTCACCGTTTTATGTAAACGAAGCAAGTTTAGCTTGCATACCAAATAATGTACAGTTTAAGCTCAAACTAATGTACTGTATGTGGCTGGGTATCGGTTTAAATGCCAAAGAAAACACAACATTAAGGCTTATAAGCTGTTATGCGGTAACTCTCGAAACCAACCGACACTAAGCACACAGTTGACGCAATTTATCATTTGGACCCTCTGTAATCGATAGATTACGGTCGTTGACTTAACATTACTTGTCCTTCTCCGCTGTAGGTTCGAATCCCACTGGTGATGTCGACTTATTTCTTGTGAGGAAGCTATCCAGTTGGCGTGCCGTATGTCGGTTGTTCTACTGTCTGTGCGACACTAAGAACCAACCCCATCAAACAATCAACCCCAAGCTATAAATCAGTGTATGTGTACCTTCAAAAATCAATACAATTCGCATATAGTGCCAAAACCTGTTTTAATATTCTTCAAATGGTATGTGCCATTGTCTTATTTTATTCCTAATAGTTTGTGTTAGCATGTTCGCTTGTTGCGTTAGAAGCCCGGAGTTCGCGCCAAACTGTAGCCGTTAGGAACGTGCCCTTGGTTTAAACATATTGTATTCATCAATATTTACATCATGTTGTAACATACAAGAAAATATGGATTTAATTGAAAATAAATGCTTATTTAGATGTTCTCCATCAGACATTACATTTAAATTCTACACTGGTTCTCCTCTCTCCCTCGTGGCGATGGATCCCACAATGAATGTTTTTAAATTATTTATTTTTTATTTAAGTTTGTTTAACTAGCTACTGGTTGCCAATTTGAGTCACGTGCAGTTTACCTAACAACATCTTTCCTGGGCATATGTCAGCGGTTAACCAGTACTTAGTGCAGCAACCTCCGTACGAAACCGCCTACTGTTTCATATAAAGAGACACGGTCAGTTTCGTGCACATTTGAAACGTGTTCATAAGTGTATGCATCACATATCAATGGCGAACACCTTCTATTATTGTATGCAAACTATGTGTAAGTAAGACAGTTTAATCCGCACTGACTACAGCATTTGCATGTTAGCAACACACACGAAAAACCCTTGAACGAGTCAATACTCTGTAACATTGAGCAGCTAAATTCAATAACCAGCTTTGAAACTTTACAGACCGTCAGATGGATTATATGGTAGCTTCCCAATGACGTTGATTAATTGTGGAACTTCTTTTAAATTAACAAAGTTTCGTCTTAATTTGAGAGGGGTCTTTGCGAAACTAGTAAATCATGCCATATGCACATTATGAATCCATGCCGCTTAGCCCAATTTCACGTCCCGCGTACATACCACTTTCGAATAATTGCGACATGGATAAATAATCCAGTGTCTAGTACATCACATACTGCACGAGATCAGCTCGTAAAGCATCTATTATGATCAACATAATTTCTGCAATTAAGTTGCTATTAACGTGTTCGAGACGAGCTATTTCACGATAAATTAAACGTCTCGAGCTGGACATCTAATTTAAGTCTACTGCTGTTTGTGTATCCTATTTATGCCGTTTTTGTTCTCGGACGTGAAGAAATGGTTTAGATTAAAATACTTGTTGACAATGGATATAGTAACACTTCCAGTAATGATATTGAAATACTTACTTATATTAGTACTACATACATCGGAACAAATTGATAGCAAAGTTGGCCTTTTGGAAAGGGCTGTTGCTAATGGTTTCAAAACGTGTAGTCCAATCCATTTGCACATTGAAAATGTCATGTATATGGGTATTATCAGGTTTTATGTATGTTATTAATGTGACAGTAATCTTAATATTGTTATTTTTAAATTGTATTCATCATTATGGAAAAAGTTGCAATAAAATATTATTAAATTATTAAATTCCAATAGTGATCGCAAAGAGTATATTTCACAGATATGTCAGTTCCAGTATCATATCAATATACTTGCTATGAGTCAGACTTGTTATCCATCATATTTGCTTGCAAATCCTGTTCGCGGTTGGTCCCATTTCAATTACAAGCTATATATCGAACAGCAAACGAAAGGAAAACGGACTTACGAGGAACATCGTATAGTACATTAGTTCGGACTTACACTCACACATGTATGTTGGCATGTTAAACAATATATATGACATACAAACTATTCCCTGGTTACATCGTAACAGATTGTGGACACAATCATGAATGGTGTCTTTCTATGAAATACCGGTGGTGTCATCTCATTCATTCTACAACACTGATTCACGAGTGCAGCTTCACGAATACGTGCTTTCAACTACACGATTTAAGACTTCATAATTGACGATTTCAACTACACGATTTAAGACTTCATATTTGACGATTTCAACTACCCGATTTAAGACTTCATATTTGACGATTTCAACTACACGATTTAAGACTTCATAATTGACGATTTCAACTACCCGATTTAAGACTTCATATTTGACGATTTCAACTACCCGATTTAAGACTTCATATTTGACGATTTCAACTACCCGATTTAAGACTTCATATTGGACGATTTCAACTACACGATTTAAGACTTCATATTTGACGATTTCAACTACACGATTTAAGACTTCATAATTGACGATTTCAACTACCCGATTTAAGACTTCATATTTGACGATTTCAACTACCCGATTTAAGACTTCATATTTGACGATTTCAACTACCCGATTTAAGACTTCATATTGGACGATTTCAACTACACGATTTAAGACTTCATATTTGACGATTTCAACTACACGATTTAAGACTTCATAATTGACGATTTCAACTACCCGATTTAAGACTTCATATTTGACGATTTCAACTACCCGATTTAAGACTTCATATTTGACGATTTCAACTACACGATTTAAGACTTCATAATTGACGATTTCAACTACACGATTTAAGACTTCATAATTGACGATTTCAACTACACGATTTAAGACTTCATAATTGACGATTTCAACTACACGATTTAAGACTTCATATTTGACGATTTCAACTACACGATTTAAGACTTCATAATTGACGATTTCAACTACACGATTTAAGATTTCATATTTAACGATTTCAACTACACGATTTCACGATTTCATAATTGACGATTTCATTTCTACACGAGTTCACGATTTCAATTTCACGACTTTAGGATTTTAACGTCACTATTTCATGATTTCTATTTCAATAATTCAAGATTCGCGAATTCACGATAACAAATTCATGAATTCAAGAGTTTGACTTCATGACTTATAATAGAAACACATAGCCAGAACTTTATTAAAGCGACATGACATCGTTGAAAACCCAAATTTCTACATAATGGAATTTTATATTATATGGTATAATTGGTTTCCAAATGTTTGCCTCACAAGCTGAGTATTTCAACTAATAAACAAACGCCGAATACGACGTTTGTTGACATAACAAAATAATGTAATTAGGGTCAACATCCATGCGTAATGCAATGTTTGCATCCTGAATACCACGATTTATGTACAGATTTACCGTTATATCTCTCCCTTTGTGCATATGCATATTTATTTTTAGACTAATACGATTTAAACTATCTATAAACGACAGTAGCACGCGCTTGGTATAGAGTCCAATAATAAACAAACGTCAATTCAGGAGCATAGCTGACAGTTATATGACATCATACTATCAATTATGACAATTGCATACCACAATGCATTGTTTAAGTTAATCACCTTAGTTTATAATATGTGAGTGCTAACTAAACTTCTTAGAACGCTCGCCCATATGGTTAGCCGGAGGTGAGAGTAAATAAGCTCAATCATCATCATCATGCACTGTTTATGTAAAGTGTTCGAATTATTTAGGAAGCATTTGTAGTATCAATGTTATTTATACTTACACAAACATTGTCTGTGCTTTTTGTGATGCAATGTCGCTTTATGCTAACACAAACACACAGTAATGAAGAAAACGAAACAATTATATTAGACACAAACTACTACAGATTTAGTCTTAACAAAATTATCTACAACGAAATTATTAACAATCACGTGAATTCCAAATAGTTTAGTTTAAACAATATATTATTTCTTTAAATTCTTCCAAATAGTTTAAAATATATATAAAGACAATATATGAAATCAATTACTTGGTATGCTTAGGGTTGGATTAGATATGAAATGGTATTTGCACATATGACTTATTTCATCAATTGAGTACTGATATCTTCGATGAACGATAATTAAAGACATGCTTACCGATTATGTTGACACACCGTTGATTTCCCATATACACAGTCTAACCTGTAGTCTAACCTGTAGTCTAACCTGTAGTCTAACCTGTAGTCTAACCTGTAGTCTAACCTGTAGTCTAACCTGTAGTCTAACCTGTAGTCTAACCTGTAGTCTAACCTGTAGTCTAACCTGTAGTCTAACCTGTAGTCTAACCTGTAGTCTAACCTGTAGTCTAACCTGTAGTCTAACCTGTAGTCTAACCTGTAGTCTAACCTGTAGTCTAACCTGTAGTCTAACCTGTAGTCTAACCTGTAGTCTAACCTGTAGTATGCAGCCATCAAAGGCATTCGCAGACGGTGGCTGTTTAGCACAGAGCAATGTATAATAACACAGAACATTGGAAACTGGCTGCTTAATACAGGTTGTGTACGTAATGTAATGCACTGATTTAAGCTTTATTTATTTTACAACGATTGCGATGGAAGTTTTAACAACTTATATTAATCACTCGCGTTGGCGCGGATGAAAGCGTAAACGTGGTCATTCGTGTGGGAGGAAACCGGGGTGCCCGGAGAAAACCCACATGTCCGATCTGGCGACCACCGTACCATATCACATATTTCTCGGTCCGAGGTTCGAACCCGGTGTACATTGGTGAGAAGCAAGCGCGCTAACCACTGCGCTAATCGGACAGCCGAACTCATATCTTGCAATACACTCATGTGTAACTATTACGCGTATCCGTCAACAATCTTCAAGCACGTCCATATACACGTAAGAACGTTAACTATAAGTATACTTAATACATGATAGTAGTCACGTGATCAGCTGATGTATGAAAGCGCTACTTCTCGGTTGCATCACCGGTGACGTACAGTTGTTCCCATCTTGTGTGGCGTCCGTGGTCCAGTGGTAGAGGTCGGATTTGGAATCGAACGATCCCGGGTTCGATACTCAATCAGGCCACGTGTGTAGTGTTATCGAGCAAGGCACCTCACACACATTACCTAGTACTTATTAGCAGTTTAAGTTGGCTAAGCCTGTCCAGGAAAACATGTCTAGGAGTTTGACATTAATGGAACATGCATGCATACATCTTGTTCGATACAATCAGAGTATCAATAAAAAAGAATGCATTGGATCAACAGTGACATGTGTGTATAGAACATTGTGTATAGAACATGGTGTATATAACATGGTGTATATAACATGGTGTATATAACATGGTGTATATAACATGGTGTATAGAACATGGTGTATAAAACATGGTGTATAGAACATGTGTGTATAGAACATGTGTGTATAGAACATGGTGTAATGTTCCCTTGTAGCATTGCGTTTTGACGGTGTGCAATGTACCCTATGCTGTTTATATATCCTGTCAGCGGCCATACATATACGGATGTGATATACACTCAACACAATTGCTAATCGGTCACCTGGAGTTTTATAATATTTGAAGCCAACTAATAAGCAGACAGTATAAATAGTTTCATGTTGTCATTTAATGTATTTTATACCTGATTAGTTTACAACAATTCATTGCATAAAGATATGTAATAAAATGTAATACATCAGATGATGTTAATATTGATACTATATGGTTATAAATTTGCTCCAAATACTGTAAAACACAAGGAATTAAGGAATTATGTTGAGTGTATTGTTGCTTTAATATGAGAGTAGTCTACCTTGCTTAATGCAGTACGATAGCCGTTGCTTCTCTCAACTTGTTTGGACATTGCATATGTTTATCGGAATATGATTAATGCCTTAAATCAAATTGCAGGGATGTTCCAAGTGCAGCAATAGCTTATACTAGTCATTGTCCTTGATGTTGAACAATATTGAGATTGTGCATCGGCAAAGTCATATTTAAGTTGTCCCTTACTCAAATATGTAGCATTTAACGCATTGAAACTGTTAGCGTACACACGTGTATTCATGGTAGATTGTGAGTCGACATCTTACAGCATTCGTCTAATCGCTAAGGAAATAATAGCAATTACATTTATGATTTGACCGCGTTTTATTGAAAACTATGAACTGAATTTATTGAAACATATCAACTGAATTTATTGAAAACTATGAACTGAATTTATTGAAAACTATACACTGAATTTATTGAAAACTATAAACTGAATTTATTGAAAACTATAAACTGACTTTATTGAAAAACCGAATTTTTTTATTGCCGTTCCAACTGTGTGTCATTTTATTCTCATTTACTTTACATAAGTCATAACTAATTTATTATTAGAGTAAAATGTGTTGTTAGAGATGTAACACATTGCCTAGATCTAAGTAATTTTGTAAACAATTAATGTTCTTGGAACTCTTGGAACTCTTCTGGCATGATCTGCACGCAGTAAGTGTGTTTCCGTTGTTCCCCAGAACTATCAACTGATAACTCATTTCAAGGATTTACAAGGCTGTCAAAATGATGTTATGCACTAGATATGAAATTGGAAATGCAGATTATAACCGAGTTGATCTAGTGTGTACGTGCCTGCTGGGTACCCTGGCGGGTACCCTGGCGGGTACCAATGCAGGAACTCATCAATATTCCTGTTTAGAATGTTTGGTTATGTTTTGTTATGTTGACTCCATCCATCATAATTTATTGTGGCTCATTCTAACTACAGATACCATCAATATCATCGACATCTAATGAGAGACATCTCTAATTTTCTATTACCTCCCTTGGCAGATAAATTCTGATTTATCCCATAATGTCCATTTAGTTACAATCCTTTGTTTGTCTGTTGTTCCCTATAACTATACGTTGGGGTATGACAAATGTGATTTTATCAAATTCGTGTTATTTAACTGATAGCATTGTGTTACAAATAAGTGCACATTGCATATACTGTAAGAGACATGTCGAGATAGTAATTTAATAATCATAAAATTGCTAGCATGTTGTGCAAAAGAAAGGACGTTACAAATAGAGGAACACATTTAATAGGAATACAGTCTACATCCGTTATGTCGAATTCCGTCGGACCGAACAACATACTTGACATAATGACATTCGAAATAAACAGAGCCAGTTTTATGTAAAATGATACTGTCCTAAACGGGACGTTGATCTGACTTCGAGATAACCGGATAATTCGACATAGCCGACTTTCAACACCACATATAGATACGCTTACTGCACGTGCATAAACGTGCAGATCGTCACGAGCCTTCTCATCACGATCTATACTTTTTGCCAGTAATATTACTATATTTAACTTACCTAACATACATAGCTAACTTAACTATGTTGATAAATGAACTGGTCCAAATTGTAATTTTCTCATTAATATATTGGTCTAAATTGATCATGCACCAGTTCATGTCAGTTAATTGGTGTTGAATGGGTTAAATTGCATCCCCCTTTGTACAGCACTATTCTTACTATATATTACATCAGAAACATGTTGCCTCCTGTAGGTGTCATCTAAATCAATTCTTACTAGTTATACATTGTGTATTCATGCCATCGAGGTACACTAACTATGTCTCTAGTAATACCATCTTGTGTACGTACGTCAGTGACCTTATTTGCATAGGCCTGTCATAAAGCGACATTGCATAGCAAAAAGCCAAAGAAACGCGAACTTTTACTACCCAAGAAATGGCCACGGGGACTTGTAGTGAACATTTACTACCCACGAAATGGCCATGGGGACTTGTAGCGATTTTTCTTGAAAGCGACATTACATCGCAAAAAGCCAACACAATTCATTGTTCACGTATAAATGCATTGCTACTACACATTCTTCCGAATACATTCGAACACTAACATTGAATCAATAAACAGTGTGTGTGTGGTCTACAAACTCTCAAAAGTGAATGTAGGATTTCATATATCGGTCATCCACGCTCCTGAATTGACATGTCTTTGTCATTGTAGTCAATACTAAACGCTTGATACTGTCGCTTAGAGATACTAAATTTATCTAAGATTAAAACACGGTCGTGACTCCATACCTTAAGAGCTTGTACTTGCAGTCCATTATTATTAATATTGGACTGGTGTCAAAAGACCAGAGTATGTTATTAAATTATACATTGTATATGCAGGAAATTAACAATTTTAATTAGTAGGATCTAATATAAGTGTGTGTTTTAAGTAAGATATAAGCCTCAAACCGATCCAATATGTAAAATTGGTACTATCTTCGGCGGTACGTGCCTCACACAGTCCACTATTGGATCGTTTTCAGCTGCTATCCTATACTTAGCCTACAAATAAATATGCATATACACAGTTGTGAGATACAGCGGTAAATATGCATATACACAGTTGTGAGATACAGCGGTAAATATGCATATACACAGTTGTGAGATACAGCGGTAAATATGCATATACACAGTTGTGAGATACAGCGGTAAATATGCATATACACAGTTGTGAGATACAGCGGTAAATATGCATATACACAGTTGTGAGATACAGCGGTAAATATGCATATACACAGTTGTGAGATACAGCGGTAAATATGCATATACACAGTTGTGAGATACAGCTGTAAATATGCATATACACAGTTGTGAGATACAGCGGTAAATATGCATATACACAGTTGTGAGATACAGCGGTAAATATGCATATACACAGTTGTGAGATACAGCGGTAAATATGCATATACACAGTTGTGAGATACAGCGGTAAATATGCATATACACAGTTGTGAGATACAGCGGTAAATATGCATATACACAGTTGTGAGATACAGCGGTAAATATGCATATACACAGTTGTGAGATACAGCGGTAAATATGCATATACACAGTTGTGAGATATAGCGGTAAATATGCATATACACAGTTGTGAGATATAGCGGTAAATCTTGTACACAAATCTCGTTAGTCGGGATACACAGGTTGTATTACTCATGTATGTCGACCTTGTTTATATTATTTTGTAATGTCAACAAACAGCGTATACGACGCTTGTTTATTAGTTGAAATACTCAATTGTTGAGGCAAATATTTGGAAAGAAATGATACCACATAATAGAAAATTACATTCTGTATAAATTTACATTTTCACTGAATTAGTGTCGCTTTAAGCAACGTTTATTTTATCAAAACAATTGGTTTAAACATATTTATTGATTCATAATATACAGTACATATTTGGCTGTCCGATTAGCGCAGTGGTTAGCACGCTCGCTTCTCACCAATGCAACCCGGGTTCGATCCTCGGAGCGGGAAGTATGTGAGATGGTACGGTGGTCTCCAGATCGGACAGGTGGGTTTTCTCCGGGTACTCCGGTTTCCTCCCAGACGAATGACCACATATACGCTTTCATCCGCACCAACGAGAGTGATTAATATAAGTTATTAAAACTTGCTTCGCAATCATTGTAAAATAAATAAAGTTTATACTAAATACATAGCTATTGTATACAGAATGAAAATGGATTTAATCGAACGCTTAATGAGATTATCTCTTAGGCAAGGCATGTGTCTTCTCTCTCATTCATGGCGATTGATTATATCAGGAATGAGGTCTCGAGAGTGATTAATATAAGTTGAAAGAACTTGTTTCGCAGTCGAGCTAACATTTATGCGTATACATTACTTCTTAGCTACACTGTACCAGTGAGATAGTTTGTATTTAGTAGTTACCCTGTCTAAAGCGTTGAATAGACACTACAGGTAAATAACAGTAATTATTTATTGTTCAGCTCGAGTTTGTATAATAACCGGAGTACCACTTCTCACCTGCCAAGAACTCACTAATTTCAGAACTCATTAAATACCCATATACCACGCATGCTTAATATATACGCATTACAACGTGGTATACTCTGCGAAATAACTTCGTGACCACAACATTGTAAAATGCTATTCAATCTGTTACACAACATTACCGTTGCAATGTTCCCTACATTACGTGTTGATTAATAATTGGTGTAGTCAAACCTGTATTAAGCAGCCAGTTTCCAGATACCCAAATATGTTGTTTTATTATACATATGCCATATATTAAGCAATATATTATTTGGAAGTCGTGTTAGCTCAGTGGTAGCGCATTCTCTTCATGTGCGAAAGGCTCGGAGTTCGAACACCGCTGGAGCCGTAACGATTGTGCCCTTAGGCAAGGCATTTAAATTCCACATACCACTTATCTCTCCCTCGTGGCCCTCAATAGTGATTAATATAAGTTATAAGAACTTGTTTCGCAATCGAGCTAAAATACAATTGTATAAACTAAAACATATATCTATTAAGCAGTCACCTGTGTTAAGCAGCCACTGTATGTGATTCCCTTGGCTGGCTACTATCTAACAAGTCACATTATGCGCGCAATTCATGTTAGCT
>CM026389.1:5162550-5175700 GCA_014843695.1 Archivesica marissinica | reverse complement strand
TGTTCTGCCGGGTCACAAGTTGGACTCCCGGATGTGTGAGTGTTCTGCCGGGTCACAAGTTGGAACTCCCGGATGTGTGAGTGTTCTGCCAGGTAACAAGTTGGAACTCCCGGATGTGTGAGTGTTCTGCCGGGTCACAAGTTGGAACTCCCGAATGTGTGAGTGTTCTGCTAGGTCACAAGTTGGAACTCCCGGATGTGTGAGTGTTCTGCCGGGTCACAAGTTGGAACTCCCGGATGTGTGAGTGTTCTGCCGGGAACTTCCTGATATCTTACAGTTGTAGTTTTAACTCCTTACCTGTGTGAACAGATTGTATGTCCTGGGAATTGAACCTGATGTTTTCTTTAAATAGATTTTGTATAATAATGTGTTCAATATTGTAAACTTTTTAGATTGTGGTGATCGTATGAGCTGTGTACTTACGATATACGGTATACATTGTACATGTATTGTACAAAGAAATTGTAGCATGTCTTTCTTTTCTTTGTGCAGTACAAAATGTAGCTCGACTATTCGAAGAATATAAAATATTAATTTACTTGCCCAGCATCACTCGCTATTCTACGTATGGCATGTACTAGTAACTGGTCTGGTGTCTGCATTACATACTATTCTACATGACATGTACTAGTAACTGGGCTGGTGTCGGCACCACACACTATTCTACGTATGGCATGTACTAGTAACTGGTCTGGTGTCGGCACCACACGCTATTCTACGTATGGCATGTACTAGTAACTGGTCTGGTGTCGGCATCACTCGCTATTCTACATGACATGTACTAGTAACTGGTCTGGTGTCGGCATCACACGCTATTCTACATGACATGTACTAGTAACTGGTCTGGTGTCGGCATCACACGCTATTCTACGTATGACCTGTACTAGTAACTGGTCTGGTGTCTGCATTACACGCTATTCTACGTATGGCATGTACTAGTAACTGGTCTGGTGTCGGCACCACTCGCTATTCTACATGACATGTACTAGTAACTGGTCTGGTGTCGGCATCACACACTATTCTACATGACATGTACTAGTAACTGGTCTGGTGTCGGCATCACACACTATTCTACATGACATGTACTAGTAACTGGTCTGGTGTCGGCACCACTCGCTATTCTACATGACATGTACTAGTAACTGGTCTGGTGTCGGCACCACTCGCTATTCTACATGACATGTACTAGTAACTGGTCTGGTGTCGGCACCACACGCTATTCTACATGACATGTACTAGTAACTGGTCTGGTGTCGGCACCACTCACTATTCTACATGACATGTACTAGTAACTGGTCTGGTGTCGGCATCACTTGCGTTTCTACTTGTCTGATGCTGACACCACTCGCTATTCTCTTTTCTACTTGACCGGCGTTGGTCTCGGTAGCCATTGCATGCATGTACATTTATTTGATTCATGACCTCGGGTACTAAAACAAGTGCTAAAAGTAATAAACCGACAGGTGAAATACTGCTGAGGTGGGGGGCTTAAATTTACAGGCTGCTAGTCCCAAGGGTAGAACAAAAATGTACATTCCAAACTTCAATGTTAGCCTACATGTACATGATAATTAGCATGCTTGTTGTCACTCCATGCATGCATGTGGCAGTGACCTAACCAACACTCTGTTGTTTTATCAGTCATTTATGCTTCTTCTGTGAGTGGAAAACATGAATCTATCGGTAGTCGGTTACTAGGATGTACATGTATTTTCAAAATTGCTAACATGTGCACCACACATTTTCTCACAATCTGTTGAAACAGACTGACAGAAAATTATGTGGGGGAAAAGTATGATATGGACCAATGAAACTTGGTTGAGGACAAGTGGATGCTTGCAGTTGCTTGTCCAACATGAATATGAAAAAGTTAACCAGTACCTGGGTGCACCAACCTCCGTAAGAAACTGCCAACTTTTTCATATAAATGAAACACGGCCTGAGCGGGGCTCGAACCCGTGACCATCAGTGATGATAGGTTACAGTGGTGTACAAGTCGGCGACCTTAACCACTCGACCACGGAGGCGTACATACACACAAACAATCACAATCATACAAGTATTACATACATACATGTACATACACAAATGGGTTGCACCACAAGTTCTAACAACATTTGATTTGGTCCTCCCCATAATACATTTAAAGTACATGTACATGGATTATGGTGGGTGAATGTAGGGCATAATCCCTCCACCCCACCCCCCCATATAAACACCGAGGTACGACATAAACACCTCGATTCTGATTCAATGTAGTCTTCCTGTGTTATTAAATATGGGGGGTGGGTTATGTCTGTATACCATTCTGGCTATCCAGGCATCACGGACACACAATCCAGGGATCACAGGTTCGATCCCCCGTCTGACCCTAATAAAATGAAATCTTTCAGATGGGACGTTAAACCGATGTCTCGTGTCGGTGCTTTACACCGTGCACGTAAAAGAACCAGAGCAAACTCTGGAATGCGTCTTTGTCTGTATCATTGCACTATCCTCCAAATATCTAAAATGACTAATCTCTTCAGGAGGCGGCGCTCATATGGGCAACCGGTAGCGATGATAAATAAACGTAAAACGCACACACAAGCCCTTGATGTGTTACCGGTACTAACAACTTCAATAGCCCCAAATTCAAATTTCTTAAGATAGCAGGTATGTCTCCAGTATCTACAATGTACATGTACACTACTGTATTTATCTAGTTCTCATGTTTAGTGCATTTGACCTTGCTACCAGGACAGATGTTTTTAGCAAGTCCATTTAATGTAAAGCAATTTTATCTCTGCCTGCAGGATTTCTAAACATCTTTATTCAGTTGAGAGAAAATCCTGTGAAACATGGATGTATTCTAAATCTAGGCTAGAAAATCCATATTCCCATCAAGAGATTGGTGTTTACATGCCCTAGTTGAAGGCTTTTATGAGGTTGTGTATAAATAGGTGTGCTCTGGTGTGTATTCAGAGTGGTTTTACACAATGAAGGCAGATTATAATCTATTCAACATTCTTAAATGATTGAGAGGCACATGTCAGGGTTTGTAAGGGGGGGGGGTGCGATGTGGGGGAAATTATGTTTTGAAAGAAGTCAATTGTGTGTTTGTTAACCATATTTCTGGGGAACGTTTGTGTTGATTGACATTTTGGTTATAGCTTGCACACACACTGTCATGGGGAACAAAGATAGATTGGAACAAGCAATTCTCATGTTGTAATAGATTGCCATGTTTCTTCTAGTACTTCCTGTGATTTCTCACCCTTATAATTACTTGTTGACTATACAGCAAGGCCTATGGCCCAACCGGCCAGAGAGTAGGGCATCGCGCTAGTGTTACTCAATCACTGTCTCAGGAATACACCAGTCAGCTCTGTAGTGAGGGAGGAGAGCTCTAGATACAAATGTATGTACATGTATTTGGCAGTGAAATCAATCAATATCGTGTCACTGTTGCTCTGTCACTGTCTCAGTGTGGTGTGGGGGCGTGACTAGTGGGGCTCCATTTATGTCTATACTGTCGTTGGAAGGCTGTAATGGAACAATTTAACTCATTATCATTTGATACATGTACATGTATAATTGTGGATAGTTTTTATGTAGTCAAGTCAACCTATGTTATGCCACCACTCGACAATAGCATCACACCACAATACCACCACCCAACATTACCACCACCCAACATTACCACCACCCAACATTACCACCACCCAACATTACCACCACCCAACATTACCACCACCCACCATTACCACCACCCACCATTACCACAACCCAACAATACCACCACCCAACATTACCACCACCCACCATTACCACCACCCAACATTACCACCACCCACCATTACCACAACCCAACAATACCACCACCCAACATTACCACAACCCAACATTACCACAACCCAACAATACCACCACCCAACTTACCACAACCCAACATTACCACAACTCGACATTACCACCACCCGACAATATCACCACCCAACAATACCACCACCCAACATTACCACAACCCAACATACCACCACCCAACATTACCACAACCCAACATTACCACCACCCAACATTCACAACCCAACAATACCACCACCCAACATTACCACCACCCAACATTACCACAACCCAACAATACCACCACCCAACAATACCACCACCCAACATTACCACCACCCAACATTACCACCACCCAACATTACCACCACCCAACATTACCACAACCCAACAATACCACCACCCAACATTACCACAACCCAACATTACCACAACCCAACAATACCACCACCCAACAATACCACCACCCAACAATACCACCACCCGACAATACCACCACCCAACATTACTACAACCCAACAATACCACAACCCAACATTACCACAACCCAACAATACCACCACCCAACATTACCACAACCCAACATTACCACAACCCAACAATACCAACACCCAACAATACCAACACCCAACAATACCACCACCCGACAATACCATCACCCGACAATACCATCATCCAACAATACCATCACCCGACAATACCATCACCCAACAATACCATCACCCGACAATACCACAACCCAACAATCCCACCACACGGCAATACCACCACCCAACAATACCACCACCCGACAATACCATCACCCGACAATACCACCACCCGACAATACCATCACCCGACAATACCATCACCCAACAATACCATCACCCGACAATACCACAACCCAACAATCCCACCACCCAATAATACCATCACCCGGCAATACCACCACCCAACAATACCACCACCCAATAATACCATCACACGACAATACCACAACCCAACAATACCACCACCCAATAATACCATCACACGACAATACCACCATCCAACAATACCACCACCATCCAACAATACCACCACCACCACCACCCAACAATACCACCACCCGACAATACCATCACCCAACAATACCACCACCCAACATTACCACCACCCACCATTACCACAACCCAACAATACCACCATCGCATGACAATACCATCACCCAACAATACCACCACCCAACACTACCATCACATGACAATACCACCACCCAACAATACCACCACCCGATAATACCACCACCCGATAATACCACCACCCAGCAATACCACCACCCAGCAATACCACCACCCGGCAATACCATCGCATACAATACCACCACCCAACAATACCACCACCCGGCAATACCATCGCATGACAATACCACCACCCAACAATACCACCACCCAACAATACCACCACCCGGCAATACCATCGCATGACAATACCACCACCCAACAATACCACCACCCAACACTACCATCGCATGACAATACCACCACCCAACAATACCACCACCCAACAATACCACCACCCGGGACAATACCACCACCCAACAATACCAGGTGAATGGGGTGTGTGAGTTGTCCAGTGGGTGCCCTCTGGGTGTGTAGTTATGGTGACTGGGTGTGTGAGTTGTCAGTGGGGCCCTCTGGGTGTGTAGTTATGGTGACTGGGGTGTGTGAGTTGTCCAGTGGGTGCCCTCTGGGTGTGTAGTTATGGTGACTGGGGTGTGTGAGTTGTCCAGTGGGTGCCCTCTGGGTGTGTAGTTATGGTGACTGGGGTGTGTGAGTTGTCCAGTGGTTGCTCTCTGGTTGCCCTCTGGGTGTGTAGTTATGGTGACTGGGGTGTGTGAATTGTCCAGTGGTTGCTCTCTGTGTGTGTAGTTATAGTGACTGGGGTGTGTGAGTTGTCCAGTGGTTGCTCTCTGGTGTGTGTTATGGTGACTGGGGTGTGTGAGTTGTCCAGTGGTGCTCTGTTTGCTCTCTGGGTGTGTAGTTATGGTGACTGGGGTGTGTGAGTTGTCCAGTGGTGCCAGTCTGGGTGTGTAGTTATGGTGAATGGGGTGTGAGTTGTCCAGTGGTGGTTGGGTGTGTAGTTATGGGGTGTGTGAGTTGTCCCTCTGGGTGTGTAGTTATGGTGGGGGTGTGTGAGTTGTCCAGTGGTGCCCTCTGGGTGTGTTATGGTGAATGGGGTGTGTGAGTTGTCCAGTGGGTTGCTCTCTGGGTGTGTAGTTATGGTGGTGTGTGAGTTGGGGTGTGTGAGTTGTCCAGTGGTTGCTCTCTGGGTGTGTAGTTATGGTGAATGGGGTGTGTGAGTTGTCCAGGGGGGGGTGTGTAGTTATGGTGAAGGGGTGTGTGAGTTGTCCAGGTGGTTGCCCTCTGGGTGTGTAGTTATGGTGAATGGGGTGTGTGAGTTGTCCAGTGTGTGTGCCCTCTGGGTGTGTAGTTATGGGGTGTGTGAGTTGTCCAGTGGGTGCCCTCTGGGTGTGTAGTTATGGTGAATGGATGTGTGAGTTGTCCAGTGGGTGCTCTCTGGGTGTGTAGTTATGGGGTGTGTGAGTTGTCCAGTGGGTGCCTCTCTGGGTGTGTAGTTATGGTGACTGGGGGTGTGAGTTGTCCAGTGGGTGCCCTCTGGTGTGTAGTTATGGTGAATGGGGTGTGTGAGTTTTCCAGTGGTTGCCCTCTGGGTGTGTAGTATGTGGTGAATGGGGTGTGTGAGTTGTCCAGTGGGTGCCCTCTGGGTGTGTAGTTATGGTGAATGGGGTGTGTGAGTTGTCCAGTGGTTGCCCTCTGGTGTGTAGTTATGGTGAATGGGGTGTGTGGAGTTGTCCAGTGGTTGCTCTCTGGGTGTGTAGTTATGGGGTGTGTGAGTTGTCCAGTGGTTGCTCTCTGGGTGTGTAGTTATGGGGTGTGTGAGTTGTCCAGAGGTTGCTCTCTGGGTGCGTAGTTATGGTGACTGGGGTGTGTGAGTTGTCCAGTGGTTGCTCTCTGGGTGCGTAGTTATGGTGACTGGGGTGTGTGAGCTGTCCAGTGGGTGCTCTCTGGGTGTGCATTTGTGACTTACTATCCGTGCAGTTACGGAGTCCGAATGGTCCATTTGTATCAAACTTACCGTTCCGACACTCTGCATGGTCCGAGGATTGTTTGCAGATCATGTCATAAACAAGGTCACTTCTCACTAAACTATGGCCAAGGATGAGCCTGGAACACAATATGTTTGATGCACTTGCCCTTTGTCATGATGATCTGAACAGAGAATGATTCTCGGCATACATGTTGTAACTATGTTGTAGTTCGAAATAGCAATTTTAATACATGAACCTTTCCATTTCATCAAACACTTAATTGTTTTCGCAAATGACTTTGAAGCCCTAGAGGGTTTTTGGCTTAATACCTGTACTCTTGCCTGTAGTAATAACAAGGTACAAGGTTGCATATAATTAACAATAATTAAAAAAACCTTGATACATGAGTGAATATTGTTTGTGTTCATCGAGGCTTGTATTGTTGTGTCACGGAGGTATACTACAGTATTTTCTTTGTTCTGAAGTCACACTGATAAATCTTTGACAATACAGTAGTTTTGAAATATTGTGGTTTGTGAGACTATCCTATGCAGTAGATACATGTACATGTAGTCTACTGGGATGAGTAAGACATGGGTTCCAAACTAATTTAACCCATTCAACACCCAAGTAACTGACATGGACTGGTGCATGATATTTTTAGACCAAACGCTGGACCGGTAATCCAGGGATCGCAGGTTTGATTCCCTGTCTGACCCTAATCAAATTAACAGTCTTTCAGATGGGACTTTAAACCGAGGTCTCGTGTCGGTGCTGTACACCATGCACGTAAAAGGGCCAGAGGATACTCTGGAATGGGTCTCTGTCTGTACATGTATCATTGCACTATCCTCCAGAAATCTAAAATGACTAATCTCTTCAGGAGGCTTCGCTCATTTGGGCAACCAGTAGCGACGATAAATAAACATAAAACACACACCAATAAATTAATAAGAAACTTATATTTAGACCAGTTCATTGATCAAAATGGGTAATTTTGTCTAAAAATAGTAATATTACTGGCAAAAAGTGCAGATCCTGATGAGACGGCTCGACACAGCTCATCTGGATCTACACTTTTGTAAGCCTATTTAGAGGTCTGTATTGTTGAAATGGTTAATAGTTTATACAAATTTAATTTAGCTCCATTCTACGAGGGAGAGAGAAGAGGCAATGTGGAATTTAAATTCCTCGCCTTAATAAGGTCACAATCCTAACGGCTACAGTAGGGTTTTAATGAAACACATTTGTCCCAAACTAATCTGTTGTGTTATTGAAATGTTGTAGACATTAGTTGTAGCCAGTTACTTATACTCATTTATTTTAGGTTGATTGTGAAACAAATTCTTACAACATTCATTTGAATCGTTCTCGAGACCTCGTTCCTGATGGAATTAAAATACAACATTTGAATAAAAGTGCTGTACATTGGTCAGTGTATCTCCCTGGGGGCTAGGTCATGGTCCCTAGGGTGACTATTTCACCCATGTTGCCCTCTAGAATGAGCCCATGTCACCCTCTATAATGAGCCATGGGTCGTATGAATATTCATTAGGTATATACAAATGTAGTCTTATTGTTGAAATGTTGAAAACTAATAACTGTTGAGAAATGGTTAAGATTCTTCCACTAGGATACATTAACAATGCCGGTAGTCCATATCCCTCCCTGTACATGTAGGACCTGAATCAATAAAGTGCATTCTCTATACATGTAGGACCTGAATCAATAAAGTGCATTCTCTATACATGTAGGACCTGAATCAATAAAGTGCATTCTCTATACATGTAGGACCTGAATCAATAAAGTGCATTCTCTATACATGTAGGACCTGAATCAATGAAGTGCATTCTCTATACATGTAGGACCTGAATCAATAAAGTGCATTCTCTATACATGTAGGACCTGAATCAATGAAGTGCATTCTCTATACATATACATGTAGGACCTGAATCAATAAAGTGCATTCTCTATACATGTAGGACCTGAATCAATAAAGTGCATTCTCTATACATGTAGGACCTGAATCAATGAAGTGCATTCTCTATACATGTACATGTAGGACCTGAATCAATGAAGTGCATTCTCTATACATGTGCATGTAGGACCTGAATCAATAAAGTGCATTCTCTATACATGTACATGTAGGACCTGAATCAATAAAGTGCATTCTCTATACATGTAGGACCTGAATCAATAACATGCATTCTCTATACATGTAGGACCTGAATCAATAACGTGCATTCTCTATACAAGTACATGTAGGACCTGAATCAATATACATGTAGGACCTGAATCAATAAAGTGCATTCTCTATACATGTAGGACCTGAATCAATAAAGTGCATTCTCCATACATGTAGGACCTGAATCAATAAAGTGCATTCTCTATACAAGTACATGTAGGACCTGAATCAATAAAGTGCATTCTCTATACATGTAGGACCTGAATCAATAAAGTGCATTCTCTATACATGTAGGACCTGCACGACATTGTATAAAAGGTAACACATACAGTTGACTCTGCATAACTATTGCACAATGGATTGATGACCTGTTTACAAATAAGTCATCAGTAATTGCAGTCCTATAGGTAGTATTTTACTGGAATGCCACTAATTAAGTTGGAGATACAAAATATGTGAATTAGCCACGAACTTGGAACTGAATTGGTACTTACATGTAGACACATTTGTGATTGTCGCATGAATGTCGGACGACAAAATTGCGAACTTGCGGATGTCGCTTGAATGTCGTGCGGCAGTGCCGCGATTTGTTCGCAAAATATTCTCAATAAATTTGCTATTTTTCCGCACCCCCAGGGGTCCCGGGGAAGTTCGAAACTGTCTCGCATACTGAATGTCAGTCTCTCATTTATGTCTTCAATCAGACGCAATCTAATTTCATAGGTGGCAAACCACTCACAAAGTTGTCTCACACACTTTCTTACTCAAACTAAATTGCGAGGGGTTTGAGACACCCTCGAGGAATTTCCGACTCTGTCAAGAGCAAATTTGTCGCATCAATTTTGTCAACATGTTAACACTTTTAGTGACACAAATGTGAGGCCTTGCGACTCGACGCGAGGAAATTGGTAAACCCTGCAAACATTTTGAGATCTTTTTGCAACTCCCACGCGAATGCCGTTCTCAGTTTGTCGCGAACAGTCTTGTGGGATATACTAGCTTATAAATAGAAGAGTGTACTCTAAATACTGGTAAAATACTGTACAGGTATAATGATATATATGTTCCAACTAGTTATGCAGCTAGGTAAACATAAACATTGCCAGCTGATGCAATCAGACACAATGGCACACCTGTAGTTCGCTATGAATGCAAAGTAAACATACATACGGTATACAACTGTAGCTCGCTATGAATGCAAAGTAAGCTTACATACAGTCGGTATACACCTGTAGCTCACTATGAATGCCAAGTAAACATACATACAGTCAGTATACACCTGTAGTTCTCTATGAATGCAAAGTAAACATACATACAGTCAGTATACACCTGTAGTTCTCTATGAATGCAAAGTAAACATACATACAGTCAGTATACACCTGTAGTTCGCTATGAATGCAAAGTAAACATACATAGTCAGTATACACCTGTAGTTCGCTATGAATGCAAAGTAAACATACAGTCAGTATACACCTGTAGTTCGCTATGAATGCAAAGTAAACATACAGTCAGTATACACCTGTAGCTCGCTATGAATGCAAAGTAAACATACAGTCAGTATACACCTGTAGCTCGCTATGAATGCAAAGTAAACATACATAGTCAGTATACACCTGTAGTTCGCTATGAATGCAAAGTAAACATACAGTCAGTATACACCTGTAGTTCGCTATGAATGCAAAGTAAACATACAGTCAGTATACACCTGTAGCTCGCTATGAATGCAAAGTAAACATACATACAGTCTAGACACCTGTAGCTCGCTATGAATGCAAAGTAAACATACATACAGTCAGTAGACACCTGTAGCTCGCTATGAATGCAAAGTAAACATACATACAGTATACACCTGTAGCTTGCTATGAATGCAAAGTAAACATACATACAGTCAGTATACACCTGTAGCTCGCTATGAATGCAAAGTATACATACATACAGTATACACCTGTAGCTCGCTATGAATGCAAAGTAAACATACATAGTCAGTATACACCTGTAGCTCGCTATGAATGCAAAGTAAACATACATACAGTATACACCTGTAGCTCGCTATGAATGCAAAGTAAACATACATACAGTCAGTATACACCTGTAGCTCTCTATGAATGCAAAGTAAACATACATACAGTATACACCTGTAGCTCACTATGAATGCAAAGTAAACATACATACAGTATACACCTGTAGCTCGCTATGAATGCAAAGTAAACATACATACAGTATACACCTGTAGTTCTCTATGAATGCAAAGTAAACATACATACAGTCAGTATACACCTGTAGCTCTCTATGAATGCAAAGTAAACATACATACAGTATACACCTGTAGCAAACTATGAATGCAAAGTAAACATACATACAGTATACACCTGTAGCAAGCTATGAATGCAAAGTAAACATACATACAGTATACACCTGTAGTTCTCTATGAATGCAAAGTAAACATACATACAGTCAGTATACACCTGTAGCTCTCTATGAATGCAAAGTAAACATACATACAGTATACACCTGTAGCTCGCTATGAATGCAAAGTAAACATACATACAGTATACACCTGTAGCTCGCTATGAATGCAAAGTAAACATACATACAGTATACACCTGTAGCTCGCTATGAATGCAAAGTAACCATACATACAGTATACACCTGTAGCTCGCTATGAATGCAAAGTAAACATACATGCATACAGTATACACCTGTAGCTCGCTATGAATGCAAAGTAAACATACATACAGTATACACCAGTAGCTCGCTATGAATGCAAAGTAAGCTTACATACAGTCAGTATACACCTGTAGCTTGCTATGAATGCAAAGTAAACATACATACAGTCAGTATACACCTGTAGCTCGCTATGAATGCAAAGTAAACATACATACATACGGTATACACCTGTAGCTCGCTATGAATGCAAAGTAAACATACATACATACGGTATACACTGTAGCAAGCTATGAATACAAAGTAAACATACATACATACGGTATACACCTGTAGCAAGCTATGAATACAAAGTAAACATACATACATACGGTATACACCTGTAGCAAGCTATGAATACAAAGTAAACATACATACACAGTAACCACCAAACAAAAAACATACATGCAGTATACACCTGTAGCAAGCTATGAATACAAAGTAAACATAACATACATACACCTGTAGCAAGCTATGAATACAAAGTAAAAATACATACATATACACCTGTAGCAAGCTATGAATACAAAGTAAACATACATACAGTATACACCTGTAGCAAGCTATGAATACAAAGTAAACATACATCATACGGTATACACCTGTAGCAAGCTATGAATGCAAAGTAAACATACATACAGTATACACCATACCGCTATGAATACAAGTAACATACATACATACATATACACCTGTAGCATGCTATGAATACAAAGTAAACATACATACATAGTATACACCTACCACTATAATGCAAAGTAAACATACATACATACATACACCTTAGCTACTATGAATACAAAGTAAACATACATACATACGGTATACACCTGTAGCAAGCTATGAATACAAAGTAAACATACATACATACGGTATACACCTGTAGCAAGCTATGAATACAAAGTAAACATACATACATACGGTATACACCTGTAGCAAGCTATGAATACAAAGTAAACATACATACATGCGGTATACACCTGTAGCAAGCTATGAATACAAAGTAAACATACATACATGCGGTATACACCTGTAGCAAGCTATGAATACAAAGTAAACATACATACATACATATGGTATACACCTGTAGCAAGCTATGAATACAAAGTAAACATACATACATGCGGTATACACCTGTAGCAAGCTATGAATACAAAGTAAACATACATACATACATACATACATACATACATACATACATACATACATACATACATACATACATACATACATACTACATACATACATACATACATACATACATACATACATACATACATACATACATACATACATACATACATACATACATACATACATACATACATACATACATACATACATACATACATACATACATACATACA
>CM026389.1:5119566-5161550 GCA_014843695.1 Archivesica marissinica | reverse complement strand
CCATATCCAAACCCAGGTATGACATGATCCCCCCATATCCAAACCCAAGTATGACATGATCCCCCCATATCGAAACCCAGGTATGACATAATCACCCATTCAGAGTCGACGTAGTGCTCCGACGATAACCCTAATTTTCAAGATTAAATGAAATATTGTGCTAAGATATGGGCGAGGGGGGTATGTTGTGGCAGAGGATTATTTGTGTGTTTTACGTTTATTTATCGTCGCTACCGGTTGCCCATATGAGCGACGCTTTCTGAAGAGATTAGTAATTTTACATCTGTGGAGGATAGTGCAATGATACAGACAGAGACCCATTCCAGAATCTCATATTGTTCTATTACGTACACGGTGTACAGCACCGACATGAGACCTCGGTTTAAAGTCCCATTTGAAAGACTGTTAATTTTATTATCATACAGGGGATCGAACTGCAATCCCTGGATTATCAGTCCAACGTGTTACCACTGTTCAGAGGTGTGTGTGTGTGTGTTCTTTTACGTGCACGGTATAAAGCACCGACACGAGACCTCGGTTTAACGTCCCATCTGAAAGACTGTTAATTTTATTAGGGTCAGACGGGGGATCGAACCTGCGATCCCTGGATTACCAGTTCAGCGTGTTACCACTGGGCTACAGATCCGTCTGTTCAGAGGATTATACTATATGGCATTATATACAAAGACACATACGCTGAATAAACAAGTAATCAAATAGGTGTGATAATCTAATTAAATCATAATGCAGGATGATAATCCAATCAACTTTATGTGTGTACAATCAATCAAGAAGTGTGCATATGAAGCAGATTATAGATTGCACCATTTTGATTATAGATTGCACCATTGAAATTGCCAATAGTAGCCTATAAGTGACTGTTTAATTATTTAATTGCTTTAACAGAACAGAACAGAACAGAACAGAAATATTATTTCGGAAAACTTTTACATTATACATCATCTTAGCAAAACTAGTAAACACATATACAATTTAATTTTATGAATATATACTTATTATATGAACAGAACAGAACAGTATTTTATTATCAGACGTGTACATAGTACATAGTCATATAATAAATACAAAATCATATAATATATTTAGATCACGTGACTGGTTAGATACATATTCAAGTATGCTTTTATTGTATTAGTAACAGAGGATGAACATTATATTTCAGCAGAATATCATACAGTATCGAATATTATTTATTAAGAAACATGGTTACGTTGACATTAAACTTAGGGAATGTCTGTAATTCAAAGCTTTCTCATATAATTTGTTAATTTAAATAGGATTGTTTTTCGGATGTTTTCAATAATTCTAGTAGATATGTATACCAGAAGGCATTCTGTAATAGTATGTCTTTAAATGTATGCATCATATTGGTTATTGTTTAATTCATAACATTTGAATAAACATTCATGATGCAGGGCACATATATTGAGTAATTAATTCTTATAAGGCCATGTTCTCAACAGTGGATTAAACGTTTGACCTGAAATATGATATTTATTAAAAACCAGCCTGAGGTAAAGGATCGAATTGTCTAAATCTGTTCAGTGTACGATCGAAATGTCTTTGGGTCGAAGTGTTGACGATGGTTTTATGATTCTGCGAACGGGTATAGTACGGTAAAATGTACAGGATTAAGCGTAACCAGGACGGTTCTGCTGCGGCAAGAACGGGGATATGTTATTGTCATTGCTTATTGGCCAATCACAATTTCTGTTATATCAAATACTTTGAATAAATGTCACATGATGAAAGTAACCAATAGAAAATGCGTTTAAACATGCATTAAGTTAAAGCAATCGTCCTCCTGAAGGTGAGTGATCAGACTCAATCGCCGATTTTAGAGTCGTGTGAATCACTATTCGAGTGGAATTTACGTGTATTCATTCTTGAATAATTCAACTATCATAACAACCAAAACATTTTGTGAAAAACGTTGTATATTCTTGGGAATAAAGTCTTATTGTTGTGCACATCATTCCAGATTTAGAGGTACGCCATCAAAACAACCAAGAGTTACTTCTCTTTTTTTGCATACCAAAACAATATTTAGCAGACACAAATGTATATTTCTGTTTGTAGGACTGTACAAATAGTGTACAGGAATTGAGGCCCAGCTGACCATGTTTTATACAGTTATTCCAATGTGGCAATACTTTACCCTTGTGTCATTAAATAATTTGATAAACTAGCTCTAGAGACTAGATAGATATCAATTTGCTGATCAATGTCTTGAATGTGTGAAGTGCATATTTATCATTTATGAAATTGTTTGCTGATTTACTTGGTGTGGTCCAGTGGTAGAGCGTCGGATTTGGAATTGAACGGTCCTGGGTTCGATACTCAGTCAGGCCACGTGTACATGTAGTGTCATTGAGCAAGGCACCTCACACACATTGCTTAGTACTGGTTAACCACTTAGGTTGGCTAACCTGCCAAGGAAAACATGTCTAGGTCCCCGCAAGCGGTTTGACATTAATGGAACATACATACATACATTTAGCCATTAAATTCAGGGGACGTGTACTTACCCCTAATGAGCGTAACGGATGCTCAGAAGAACTGTCGTGTGTACAGGGGATTTTTCAGTAACCCAGATTGAACCACCGACCTTCCACAATGGCACAAAAGCTTCCTTGCATGAAAGAGTTCCTGTCCAAGTGATTGAGGTCTGCAACCACTCGTTCATAGAAATCCCTTGGATATAAACTCAAACATGAACATGTACAAAATTCCAAGACAATTCTTATATTTACATGTATGGCCAACATCCCTAATATTGGCTGGTGCCTGTTTTTGGCCTTTGTTTATTCACGTGATTTGTGTTTACATCCGGAATGCGAATGACGTCATTGCTCTTAAAACAGCTGCTTTGGTACTTATGGTTTCACATATTTCTTATAAATCAAAGAGCAAACTGTGTGTAAAGCAGATAAAATTTTAATATTCACATTTTATTTGCAAATGTTGATGTTTTCATTAATCTCATTTTTGTTTAGCCTAACAAACCCTTAAACAGCGGTAAATATAAAGAAATATGTGTTTGTTTTTGTAAAATGAGAAATTTCATCATCTGCTCAGGAAGGTCACATGATAGTTATGGCGACAATGTCATAATGTGCATTTTACATGTCAATTCAAATGTAGTGTTCCTCATTCAGCATTTTAACATTTTTTCTTCAAAAATACTATTGTCCAAGATATTTACTATTTATGCTAATTCAGTTTCATCCATTTCCCCCCAAATCCATTCTGGCGTCTCTCTTCACCAAGTGCACTGACAAATGTACATTGTATATCAGGCTGTTAGAGACATGGGTTTGCCAGTAAAATCGGCATCAAAAGAGTATGGTGTGCCACTCTCCACATTATACGTAAGTGACATTTCTCTCCATGTCGCAACTTACCTCATATTGAAGAGTAATCATAATTTGTTGGGTGTTAAATTCCTCCGTCTTGAGTAACAAATATAACTATGCCCAATGTTGTTAAATTCCTCCGTCTTGAGTAACAATTATAACTATGCCCAATGTTAATTAGCTTTTTGGAACTTAACTGTAATCAACATTTCTGTTACATGAATTTTCAATGTCTGCCGAAATAAGTACTTTTTTCGATGCCATGTTGAAATCACAAGCGAGTGAAAGTGTATTTTATTTTGAACATTTGTTATGCAATCTCAGTTTAGACAATTGCATTGAATGCAAAACTGATCGCTTTACAGAGTAATATTATTTAACCTGCTGTAAAACAGACTGACAAGAAGCCATTTCCCGAAAAGCCTTAGATGGCCGAATACCGGAACGATAATGGTACTATTACTATTCACACCTTGGACTACAACAATGAATTTGTTGCTTTACCTGAGTCAATGGATTAAGGTGTATTATCTCATCCAAAGGCTCATAGTGAAGTATAATGATTGGGTTTGTTTGTATATGTTTCAATTAGTACACGTTGAACTGGGAATCCATGGATCTCAGGTTCTGACCCTAATAAAATTAACAGTCTTTCGGATGGGACTTTAAAAACCAAGGTCTTGTGTCGTTGCTTTCCACCGTGCACGTAAAAGAACCATCTCTTCACGAGGCGTCGCTCATATGGGCAAGTATTTTATTGTTTGGAGGCTAGTATATTTAAGCCTCCCTTATTGTTTTACATGCCCGGTGTATAGCACCGATACATTATACACGTTATTGTACATTGTACAAGACCATGGGTTATAGTCTTATATTAATTAAAGACTAATTTAACATTATTAGGGTCAGACTCAGGATCAAATATACATGTCCAAATGTACGTTGTACATACGGGTAGTAAAATTATTGGTATACATTACACTGCCTGTAGATCAATGACCCCAGACGGCCCTATCACAAATATTGAGTAATACAAACATTATACATGATTACATGAATGATGTAATTGCTTATATTCATGTACATCATCAATGAGTATACATTTGTAATGCAGACAGGTGTCAGTTATCTGTAATCAGACAGCACATGATTGTTTTACAGCTTACAAATGTCAGTGTGCTATTCACACATTGCAATAGTTAGAGATATAAACTTGTTCTGTTAATAATGACTTTAACAGACCATGACATACATGTAGATCTGCAGTTTCCAAACAGACGGATCTGTAGTCCAGTAGTAACACGCTGGACTGGTAATCCAGGGATTGCAGGTTCGATCCCCCGTCTGACCCTAATAAAATTAACAGTCTTTCAGATGGAACGTTAAACACAGGTCTCGTGTTTTACACCGTGCACGTAAAAGAACCAGAGGAGACTTTGGAATGGGTCTCTGTCTGTATCATTGCACTATCCTCCAAAAATCTAAAATAACTAATCTCTTCAGGAGGCGTCGCTCATATGGGCAACCAGTAGCGACGATAAATAAACGTAAAACACACACACTCTGCAGTTTCCAATGAGTTGTGTGTGGCATTAAAGGTTAAAGCTCTAGTACAGCGATGTCCATTATATAAACACCCTTCACATGTTTTGTTTGTCTAGACTAGTCGCCCAAATGCATTTATGGATGGTGACTATAAACACATTTATATAATAGTAGTTTTTTGGACAGTGAGTGGAATCCACTGATACAGTTATTAGCAGCAACTTACGGTTACAATGTGCATGTACTGTACATGTATGAGACAACCAATGATTTATTTAATCTCCTCCATCTTGGAGGTGGATTATAATTTATCTAGATTAATAAGGTAACTGCATGTGGATTGTGAAACGAAATGCAAGAAATCAGTACAGTACTAGTAATTACAATTCAAAGAAGAATTTAATTAAGTTATATTTATATATGTAGTACATAAGAGTACAGAACTTGAAAAGTTGTGAATGATACCGGATGCCGGATGCATGAAATGAATAATACACGTGATGGTTCTTGGGAAGTACTAGACTGCTGGTAATCATGTCTGCAGCTGTACACTCCTGTACTCAGCATTGTCAGTGCACTCCTGTACTCAGCATTGTCAGTGCACTCCTGTACTCAGCATTGTCAGTGCACTCCTGTACTCAACATTGTCAGTATACTCCTGTACTCAGCATTGTTAGTGCACTCCTGTACTCAGCATTGTCAGTGTACTCCTGTACTCAGCATTGTCAGTGTACTCCTGTACTCAGCATTGTTAGTGTACTCCTGTACTCAGCATTGTCAGTGCACTCCTGTACTCAACATTGTCAGTGCACTCATGTACTCAGCATTGTTAGTACACTCCTGTACTCAGCATTGACAGTGCACTCCTGTACTCAGCATTGTTAGTACACTCCTGTACTCAGCATTGTTAGTGCACTCCTGTACTCAACATTGTCAGTATACTCCTGTACTCAGCATTGTTAGTACACTCCTGTACTCAGCATTGACAGTGCACTCCTGTACTCAGCATTGTTAGTGCACTCCTGTACTCAGCATTGACAGTGCACTCCTGTACTCAGCATTGTTAGTGTACTCCTGTACTCAGCATTGTCAGTGCACTCCTGTACTCAACATTGTCAGTGTACTCCTGTACTCAACATTGTCAGTGCACTCCTGTACTCAGCATTGTCAGTGCACTCCTGTACTCAACATTGTCAGTATACTCATGTACTCAGCATTGTTAGTGCACTCCTGTACTCAGCATTGTCAGTGTACTCCTGTACTCAGCATTGTTAGTGTACTCCTATGCTCAGCATTGTCAGTGTACTCCTGTACTCAGCATTGCCAGTGTACTCCAGTACTCAGCATTGTCAGTGTACTTCTATGCTCAGCATTGTCAATGCACTCCTGTACTCAGCATTGTTAGTGCACTCCTGTACTCAGCATTGTTAGTGCACTCCTGTACTCAGCATTGTTAGTGCACTCCTGTACTCGGCGATGTACTCCTGTACTCAGCATTGTCAGTGTACTCCTATACTCAGCATTGTCAGTGTACTCCTATGCTCAGCATTGTCAGTGTACTCCTATGCTCAGCATTGTCAGTGTACTCCTGTACTCAGCATTGTTAGTGCACTCCTGTACTCAGCATTGTTAGTGTACTCCTGTACTCAGCATTGTTAGTGCACTCCTGTACTCAGCATTGTCAGTGTACTCCTATGCTCAGCATTGTCAGTGTACTCTTGTACTCGGCGTTGTACTCAGCGCTGCACTCCTGTACTCAGCATTGACAGTGCACTCCTGTACTCAGCATTGTTAGTGCACTCATGTACTCAACATTGTCAGTGTACTCCTGTACTCAACATTGTCAGTGCACTCCTGTACTCAGCATTGTCAGTGCACTCCTGTACTCAACATTGTCAGTATACTCCTGTACTCAGCATTGTTAGTGCACTCCTGTACTCAGCATTGTCAGTGTACTCCTGTACTCAGCATTGTTAGTGTACTCCTATGCTCAGCATTGTCAGTGCACTCCTGTACTCAGCATTGTCAGTGTACTCCTATGCTCAGCATTGTCAGTGTACTCTTGTACTCGGCGTTGTACTCAGCGCTGCACTCCTGAACTCAGCATTGACAGTGCACTCCTGTACTCAGCATTGTTAGTGCACTCATGTACTCAACATTGTCAGTGTACTCCTGTACTCAACATTGTCAGTGCACTCCTGTACTCAGCATTGTCAGTGCACTCCTGTACTCAACATTGTCAGTATACTCCTGTACTCAGCATTGTTAGTGCACTCCTGTACTCAGCATTGTCAGTGTACTCCTGTACTCAGCATTGTTAGTGTACTCCTATGCTCAGCATTGTCAGTGTACTCCTGTACTCAGCATTGCCAGTGTACTCCAGTACTCAGCATTGTCAGTGTACTTCTATGCTCAGCATTGTCAATGCACTCCTGTACTCAGCATTGTCAGTGTACTCCTGTACTCAGCATTGTTAGTGCACTCCTGTACTCAGCATTGTTAGTGTACTCCTGTACTCAGCATTGTTAGTGCACTCCTGTACTCAGCATTGTCAGTGTACTCCTATGCTCAGCATTGTCAGTGTACTCTTGTACTCGGCGTTGTACTCAGCGCTGCACTCCTGTACTCAGCATTGTCAGTGTACTCCCTATGCTCAGCATTGTCAGTGTACTCCTATGCTCAGCATTGTCAGTGTACTCCTGTACTCAGCATTGTTAGTGCACTCCTGTACTCAGCATTGTTAGTGTACTCCTGTACTCAGCATTGTTAGTGCACTCCTGTACTCAGCATTGTCAGTGTACTCCTATGCTCAGCATTGTCAGTGTACTCTTGTACTCGGCGTTGTACTCAGCGCTGCACTCCTGTACTCCGCATTGACAGTGCACTCCTGTACTCAGCATTGTTAGTGCACTCCTGTACTCAGCATTGTTAGTGTACTCCTGTACTCAGCATTGTCAGTGCACTCCTGTACTCAACATTGTCAGTGTACTCCTGTACTCAACATTGTCAGTGCACTCCTGTACTCAGCATTGTCAGTGCACTCCTGTACTCAACATTGTCAGTATACTCCTGTACTCAGCATTGTTAGTGCACTCCTGTACTCAGCATTGTCAGTGTACTCCTGTACTCAGCATTGTTAGTGTACTCCTATGCTCAGCATTGTCAGTGTACTCCTGTACTCAGCATTGCCAGTGTACTCCAGTACTCAGCATTGTCAGTGTACTTCTATGCTCAGCATTGTCAATGCACTCCTGTACTCAGCATTGTCAGTGTACTCCTGTACTCAGCATTGTTAGTGCACTCCTGTACTCAGCATTGTTAGTGTACTCCTGTACTCATGTTAGTGCACTCCTGTACTCAGCATTGTCAGTGTACTCCTATGCTCAGCATTGTCAGTGTACTCTTGTACTCGGCGTTGTACTCATCGCTGCACTCCTGTACTCAGCATTGTTATTGTACTCCTGTACTCAGTATTGTCAGTGTACTCCTGTACTCAGCATTGTCAGTGTACTCCAGTACTCAGCATTGTCAGTGTACTCCAGTACTCAGCATTGTCATTGTACTCCAATGCTCAGCATTGTCGGTGTACTCCTGTACTCAGCATTGTCAGTGTACTCCTATGCTCAGCATTGTCAGTGTACACCTATGCTCAGCATTGTCAGTGTACTCTTGTACTCAGCATTGTCAGTGCACACCTGTACTCAGCATTGTCAGTGTACTCCTATACTCGGTGATGTACTCCTGTACTCAGCATTGTCAGTGTACTCCTGTACTCAGCATTGTCAAGTGTACTCCTATGCTCAGCATTGTCAGTGTACACCTATGCTCAGCATTGTCAGTGTACACCTATGCTCAGCATTGTCAGTGTACTCTTGTACTCGGCAATGCACTCCTGTACTCAGCGCTGCACTCCTGTACTCAGCATTGTTATTGTACTCAGTATTGACAGTGTACTCCAGTACTCAGCATTGTTAGTACACTCCTGTACTCAGCATTGTTAGTGCACTCCTGTACTCAACATTGTCAGTATACTCCTGTACTCAGCATTGTTAGTACACTCCTGTACTCAGCAATGCACTCCTGTACTCAGCGATGCACTCCTGTACTCAGCATTGTCTGTGCACTCCTGTACTAGTGATGCACTCCTGTACTAGCGTTGCACTCCTGTACTAGCGTTGCACTCCTGTACTAGTGGTGCACTCCTGTACTAGTGATGCACTCATGTACTAGTGATGCACTCCTGTACTAGCGTTGCACTCCTGTACTAGTGTTGCACTCCTGTACTAGTGATGCACTCCTGTACTAGCGTTGCACTCCTGTACTAGTGATGCACTCCTGTACTAGTGATGTACTAGTGTACTAGTGATGCACTCCTGTACTAGTGGTGTACTAGTGATGCACTCCTGTACTAGCGTTGCACTCCTGTACTAGTGTTGCACTCCTGTACTAGTGATGCACTCCTGTACTAGCGTTGCACTCCTGTACTAGTGATGCACTCCTGTACTAGTGATGTACTAGTGTACTAGTGATGCACTCCTGTACTAGTGGTGTACTAGTGATGCACTCCTGTACTAGCGTTGCACTCCTGTACTAGTGTTGCACTCCTGTACTAGTGATGCACTCCTGTACTAGCGTTGCACTCCTGTACTAGTGATGCACTCCTGTACTAGTGATGTACTAGTGTACTAGTGATGCACTCCTGTACTAGTGGTGTACTAGTGATGCACTCCTGTACTAGCGTTGCACTCCTGTACTAGTGTTGCACTCCTGTACTAGTGATGCACTCCTGTACTAGCGTTGCACTCCTGTACTAGCATTGCACTCCTGTACTAGTGGTGCACTCCTGTGCTAGTGGTGCACTCCTGTACTAGCATTGCACTCCTGTACTAGTGGTGGACTCCTGTACTAGTGGTGCTCTCCTGTACTAGTGGTGTAAATTATTTAGTTACAGTCCATCCAAACGACAAACCATGGTATAACTCAGAATTAAGGAAAATATCTAGACAGCGCGACAGGCATAAAAGTACTGCAATACGTACCGGAAAATTAGATGACTGGATCAGTTATAAAAGATTGAGAAACAAGGTAAATAATATGAAAAAACACGCAAAAGAACTATTTTTTAATAACATTGAATTTACACTAAATGACTTAAACTCATCCAATCCGCGACAATATTGGAAAATAGTTAAAATGTTAGTTACGGAAAATTCTACAAAATGTGAAAAGATACCACCACTGTTAAGAAATGATAATTCATATTCCGTCTCGGATTTAGATAAAGCCAATACTCTTAACGACTACTTTGCATCCATTTCGACAATAAACGATTCTCAAACAGATCTGCCAAATTTTAGTTTAAAAACAGATTCATCAATCACAAATATAGTCATCACTGAACAAGACATTACCTACATCTTATCAAATTTAATAGTAAAAAAATCCAGTGGGCCAGATGAAATTAGCCATCGTATGCTTAAAGAAACCTCTCGCACTATAAGTCGCCCGCTTTGTATACTTTTTAATAGGTCAATACAAGATCAGACTTATCCAGCTAGCTGGAAAAGTGCAAATGTCATGCCACTGTTCAAAAAGGGTGACCGCGATATTCCATCAAACTATAGACCTATCGCCTTAATTAGTTGCGTAGGAAAAGTAATGGAATGAGTTATGTTCAAATATTTATATAACTATTTGCACGAGAATGAACTAATATACAAAAGACAATCTGGCTTCCTCCCGGGACACTCTACCGTGTATCAATTAATTGACATTTACAACCAAATTTGTAAGGCCTTTGATGAACGTAAATCAACTTGTATTATATTCTGTGATATTAGTAAGGCATTTGACCGAGTTTGGCACAAAGGTCTTCTTTTCAAACTTCGACAGTATGGCATTTCGGGAAACATAATCAAGTGGTTATCTAGCTATCTTAATGAACGGCGACAACAGGTTTTTGTTGGATCTGCATTCTCTAATGAAAAATGTCTTAATGCTGGTGTACCACAAGGCTCTGTCTTGGGACCCTTACTTTTTTTAATATACGTCAATGACATTGCTGAATCTCTTTATAGTCTAACAAGATTATTTGCTGATGATAGTTCCTTGGCAATGACATCCAACAACTCAAATGTTATAGAAGCTTCACTGAATCATGATCTAATTATAATATCAAAATGGTCTAAACAATGGCTTGTTCAATTCAATCCAGCAAAAACAGAAGTTATGTTCTTATCACTAGGTAACGTTAATCGACCAGTGCTATTCTTCGAAAATACGCAGTTAGATTACGTAAATCACCACAAGCATCTCGGAGTTACACTTAGTGAAGACGGTACGTGGCACAAGCATATATCAAACATTACTACTTCCGCTTCAAAAACACTAGGATCAATGAGAATGTTAAAATTTAAATTAAAACGCCAAACTCTTAATCAAATATACATATCTTATCTCCGACCTATTTTAGAATATGCGTCCATAGTCTGGGATAGTTGTACATTATATGAAAAAGAATCTCTAGATAAAATTCAATATGAAGCTGCTAGAATAGTCACGGGACTTACAAGATCAGTTTCCATTGAGAAACTTCTTCAAGAAATTGGCTGGGTTTCACTCTCTGATCGCAAATAATGCAAAAATTAATTTTAGTTCATAAACATAAACACGATAACGTACCAAGCTACATAACTGACTTATTTCCAACAACTGTTGACGAAGTAAATCTGTACAACTTAAGAAACAATAAAGATTTTGTTACTTTAGCAAGGTGAACTGAAATTTATTCAAAATCTGTATTACCATCGTCAATAAAACTGTGGAATGAATTGGATATTAATATTCGTAATATAAATACATTGTCGTCATTTAAAGGGAGGTTGAAAGAAATCTTCAAACCACCAATAGTACCATCATTTTTTAAATCTGGAACTCGACGTCAGCAAGTATATCATGCTCGCATTCGAAATTCTTGTAGCAACCTGCATTCAGATCTTTATAATAATCATTTGCGCGATAGTCCAAAATGCTTGTGTGAACTTAACGAAAATGAGGATGCGGAGCACTATCTATTTCGCTGTCTATTCTATGTAAATTCCAGACGCGTACTATTCGTAAACACACGTACTTATCATCCCTTAAATACAAGAAAACTACTGTTAGGCTTCGAAAACTTAGCGGACAATGAAAATGAATATATATTCACACAAGTTCAAACATATATTAAAACGACTAAACGCTTCGAGCAAATAACCACATGATCTGTATATATATATAGGCTGTTCTCTTGTGACGATCTATGTTAGGGTGTGGTGACGGGTGTGGCTGGCTGGGTAACGTTGTATGGTGGGACACTTGATTGGAGTAGCTATTACAGTTACATTTCCTAAACTTTTTTTTTGGTTTGTTTATTGTTGTTTTTTGTTTCTAAATTCTTATTATCTAAAATGTTGCTTATTCTCTTAATCATTTTACCCTTTTTCTATTAGTATCATTAAATTTAGTAAACTACTAGCACAATTCTTGTATTCAGTCTCTTTGTTAATTACAATCTAGTCTTATGGGGAGGGCCGTAACTAATGTTGTTAAAACTTGTGGCCCAACCCATTTGCTTCAACATATAATGACAATCCTTGAGCAAACAATGCCACGAATCATGCATTATGGATAGTTATACAAGTTTGTTCATTTGTTTTGTATTGTACATTGTATATATAGAATGCAGTAAAATATGATTAAACTAAGTGATGCACTCCTGTACTAGTGGTGTACTCCTGTACTAGTGGTGTACTCCTGTACTAGTGGTGTACTCCTGTACTAGTGATGTACTCCTGTACTAGTGGTGTACTCCTGTACTAGTGATGCACTCCTGTACTAGTGATGCACTCCTGTACTAGTGATGTACTCCTGTACTAGTGATGCACTCCTGTACTAGTGATGCACTCCTGTACTAGTGGTGCACTCCTGTACTAGTGATGTACTCCTGTACTAGTGATGCACTCCTGTACTAGTGGTGCACTCCTGTACTAGTGATGCACTCCTGTACTAGTGGTGCACTCCTGTACTAGTGATGTACTCCTGTACTAGTGATGCACTCCTGTACTAGTGGTGCACTCCTGTACTAGTGGTGCACTCCTGTACTAGTGGTGCACTCCTGTACTAGTGATGCACTCCTGTACTAGTGATGTACTCCTGTACTAGTGTTGTACTCCTGTACTAGTGATGTACTCCTGTACTAGTGATGCACCCCTGTACTAGTGATGCACCCCTGTACTAGTGGGGCACTCCTGTACTAGTGGGGCACTCCTGTACTAGTGATGTACTCCTGTACTAGCATTGCACTCCTGTACTAGTGGGGCACTCCTGTACTAGTGATGTACTCCTGTACTAGCATTGCACTCCTGTACTAGTGGGGCACTCCTGTACTAGTGATGTACTCCTGTACTAGCATTGCACTCCTGTACTAGTGATGCACTCCTGTACTAGTGATGTACTCCTGTACTAGTGGGGCACTCATGTACTAGTGGTGTACTCCTGTACTAGTGGGGCACTCATGTACTAGTGATGCACTCCTGTACTAGTGGGGCACTCCTGTACTAGTGGTGTACTCATGTACTAGTGATGTACTCCTGTACTAGTGATGTACTCCTGTACTAGTGATGCACTCCTGTACTAGTGGTGTACTCCTGTACTAGTGATGTACTCCTGTACTAGTGGTGTACTCATGTACTAGTGATGTACTCCTGTACTAGTGGTGTACTCATGTACTAGTGATGCACTCCTGTACTAGTGGGGCACTCCTGTACTAGTGATGCACCCCTGTACTAGTGATGTACTCCTGTACTAGTGATGCACCCCTGTACTAGTGGTGTACTCCTGTACTAGTGATGCACCCCTGTACTAGTGGTACACTCCTGTACTAGTGGTGTACTCCTGTACTAGTGATGTACTCCTGTACTAGTGGTGTACTCCTGTACTAGTGATGTACTCCTGTACTAGTGATGCACCCCTGTACTAGTGGTGTACTCCTGTACTAGTGGTGTACTCATGTACTAGTGATGCACTCCTGTACTAGTGATGCACCCCTGTACTAGTGGTGTACTCCTGTACTAGTGATGCACCCCTGTACTAGTGATGCACTCCTGTACTAGTGATGCACACCTGTACTAGTGGTGCACTCCTGTACTAGTGATGCACTCCTGTACTAGTGATGCACTCCTGTACTAGTGGTACTCTCCTGTACTAGTGATGTACTCCTGTACTAGTGATGCACTCCTGTACTAGTGATGCACTCCTGTACTAGTGATGCACTCCTGTACTAGTGGTGTACTCCTGTACTAGTGATGTACTAGTGATGTACTCCTGTACTAGTGATGCACTCCTGTACTAGTGATGCACTCCTGTACTAGTGATGTACTCCTGTACTAGTGATGCACTCCTGTACTAGTGATGCACTCCTGTACTAGTGATGCACTCCTGTACTAGTGATGAACTAGTGTACTAGAGATGTACTAGTGGTGCACTCCTGTACTAGTGATGTACTCCTGTACTAGTGGTGTACTCCTGTACTAGTGGTGTACTCCTGTACTAGTGATGTACTCCTGTACTAGTGGTGTACTCCTGTACTAGTGATGCACTCCTGTACTAGTGATGCACTCCTGTACTAGTGATGTACTCCTGTACTAGTGATGCACTCCTGTACTAGTGATGCACTCCTGTACTAGTGGTGCACTCCTGTACTAGTGATGTACTCCTGTACTAGTGATGCACTCCTGTACTAGTGGTGCACTCCTGTACTAGTGATGCACTCCTGTACTAGTGGTGCACTCCTGTACTAGTGGTGTACTCCTGTACTAGTGATGCTCTCCTGTACTAGTGGTGCACTCCTGTACTAGTGGTGCACTCCTGTACTAGTGGGGCACTCCTGTACTAGTGATGCACTCCTGTACTAGTGATGTACTCCTGTACTAGTGGGGCACTCCTGTACTAGTGATGCACTCCTGTACTAGTGATGTACTCCTGTACTAGTGGGGCACTCCTGTACTAGTGATGCACTCCTGTACTAGTGATGTACTCCTGTACTAGTGGTGTACTCCTGTACTAGTGGTGTACTCCTGTACTAGTGGTGTACTCCTGTACTAGTGATGCACTCCTGTACTAGTGATGCACCCCTGTACTAGTGATGCACCCCTGTACTAGTGGGGCACTCCTGTACTAGTGGGGCACTCCTGTACTAGTGATGTACTCCTGTACTAGCATTGCACTCCTGTACTAGTGATGTACTCCTGTACTAGCATTGCACTCCTGTACTAGTGGGGCACTCCTGTACTAGTGGGGCACTCCTGTACTAGTGATGTACTCCTGTACTAGCATTGCACTCCTGTACTAGTGATGCACTCCTGTACTAGTGATGTACTCCTGTACTAGTGGGGCACTCATGTACTAGTGGTGTACTCCTGTACTAGTGGGGCACTCATGTACTAGTGATGCACTCCTGTACTAGTGGGGCACTCCTGTACTAGTGGTGTACTCATGTACTAGTGATGTACTCCTGTACTAGTGATGTACTCCTGTACTAGTGATGCACTCCTGTACTAGTGGTGTACTCCTGTACTAGTGATGTACTCCTGTACTAGTGGTGTACTCATGTACTAGTGATGTACTCCTGTACTAGTGGTGTACTCATGTACTAGTGATGCACTCCTGTACTAGTGGGGCACTCCTGTACTAGTGATGCACCCCTGTACTAGTGATGTACTCCTGTACTAGTGATGCACCCCTGTACTAGTGGTGTACTCCTGTACTAGTGATGCACCCCTGTACTAGTGATGCACTCCTGTACTAGTGATGTACTCCTGTACTAGTGGTGCACTCCTGTACTAGTGATGCACCCCTGTACTAGTGGTGTACTCCTGTACTAGTGGTGTACTCCTGTACTAGTGATGCACCCCTGTACTAGTGGTGCACTCCTGTACTAGTGGTGTACTCCTGTACTAGTGATGTACTCCTGTACTAGTGGTGTACTCCTGTACTAGTGATGTACTCCTGTACTAGTGATGCACCCCTGTACTAGTGGTGTACTCCTGTACTAGTGGTGTACTCATGTACTAGTGATGCACTCCTGTACTAGTGATGCACCCCTGTACTAGTGGTGTACTCCTGTACTAGTGATGCACCCCTGTACTAGTGATGCACTCCTGTACTAGTGATGCACTCCTGTACTAGTGATGCACTCCTGTACTAGTGGTGTACTCCGTTGTGTGTACTAGTGATGTACTCCTGTACTAGTGATGCACTCCTGTACTAGTGATGCACTCCTGTACTAGTGATGTACTCCTGTACTAGTGATGCACTCCTGTACTAGTGATGCACTCCTGTACTAGTGATGCACTCCTGTACTAGTGATGAACTAGTGTACTAGAGTGTACTAGTGGTGCACTCCTGTACTAGTGGTGTACTCCTGTACTAGTGATGTACTCCTGTACTAGTGATCACCCCTGTACTAGTGTGTACTCCTGTATAGTGGTGTACTCATGTACTAGTGATGCACTCCTGTACTAGTGATGCACCCCTGTACTAGTGGTGTACTCCTGTACTAGTGATGCACCCCTGTACTAGTGATGCACTCCTGTACTAGTGATGCACTCCTGTACTAGTGATGCACTCCTGTACTAGTGGTGTACTCCAGTACTAGTGATGTACTAGTGATGTACTCCTGTACTAGTGATGCACTCCTGTACTAGTGATGCACTCCTGTACTAGTGATGTACTCCTGTACTAGTGATGCACTCCTGTACTAGTGATGCACTCCTGTACTAGTGATGCACTCCTGTACTAGTGATGAACTAGTGTACTAGAGATGTACTAGTGGTGCACTCCTGTACTAGTGATGTACTAGTGTACTAGCGATGCACTCCTGTACTAGTGGTGCACTCCTGTACTAGCATTGCACTCCTGTACTAGTGATGTACTCCTGTACTAGTGATGTACTCCTGTACTAGTGGTGTACTCCTGTACTAGTGATGTACTAGTGGTGCACTCCTGTACTAGTGATGCTCTCCTGTACTAGTGCCAGTGGTGTAGTACTCCTGTACTAGTGATGCTCTCCTGTACTAGTGATGCTCTCCTGTACTAGTGGTGTACTCCTGTACTAGTGATGCTCTCCTGCACTAGTGATGCTCTCCTGTACTAGTGATGCTCTCCTGTACTAGTGATGCTCTCCTGTACTAGTGATGTACTCCTGTACTAGTGATGCTCTCCTATACTAGCGTTGCACTCCTGTACTAGCGTTGCACTCCTGTACTAGTGGTGCACTCCTGTACTAGTGATGCACTCATGTACTAGTGATGCACTCCTGTACTAGTGATGCACTCCTGTACTAGTGATGTACTCCTGTACTAGTGATGCACTCCTGTACTAGTGATGTACTCCTGTACTAGTGATGCTCTCCTGTACTAGCATTGCACTCCTGTACTAGCGTTGCACTCCTGTACTAGTGATGCACTCCTGTACTAGTGATGCACTCCTGTACTAGTGATGTACTCCTGTACTAGTGATGCTCTCCTGTACTAGCGTTGCACTCCTGTACTAGCGTTGCACTCCTGTACTAGTGATGCACTCCTGTACTAGTGATGCACTCCTGTACTAGTGATGTACTAGTGTACTAGTGATGCACTCCTGTACTAGCGTTGCACTCCTGTACTAGCGTTGCACTCCTGTACTAGTGTTGCACTCCTGTACTAGTGATGCACTCCTGTACTAGTGTTGCACTCCTGTACTAGTGATGTACTCATGTACTAGTGGTGTACTCCTGTACTAGTGATGTACTAGTGGTGCACTCCTGTACTAGTGATGTACTCATGTACTAGTGGTGTACTCCTGTACTAGTGATGTACTAGTGGTGCACTCCTGTACTAGTGATGCTCTCCTGTACTAGTGGTGTAGTACTCCTGTACTAGTGATGCTCTCCTGTACTAGTGATGTACTCCTGTACTAGTGATGTACTCCTGTACTAGTGATGCTCTCCTGTACTAGTGATGCTCTCCTGTACTAGTGATGCTCTCCTGTACTAGTGATGTACTCCTGTACTAGTGATGCTCTCCTGTACTGGTGGTGCACTCCTGTACTAGCATTGCACTCTTGTACTAGTGGTGCTCTCCTGTACTAGTGGTGCTCTCCTGTACTAGTGATGCACCCCTGTACTAGTGGTGCACTCCTGTACTAGTGGTGTACAATTGTACTAGTGATGTACTCCTGTACTAGTGATGTACTCCTGTACTAGTGGTGTACTCATGTACTAGTGATGCACTCCTGTACTAGTGATGCACCCCTGTACTAGTGATGTACTCCTGTACTAGTGATGCACCCCTGTACTAGTGGTGTACTCCTGTACTAGTGGTGTACTCCTGTACTAGTGATGCACCCCTGTACTAGTGGTGCACTCCTGTACTAGTGGTGTACTCCTTTACTAGTGATGTACTCCTGTACTAGTGATGTACTCTTGTACTAGTGGTGTACTCATGTACTAGTGATGCACTCCTGTACTAGTGGTGCACTCCTGTACTAGTGATGCACACCTGTACTAGTGGTGCACTCCTGTACTAGTGATGCACACCTGTACTAGTGATGCACTCCTGTACTAGTGATGCACTCCTGTACTAGTGATGCAACCCTGTACTAGTGATGTACTCCTGTACTAGTGATGCACCCCTGTACTAGTGGTGTACTCCTGTACTAGTGGTGTACTCCTGTACTAGTGGTGTACTCCTGTACTAGTGATGCACCCCTGTACTAGTGGTGCACTCCTGTACTAGTGGTGTACTCCTTTACTAGTGATGTACTCCTGTACTAGTGATGTACTCTTGTACTAGTGGTGTACTCATGTACTAGTGATGCACTCCTGTACTAGTGATGCACTCCTATACTAGTTATGCACTCCTGTACTAGTGGTGTACTCCTGTACTAGTGGTGCACTCCTGTACTAGTGATGCACTCATGTACTAGTGATGCACTCCTGTACTAGTGATGCACTCCTGTAGTAGTGCACTCCTGTACTAGTGATGTACTCCTGTACTAGTGGTGCACTCCTGTACTAGTGATGCACTCATGTACTAGTGATGCACTCCTGTACTAGTGATGCACTCCTGTACTAGTGATGCACTCCTGTACTAGTGGTGCACTCCTGTACTAGTGATGCACTCCTATACTAGTGATGCACTCCTGTACTAGTGGTGTACTCCTGTACTAGTGATGCACTCCTGTAGTAGTGCACTCCTGTACTAGTGATGTACTCCTGTACTAGTGATGTACTCCTGTACTAGTGATGCACTCCTGTACTAGTGGTGCACTCCTGTACTAGTGATGCACTCCATTACTAGTGATGCACTCCTGTACTAGTAGTGCACTCCTGTACTAGTGATGCACTCCTGTACTAGTGGTGCACTCCTGTACTAGTGATGTACTCCTGTACTAGTGATGCACTCCTGTACTAGTAGTGCACTCCTGTACTAGTGATGTACTCCTGTACTATTGATGCACTCCTGTACTAGTGGTGTACTCCTGTACTAGCATTGCACTCCTGTACTAGTGATGTACTCCTGTACTAGTGGTGCACGCCTGTACTAGTGATGTACTAGTGTACTAGTGGTGCACTCCTGTACTAGTGATGTACTAGTGTACTAGTGATGCACTCCTGTACTAGTGGTGCACTCCTGTACTAGCATTGCACTCCTGTACTAGTGATGTACTCCTGTACTAGTGATGTACTCGTGTACTAGTGGTGTACTCCTGTACTAGTGATGTAATAGTGGTGCACTCCTGTACTAGTGATGCTCTCCTGTACTAGTGGTGTAGTACTCCTGTACTAGTGATGCTCTCCTGTACTAGTGATGTACTCCTGTACTAGTGATGCTCTCCTGTACTAGTGGTGTACTCCTGTACTAGTGATGCTCTCCTGTACTAGTGGTGTACTCCTGTACTAGTGATGCTCTCCTGCACTAGTGATGCTCTCCTGCACTAGTGATGCTCTCCTGTACTAGTGATGTACTCCTGTACTAGTGATGCTCTCCTGTACTAGTGATGCTCTCCTGTACTAGTGATGTACTCCTGTACTAGTGATGCTCTCCTATACTAGCGTTGCACTCCTGTACTAGCGTTGCACTCCTGTACTAGTGGTGCACTCCTGTACTAGTGATGCACTCATGTACTAGTGATGCACTCCTGTACTAGCGTTGCACTCCTGTACTAGTGTTGCACTCCTGTACTAGTGTTGCACTCCTGTACTAGTGATGTACTCCTGTACTAGTGATGCTCTCCTATACTAGCGTTGCACTCCTGTACTAGCGTTGCACTCCTGTACTAGTGGTGCACTCCTGTACTAGTGATGCACTCATGTACTAGTGATGCACTGCTGTACTAGTGATGCACTCCTGTACTAGCGTTGCACTCCTGTACTAGTGTTGCACTCCTGTACTAGTGATGCACTCCTGTACTAGCGTTGCACTCCTGTACTAGCGTTGCACTCCTGTACTAGTGTTGCACTCCTGTACTAGTGATGCACTCCTGTACTAGTGATGAACTCCTGTACTAGTGATGTACTAGTGATGCACTCCTGTACTAGCGTTGCACTCCTGTACTAGCGTTGCACTCCTGTACTAGTGTTGCACTCCTGTACTAGTGATGCACTCCTGTACTAGCGTTGCACTCCTGTACTAGTGATGTACTCCTGTACTAGTGATGTACTCATGTACTAGTGGTGTACTCCTGTACTAGTGATGTACTAGTGGTGCACTCCTGTACTAGTGATGCTCTCCTGTACTAGTGGTGTAGTACTCCTGTACTAGTGATGCTCTCCCGTACTAGTGGTGTACTCCTGTACTAGTGATGCTCTCCTGTACTAGTGATGCTCTCCTGTACTAGTGATGTACTCCTGTACTAGTGATGTACTCTTGTACTAGTGATGCTCTCCTGTACTAGTGATGCTCTCCTGTACTAGTGATGCTCTCCTGTACTAGTGATGTACTCCTGTACTAGTGATGCTCTCCTGTACTAGTGGTGCACTCCTGTACTAGCATTGCACTCTTGTACTAGTGGTGCTCTCCTGTACTAGTGGTGCTCTCCTGTACTAGTGATGCACCCCTGTACTAGTGGTGCACTCCTGTACTAGTGGTGTACAATTGTACTAGTGATGTACTCCTGTACTAGTGATGTACTCCTGTACTAGTGGTGTACTCATGTACTAGTGATGCACCCCTGTACTAGTGATGCACTCCTGGGCTAGTGATGTACTCCTGTACTAGTGATGCACCCCTGTACTAGTGGTGCACTCCTGTACTAGTGGTGTACTCCTGTACTAGTGGTGCACGCCTGTACTAGTGATGTACTAGTGTACTAGTGGTGCACTCCTGTACTAGTGATGTACTAGTGTACTAGTGATGCACTCCTGTACTAGTGGTGCACTCCTGTACTAGCATTGCACTCCTGTACTAGTGATGTACTCCTGTACTAGTGATGTACTCGTGTACTAGTGGTGTACTCCTGTACTAGTGATGTAATAGTGGTGCACTCCTGTACTAGTGATGCTCTCCTGTACTAGTGGTGTAGTACTCCTGTACTAGTGATGCTCTCCTGTACTAGTGATGTACTCCTGTACTAGTGATGCTCTCCTGTACTAGTGGTGTACTCCTGTACTAGTGATGCTCTCCTGTACTAGTGGTGTACTCCTGTACTAGTGATGCTCTCCTGCACTAGTGATGCTCTCCTGCACTAGTGATGCTCTCCTGTACTAGTGATGTACTCCTGTACTAGTGATGCTCTCCTGTACTAGTGATGCTCTCCTGTACTAGTGATGTACTCCTGTACTAGTGATGCTCTCCTATACTAGCGTTGCACTCCTGTACTAGCGTTGCACTCCTGTACTAGTGGTGCACTCCTGTACTAGTGATGCACTCATGTACTAGTGATGCACTCCTGTACTAGCGTTGCACTCCTGTACTAGTGTTGCACTCCTGTACTAGTGTTGCACTCCTGTACTAGTGATGTACTCCTGTACTAGTGATGCTCTCCTATACTAGCGTTGCACTCCTGTACTAGTGATGTACTCCTGTACTAGTGATGTACTCGTGTACTAGTGGTGTACTCCTGTACTAGTGATGTAATAGTGGTGCACTCCTGTACTAGTGATGCTCTCCTGTACTAGTGGTGTAGTACTCCTGTACTAGTGATGCTCTCCTGTACTAGTGATGTACTCCTGTACTAGTGATGCTCTCCTGTACTAGTGGTGTACTCCTGTACTAGTGATGCTCTCCTGTACTAGTGGTGTACTCCTGTACTAGTGATGCTCTCCTGCACTAGTGATGCTCTCCTGCACTAGTGATGCTCTCCTGTACTAGTGATGTACTCCTGTACTAGTGATGCTCTCCTGTACTAGTGATGCTCTCCTGTACTAGTGATGTACTCCTGTACTAGTGATGCTCTCCTATACTAGCGTTGCACTCCTGTACTAGCGTTGCACTCCTGTACTAGTGGTGCACTCCTGTACTAGTGATGCACTCATGTACTAGTGATGCACTCCTGTACTAGCGTTGCACTCCTGTACTAGTGTTGCACTCCTGTACTAGTGATGCACTCCTGTACTAGCGTTGCACTCCTGTACTAGCGTTGCACTCCTGTACTAGCGTTGCACTCCTGTACTAGTGATGCACTCCTGTACTAGTGATGAACTCCTGTACTAGTGATGTACTAGTGATGCACTCCTGTACTAGCGTTGCACTCCTGTACTAGCGTTGCACTCCTGTACTAGTGTTGCACTCCTGTACTAGTGATGCACTCCTGTACTAGCGTTGCACTCCTGTACTAGTGATGTACTCCTGTACTAGTGATGTACTCATGTACTAGTGGTGTACTCCTGTACTAGTGATGTACTAGTGGTGCACTCCTGTACTAGTGATGCTCTCCTGTACTAGTGGTGTAGTACTCCTGTACTAGTGATGCTCTCCTGTACTAGTGGTGTACTCCTGTACTAGTGATGCTCTCCTGTACTAGTGTGCCTCCTGTACTAGTGATGTACTCCTGTACTAGTGATGTACTCCTGTACTAGTGATGCTCTCCTGTACTAGTGATGCTCTCCTGTACTAGTGATGCACTCCTGTACTAGTGATGTACTCCTGTACTAGTGATGCTCTCCTGTACTAGTGGTGCACTCCTGTACTAGCATTGCACTCTTGTACTAGTGGTGCTCTCCTGTACTAGTGGTGCTCTCCTGTACTAGTGATGCACCCCTGTACTAGTGGTGCACTCCTGTACTAGTGGTGTACAATTGTACTAGTGATGTACTCCTGTACTAGTGATGTACTCCTGTACTAGTGGTGTACTCATGTACTAGTGATGCACCCCTGTACTAGTGATGCACTCCTGGGCTAGTGATGTACTCCTGTACTAGTGATGCACCCCTGTACTAGTGGTGTACTCCTGTATTAGTGGTGTACTCCTGTACTAGTGATGCACCCCTGTACTAGTGGTGCACTCCTGTACTAGTGGTGTACTCCTGTACTAGTGATGTACTCCTGTACTAGTGATGTACTCTTGTACTAGTGGTGTACTCATGTACTAGTGATGCACTCCTGTACTAGTGGTGCACTCCTGTACTAGTGATGCACACCTGTACTAGTGGTGCACTCCTGTACTAGTGATGCACACCTGTACCAGGGATGCATTCCTGTACTAGTGATGCACTCCTGTACTAGTGGTGCACTCCTGTACTAGTGATGTACTCCTGTACTAGTGATGCACTCCTGTACTAGTGGTGTACTCCTGTACTAGTGATGCACTCCTGTAGTAGTGCACTCCTGTTCTAGTGATGTACTCCTGTACTAGTGATGTACTCCTGACTCCTGTACTAGTGATGTACTCATGTACTAGTGGTGTACTCCTGTACTAGTGATGTACTAGTGGTGCACTCCTGTACTAGTGATGCTCTCCTGTACTAGTGGTGTAGTACTCCTGTACTAGTGATGCTCTCCTGTACTAGTGATGTACTCCTGTACTAGTGATGCTCTCCCGTACTAGTGGTGTACTCCTGTACTAGTGATGCTCTCCTGTACTAGTGATGCTCTCCTGTACTAGTGATGTACTCCTGTACTAGTGATGTACTCCTGTACTAGTGATGCTCTCCTGTACTAGTGATGCTCTCCTGTACTAGTGATGCTCTCCTGTACTAGTGATGTACTCCTGTACTAGTGATGCTCTCCTGTACTAGTGGTGCACTCCTGTACTAGCATTGCACTCTTGTACTAGTGGTGCTCTCCTGTACTAGTGGTGCTCTCCTGTACTAGTGATGCACCCCTGTACTAGTGGTGCACTCCTGTACTAGTGGTGTACAATTGTACTAGTGATGTACTCCTGTACTAGTGATGTACTCCTGTACTAGTGGTGTACTCATGTACTAGTGATGCACCCCTGTACTAGTGATGCACTCCTGGGCTAGTGATGTACTCCTGTACTAGTGATGCACCCCTGTACTAGTGTGTACCCTGTACTAGTGGTGTACTCCTGTACTAGTGGTGTACTCCTGTACTAGTGATGCACCCCTGTACTAGTGGTGCACTCCTGTACTAGTGGTGTACTCCTGTACTAGTGATGTACTCCTGTACTAGTGATGTACTCTTGTACTAGTGGTGTACTCATGTACTAGTGATGCACTCCTGTACTAGTGGTGCACTCCTGTACTAGTGATGCACACCTGTACTAGTGGTGCACTCCTGTACTAGTGATGCACTCCTGTACTAGTGGTGCACTCCTGTACTAGTGGTGCACTCCTGTACTAGTGATGCACACCTGTACCAGTGATGCACTCCTGTACTAGTGGTGCACTCCTGTACTAGTGATGTACTCCTGTACTAGTGATGCACTCCTGTACTAGTGGTGTACTCCTGTACTAGTGATGCACTCCTGTACTAGTGATGCACTCCTGTAGTAGTGCACTCCTGTACTAGTGATGTACTCCTGTACTAGTGATGTACTCCTGTACTAGTGATGCACTCCTGTACTAGTGGTGCACTCCTGTACTAGTAGTGTACTCCTGTACTAGTGATGCACTCCTGTACTAGTAGTGCACTCCTGTACTAGTGATGCACTCCTGTACTAGTGGTGCACTCCTGTACTAGTGATGTACTCCTGTACTAGTGATGCACTCCTGTACTAGTAGTGTACTCCTGTACTAGTAGTGCACTCCTCTACTAGTGATGCACTCCTGTACTAGTGATGCACTCCTGTACTAGTGATGTACTAGTGTACTAGCGATGCACTCCTGTACTAGTGGTGCACTCCTGTACTAGCATTGCACTCCTGTACTAGTGATGTACTCCTGTACTAGTGATGCACTCCTGTACTAGTGGTGCATGCCTGTACTAGTGATGTACTAGTGTACTAGTGGTGCACTCCTGTACTAGTGATGTACTAGTGTACTAGCGATGCACTCCTGTACTAGTGGTGCACTCCTGTACTAGCATTGCACTCCTGTACTAGCATTGCACTCCTGTACTAGCATTGCACTCCTGTACTAGTGATGTACTCTTGTAATTTTTTTGTTTAATCATATTTTATTGTATATGTATACATAAATACAATCACAATCATACAGGTATTACATACATACACAAATGGGTTGGACCACAAGTTATAACAACATTAGATTCGGTCCTCCCCATTGTAGCTGATAAATAAGTAGTGGTTTATTTGTATGAAAGCTTACAAGAAGTGAGGATATAATTAAGAGAAGGAAAAAACATGAAGAAAATGGACAAGTATGCTCAGATGTCATCGCCCCACCCCCGAGACCCTTGTTATCAGAGTAAAGTATATAGTGACTCGTGATACAAACTATATATTCTATGTATCATAATGTATGATAATTAATGTTTAAATCGTTCCGTTTCTTTTATAAATATTTGGACATGATTGAAAATAGATACATTTTGATCATCGGTTAGGTTTTCATTGCCAAATAATAATTTGTATGTACTCATGGGATGGAAACCTCGCGTATTGGTAAATAGTTTTCTCCGCTGGATAATGAAACGAGTACATCTAAAAAAATAATGCTCAGCGTCTTCAATGTCATGTCCACAATCACATACAGAGCTAGGTATTAAATGGTTACCATGTAAATCGGCATTTAGATTACTACATTTATTTCGTATACGGGCATGATGCACGGCCGAAAAACGTTCACCTTTTAAATAGTATAATGGGACAGTTGGAGATCTAAACATAGCTTTAAGTTTTCGTTTGAATACAGGAAGTGATATAGATGCTCTAATAGCTTGACCAAGTTGATTCCAAAGTTGCAACGACGATGGAATGACAGATTGTGAATAAATCTCCGTTCTCCTAGCTAAAGTTGCAAAATTGGTACTATTTCTTAAGTTATAGGGATTAGCATCTGAAACAATCGATGGGAATAGATCATGTAAATAAGCCGGTAAAATTCCTGTTTTTTCTTTATAAATTAACACTAGCTTTTGGATTTTTCTTCTGTCTGCTAGAGATACCCATCCTATTTCACGTAGTAAGTTTTGTATTGATACAGATCTGGTAAGGCCTGTTACAACTCTTGCTGATTCATATTGTATTTTTTCTAGAGTTTCTTTCTCATATTGTGCACAATTGTCCCAGATTAGTGAAGCGTATTCTAGCAACGGCCTCAAATACGATACATACATTTGATTTAGTGTTTGACGTTTTAGCTTGAATTTTAGCATTTTCATTGAACCTAGAACTTTAGACGATGATGTAATTATATTAGATATGTGTTTGTGCCACGACCCATCTTCGCTAAAAGTAATACCAAGATGTCTATGATGTTCAACAAATGTTAGACGAGTGTTATCAAAGTACACATTAGGGCGGTTTCTTTTGATAAAGGAGAAGAACATTGCTTCTGTTTTTGTTGGGTTGAATTTAACAAGCCACTGCTTGGACCAGGACATAATAGTGTTCATATCTTCATTAAGTATTGTCTCCATTAGCGATATGTCACTCGTTGATGTTGCAAGGGAACTGTCATCTGCGAATAGTCTGGTAATACTTATCAAAGAATCTGCAATATCATTAACGTAAATTAAAAATAGTAGAGGACCTAATACTGAACCCTGCGGGACACCTTCGTATAATAATTTTTCTTCAGAAAATGACGTTCTAACAAAAACCTGTTGCTTGCGATTCGATAAGTAATTTGAAAACCACGTCAACAGATTTCCGGTGATACCATATTGCTCTATCTTAAATAATAATCCTTTATGCCATACTCTGTCAAATGCCTTGGATATATCGCAAAATATTATACATGTTGATTTCTTATCATCGAGTGCCTTGCAAATGTGATTGTAGATATCTATTAGTTGGTAGATAGTTGAGTGACCTGGAAGAAATCCAGATTGTTTGGGATATATAAGATTATTTCCGTGTAAATAGTTATACGTTTGTTTGAAAATAACTCGTTCCATAACCTTACCTACACAACTGATTAAGGAGATCGGTCTATAGTTTGATGGTTCGTCTTTGTCGCCTTGTTTATATAGTGGCATTACATTAGCTGATTTCCAACATTTAGGATAGACACTTTCAGCTAATGAGCGATTAAAAAGTATAGATAATGGTACACATAATGTATCTGAAGATTCCTTCATCATTCTGTGACTTATTTCGTCGGGTCCAGATGCCTTATTAACCATTAAATTAGATAAAACACCAGTAATGTCCTGTTCAGTTATAATGAAATTATTCATACGTGAATTGGTTTTAGATATAAACGTTGGCAAAGGAGTTTGCGAATCATCTACCTTTGATATAGAGACAAAGAAGTCGTTTAATGTGTTAGCCTTATCGGTGTTCGAAAGCGAGAATGACTGATCGTTGTTTTTTAATGGTGGTATACTTTCACATTGATTTGAAGTTCCCTTAAGTAACATTTTGATTATTTTCCAATACTGTCTGGGATTGGACGAGCTATAGTCACTTAAAGTAAATTCAATATTGTTAAAAAATATTTCTTTCGCATGCTTTTTCATGTTATTTACTGTATTTCTTATATGTTTGTAAATAATCCAATCCGAATGTTTTCCAGAATTTATAGCTTTATGCTTTTGTCTGTCACGCTGACGTGAGGATCGACGTATTTCGGAATTATACCAAGGTTTGTCATTAGGTCTTATAGTTACAAAACTCGTTGGAATACACAGTTTAGCTATCTCAATAAACTTGGAAACGAAAGAATTGCATGCCTCATCGATAGTACCACTAGTTATTATAATTTCCCAATTAGTTGTTCTTATTAAATTGTTCATTTTGTTAAAATCTGCACGCTTGTAGTTCCATACTCTACGTTTAGATGAGGGAGAGTGTTGAAAGTCTATTTTTATGTGTACGTATGTTCCAAAATGATCGCTTACTGTGTCCGGAGTTACGAAAATTCCCGAATCATGCACTTCTATTGTATTTGTAATGGCTATTGGATCAAGTAATGTTCTAGTATTGTCTGTCACGCGTGTTGGTTCGTTTATTATATTAGTCATATTGTTTACTAGGAGTATATCTCTAAATTTGTTATTAGAATCATTTAATTGGTCTTCATTAATATCTCCGACTAAAATCAGTTTCTGTATGTTTTCTGTTGCCTTTTCTATGCAAATATTTATTTTGTCCCAAAATGCAGTGGTATAATGAGGTGGTCTATAAAGTGTGCATAGTAAAAAGGTTTGTTTTCGATCATTAATTTGAACCCATATTGACTCTGGAAGCAAATTTTCTAACTCCAAAACACGTTTAGGTCGTAAGTGAGCAGCTACATATATTAAAAAACCACCAGAGTGACATGTATTATCTTTTCTAAAAGTGTAATCAAAACCTTCTAACTTTAAACTGTCATCGTGTATATTTGCCGCAAGATGTGTTTCTGTGAAGCATAAAATATCAAAATCTAAATAATAGTTCTTTATAGAATCAAATTTGTTTCTGATGCTTCTAATATTTTGATGCATAATGGATAGACAGTGTTCGGTTCCTAGCGGTCCTGGATTAGGCTCAATGTCGCCTGCTAACATTAGTAATTTACTTGTATATATTAGATAGTACATATTTAGAGATTCCGCTGAGATGTAGTAGTTTCTATACCTGTATTCGTTGTTTACTATGTGAGTATGTCCAACTATTAAAATAATACCAACTGCAAAATCTATATTCATACATGGCTTAATTATTAAGTTTTGAAGACATTTTAGATATATTACTAATTTATATTTTAGAAAAATAAGCCCAAGTAGTAATGACTCTAGTGGGTAAAGTATGTAATTGTATGTTTTACGAGTCACCTGTCTGCGACAGTTGAAAGACCCGACCGACGCTCGCCATGACATTAAGTCATTACCTATGTTGATATAATACTACGTCCGATGTGTACATGGCGGGCAACAGCAGGGATCTTCCGGTCATAATCAAGAGAATCAGGGAGGTGCGACGACAAATGAAATATATACAAGTAAAGAGACACATAAAGAAGAATAGATAAACAAATTGAAATCCAAAAGAAACAATTTAAATAAAAAAAACACCAAAAAAAAACACGAAATTTTAAATGGTAAACTCAATGGGGTATGTGCTAAATACAGGATATTATTGTTAGAATAATACTAAGAAAAAAGGCCTCTTGCCAGAGGCATATACGATGGACACAAATCAAACAGTCTAAACACACACTCATTGCTAGTCATTAATATACAAATATACAAAACTGTGCGCAATATTTAAAGATGGTTCGCACAATTTGAGAGGATATATATTGAAATACTGAAATATTTTGATTTAATTATTGATTGGCCAGGAATATAAATAATATCAACAACAATCTAAGAATTGATTCTAGTAATTATACTGGTTCCCAATGCCTTGGAAATTGGATTGAAGACTACATATAGTCCAGATGAAATTATTTGATTTTAAATGACTAACTATTCTATACATATATATAAACAGCGCCTTGAACTGCAGGTCTAATTCCGAAAACGAAAATGAGATTAGGCTTGCATAAAGCGCTAATTGTAAATAAATGCAGTTTATATAATATTCGTTTTTAAATATCATAGGCGTAGATTCACGTAGGCACTATAGGCCTGAAAATTATAAACATTATCCACATTAACAATAACTATAAGCAAACAAACAACTCCATATAGCTTGATATGATTAATCAATATAGTACAGGTCTCAAGTTTCATGAAGACCTAATAAGGATCGGTCGTCATAGAAAGCGTACATGTTATAAAATTGTGTGTAAGGCCACCGGAAATGATACCAATGTTTTCAAGCATTCGATTGTTAGCAGCAATATACATCTACGGACTAGCCGAACCGTGAAACGCGAACACCTGCGACAATATTATAGACTATATAATTATGTAGTACGCATCACGCCGTACGAGCTCACAGCCCAAGAAATCCGCAAAACGTATATTATAACGGTACCCTTGGACCAAATGCACGTATATATATATATTTTTTTGTGTGTGTGTGTGTGTACTGCAATATACCAAGTGTCATCAACCTACACAAACTAAAACAACAAAACAAATCTCTATCCATATATCGAAATAGATAGTATTCAAGCATGTACAATAACAGTATCATTACGTTATAGCCGGCGCGGATTGAACTGTCCCAGTTACATATGAGTTGCATACAATTATAGACAGTGCATTTTATTGATAATAGTGTATTATAGGATTATGGACAATTGTGAATGTACCCGAAATGAGTGCGATACATTTACCGTTACTCAACAGTTACTTATTTTTTCACAATAAGCTTTGCCTTATGGATATTAGTGTGACCTCTAAAAGGGACAGTTCAATCTGCACTAACTATACCATATGAATCTGTTCCTGTTATAAATAGTCTAAGCTTGCTTTATGATATTTGGAATAATTGTTTGATTTACGTCTTAGATGTGTGCCAATATAATGACAACTTCAGTAATTTGCATGTTCCATAATAATGTATTAAAACATATTATATTAAAACATATTATAAGTGAATGTGGACCTAAGTTACTTGAACATAGAATATATGGAGATATCTCTGTTGTGACAGTGTCGTGGATTTGGACTACTTACTACAGGTAAGTGTATATATATATATTTGAACAGAAGGGATTAAATATAGCTATACAATAGAAAAGACTTGACAATAGCTAGACTATTCACAATTGTATCGATATTCACTGTCTATTGTATGTCCAGCTGATATTCGCCACAGTCAAAAGGTAGAACGATCAAATGTAAATAAACAACTACACGTGTTATACTGACAGTTCTCACACAACGTTTAAAAAAATCTACATGGGTTAAACAGTCTATGGATATGATGGGTCAGTGTAGGATGGAACAACTCCATTCCTCACTGACTGTATAGCAATCATATCTCTAATGAAGAATTTCCGTTCTGTTCCACGAATGTTCATAATGCCGACAATTCTTCCTCCTGCAACCCAAGTCTGATCAAGTTTGTTTTCACGTTTTAGTTTACGGGCTTCATAGGCGAGTTGTTCCCTGGCTCTAGTGAGTGATTCCTGGATGTATACACCGTTTCCGAAATTCTTTCTAGCGTCATAGACCTTTCGGACGGCTTTCGTGTTTGTGAACTATACTATCACTCGTCTTGTCACCTGCAATCGTGGTCTGCCTAGTCTGTGGCAATTATTTATGTCCGAAGATGTTATATCAATGTTGGCCTTCTTGGCGTATTCAAGAACTTTTTGTTCAACATTTTCGTTGTAATCACCATTGTCACCTGGAATGCCAGTAATGTTTAGATTAAATCTACGGCCGTATTGCTCCATGTCGTCCAGAGCTGTATTGGTTGTTTTGATACAGGCCCTTAACTCACTATTCTCACATTTTAGTGTTGTTAGCTCCTCTTGTAGTTTTTTAGTTTTATTTTCAACAATGCTTTCAAATACAGATGTTAGTTCGTTAATTAATTGGGATTTAAACTGTTCAACCATTTTGGAAGCCACCTCATTTAGGTCTTCTTTCGTAAATTTACAATGGTCACACATATTTGACTCTATGGCCTCTTCTGTTTCGGAGTCGGCACTATAAAAACTAGCGTCACTTTCAATATCTAGTGGAATACTAGATTTGTGTTTTTTGAGAAAGTAGTGATGAAGATGTTGCTGTTGAGTCGGAGAAGACCTGTTTCGCTTTCGTTTGTGTTGTTTCAACTTAGCGGGCATCGAGACGGTCGTTCATTTATGTGACGTCATACTGTGTGATGAAGGTGGGTGGGATACGACAATCTTGCACAATCTTGTCTAAATATACTTCACCTTACATCGACAAGTGTCTATAATTTCATAGTCCGACTTATAAATATATTCCGTCTCACTAATGTTCGTCACATACCCCACTTAATGGATTTCTAATCCATGAAAAACTTTTTTTTTTACTCTCAATAAAATGGCGCCACTACTTTTTTCAATACCGGAAGTTGTGTACTAGTGGTGTACTCCTGTACTAGTGATGTAATAGTGGTGCACTCCTGTACTAGTGATGCTCTCCTGTACTAGTGGTGTAGTACTCCTGTACTAGTGATGCTCTCCTGTACTAGTGATGTACTCCTGTACTAGTGATGCTCTCCTGTACTAGTGATGTACTCTTGTACTAGTGGTGCACTCCTGTACTAGTGATGCACTCCTGTACTAGTGATGCACTCCTATACTAGTGGTGCACGCCTGTACTAGTGGTGCACTCCTGTACTAGTGGTGCACTCCTGTACTAGCATTGCACTCCTGTACTAGTGATGTACTCCTGTACTAGTGATGTACTAGTGGTGTACTCCTGTACTAGTGATGCACTCTTGTACTAGTAGTGCACTCCTGTACTAGTGGTGCACTCCTGTACTAGTGATGCACCCCTGTACTAGTGATGCACTCCTGTACTAGTGATGTACTCCTGTACTAGTGGTGCACTCCTGTACTAGTGATGCACCCCTGTACTAGTGGTGTACTCCTGTACTAGTGGTGTACTCCTGTACTAGTGATGCACCCCTGTACTAGTGGTGCACTCCTGTACTAGTGGTGTACTCCTGTACTAGTGATGTACTCCTGTACTAGTGATGTACTCTTGTACTAGTGGTGTACTCCTGTACTAGTGATGCACCCCTGTACTAGTGATGCACTCCTGTACTAGTGATGCACACCTATACTAGTGGTGCACTCCTGTACTAGTGGTGTACTCATGTACTAGTGGTGCACCCCTGTACTAGTGGTGCACTCCTGTACTAGTGGTGCACTCCTGTACTAGTGATGCACTCCTGTACTAGTGATGCACTCCTGTACTAGTGGTGCACTCCTGTACTAGTGGTGCACTCCTGTACTAGTGATGCACTCCTGTACTAGTGGTGCACTCCTGTACTAGTGATGCACTCCTGTACTAGTGGTGCACTCCTGTACTAGTGGTGCACTCCTGTACTATTGATGTACTCCTATACTAGTGATGCACTCATGTATTAGTGATGCACTCCTGTACTAGTGATGTACTAGTGATGCACTCCTGTACTAGTGATGCACTCCTGTACTAGTGATGTACTCCTGTACTAGTGGTGCACTCCTGTACTAGTGATGCACTCCTGTACTATTGATGTACTCCTATACTAGTGATGCACTCATGTACTAGTGATGTACTCCTGTACTAGTAATGTACTCCTGTAATAGTGATGCACTCCTATATTAGTGATGTACTAGTGATGCACTCCTGTACTAGTGATATACTAGCAGTCTTCACGACAAACTTTTCAAGGCACTGGACATTCGGTCCACTAAGATAGCAAATTTTACTGGACCGAAATAAAACTTACTGGACCGAATATCTTAGTTCCAAATAATTGTCAAATACCTGTCGGCTTGTCCATTACGGCATTAGTCCAACGTTTCATGATCGAGTCTCCCATTTTATATTAGTTACATGTCTACATAATAACAGTAAAGCGGACGTACAAGGGCGCACCGGGCCCTGTGTGGTTCCCGGGGATTTTATGCATCTAGAATTGGACCACTGCTTTGTCCTATCATAGGAGGCGACAAAAAAGGATCGAAATAATGTAATCATGTCACTCTTGATTACAGCAGGTGGAATGCTTCTGGTTCTATATTTATTATTTTTATCTTGATGCAGTGCTCACACTGGCAGTTTGATCCGGTTGATGTATTTCAGTTAAAACATCGGCGATACAAAATTATTTTGGTATCATATTTTTTACGACCGTGATAAATTAATCGCCACAGTTTATCGCCGATTTTAACAAAAAAATCGCGAAATGTTTTAAATAATCGCCATTTGGCGATAATGTCGATTGACAGCGTGAGCACTGTTGATGTAAATAAGATATAGTTCTAATCATAATCACTTTTCCTGTTGGCGCTATATGACCTTACTGTGTCGCAGTGGCATAAAACCCAATTAAATCAAATCAGGGCTCACCAGAGTCTCACCCTTTTTTAAATGTTCTTGAGCCACCTAGTGTGCTGCCGATTTGTTTAGCTTTGATATGCATAGCCTAGAATATTGTACTCTACAGGGAAACAAATCCCACTTTGAAAAAGCAATATCAGTATTTCTTTCATTTAAAGAGATACCCCTTTGAACATTTGGCGTCGCGTTCTTTGTGGTGATTTAACCAAAGACATTTGATAGCTTTTTTGGAAAGCTCACAATTCAGTGGATTGAACAGGTCTGTGTACGAATCAATATGATTTGTTTTTCATATTTAGAAGTAAAAATACAAATGAATAGTATAATTGAAGTAGCCACTTACAAATTACATTGTCTTATTATGAATCATCATATTATGAATCATCATGTACATTGATTGCATCACAAATTGAGTGTTTTGAGTCAACAAAATCGGCAATTTCGTGATTGTTATATGTTTTCGCGACCCCAATTTAATTTCTTACGATTTTTTCGTCCTTCTGGATGCTGTGGCTGTAATTTTGGGAGTTATTTGGCTCAAATTTGCATCAAAATGTATGTCAAGTAAAACCCTAGACCAGGCCTTAGGTTTTTTCTGTAATTTTAGATACAAGGTAGGTACTCATTTGGCTCAAATATTTGCTGGACCGTCGGTCCATTGAGCTTGCAATTTTCAGTGGACCGACGCACACTTTGGTGGACTCGGTCTTCGGTCCGGCGGCTAATTTCGAAGACTGTACTAGTGATGCACCCCTGTACTAGTGATGCACTCCTGTACTAGTGATGCACTCCTGTACTAGTGATGTACTCCTGTACTAGTGGTGCACTCCTGTACTAGTGATGCACTCCTGTACTAGTGATGTACTCCTGTACTAGTGATGTACTCCTATACTAGTGATGCACTCCTGTACTAGTGATGCACTCCTATACTAGTGATGCACTCCTGTACTAGTGATGTACTAGTGATGCACTCCTGTACTAGTGATGTACTAGTGATGCACTCCTGTACTAGTGATGTACTAGTGATGCACTCCTGTACTAGTGATGTACTAGTGATGCACTCCTGTACTAGTGATGTACTAGTGATGCACTCCTGTCCTAGTGATGTGCTAGTGATGCACTCCTGTACTAGTGATGTACTCCTGTACTAGTGATGCACTCCTGTACTAGTGGTGCACTCCTGTACTCAACGGTGCCCTCCTGTACTCAATGGTGCACTCCTGTACTCAATGGTACACTCCTGTACACAATGGTGCAATCCTGTACTCAGTGTTGCACTCATGTACTCAATGGTGCACTCCTGTACTCAATGTTGCTCTCCTGTACTCAGTGTTGGTCTCCTGTACTCAGTGTTGGTCTCCTGTACTCAACGATGCACTCCTGTACTCAATGGTGCACTCCTGTACTCAAGTGTTGCTCTCCTGTACTCAACGGTGCACTCCTGTACTCATTGTTGCTCTCCTGTATTCAGTGGTGTACTCAACGGTGCACTCCTGTACTCAGTATTGCTCTCCTGTACTCAGTGGTGCACTCTGTACTCAGTGGTGCACTCCTGTACTCAATGTTGTACTACTGTACTCAGTGGTACACTCCTGTACTCAATGGTGCACTCATGTACTAAGTGTTGCACTCCTGTACTCAGTGTTGTACTCCTGTACTCAATGTTGCACTCATGTACTCAGCGGTGCTCTCATGTTCTCAATGTTGCACTCCTGTACTCGGTGTTGCACTCCTGTACTCAATGGGGCACTCCTGTACTCAGCGGTGCACTTCTGTACTCAGCGGTGCTCTCCTGTACTCAACAGTGCTCTCCTGTACTCAAGTGTTGCACTCCTGTACTCAGTGTTGCACTCCTGTACTCAGTGATGCTCTCCTGTACTCAGTGTTGCACTCCTGTACTCAGCGGTGCTCTCCTGTACTCATTGTTGCACTCCTGTACTCAGTGGTGCTCTCCTGTACTCAGTGGTGCTCTCCTGTACTCAGCGATGCACTCCTGTACTCAGTGTTGCACTCCTCTACTCAGCATATGATGACTTGCCTGTCAGTTTGTCATCAAATCCAAATTGATTAGAACTGCAGGTAACACAGTTTGTGATCAATGTATTTATTGATTGTAATATTGATTTGAGTTCCATATGACTGGCCAATGATTGAATAAACTTGCATTTCCATTGTCTAATATAGGACAGCCTAATGAAGATTTATCCTAGAGTGGTAGGGTTATAGAAAGTGTTCCCTACAATGTACCTGGAAACTAATATTCCGTACACTGCTTTCTTACAGAAAAGTAAACCAGAAATTTTATTTCATAATTTGCAAAGCCTGTACTCCCTGATTTGTTAAGTGTTCTGCCGGGTCACAAGTTGGAACTCCCGGATGTGTGAGTGTTCTGCCGGGTCACAAGTTGGAACTCCCGGATGTGTGAGTGTTCTGCCAGGTCACAAGTTGGAACTCCCGGATGTGTGAGTGTTCTGCCAGGTCACAAGTTGGAACTCCCGGATGTGTGAGTGTTCTGCCGGGTCACAAGTTGGAACTCCCGGATGTGTGAGTGTTCTGCCGGGTCACAAGTTGGAACTCCCGGATGTGTGAGTGTTCTGCCGGGTCACAAGTTGGAACTCCCGGATGTGTGAGTGTTCTGCCGGGTCACAAGTTGGAACTCCCGGATGTGTGAGTGTTCTGCCGGTCACAAGTTGGAACTCCCGGATGTGTGAGTGTTCTGCCAGGTCACAAGTTGGAACTCCCGGATGTGTGAGTGTTCTGCCGGGTCACAAGTTGGAACTCCCGGATGTGTGAGTGTTCTGCCGGGTCACAAGTTGGAACTCCCGGATGTGTGAGTGTTCTGCCGGGTCACAAGTTGGAACTCCCGGATGTGTGAGTGTTCTGCCGGGTCACAAGTTGGAACTCCCGGATGTGTGAGTGTTCTGCCGGGTCACAAGTTGGAACTCCCGGATGTGTGAGTGTTCTGCCGGGTCACAAGTTGGAACTCCCGGATGTGTGAGTGTTCTGCCGGGTCACAAGTTGGAACTCCCGGATGTGTGAGTGTTCTGCCGGTTCCAAGTTGGAACTCCCGGATGTGTGAGTGTTCTGCCGGGTCACAAGTTGGAACTCCCGGATGTGTGAGTGTTCTGCCGGGTCACAAGTTGGAACTCCCGGATGTGTGAGTGTTCTGCTAGGTCACAAGTTGGAACTCCCGGATGTGTGAGTGTTCTGCCGGGTCACAAGTTGGAACTCCCGGATGTGTGAGTGTTCTGCTAGGTCACAAGTTGGAACTCACGGATGTGTGAGTGTTCTGCCGGGTCACAAGTTGGACTCCCGGATGTGTGAGTGTTCTGCCGGGTCACAAGTTGGAACTCCCGGATGTGTGAGTGTTCTGCCAGGTAACAAGTTGGAACTCCCGGATGTGTGAGTGTTCTGCCGGGTCACAAGTTGGAACTCCCGAATGTGTGAGTGTTCTGCTAGGTCACAAGTTGGAACTCCCGGATGTGTGAGTGTTCTGCCGGGTCACAAGTTGGAACTCCCGGATGTGTGAGTGTTCTGCCGGGAACTTCCTGATATCTTACAGTTGTAGTTTTAACTCCTTACCTGTGTGAACAGATTGTATGTCCTGGGAATTGAACCTGATGTTTTCTTTAAATAGATTTTGTATAATAATGTGTTCAATATTGTAAACTTTTTAGATTGTGGTGATCGTATGAGCTGTGTACTTACGATATACGGTATACATTGTACATGTATTGTACAAAGAAATTGTAGCATGTCTTTCTTTTCTTTGTGCAGTACAAAATGTAGCTCGACTATTCGAAGAATATAAAATATTAATTTACTTGCCCAGCATCACTCGCTATTCTACGTATGGCATGTACTAGTAACTGGTCTGGTGTCTGCATTACATACTATTCTACATGACATGTACTAGTAACTGGGCTGGTGTCGGCACCACACACTATTCTACGTATGGCATGTACTAGTAACTGGTCTGGTGTCGGCACCACACGCTATTCTACGTATGGCATGTACTAGTAACTGGTCTGGTGTCGGCATCACTCGCTATTCTACATGACATGTACTAGTAACTGGTCTGGTGTCGGCATCACACGCTATTCTACATGACATGTACTAGTAACTGGTCTGGTGTCGGCATCACACGCTATTCTACGTATGACCTGTACTAGTAACTGGTCTGGTGTCTGCATTACACGCTATTCTACGTATGGCATGTACTAGTAACTGGTCTGGTGTCGGCACCACTCGCTATTCTACATGACATGTACTAGTAACTGGTCTGGTGTCGGCATCACACACTATTCTACATGACATGTACTAGTAACTGGTCTGGTGTCGGCATCACACACTATTCTACATGACATGTACTAGTAACTGGTCTGGTGTCGGCACCACTCGCTATTCTACATGACATGTACTAGTAACTGGTCTGGTGTCGGCACCACTCGCTATTCTACATGACATGTACTAGTAACTGGTCTGGTGTCGGCACCACACGCTATTCTACATGACATGTACTAGTAACTGGTCTGGTGTCGGCACCACTCACTATTCTACATGACATGTACTAGTAACTGGTCTGGTGTCGGCATCACTTGCGTTTCTACTTGTCTGATGCTGACACCACTCGCTATTCTCTTTTCTACTTGACCGGCGTTGGTCTCGGTAGCCATTGCATGCATGTACATTTATTTGATTCATGACCTCGGGTACTAAAACAAGTGCTAAAAGTAATAAACCGACAGGTGAAATACTGCTGAGGTGGGGGGCTTAAATTTACAGGCTGCTAGTCCCAAGGGTAGAACAAAAATGTACATTCCAAACTTCAATGTTAGCCTACATGTACATGATAATTAGCATGCTTGTTGTCACTCCATGCATGCATGTGGCAGTGACCTAACCAACACTCTGTTGTTTTATCAGTCATTTATGCTTCTTCTGTGAGTGGAAAACATGAATCTATCGGTAGTCGGTTACTAGGATGTACATGTATTTTCAAAATTGCTAACATGTGCACCACACATTTTCTCACAATCTGTTGAAACAGACTGACAGAAAATTATGTGGGGGAAAAGTATGATATGGACCAATGAAACTTGGTTGAGGACAAGTGGATGCTTGCAGTTGCTTGTCCAACATGAATATGAAAAAGTTAACCAGTACCTGGGTGCACCAACCTCCGTAAGAAACTGCCAACTTTTTCATATAAATGAAACACGGCCTGAGCGGGGCTCGAACCCGTGACCATCAGTGATGATAGGTTACAGTGGTGTACAAGTCGGCGACCTTAACCACTCGACCACGGAGGCGTACATACACACAAACAATCACAATCATACAAGTATTACATACATACATGTACATACACAAATGGGTTGCACCACAAGTTCTAACAACATTTGATTTGGTCCTCCCCATAATACATTTAAAGTACATGTACATGGATTATGGTGGGTGAATGTAGGGCATAATCCCTCCACCCCACCCCCCCATATAAACACCGAGGTACGACATAAACACCTCGATTCTGATTCAATGTAGTCTTCCTGTGTTATTAAATATGGGGGGTGGGTTATGTCTGTATACCATTCTGGCTATCCAGGCATCACGGACACACAATCCAGGGATCACAGGTTCGATCCCCCGTCTGACCCTAATAAAATGAAATCTTTCAGATGGGACGTTAAACCGATGTCTCGTGTCGGTGCTTTACACCGTGCACGTAAAAGAACCAGAGCAAACTCTGGAATGCGTCTTTGTCTGTATCATTGCACTATCCTCCAAATATCTAAAATGACTAATCTCTTCAGGAGGCGGCGCTCATATGGGCAACCGGTAGCGATGATAAATAAACGTAAAACGCACACACAAGCCCTTGATGTGTTACCGGTACTAACAACTTCAATAGCCCCAAATTCAAATTTCTTAAGATAGCAGGTATGTCTCCAGTATCTACAATGTACATGTACACTACTGTATTTATCTAGTTCTCATGTTTAGTGCATTTGACCTTGCTACCAGGACAGATGTTTTTAGCAAGTCCATTTAATGTAAAGCAATTTTATCTCTGCCTGCAGGATTTCTAAACATCTTTATTCAGTTGAGAGAAAATCCTGTGAAACATGGATGTATTCTAAATCTAGGCTAGAAAATCCATATTCCCATCAAGAGATTGGTGTTTACATGCCCTAGTTGAAGGCTTTTATGAGGTTGTGTATAAATAGGTGTGCTCTGGTGTGTATTCAGAGTGGTTTTACACAATGAAGGCAGATTATAATCTATTCAACATTCTTAAATGATTGAGAGGCACATGTCAGGGTTTGTAAGGGGGGGGGGTGCGATGTGGGGGAAATTATGTTTTGAAAGAAGTCAATTGTGTGTTTGTTAACCATATTTCTGGGGAACGTTTGTGTTGATTGACATTTTGGTTATAGCTTGCACACACACTGTCATGGGGAACAAAGATAGATTGGAACAAGCAATTCTCATGTTGTAATAGATTGCCATGTTTCTTCTAGTACTTCCTGTGATTTCTCACCCTTATAATTACTTGTTGACTATACAGCAAGGCCTATGGCCCAACCGGCCAGAGAGTAGGGCATCGCGCTAGTGTTACTCAATCACTGTCTCAGGAATACACCAGTCAGCTCTGTAGTGAGGGAGGGGAGCTCTAGATACAAATGTATGTACATGTATTTGGCAGTGAAATCAATCAATATCGTGTCACTGTTGCTCTGTCACTGTCTCAGTGTGGTGTGGGGGCGTGACTAGTGGGGCTCCATTTATGTCTATACTGTCGTTGGAAGGCTGTAATGGAACAATTTAACTCATTATCATTTGATACATGTACATGTATAATTGTGGATAGTTTTTATGTAGTCAAGTCAACCTATGTTATGCCACCACTCGACAATAGCATCACACCACAATACCACCACCCAACATTACCACCACCCAACATTACCACCACCCAACATTACCACCACCCAACATTACCACCACCCAACATTACCACCACCCACCATTACCACCACCCACCATTACCACAACCCAACAATACCACCACCCAACATTACCACCACCCACCATTACCACCACCCAACATTACCACCACCCACCATTACCACAACCCAACAATACCACCACCCAACATACCACCACCCAACATTACCACAACCCAACATTACCACAACCCAACATACCACCACCCAACTTACCACAAACCCAACATTACCACAACCGACATTACCACACCCGACAATATCACCACCCAACATACACCACCCAACATTACCAAACCCAACAATACCACCACCCAACATTACCACAACCCAACAATACCACCACCCAACTTACCACAAACCCCAACATACCACCACCCAACATTACCACCACCCAACATTACCACCACCCAACATTACCACAACCCAACAATACCACCACCCAACAATACCACAACCCAACAATACCACAACCCAACAATACCACCACCCAACAATACCACAACCCAACAATACCACAACCCAACAATACCACAACC
>CM026389.1:4700950-5118566 GCA_014843695.1 Archivesica marissinica | reverse complement strand
TACATATACAATACACATAATACATATACATATACAATACACATAATACATATACATATGCAATACACATAATACATATACAATACACATAATCCAGATACATATACAATACACATAATCCAGATACATATACAATACACATAATCCAGATACATATACACTACACATAATCCAGATACATATACAATACCCATAATCCAGATACATATACAATACACATAAGATATACAAATACACATAATACATTACATATTACAATACACATAATCAGAGACATATACATACACAAATAATTTACATATACGATACATACACATAATGCAGTACATATACAATAACACATAATATCTATACAGAATTTACAATACCACCAAAGACAGGATACAATTACAAACACTAATCAGATACATACACAATACACATAATACATATACTATACAATACACCATAATAGATATACAATATGCAATACACATCAATACATCTACAATACACATTAATACATATACATATGCAATACACCATACATACAGATACAATGCGTAACCACTCAATCCCAGAATACATATACAAAACACATAATACTAGGTTTACAATGCAATCCACATAATAAGAATACCCCAAATACACATAATACACATAATACATATACAATACACATAATCCAGATACATATACAATACACATAATCCAGATACATATACAATACACATAATCCAGATACATATACAATACACATAATCCAGATACATATACAATACACATAATCCAGATACATATACAATACACATAATCCAGATACATATACAATACACATAATCCAGATACATATACAATACACATAATACATATACAATACACATAATACATATACATATACAATACACATAATCCAGATACATATACAATACACATAATACATATACATATACAATACACATAATCCAGATACATATACAATACACATAATACATAACATATACAATACACATAATACATATACATAAGAAACACATAAACATATACATATACAATACACATAATACATGATACATATACAATACACATAATACATATACATATTACTAATACACATATTACAGATACATAGCAATACACATAATACATATACAGTTGTTATACAATACACATAATCCAGATACATATACAATACACATAATCCAGATACATATACAATACACATAATACATATACATATACAATACACATAATAGATATACATATGCAATACACATAATACATATACATATGCAATACACATAATACATATACATATGCAATACACATAATACATATACAATACACATAATCCAGATACATATACAATACGCATAATACATATACATATACAATACACATAATACATATACATATGCAATACACATAATACATATACATATGCAATACACATAATACATATACATATGCAATACACATAATACATATACATATACAATACACATAATACATATACATATACAATACACATAATACAGATACATATACAATACACATAATACAGATACATATACAATACACATAATACAGATACATATACAATACACATAATACATATACATATGCAATACACATAATACATATACATATGCAATACACATAATACATATACAATACACATAATCCAGATACATATACAATACGCATAATACATATACATATACAATACACATAATAGATATACATATGCAATACACATAATACATATACATTGATACACATAATACATATACATATGCAATACACATAATACATATACATTATACACATAATACATATACATATACAATACACATAATACAGATACATATACAATACACATAATACAGATACATATACAATACACATAATACAGATACATATACAATACACATAATACATATCAATACAATAATACATTACATATACAATACACATAATACATATACATACACAATACACATAATACATATACAATACAATAATCAGATAATATACAATACACATAATACATATACATATGCAATACACATAATACATATACAATACACATAATCATATACATATGCAATACACTAATACATATACAATACAATAATCCAGATACATATCAATACACATAATCCAGATACATATACAATACACATAATACAATACATATGCAATACAATAATACATATACAATACACATAATACACCAGATACATATACAATACACATAATCCAGATACATATACAATACACATAATACATATACAATACACATAATACATATACATATGCAATACACATAATACATATACAATACACATAATCCAGATACATATACAATACACATAATACATATACATATACAATACACATAATCCAGATACATATACAATACACATAATACATATACATATACAATACACATAATCCAGATACATATACAATACACATAATCCAGATACATATACAATACACATAATACATATACATATACAATACACATAATCCAGATACATATACAATACACATAATACATATACAATACAATACACATAATCCATGATACATATACAATACACATAATCCAGATACATACACAATACACATAATACATATACATATACAATACACATAATCCAGATACATATACAATACACATAATACATATACATATACAATACACATAATAGATATACATATGCAATACACATAATACATATACATACCACATAATATACATATGCAATACAAAAATACAGATACAATACACATAATCCAGATTACATATACAATACCATAGATACATATACATATGCAATACACATAATACATCACAATACACAAATCCAGATACATATACAATACACAGTAATACATATACATATACAATACACATAATACATATACATATACAATACACATAATCCAGATACATATACAATACACATAATACATATACATATACAATACACATAATCCAGATACATATACAATACACATAATACATATACATATACAATACACATAATACATATACATATGCAATACACATAATACAGATACATATACAATACACATAATACATATACATATACAATACACATAATACATATACATATACAATACACATAATACATATACATATACAATACACATAATACATATACATATACAATACACATAATACATATACTTATACAATACACATAATCCAGATACATATACAATACACATAATACATATACATATACAATACACATAATACATATACAATACACATAATACATATACATATACAATACACATAATACATATACATATGCAATACACATAATACAAAATAAACAGGGTTGGCCCTCATTTTCAAACAATCACAGCAGTTTATTTGAAGACATAGTTACATGATGCCTTTTCAGATTGAGTCTACCGACCTTTGTTAGCAGACTGAACTCGAACTCTCTCTAATCTTTATACTGTCTGCTTTTAACTATAGCTTTGCAGATCCATTTATATTTTTAACTTGCACATAACATTTTAGATTAACTAACTGTACTAGACTGCGATTGCCATTCATAATCATTACTGATTGTTCGGCAGTATGAAGTTGGAATTGAAGTTGACGATTTGACACCCTTCACAAATGGCAGATCGGTGGTCCCTTTATCAATAGCATGATTTAACACTATACTACAATACTAATATAAGCAGTCCTTCGGATGGGACTACAAGTAAAGGTCATACGTGTGGTGATGTATGTACAACAATAAGGGATACTTCTGCATGTGTGGTATTTTCTGTTTCTTGCACAATACTAAATACTCAATATTGGCTCTCCGATTAGCGCACTGGTTAGCGCTCTCTTCTCACAAATGCAACCCGGGTTCGATCCTCGGACCGGGAAGTATGTGAGATCGTACTGTGGTCTCCAGATCTGACAGGTGGGTTTTCTCCGGCTACTCCTGTTTCCTCCCACACGAATGACCACATATACGCTTTCATCCGCGCCAACGAGAGTGATTAATATAAGTTTTTAGAACTTGCTTCGCAATCGTTGTAAACTAAATAAAGTTTAAACTTCGAATACTCAAATAAATGAAATGACTAATACACTTCTGAATGCGTCGACCGGAAGATACGTGGGTGTTACTAAACTAAACGACCCTAAACAAACGCTTCAGGATGCTCCCCCCCCCCCGAAAGACGACCCTAGATCAACGCCTAATAATGAGATGAAATTGCTGCTACTGTAATTGAGTAAGAGTTGTTGACCTCTTCCGAAGCTTCAATTACAGTTTCAATCTTTCAAATTATAGGTTTAGACTAGCACAAAAAGTCAAATTCCGTTTCATAATTGTATTTAAGCTTTTCCCATTCACTCCGCAGATGATATTTTCTACCGACAAGCATGCGTTTTTAGAATGGGTTTCCGAAGTTTAGGCATAATTACTATACCAATTTATCATACAAACTGTCAAACATTCGGCTAAAAGGCAATTATATAAATTGCATAGTTCTATGTATCGCAAGCAAGTGTTTACATAAGGCATTGTGTCGAACTGAAATTCCAACATAAATTGTTATAATAGCATGCACGATAATGCACCACATTGAAAGAAGCATCGCTTATAACATAATAATATATAAAAACAAAACACGTTAATCATGTTTTAGATGTCCGCCTTCGTGGTCGAGTGGTTACGGTCGCTGAATTAGACCACTGCAACATATCATCACTGATGGACACGGGATCGAGCTCCTCTCAGATATGAACACGTTGGCAGTTTCTGGAGGACGGTGTAACAAGTACTTGTTAGCCGCTGGAGCCTGCCCAGGACAGGAGGTGTTAGGTAAACTGCAAGTCGCTCATGTGGGTAACCGGTAACGACAACACTAATCGTAACCACACCCACGTTTTAGATTCGTTCATCCTTACAACGTATTCAATACAATATGGGCCCTCATGGTTGACTGGAATCGGTACCGTGGCAGCATCGCAATTTGAGACCTGAGTTCGAGCCCACTAGCTGTCATCACTATGGTGATGTCCTTATGCAAGACATTATTAACCACATAGTTTTTTCTCCCTCCTCCATAGCTATGTATGTCACAAGGAAGGAGATTTAAATAGACACATACAGAGATATATGCAGGTAGTTGCTAAGAATTTGCTTCGCAGTCGTGCTAAGCCAGGCTAGTTTCGACTTTGATTAAACTTATATGGATATGTGTCGTAAGATGGCTGCTGACTGCAGGGAACGGAATTCGCTAGCTGGGCATTGTAATTGCAAGAATCCATTTTCTTCTGTCTCTCTCTATCAATGTATCTCTTTCTCTCTCTTTATATATCTGTTTCTCCTTTCTCCCTATCAAACATTCCAGATATACAGCCAAACCTTTGTTAGTGGTCACACCCATTAAGCAACCTGTATTAAGACAGTTTCTCAATTCCCAATATGCTATTTTATTATATATCTGCCCTCTATTAAGTAGCACCTGTGCTTGACTGGACGTTCTTATTAACTGCTCTATTATGCTCATGCTTTCTACATGTACATGTTTCTATCTGCTAACTATCTTGTCTAGAACGTGTGGCAGTCCCGTTTGATTGTCTTTACATTGTTGTGTATTATATTTAAATGTATATGTACACAATGATTCGATCAATAACATATAACTAAACTAAGCTACGCCAAATGTTTTTCAACTAAATCAAGATACAACTAACTGTGTAAATCGTAAGGTTAATTTGTGTCTGCGAAAATAGGTCGATGATAAATATCAAATTCATTAGTTTGCATAGCCTTGAAAATAAACAATTATATTGTAAATGTGCTGATGTTGTGCACTTTTCAAGTCTGAACAAATGAATAAACCACAAGTATCTAACACATGTGGAAGGTAGAAACATGTAGCTACCACTATCAACAACATTAAATTGAGTTTTGTCGGTAATTTAGAATTTTCAAAATATATGCTATTCAGTTTGTCTTGAACTAATAGAGACGTGCTTGGAGTGGTTGGAGTGTTTAGATAAACGCTTACAGTAATCACCTAATAAATTAACCGATATGTTTAAAGTCAATAGTGACACCAAGATACGTCGGTCACAAGAATATGGTGGGAAAGGAAGGTGGTAACACCAGGTAACAATAATCAACAACCCTGCCATATATATTACGGAGATAAATAAGTTACACCGAATGGAGCCAGAAAAGGAAATAAAAAACAAAATGTATCATAGTTCAGATCCTCCTTAATGTCAAGTTAAACCAAGAGTTCACCATCCAGACCAAATCACCATCCAGACCAAATCACCATCCATACCAAATCACCATCCATACCAAATCACCATCCATACCAAATCACCACCCATACCAAATCACCATCCAGACCAAATCACCATCCAGACCAAATCACCATCCATGCCAAATCACCATCCATACCAAATCACCATCCAGACCAAATCACCATCCAGACCAAATCACGATCCATAGCAAATCACCATCCATACCAAATCACCATCCAGACCAAATCACCATCCAGACCAAATCACCATCCATACCAAATCACCATCCAGACCAACTCACCATCCAGACCAAATCACGATCCATAGCAAATCACCATCCAGACCAAATCAACACCCATACCAAATCACCATCCAGACCAAATCACCATCCAGACCAAATCACCATCCAGACCAAATCACCATCTAGACCAAATCACCATCCAGACCAAATCACGATCCATAGCAAATCACCATCCAGACCAAATCAACACCCATACCAAATCACCATCCAGACCATATCACCATCCAGACCAAATCACGATCCATAGCAAATCACCATCCAGACCAAATCATCACCATCCATACGAAATCACCATCCAGACCAAATCACCATCCAGACCAAATCAACACCCATACCAAATCAACACACATGCCAAATCACCACCAAGACCAGACCAATTCACCATCCATACCAAATCACCATTCATACCAAATCACCATCCAAACCAAATCAACACCCATACCAAATCAACACACATGCCAAATCACCACCAAGACCATACCAATTCACCATCCATACCAAACGTATTCAGAAGATTTAGGTTTAATGTATCCTGAACGTCAACTATTAGATGTGATATGTATATATATATATAATGCAAATTATTCGGGCTAGGCTGGGTTCAAGTCGATTTGTCAATGTTTTACTTCTGTCAAAACAAGGTAACTCACCAGCTATTATTGAACAACGATATCATGTACTCCTCAGTGCAATGACTCACGGTTACGCCGGTAGAACCACCGACCTTCCGCAAGTCAGCTAGATAGGTTTCTCACACGAACTAATTGGACACCCCAAGTCGGATTCGAACATACAGTGGTAAAGGAAACGTGTTTGAAGTCAACCACATAAACGCCTCTGCCACTCTACCACGGAGGCCCCTCCTAATATTTGATAAAACTAAAGGACTGAGTTTCTTTCCAGAATATAGCTCACACAGATCCATAGAATGAATACAAAAATGACTCAATAGAGTATAAAAAATGACGACTCTATAACAAGAAAAAGGGTCTTAGATTAATACATACAACTGAGAAACCTCACATGCCGTTCCTGTCCACCACGTCAAGACCCATGAAGCCTCAAAGAGACTGTAATGACTGTAATTGCTAGGCATGTATCAGTAACGCCAAATAAGACCATGCCATTCCAAAGTCAATCCAAGACATGCATATGGAGCAGTGATTTGTGTGCATGTTCACTACATAGCGTATCAGGAATAATTCTACCTAACATCAACCTTCAAGTTATCTACAACTAACCGAATAATTATACTAGCTGTGATAACTAGTGATCCTTGGATCTGCACTATATGGAACTATGCTATAATAGTGTCCAGAGCTAGCGTTAACTTTCTTTAATTGATGATTAACGAACCCAGTCACTAACATAAATACATATAAATTTATGTTACCTCAATTCTGAAGGGAGTTTATACAACATTCCATTAATCGTTCTCACGACCTCAATCCTGATGGAAGGAATGGCCACGAGGGAAACATCCAACTTGGTTCTAACGGGGCTCGCATCGAACTCACAACATATAGGTTGCTGGGGGAAAACCATGTACATGCATATTATACCCCGTAGGTAGCCTGGGAACAGGCGTCGATATATATTTGCCTGGTCAGTCAAATTAATAACATTTTGTCACCGAGACCATTAGTTGGGCCATATTGTGTTTCTGATGTCATTTTGTCAGAAGCTATGACGTGAACAATTGACAGACTGGAACCAAGGCTAGCCCGGAGGGTCTAAGAACGAACGGTCGGAGAATAACACGTGAGTTTCAGGAATTGAATTAAAGTGAGGAAAACAAATACCCTATTTATTTGATTTAATTTTTATAAGACACTCTCCAAATATTATCTTTGAAATTAATTAAACATATGTAGCGTGGTTCCTCAATTAATAAAGCAAAGGTACCAATTTCAGACTAATTTAAACAAACTGAGATAGACGTTACGGGAATAAATATGAAAAATGATTCTGTACCAATATACTGACATATTAAGTGAATTCTGACAAGAAACAATTAACATACCTAGAACAAAAATACATTATCATCAACATCACTCTTGCTGATATACCCGGGTGTTTGATGCATTTTTTCTACACGGTTTCTGCTACAGATCTATGTTAAATACTCAAGTGTTTGATGCATTTTCCTACAGGTTTTGTGGCACAGACATGTGCTTAATTTCATCGCGTCTGAATCAATTTTGACACGGTTTGCAGTTTGTATAGAAAGGTAACTCCCCAGCTATTTTGGGACGACGACCCAGCGTTGCTCCACTGAGTATTATATTATAAACTATAGTATACGAAATACTTTGTATTTATTGTAACTCTAGATTGTTGGAAAATGATTATCACTGCATACTAATTATCTGCCCACAACTCTAAGATCGAAATTCATTAAAAGATAGTACCGTACTTTGCCAACAATACAGACATTAATCTTTAGTCGTGCAAATCCAAAACAATCAACATCACTATTTCCAAATGTATATATTTAAACGAAACTAATACGTTTTTACATCATATATTTGAATAATAATAACTTACAAGTTTGCTCTTTTGTAAAATTCCATGTCACTGCCTGTATTTACTGTTTAATTGCTATAAACACGTGTAACTGTGTTATGCAACAAGCGTATTACATTGTATTATTGTAGTGTATATATACATATGTGTTGCAGTGTTTGCTGGTACATTTCGGTTAGTATATGATATATTTTAGAAGAATCGGCAACTAATAAATTATAAAACTATTGATATGTAATTTGAAATGACAGACACAACGTGTGTTTACACAGAGTATAGCCGGTTTCCCCCAGCAATGAGATACACACTACAGTAACACCACCACCTATATGAGAAGTGTCTCGTGAGGACCTTCAATATTATGCGAGACAAGAAGTGTACACTCTTATTATCTGTAATATTGTATGATTCAAGTTGTGGTTTTAAATTGTCGTAGTCTATACAAATTTTTCAGATCCATTTGGTGCCTCCTAAAATACTTATGTAAATAAATGAAAATGTCCCACTCTTAATATTTTCCGGAAAGCACACTGTATGATGGCTGGATCTTGATGGTTTAAATATTGGATCCCCAGGTCATAATTAGTTTATTCAAATTTGTTTTATCTCGATTGTGAAACAAGTTCTTACAACTTATATGAATCACTCCCGAGACCTCATTCCTGATTGAATCCGTCGACACGAGGAGTGAGAAGAGGACATGTGGAATTTAAATGCCCTGCGTACAACGGGGCTCGAACTTCGGACATGGAGCGAATGCGCTAACACTGCGAAATCACGACTTCTAAATTGCCTTGTGTATGAGATTATCGCTATGCACTTTGACTAGTATGGACATTGTGCTTGCTTTGTTTTGGGGTATATATATATATATTAGGTCATGTGGTAACTGTCCAACTGTTACTAATAGAGGAAGGCACCGGGTGCCACTTCAAGCAGTATTTCAGGCACGGACAGATATCAGAATAGAACCAAATATATTCCATTAGTGAGCTAGATAACTTGCTCACAGGAAATTAATTCGATAACCCAGTAAAGGGATTCCAACGTATTGCAGCTAACGACCAGTTATTTGGTACAAACGACCTAAGCCACCACTCGGCCAAGGAGCCACTCCTCCCCCCACACAAGTAATTTGGGTTTGTCACCCTATGTACATATCCTATATTATTTTCACAGCTTTCAACATTTCACATTACAGTCCTTTGGATGAATGTTCTGTACTATATGTTTTATGATTGATGTCAACATTTCTCTAAAAGACATTTTGGAAAGTGCAGATGTCGCCATGTTCTGTTCCACACTCGCACATGCGAACGCAATGACACCAATGCAGCCCTTGTACTAGCTTTCAAGAATTAACCAGCTAAAACTGGACAATAATTAGTGTCATACACATTAAGCCATACAACAGGTTCTAGAAATCCACAAACGCAGCTACTTTTGCGTTTGTCATATTAGTATAAATGCCAACAGATTGTTGGCTCACTTGCGTAACATGATCGCCTACGGAAACCTTTTGCTCTCCGTAACAGTACACGTCTAGCATCTTTTACTCGCACAGTTAATCAATTCATTTGGCGTGTGTATGATAACCATGCAGTTGTCTTTTAATTTCTTGAACGACATTACTTAGCTAACTAATAACAGTGTAATATCTTCAATGTAAAGCAGTCTTCATCAAATGTATTGTTTATGTTGTAATACTCAAACTATTGAAGATGAGTACCATTTCATATGTAGTTTTAATGAGCTCAGGAAACAAACATTAAGCACTATTTCTATCAAATGCCATCAATGTACACGTGTATTGATCTACAGTTTTTACTGTAATCTATCAAGCAGTCTATTTTAGCTAAATCTATTTAAATTTATCAAAGAATCGTTGAAAGCTAGAATTACACATTTAAATATCAGTATATAATTGGTTCATCCACTGCTATTGATAATAATACAAACTGTGTTGTATCAATTCACGTGAAATGGTATTTATATGTTGTATACTTATGAATGTATATTTGACGATGCTCTATGTCTGAATACATGTTTTGTTCAGTTCTTATTGGTATTTAAAGTATCTAAATATGCCTCAAGCTGATTGACCTGCCACATTCTGCTAAAAGAATAAAAAATAAGCTAAATATGTTTTTGGGGGGAGGGTGTTAATGTAGCTTAGCTTCTTCACATATGAACTAATTCTAATTCGACACCAACAGTGGGACTCAAACCTACAGCGATGAGGGAACGTGCATTGATGTCAACAACCTTAACCACGGGCACACCCAGTGATATTCGAACCTACAGCGGTGAAGGGAACATGAATTGATGCCAACCACCTTGATAACTGGCACATCCAGTGGGATTCGAACCTACAACAGTGAGTGCTAAGATAGTCCATGGCAACGGCATTAACCACTGGCACACCCAGTGGGATTCGAACCTACTGCGGTGAAGGGAAAATGAATTGATGCCAACCACCTTGATAACTGGCACATCCAGTGGGATTCGAACCTACAACGATGAGTGCTAAGATAGTCCATGTCAACGGCATTAACCACTGACACACCCAGTGAGATTCGAACCTACTGCGGTGAGGGCTAAGATAGTCCATGTCAACGGCATTAACCACTGGCACATCCAGTGGGATTCGAACCTACTGCGGTGAGGGTTAAGTGAATTCATTTCAACGACGTTAGCCACTCGACCTAATAGGCCACTCATAATATTTGTATATTAGAGGTATCTGAAATAACAATCATGCACAATCGACATATTCTTCGTTCATAAGTAATGAATTATTATCAATTTCAATGATATACACAATTCTGTAATTATACGATTGGTCATGTCATATTGTGGCCACAGACTTAGTTATCGATTATGAATGTGTTAGGCCCGACTAATAAATTTAACATGAAAGGATGCGGTTTGCTAAATGGGTATGTGGACGTGCTACCCCAAGAGAGTTTTGAATCCTAGAAAGCACTTAAATGTACACCTTGCATATTCAAATTACGATATTTTCCGCCATGTTGATAACCAAACTCTTCGTCATTCCGAGCCTTTCACAATTTAAGAGAACGCGCTACCATTGCGGACTATTGGACTTCGTCATATACCTCACCACCTACAGGCGTTATTGCATGTTCAGGTGTGAACATGTTTTATTTTCTGGGATAATCTGCAGACTCGAGCATTCAGGGCCTTATCATAGCTACGTGCCTGGTTAATTAATGCATATTTTTATTAACCTAAAGGTAAAACAAAAATGGGCGATATTGTATGCATGCGTATGTCGTATGAAACTGCATACAACGAGTAAGTCAGCTGCTGCTAGGAGATGCTATTTGTGCTTACATTATGCAAAAGCAGCATACTTATTCAGTATAATAATGTAAGTCAGGTCACTAAACCAACTAAGTATTCGTGCCAATATGTGTGCTCTTCAGGATCTCTTACACAAGCTATATTGTACAGTTATTTATCCGAAATCAAGCTAACCGCTCCATCGACGTAGCCTGGGAACAGGCGTTGCTATTGTTTGCCTCGACAGTGGTATACATATATGTTTAACACTAATACCATTTATGGGGCCGTATTGAGTTTCTGATTGTAGTAAAGTAGTGAACGATCAACAGACATGAACCAAGGCTACATTCGACGTTAAACATCTATTGAGATATACTAGTCTTGCTTTGTAATTTGAAAGCAGTGAATGTAACTCGTACTGTGAGTGATGTTGATTACAAAACATAGTGTAATATTGAACCTATAAATGCAAGGGGGACTAGTCCATAAGCAATGAGAACACAGTTATTACCCCTGGATAATGTAACCGGGAAGGTTATTTCAAAAGGTTCTTTTAATTTGTTTTCTTCTGCTTGCATCGCGTCGTTCTTTTCTTAAATCAACATGCTATTAATCATCCGATTCCTCATCAATAAATCACTACAGATGCCTTACACTATCTCCAAAGAATAATTTACTGTTCACATTTACTGTCAATTAATAAACATCATTTTGATAACATCACATTAATCATGCCGCAACATCTGGGTAGGCAACAATAGTAAAAACAAAGGATTCCAACTGACATGACAATTATTTTATTATATAGAATATTAGATTACTTTCTTATAATTTTTAAGTTATTAGGCGACTTGTAGAAAATATGCAAGGTGAGGCTCTGTCGATTGTTGATTTAGTCGGAGATGAACCTAATAATTTAAAAGTATTAAGAATGTAACCTAACATTCAATTTATCCTATCTTCTGGTAAAAAATAGTTTTTAAGAGAGGAAATACTACCGAATATTCATGGCATGGCCCCAAGGTTATAAAACTGTTCTGCAATCTCAATCTCAGACTCAAACGTCTGATTGGTTCTGCTCATTGTAAAACTCAGACTCAACTAATCAAGTTTCTTGAGCTTGAGTTTGAGATCTGAGAATATCTGAGAATTTATAACCTGATATGTATCATACCATCTGTGAACATATAGCGTCATTACGCCACACAACGTTTATTAGGCACTGACTAATAAAGCAAATTTATTATGCAGGCCGCTGTTGGCCATTATTACACATGAAGGTAGGATACACATCTCTAGCAAAACCATCTTATATTTAATATACATGCACCAATAGGGAGATAATAAACAAGTCAATGAATAGTCTTTCATTTGGTCAACAAACTTAATTCGTTCAAAGTATTTCATTATGTTAACTTCTATAAATAAATAAATGAATATAGTAAAACAAAACTTATATCGAAATCAGGTCAACTTATATAAGTAAGGATATAATAAATATAGGATCTTACATTTGTGGTAAATTTCATGCCATATTATAAGAAACCACAATTGGAATTCTGTAGTCAAGTGGGAACATGCTGGACTGGTAATCCAGTGATCGCAGGTTCGATCCCCGTCTGACCCTAATAAAAGTAACAGTCTTTCAGATGGGACGTTAAACCGAGGTCTCGTGTCGGTGCTTTACACCGTGCACGTAAAAGAACCAGAGGAGACCCTGGAACGGGTCTCTGTCTGTATCATTGCACTATCCTCCAAAATTCTAAAATGACTAATCTCTTCAGGAGGCGTCGCTCATATGGACAACCGGTAGCGACGATAAATAAAAAAACGTATAAAAAGTAATTTTTCTATAAAGCGAGCCTTCTAAATTTGAAAAACAAACTTATGTTTGCCAGTATAATTTTGAGCCATGTTACATCTGAAGGAAATGAGGTGTATATGAGGTGTATATGTACGCCGTAGTAAATCGTCCCTGTGAATAAGATGTATAGGTTTATATCATTATATCCAACTAGTGCATATTTAGCATATTTAGCATTTTATTAAAATTAAATGTAAACAGTTGGTTTTCAACAAATTAAGCAGGAACGAATCGAATGATCGAATGAGTCAGAAGCAAACTGTCATGTCGCGTCCAATCAGAATCAGTAGATGTTGTATTACACGTGTGTTCATACAACAAAATATGTGATGGCTGTATGGAATTGAATACAGGCAACGCTATGTGATAATAAGACATACATATGTTGTTGTTATGCGTTTGGTGATCATGTGGGTGTATATCAGATGTAGTTCACTGACATCTGGAATAGCACAATCCAAGCAGAAGGTACAACTCTCTTTGATGAACAAAAACATGTCCTTAGTCTAGCCTGGGGACATACTGAGCTTACTACAGCTAATGTATCTGTATATCATGGTATACGTCAACTACATCGTCATTGGACATGCCCCATAGCAACATTAATCAGTACACACAGGCATTTCTCAGTATTCCTAGTCAATTTCAACCATAATTACTATAACCTAATAGAAAATGAAAAAGAGAAACATACAAATAGATTAATTCTTCATTCTAGAAACTGAGCAAGCAAATATTTCCAACACAACTTGAACATTAATCAAAACTATCAAATCTGTGTTGTTCAGTAGTTACAGACAATATGATATGGCAAGTATTTATATATCGCTAAAACATTGTTTAATAAAACATAATCAGAAATCTTTGGAAAAACACTGTTTTCCCCATTGCTTTGCTCGTGTGGTACCTAGCCGCTGCATGTTGTCAATGCGACCGTTATCTGTCTGAATGTGTCAGTGACGTCATGGGTGAGCATATTATTTGCATAAGTGATAACAAAACAAAATCACCTATTCAACTATTGAGCTATGTACTTACTTTTAACCCTTTCCTTCATAGAGATTTAGGTTAATATACTATTATATCTCCATACAAATGACAACCATTTAGCTATCACGGAGTGGAAAGGTAGTCGTAATATATATCCCACCTCCATAGATATTACTGGGACTACATAAGATACTGGCCTTTATTATGAACATTGGTTTGGCTACTGCATTGTCAATTTATGGTGTATTGGTAAAGGCGTCAAGAGGTGCTTCTATGAGGAAAAGGGTTAATAATTGTATTCTATGCTGTATACATATCCTTTGATATTTAACTTGTGTAATACAGTCAGACATGTTGGTAAGGACGAATGGTTGTATATAACTCATTTCGTGACAGGTTGTCTGTCCCCCATAACAGTTTAAAGTGCTTCGGTAAACATTATAAGATGAACTCATGAAATTTTAAACACACTAATTTCAGTAAGTGTTCGTGCAAAGTAGACGATCTACAGAATGCGTGCATGCATGCACACAACACTAATAATCTAGCTTACCTCAAGTAATCCGCAAGCTATTTATGCATACATTGTTTATTTGTATATAACTGTATATATATTATGATTATGTATTTATGTATACGTCATGAATAAACTTATGTTTTGTTCTATACAACAAGTTAATGTTGGATAAGCTGTCATATCTTAGTCTATCGCAAGATTTCAAACGAAATGTTGGTTTGTATCAACAGTTCTTTGGTTACAACTGATAATAATTTGAAGAGCTTGCAGTCTGCCAACATGAAATACTAAACATGACAGAAGTTGGCGATCCTGTAGAGTATGAACATTACACCTAAGTCAGTTATTTCTTCTCCCCATATCGCGTCAGGTTTCCAATTAAGCAGGTAAACCATGCTAGATGGGTACTGCACGTTTAGTTTCCGTAGTTGACAGAAGTTTACGATACCTTCATGTAGACTATTTAACTAGCCCAGTTATTAGATTCTTGTAGAGTCACATTTCCAATTAATTAGGTAAAATATGTGTGAAAGGTACCCCTCATGTAGACAATACTTGGCACTGGTCTGTTGGAAGTCATAACTTTAACCAGGTTTTCCAGAATTCTAACACGTTGAAGGAATAACTACTGACAGATAATGTAATTACTGAATGTCTGTATGTTAACATGTTTTGGATGGTACTTGAAGCTAGGTGTGATTTATGAACTACGAGGTAATGGAATATATTGACTACTCTCTCTCTTCCTGGTTTATATATCTACTCTTAGTGTGTTACATCGTACGGCAGGCATTGCAATCTGCGTGTGCTACATATTTGTATCAATATAAAATCATAGGCGTTTTTATTACGATATTACTATTGTACTGCATGATCCGTCGGAAATTGAAAGTTATGTGAAAACACTGAGATGGTAATATTGAAAATACACGCAATCATTAGCGCAACTCATTCGACACAATTTACGCCACAAACCCCTAGACGGTATTATGCATATGGGTGGCATTTGTTAATCTAATATATATATAGAATATTAGTTTGCTCTCTTAAATTAATTTATAAATCTTAATTTAGTATGCGAGTTGGAGACAATATAAAAGGCAAGGCTCTGCTGGGCTTTGTAATTTGTTTCGGAGATGTACCTAATAATTTAAAAGTAACATAATATTATATTTATCATATCATCTGAAAACAATGAAGCTTTTGAGAGGAAATATTACCGAATATTCATTACCTGAAGTGCAACATACTATATCTGAAGATATGACGTCATAAACGCAACGGTATGATGTCACAACAAGTTTATTAGGCATTGACTAATACAATTTTATTGGGCAGGCCGTTACAGTTTAACATTATTTATTTTACAACGATTGCGAATCAAGTTCTAACAACTTATATTAATTACTCTCGTTGGCGCGGATGAAAGCGTATATGTCGCCATTAGTGTGGGGGAAAACCGGAGTACCCGGAGAAATCCCACATGTCCGATCTGGCGACCACTGTACCATCTCACATACTTCCCGGTCCGAGGATCGACCCCGGGTTGCATTGTATGTATGTATGTTCCATTAATGTCAAACCCCTTGCGGGGACCTAGACATGTTTTTCTGGGCAGGCTTAGTCGACTTAAGTGGTTAACCAGTACTAAGCAATGTGTGTGAGGTGCCTTGCTCAATGACACTACATACGTGGCCTGACCGAATATCGAACCCGGGACCTTTCGAATCCAAATCCGACGCTCTACCACTGGACCACGGACGCCAGCATTGGTGAGAAGCGAGCGCGCTAACCACTGGTCGGCATTTTGTATGTATAGGCAAAGAAGGAATTTACCGTGTTTATAAATCTGTAATAAAATGTATCAAATAAGATGATATGAATATTGATAGATTATGATTATTAGTTTGCTCCAAATACTGACTACTGCGCTTATCAGGCAGTCCGTTTATGATCATTATTACGCATACATCTAGACTTAAATGATCTATAGAAACCCACTTGTATCTTAAATACACCCGATTTAAGTTTTAGATAATTCCCACGTATTCTCTAGATAGACACACAGATAAAGCCGTTTGTGTTCTATACAATTCCCATTATATGTTAGAGACACACTCCAATCATGTTCGAGATACACACAAGTTGTTATATTCACCTTAATTATGTGCGAGATAAACACACCGTATGTGGCATATCAACCCCACTTATGCACGAGGTACCCCCATTTATGTTAGCGATACACGACACTTAAAGATATATTCCTGTTTTAAAAGCATGTCATTGTATGTATGTGTACCTTTTTTTTATGCCAGCAATATTAATATTGTATTAAACATGTTAACACATTCAATCCCAAGTAACTGACATGGACCGGTGCTTGATATTTCCAGACCAATACATTAATAAGAAAATTACATATGGACCAGTTCATTTGTCAAAATGGGTATTTTTTTTATTAAAAATAGTAATATTACTGGTAAGAAGTGCAGGTCCTGATGAGACGGCTCGTGACATCTGGATCTACACTTTTTGTAAGCATATTGAGATGCATGTGGTTTTGAAAGGATTAAACGTTGTGCACGTACATACATTGCATTTGCATTTTGTCATGCTGTGTTATTTACATTAATGGTTATAGTGTTGCTTGTAAATAACCCATGTGTAGGTTTATGCAAATACTACATTCTTCTTCTTCATTAATTGCATTGCTCTTATGATTTATTACGGAGAATTGAAGCTATATATCCAAGATATTGTAATTAATTAAAATAATAAACTAGTAAAACAATAAGGTGCTATATATTTTTCGATAATGTTCAAGTACATTAAAATGTTAAAAAATGATGGATTTATTTACTGCAACACCTTTTGTATTACAATTGGAAGTCGTGATAGCGCAGTGGTAAAGCGTTCGCTCCATGTGCGAACGGCCTCGAGTTCGAGCCACGCTGGAGCTGTTACGATTGTGACCTTAGACACGACATTTAAATTCCATATATCTCCCTCGTGGCGATGGATTCCATCAGGAATGAGTTCACGATAGCGATTAATATAAATTGTAAGAACTTGTTTCGCAATCGAGCTAAACTAAATAAAATGTGTAAAATATAATTGTATGATAGCAAGTTGTTTAGAAATGATGACAATCAGTTTTAACTTGAAGATCGGATAAAGCCTCCCGCATCTACGATAAACCCCTACTAGTATTTCTAGCTATAAGGAGATTATGGTGAGATATATCGTGAGATTAGAGCCAACATATTTCCGCTGATAAAGTCATCACTAATGCTTTACTTCGCTAAATGGTGATGTAATTACGACAAGAGTCGTCGAACACATACCAATGCAGAGTGATATAAACTCTGATCAAGTTAAAAACATTACCATCCTAGCCCAACTACTGAACTGTTTAGACACGCTTTCTTATATTCAGGGTCACACTTGTGGAATTTCCTCCCTTATCACATCAAAACAGCACATTCTGTTCCACACTTCAAAGCTTTATATATCAGGTGGTGCAAAGACCAGACCATTAATCTAATAAACTGATAAATTATAATTATACATATAAGTATTAGTTCTTGCAGCTTATATCTTATTTCCTATGAACGTTTTACTGGCTTCAGTATGTGAGTTGGTGCTTAATTTGTTGAGATTGCATGGTAGATTGACTTAATTGATAAAACATTTAGTACAAACATTGGCTATACTTTACTTATTCAACTACTGTTATTACTGTCTGGAGATATTGAAACAAATCCAGGACCGGATATAAATTATAATACTTGTTTTTCTATATTGCATCAAAATATTAGAAGTATTAGAAACAAGCTGGATTATATTAATGATAATTTTCTTGATTTTGACATTTTATGTATAACTGAATCTCATCTCACACATGAAGTTAATGATGACTATATATGGTTAGAAGGTTTTGATACAATGTTTCGAAAAGATAACACAGCCCATTCTGGAGGATTATTGATTTATGCCTCATCTCATTTAAGACCAAATAGAATTATTGAACTAGAGAATATACTCACTGAATCAATGTGGATCGAAATTAAAGACCATTCCAAAAAATATTTAATTTGCAATTTATATCGGCCTCCAAATTCTACAGTTGACTTATGGGATAAAATTAATGTGTGTATAGAAAGAGCATCCGAAATGTCAACACATATTGTCTTAGTCGGAGATATTAATGAAGATCAAATGAATTACAACAATTCTAAATTAAGAAACATCCTACTACTAAACAATATGACCAACATTATTAATGAACCTACTAGAGTAACTAATCATTCGAGAACATTAATTGATCCTGTGGCAATTACAAATAGCATTACTTCATTACACTCGGGTATCTTTGAAACAGAAAATAGAATTAGTGATCATTTCGGTACTTTTGCGTACATCAAAGTCGATTTTCAGTCGAATGGACCTTATAAACGAAGGGTATGGAACTATAAACGTGCTAATTTTGAATCACTAAATAACATAATACGTGTAACTGATTGGTCATTTATTTACTCACATAATCTAGATACTGCTACTTCTCTTTTTATTGATACATTCTTAAGCATAGTAAAGTCATGTATACCAACTTATTTAGTTACAGTCCGTCCACACGACAAACCATGGTATAACTCAGAATTAAGGAAAATATCTATAGACAGCGCGACAGGCATAAAAGTACTGCAATACGTACAGGAAAATTAGATGACTGGATCAGTTATAAAAGATTGAGAAACAAGGTAAATAATATGAAAAAAACACGCAAAAGAACTATATTTTAATAACATTGAATTTACACTAAATGACTTAAACTCATCCAATCCGCGACAATATTGGAAAATAGTTAAAATGTTAGTTAAGGAAAATTCTACAAAATGTGAAAAGATACCACCACTATTAAGAAATGATAATTCATATTCCGTCTCGGATTTAGATAAAGCCAATACTCTTAACGACTACTTGCATCCATTTCGACAATAAACGATTCTCAAACAGATCTGCCAAATTTAGTTTAAAAACAGATTCAGCAATCACAAATATAGTCATCACTGAACAAGACATTACCTACATCTTATCAAATTTAATAGTAAAAAAATCCAGTGGGCCAGATGAAATTAGCCATCGTATGCTTAAAGAAACCTCTCGCACTATAAGTCGCCCGCTTTGTATACTTTTTAATAGGTCAATACAAGAACAGACTTATCCAGCTAGCTGGAAAAGTGCAAATGTCATGCCACTGTTCAAAAAGGGTGACCGCGATATTCCATCAAACTTTAGACCTATCTCCTTAATTAGTTGCATAGGAAAAGTAATGGAACGAGTTATGTTCAAATATTTATATAACTATTTGCACGAGAATGAACTAATATACAAAAGACAATCGGGCTTCCTCCCGGGACACTCTACCGTGTATCAGTTAATTGACATTTGCAACCAACTTTGTAAGGCCTTTGATGAACGTAAATCAACTTGTATTATATTCTGTGATATTAGTAAGGCATTTGACCGAGTTTGGCACAAAGGTCTTCTTTTCAAACTTCGACAGTATGGCATTTCGGGAAACATAATCAAGTGGTTATCTAGCTATCTTAATGAACGGCGACAAAAGGTTTTTGTTGGATCTGCATTCTCTAATGAAAAATGTCTTAATGCTGGTGTACCACAAGGCTCTGTCTTGGGACCCTTACTTTTTTTAATATACGTCAATGACATTGCTGAATCTCTTTATAGTCTAACAAGATTATTTGCTGATGATAGTTCCTTGGCAATGACATCCAACGACTCAAATGTTATAGAAGCTTCACTGAATCATGATCTAATTATAATATCAAAATGGTCTAAACAATGGCTTGTTCAATTCAATCCAGCAAAAACAGAAGTTATGTTCTTATCACTAGGTAACGTTAATCGACCAGTGCTATTCCTCGAAAATACGCAGTTAGATTACGTAAATCACCACAAGCATCTCGGAGTTACACTTAGTGAAGACGGTACGTGGCACAAGCATATATCAAACATTACTACTTCCGCTTCAAAAACACTAGGATCAATGAGAATGTTAAAATTTAAATTAAAACGCCAAACTCTTAATCAAATATACATATCTTATCTCCGACCTATTTTAGAATATGCGTCCATAGTCTGGGCTAGTTGTACATTATATGAAAAAGAATCTCTAGATAAAATTCAATATGAAGCTGCTAGAATAGTCACGGGACTTACAAGATCAGTTTCCATTGAGAAACTTCTTCAAGAAATTGGCTGGGTTTCACTCTCTGATCGCAGAAAAATGCAAACATTAATTTTAGTTCATAAACATATACACGATAACATACCAAGCTACATAACTGATTTATTTCCAACAACTGTTGACGAAGTAAATCCGTACAACTTAAGAAACAATAAAGATTTTGTTACTTTAGCAAGGCGAACTGAAATGTATTCAAAATCTGTATTACCATCGTCAATAAAACTGTGGAATGAATTGGATATTAATATTCGTAATATAAATACATTGTCGTCATTTAAAGGGAGGTTGAAAGAAATCTTCAAACCACCAATAGTACCATCATTTTTTAAATCTGGAACTCGACGTCAGCAAGTATATCATGCTCGCATTCGAAATTCTTGTAGCAACCTGCATTCAGATCTTTATAATAATCATTTGCGCGATAGTCCAAAATGCTTGTGTGAACTTAACGAAAATGAGGATGCGGTGCACTATCTATTTCGCTGTCTATTCTATGTAAATTCCAGACGCGTACTATTCGTAAACACACGTACTTATCATCCCTTAAATACAAGAAAACTACTGTTAGGCTTCGAAAACTTAGCGGACAATGAAAATGAATATATTTTCACACAAGTTCAAACATATATTAAAACGACTAAACGCTTCGAGCAAATAACCACATGATCTGTATATATTTATAGGCTGTTCTCTTGTGACGATCTATGTTAGGGTGTGGTGACGGGTGTGGCTGGCTGGGTAACGTTGTATGGTGGGACACTTGATTGGAGTAGCTATTACAGTTACATTTCCTAAACCTTTTTTTTTTTTTGGTTTGTTTATTGTTGTTTTTTGTTTCTAAATTCTTATTATCTAAAATGTTGCTTATTATCTTAATCATTTTACCCTTAATCTATCATTAAATTTAGTAAACTACTAGCACAACTCTTGTATTCAGTCTCTTTGTTAATTACAATCTAGTCTTATGGGGAGGGCCGTAACTAATGTTGTTAAAACTTGTGGCCCAACCCATTTGCTTCAACATATAATGACAATCCTTGAGCAAACAATGCCACGAATCATGCATTATGGATAGTTATACAAGTTTGTTCATTTGTTTTGTATTGTACATTGTATATATAGAATGCAATAAAATATGATTAAACTAATTGATAAAACAAGTTCTCTCGTTAAATAAAGTCTATATTATTATTATGCATCATACACGGTTACTATTCGATTTACGACATACACCGATTTTGAGTTAAAACATAAAACCAAGCACGAATGATAGATAAAACTTAATGTTGATATTAAACATGCTATAACGTGTGCGTTAATCCTCCTCTCGACATAATCACCAATAAAGATAACCCACATTACATCTCTATATAGCCCCCAACTAGCAGCTATATATTATTGTCTTTATGTAAAAAAAATCTCTCCGTTCGAGATTAATTAATATATTAAAGTATTCTTTGAACTTTCTTTAGTTTGTGTATTGTCGATGTGAGATTGATCGCTGGTGTATTCATTTGGCTGTGTTCCGGTCATGAATATTCATGAATTTTAAACATGTTGATGGGTACATTTCATACACACCTTCATTAAACGATCGAGTTAGCTAAATAAATGTATCAAGCGAATCTCGTTTTTATCTGGACAAGTTCAATAAAAGTATATATGAATTAAAAATACAACTCATGTTATGATCTTATTTATCACATATACAACGCCAATCAAGTTTATTGGCATTATCAGCATTACATTGCCTTTGGCCATTTACACAAGTATATATACTATGATTAAAAGACAAATACATAAATGTATACATACACATATTAAAAAACAATAATAATAGCTATAATAATGGTATGTTTCTTAGCAATATAAATTCCTTTATATTTATATTTCGATATCTTTATCTATTCCATTTTATTCTTAGATGACATGATAGTATTGAATATCTGTATACAAGGCAAAGGTATTTAGCTCTTAATCTTCTGCATCTGGCTGGTACACCATAGCAACAAGTGCTACTCCGATTCAACAGTCATCTGGTTACATTGTTTACATAAACGAGGTTATTTATAAACCATCATTCTCACATCACTTGATATTTTGTTCTTTGTTCTTTGTTTATTATGCTGTAGATAAATCCGCAATAAACAACGGCTACGACTCCCCCTCCTGTAAATTACTTATAAATGGACTTTTAACATTTTTACATTGGTATTGAATACAGCGATTGGGCAAAATGTGCAGTGTCTCAATAACCAGTCATGCAGGAAATATAGTGTTGACAGTTGAAGGATGATTTCAGGTGACAATGAAATACATTGGGTAATGTTAGAATGGAAGTACTATTTGTCTTGTCGTTTACAGACAAATAAACCACTATGTGTCGTTCTAGTGCACAATTCAACTTAGATGTCTGTCAAGAATGACCCATTTCTAAGACGGTTCTTATTGTGTTAGTGTACCCATTACAAAAACAGTATTACCAAATGATTCAGCAAATTAATTCAAACTGAAACACAATTAATGTACTTAGTGTATAACAATTTAGCTTAACTCGATTGCGAAACAAGTTCTTACAATTTATATGAATCACTCTCGAGACCTCATTCCTGATGGAATCCATCGCCACAAGGGGGAGAAGAGGAATCGTGGAATTTAAATGCCTTGCCTAAGGGCACAATCGTACACAACTAAATTGAATGTACTTGAATATATATATATGAATTTATTCTGACTAATACATTTTGGCTCTCAATATACAATACTCATTAGTGTGCGCAAATTACTTATAGAAGGTTTAATTAAAATGTTTGCCGTTGAAAAAACGGGAAACTCACATAGGTGATTGAGTATTATTGTATAACGCCTAGCTAGACTCTAGCGGTTACGAGTGTAAGACGTTTATCGGAATTTCTTATGATGTTTAGCGGTCTTATGACGCATAATTGACTTTTGTATGACGTTTAGTGTTCCTAAGACGTTTAGTGGAGTTATGACGTTTAACGGAGCCAGGCTGGTTTGTAGAAAGCGACATGTGGGTAATCTCGACACAAGACGTACGTAGCTAATGCGATCCGATATTGCCACATGGCATATAAAGAGAAAATATACTCCTTCAAAGTAAGAAAAGTATTAAAAGTGCCGAGGTATCTCACTTCGCAAGGTGACACAAATCATATGTCTACTTCATTTACAAGCTAACTGAAACTAAAACTCTTTGTATCTCTAATATAATTGCGTATATCGTTGAATACGGACACGTTAGATTCATAGGATAGCGTAGGATTTCCTTGCAGGAAGGCCGTTGACTTCAAATCAATTGCCCCTCACCTCTGTAAGTTCAAATCCCACATAATATTTAAGAATTATGTCAGTAAGAAAAGCTATCCACATGGCTTCCGGAATAACGATGGTTCTGAAATACTGCTTTGGGTCTTCATCCACCAATATAGACAATATGATCTAAGCTGTTGAAATGACTTTAAGCCCTAACACACACACACACGAGGCTAGATCGACATTATTGTACTCGGGTTGACAATATCCGCTGTCACACTCACCGAGATGAAATATTTATTTTGTTATACCGAGCAATCGGCTGTTCTGGCTTTATGTTGTTTGGCAATCCTGACATGTTTCAACAAAACATTCTTAGAGACTACATGAAAACAAGATGGCGGCATAACAAATAAAATAACATTGAAATTAAACGGTAAAGTCCGAGTAGCGTGATTTTGTTCTGAATGAGGCTATTCAGAGGTGAGACATTGCCATGGGACATTGAAATATGTCGTCCGCTCGGGTATGGCAAATTGTGCATGGGGTAGTCACGTGAGGCATAACAAATATAGCTATATGATGCCCAACCTCGGTTTGAAATCAAGCATACCAGTGCTTACTGTTGTCTGTGGTTTTCTATTTGAATATTATCACCCACATCTTATTTCATGTAATCATAATATATTAGATTCTGCATAATCGATGAAAACATAATGAAAATACCACTGCAGTACGTAGTAGTATATCTCTGTAGTTATCGCGTACTCGGCATATGTTTTATAGATGTTCGCTCGCTTGTTATTCTTAGGCACGTATAATTATGTCTCTAGATGCAAAAATAATCACACGCTTCATTTAATACTGAGCGTTGTTATCATGCTGGTACTCTGTTATTTTTTACCGACAAATTCGTATATTGAGAATTTGGCGCGATTTGATGCTATGTGTTCACGTTTCTCCAGTACTCCTGTGTAATATCCACAGTTGTACAGAACTATATTAAAGTTATACTCATGGACCATCTCCAGTACTCCTGTGTAATATCCACAGCTGTACAGAACTAATCTAAAGTTATACTCATGGACCATCTCAAGTACTCAATTGTAATATCCACAGCTGTACTGAACTATATAAAATTTATAATCATGTTCAAATGGACAATCTCAAGTACACAATTGTAATATTCACAGCTGTACTGAACTATATTCAAGTTATAATCATGTTCCAGTGGACGATCTCAAGTACACAATTGTAATATCCACAGTTGTACTGCACTATATTAAAGTTATCATCATGTTCCAGTGGACCATCTCAAGTACTCAATTGTAATATCCACAGTTGTACAGAACTATGTTAAGGTTATTATCATGTTCCAATGGACCATCTCAAGTACGCCATTGTAATATCCACAGTTGTACAGAACTATGTTAAGGTTATCATCATGTTCCAGTGGACCATCTCAAGTACTCAATTGTAATATCCACAGTTGTACAGAACTATGTTAAGGTTATCATCATGTTCCAGTGGACCATCTCAGGTACGCCATTGTAATATCCACAGTTGTACAGAACTATATTAAAGTTATCATCATGTTCAAATGGATAATCTCAAGTACGCCATTGTAATATTCACAGTTGTATAGAACTATATTAAGGTTATCATCATGTTCCAATGGACGATCTCAAGTACGCCATTGTAATATTCACAGTTGTACAGAACTATGATAAAGTTATCATCATGTTCCATTGGACGATCTCAAGTACGCCATTGTAATATTCACAGTTGTACAGAACTATATTAAAGTTATCATCATGTTCCAGTGGACGATCTCAAGTACGCCATTGTAATATTCACAGATGAACAGAACTATATTAAAGTTATCATCATGTTCCAATGGATGATCTCAAGTACGCCATTGTAATATTCACAGATGAACAGAACTATATTAAAGTTATCATCATGTTCAAATGGACGATCTCAAGTACGCCATTGTATTCACAGTTGTACTGAACTATATTAAAGTTATCACCATGTTCAAATGGACAATCTCAAGTACGCCATTGTAATATTCACAGATGAACAGAACTATATTAACGTTATGTTCCAATGGACCATCACAATTTCTAAATAGGGTGGTAACATGCAATTAAACACGCTACAACAATATTATCCAATTTGTTCAGCAAAGAAATCGAACGTTTTAATCATATATATTTATAATATATTTGAACATTGTTGAAATATATATATTATCTTGTTTTGACTAGGTTAGTATGTTATTCAGTTCGTTTCCCTCTCCCCCTCTCTCTCCTCTCTCTTTATCTCTTTCTCTCTCCTCTCTATCTCTACTCTCTCTTTGTCTCTCTCTCCTCTCTCTATCGCTCTCTTTCTCTCTCTCCTCTATCTCTCACTTTCTCTCTCTCCTCCCTCTTTATTTCTTCCTCTCCTCTCTCTGTATCTCTCCTCTCTCTCCTTTATCATCTTTCTCTATGTATCTCTCTATCCTCTCTCTTTTTAACACTCCTCTCTCTCCGTTCTCATATCTCTCTATTTATCTATTTCTCGCCTCTCTATCTCTCTCTTTATATATCCTCTCTCTCTCCGTTCTCATATCTCGCAATATCTCTCTCTCCTCTCTCTCTCTTTATTTTTCATCTCTCTCCTTTCTCATCTCTCTCTCTCTCTCTACGCATCTCTCTCGCCTCTCTCTCTCTCCTCTCTCTCTCTCCTTTCTCATCTCTCTTGGTGGCTCTCTCTCTACTATCTCTCTTTATCTCTCCTCTCTCTCTATCCGTTCTCATCTCTCGCTATGTCTCTCTCCTCTCGCTCATTATCTCTCCTCTCTCTCCTTACTCATCTCTCTCTATGTCTCTTTCTCCTCTCTCTCTCTCTCTTTATCTCTCCTCTATCTCTCTCCTTTCTCATCTATCTATGTCTGTCTCTCCTCTCTCTCTCTTTCTTTATCTCTCCTATCTCTCTCCTTTCTCATCTATTTATGTCTCTCTCTCTACTATCTCTCTTTATCTCTCCTCTCTCTCTCTCCTTTGTCATGTCTATATGTCTCTCTTTCCTCTCTCTCTCTTTCTTTATCTCTCCTCTCTCTCTCCTTTCTCATCTCTCTATGTCTCTCTCTCTCTACTATCTCTCTTTATCTCTCCTCTCTCTCTCCTTTCTCATATCTCTATGTCTCTCTTTCCTCTCTCTTTCTCTTTATCTCTCCTATCTCTCCTTTCTCATCTCTCTCTATGTCTCTCTCTCTACTATCTCTCTTTATCTCTCCTCTCTCCTTTCTAATCTCTCTATGTCTATCTCTCCTCTCTCTTTATCTCTCCTCTCTCTCTCCTTTCTCATCTCTCTGTATGTCTCTTTCTCTCTACTATCTCTCTTTATCTCTCCTCTCTCTCTCTCATATCTCATATCTCGCTATGTCTCTCTCTACTATCTCTCTTTATCTCTCTTCTCTCTCCTATCTCATCTCTCGCTATGTCTCTCTCTCCTCTCTCTCGTCATCTCTCCTCTCTCCTCATAGCTCCACATCTACATACCAACTCATATTAGAACATAAATTAATGGGAATAAATCACTCGTTTAGCACGTTTGTATTAAACGTATTGGCTTCACAAACGTGTAATATCATTTGCAATCACGTTTATGCTAGTTTTATGATTAATCACGTTTATGCTAGTTTTATGATTAATCACGTTTATGGTAGTTTTACGATTAATCACGTTTATGCTAGTTTTATGATTAATCACGTTTATGCTAGTTTTACGATTAATCACGTTTATTCTAGTTTTACGATTAATCACGTTTATGCTAGTTTTACGATTAATCACGTTTATGTTAGTTTTACGATTACGTTTCTTGAGTAGCCCACTCCATGTGGTAAGTATATACATGTATGTTCAATGTGATAGTTACATGCATATATATTATCTTTGAACCTTATCTTGATTATATTAAAGATAAAAAATACAGAATTTCTCTTACACGATATAAAACATCCTCACATGATCTAGCTATCGAACGTGGTCGCTACGCTACATACACCTACCATGAAACGAACGATTATGTATTTATTGCAATTATAGAATTGTGGAAAATGAGTATCACTTCATATTAATTTGCCCACATTACTCAAACCTAAGGTCGAAATTCATTAAAATATACTACCATACTTGGCCGACTGTACAGAAATTTAATAATCTTTTGTCATGCAAATAAAAAAACATCACCATTGGTCTTTCCAAATTTATATATTTTGCAAATAAGCAACAAAACTAATGCATTTTTTACACATATATTTGAACTTGTGATTGTGCTCTTTTGGAACGTTCCATGTCACTGCCTGTTTTTACTTAATTGCTACAAACATGTATACTGTTTTATGCAATAAACGTATTGTATTGTATTGTATATAGCATTACAATCAAATGGAAGAGTCACATCTTTCAAAAATTAGGCTTTTTAACTTTTTTACACATTTACAGTGTTCACATATATGACCATTTTTGTCCACATATGTTATCATTTTTCACATTGTATGTATGTATGTTCCATTAATGTCAAAATCATTGCGGGAAACTAGACATGTTTCCTGACCAGGCTTAGCAGACCTAACCGGTAACCAGTACGAAGCAATGTACATGAGGTGCCTTGCTCAATGACACTACATACGTGGTCTGACTAGATGCCGGACGCATCACCTTTAAGAGAGGCCTGCCCATGGGTATTGGACGCCTATGTCGAAAATAGTTCTACATGGACATTTTGTTAATTATGTTTATGTATTTTTAAAGTTGCTAATGTTGTGTCCATGTTGATATGTGTAATGTTGGTAATGCCAAGAGCAAGATACTACATTAGTCCGTGTAGTAAATGAATGGCAACCGTCCCGAATGCAAGCACTGGTACCTTGCCTCGATGTTACCCTTTCTTTATTTGTGTTTGTATGAGCGGAATTTCAGATGTTATATATACCTGGATATTATTTATATTTGCAAGCATGATTCAGACTATGTGGTAATTTGTTGACGTATATTACACACCAGATCACTGCTTACATTCAAGGTAGTTATATAACTGACTACATTGTTCAATGTTAGTACCCATCGAGAACATTCTAGCGTCTAAAGCGACATAAACTTGGAACACAGTTAGATAGAAAATAATGTCCAACTGCAGTATCTACCCCCTCCCTCAAATATTCGCAATAGAAACGGAATAGTTCAATGTTTAAGCAAGCTTCGCATACGACATGTCTTTCAGTATCATGTATAAGCAAACAAGCTTAAACAATTCGTAAAACAAAACCTATCTCCTGGAAGAAGCTATAGGTAATCAATGATCAAATGTTTGAATCCATTCAATACTATAGTTCACCAATTATGAGGGGCATGCTTATTGTTTTGACGAATCTGTATTAAAGCACGTCCAAATCGACAGAATTACGTGATTAGAATATATTACAATCATAACAAATGTCGCATCCGGACCGTGGCTAATAGTAGTCGAAACATCAAATCCTACTTTAACATTCAATATTGTGTGGCACAGACGGATCTGTAGTCCAGTGGTAACACGCTGGACTGGTAATCCAGGGATTGCAGGTTCGATCCCCCGTCTGACCCTAATACAATTAACAGTCTTTCAGATGGGACATTAAACCGAGGTCTCGTGTCGGTGCTTTCCACCGTGTACGTAAAAGAACCAGAGGAGACTCTGGAATGGGTCTCTGTCTGTATCACTGCACTATCCTCCAAAATCTAAAATTACTAATATCTTCAGGAGGACGCGCATCGCTCATATGGGCAACCGGTAACGACGATAAATAAACGTAAAACACACTCAATAGTGTGTGGATCACAATGTAATGCATTAACTGGTATAATGCAAGTGTAGAGTATTAGATATACTATGGAAACGTGATTACATACCAGTGTGTGTTGGTGCTATGTCATAATGCATACGGTTATTCACAAGAACATGTATTGTATGAATGTACACATATTTCAAATGAGTGTATCACTGCAAAAGAGTGTGAATACGATGTTGTGCAATTGAATGATAAATCTAGCAATCGAAATATATTAAATGGACACGGTGTTTGCCTTGAAGCCTAAATGTTGGTCGCTTGAACCCCACCGGAATTATGGCTGTGGTGTCATACGCAATACACTTGAATCCACATTGCATATGCTATCCCCTTGCTACCGATTAATGAAGGTATCTGTATAATAACATGAGGTTATTGTAAAGTTATAAACTCGTTTGTATTAAACTAATATATTCCGGTAATAATTGAAAATGCTACAAGTATATCAATAATACAGGTTACACATTTGAATAAACTAAACAACATTATACTTGAATTATTATATTGCAGCTATGCTTTTGTTATTTGTTTTTGTTTATATGATAGTCGAACGTCCTCTAAGTCACCGCGGGTTATGCATATCGCCAGCAACTTGTCATTCCTACAGACGGCACATCACGGTGTCCGTATATTGATACCATATAACCATCCTTTAATATAATAAAATACTCATCCACATTTTGGATTTAGGCCACTTGAATTATAACCAAATAAATATTTGGGAGTTTGGGGAAATATGATTAAGAAAATCGAAACAATTAAGTTAGTTTTCAAAAATCTAGTCTTTAATGTGGCAACGAAATGTTCTTTATGTTTTGTTATTTATAATAGGCCGACAATACAGAAATGTATTAATCTTTTGTCGTGCACATTTAAAAAAACATCGATCTTTCTTCATCGATCAAATTTATATATTGTGCAAATAAACAATGAAACTAACCCGCTTTTATGTCATATATTTAAATACTAATAATGCGGTTCTGTTTAATTGCTATAATCGTGTCTAACTGTGTTATGTAATGTACCTATTGTATTGAATTGTATTGTAGTAGGTACGTTAGGCAGGTTTGCTGATGCGGATCGTCGGGCTACCATGTGAAAGGGGTACCAACGATTGCAATCTGTATGTGCAGAGGTTATACTGCTGTCATAGAATTCTCTTTAAAAAAAATTCAAAATAATACATTGAAATTCATGGTTTCCAAAGAATGATAGGGTTTTCTCAGTGAAAGAAAACTCCATCTTACACCGCTTTGATACAGTGATACAGTACATTTTATCTTCCACCGGTTGCGTTTCGTATTCCTGCGCGGTTAGACGTACTTTGTATGTTGGTTATTTTCTGACTTATAGTGAACAGTTAATTATTAAGTAATATATTATAATGGATTTGTTGTGTCTGTAGTTTGCAATGTTGACAGTAAGCATAAACTAACATATACCGGAACTAGTTCTTATTGCGGACGTTCACACTAACATAAGTGGTTGTGCGATTGTGTCACGTAGTGCAATGAGGTTCAGACAGGGCAGTTAAAATGAATACATTTTGAAAACAAATATTATATTAGCCAAATACATGGAACATAATAACAGAAACATTCATGGACATACAGATTTCGATGATCACTCGATGAAATAAAATCCTGTCTTACACTAATAAACATAACTATCCTCTATATGTACAGGATACAAGCCGAACACGAGTGTGAGGCGCGTAGCGCCGTAGGCAGTACCAATAGTGTACATATTGGATCCGTTTGAGGCTTATATCTTACTTAAAACACACACTTATACAACAAGATCCTACTATTTAAAAGTGTTAATTTCGTACATGTACGCTTCGGATTTAATATAATACACTGGTCTTTTGACAGCAGTCCAATATTAATAATAATGGACTGCTAGTACAAAGGTATGACGTCACGACAGTGTTAGTTATATTATATATATTAGTATAATCTACAACGTGAGGTGGATATCTGATCTGATAGTTTCAAAATCATCAGTTATTTAACTAAAACAGAAGACTAATTTCATATACGTATATATCACATAATTTTGCTTGTATTCACTTTCATACAGCTATCATATAGTGGCTTATATGTACACACTACTACTAACATCTGGACGGATTCTGATTGGTTGAGAGAATAATACTTATAATTTGTAAATTAATCTTTGAAGTATGTATAATCTATTTGAACTGGTACATACCGTTAATGGTAAGACAAACGAAGATTTAATATAAGTACCGACGCACATATAACACTGTTTAAAACATAAACATAACGCTACTTTGCGTATTGACGACATGACATGTTTGTGACGTCATGACAATGTGCGCTGATAATTGGAGCTAACATGAAAGTAGCAACGTTATTTATTAAAACCAGCACGCGATAGTAATGAGATAGAAAGGATCTTACACTCGTGATAAAATCATACCATAGTTTATGAAACTCGTTTTGGAAGTTTCTGGATCTGGATCTGGATATCTACGTTGCAGGGCCAGTTACGGCATAAGGTGCAACGGGAGAGAGTCTAGTAGAGCGGGTTTAGAGCTGTCCTGAAACCGCCTATTGCCTCTGCACACACAACATTGTCACTGAGTTTATTCCAGTCTAGTACTGTTTTAGGGAAGAATGATTGTTTGTACTGCTCTTTATTACAAGTGAAAGTTTTGAAGCACTTTGAAATATTTGTAATTTGATTTTCTAGAATGTTTATTGTAGCACAGTCAGTGAATTTACGTATTTTTACGTTTCGCTTAGCCCTTATGGGTGTAAGTACGTCGTGACAAGGTAAAGCTGGTACCTTCCCCTCGACCACTTTGTATAGGAACGTCAGCCTTTTGGCCTTCCTTCTGGACTGTAGGCTCTCGAGCTCCAGTTTTTGCAGCATGTTTGTGATGCAGCCTTCTTCTCGGGAATGGTAGTCGCCAGTGATGAATCTGGCCGCTTGCCTTTGAACTTTCTCAAGTCGCTCGATGTCTTTTACATAGGTAGGGTCCCAGACAATGGAACTATACTCAAGTGATGAGCGAACAAGAGCTAGATATGCTGTCTTCCTGCAAGTTGCTGGGCAGTGGTTTAGGTTGCGCCTGATGAAGCCGAGCGATGAGTTTGCTTTCTTTGTAAGTTTTAGGATGTGCGAGTTCCATTTCAGATCGGACTGTATGGTGACACAGAGATAAGGATTTTCGACAACTTGCTGTAGGAACTGCTTGTCTAGTTCGTAGAAATGAGACGATTTGCTGTTGATGCTTAGTATATAGCATTTCTTGGCATTGAAGCGCATCCCCCATGACGTTGCCCATACTTCCAGTGCCTCCAGGTATCTCTGTAGTATCACGTGATCCCTTACTGATCGGATGCATCTATAGAGTAGACAGTCATCGGCAAATAAACGAACTTGAGATTTCACTGTATCTGGCAAGTCGTTTATATGGCACAGGAACAGAAGAGGTCCTAGGACAGTGCCTTGTTAAGTTTGCTATTAAGCTCTACGAACGGCCCTCTTAAAGGCAGCATTCCAAAACTCGTTTCATAAAAGATGGTATGAAATCACAACTCATGTAAGCTTCTATATTTATAAAATAAACTCATATAACATAACATTAATATCTTGTATATCACAGTCATATATTGTAACTGTCTTGATGATGCACGACTAAACTTTCATATTACGGGGATTAATAAATTGCGTTACTCGAATGCGGCACGAAACGAAATAAATAAGAACAAATACGTTCAGGGATGCAAGCGATTATAATTCATCAAGAAATGACTTTCCGTGATGCAAGCGATTATAATTAATCAAGAAATGACTTGCATGGATGCAAGCGATTACAATGAATCTATTTTATTTTGCTGTTAGCTTCCTGGTGTATGTATCTAATCGTCTAATTGTGTAATGCAACCTAAGTATAGAAACTCATTTTAAATGTATACTAATTATTTAGACTCGATTTCTTGGAAAATAAAGGTAATTCATTGTATATTATTTAGACACTTGAATAATTTATTGAGTATCGATAAGTTCTATAATTGAGATATTTGCGAACATAGTTATCTATGCTAGCTATGTGTGGGTGTGTATATACAGTTGCAGTTGTTTGATAGAGTAGCACTACTTTCATTGACAAGCTTGTCGCGAGAGTGCGCATAGGTTGTAAGCTTATATCGTCATAATTCTTCTTCTTCTTCTACTGCACATCTATAATATTCTGATATATTACTGCGAGGTCAGTTTGTTGTGGCGGAGAGTAGGCCGCCCACATGTCCTGGGTAACATTCGGTCACGGACGCCCCGTTAGACAACTCGGCCACGGATGACCCGTCAGACCACTCTGCTAAGGAGACTGTTATACATTATGCTTTACAGGTACGTCGCCTATAATGTACTGTACGGTCGCTCACCCAATGCAGCTTAACCCCGTTGTATAACACAATTTCGATTTCAAATTCGAATGGGGTTAGTGTTGATATACAGCAGCTGTCACAGTAATACTAATACCTTGATTTGGGCTTTTTTTATTTCATGTTATAGGCTCCGAATATTATTGATGGATGAATACCCCGATTTACGCTCCGCTCCCATAAGGCAATAAAGGGCACCGGCTAGAACCACCATTCTACCGCAAGTCAGCTGAATATAATCATCACATGATTTAGACAATTAGACATCCCTAGTGGTATTTAAATCAAATGTGATTCGAATAATATGTCTGTGGGAGAAAGCTATGTGCATCTGGGTATCACGCTGAGGGGCAAATAAGTTGAAGTCAACAACTCTTAGTGTACGCACTACCATCGTAATTCAATGTTGCAACAACGTGTCAGTGTTTTACGTTTATCGTCGCTACTGGTTGCCCGTATGAGCGACGCCTCCTGAAGAGATTAGTCATTTTAGAATGTTGGACAATAGTGCAATGATACAGACAGAGACCCGTTCCAGAGTCTCCTCTGGTTCTTTTACATACACGGTGTAAAGTACGAGTCCTCGGTTTAAAGTCCCATCTGAAAGACTGTTAAGTGTATTAGGGTCAGACGGGGGATCCCTGGATTACCAGTCCAACGTGTTACCACTGGACTACAGATCCGTCTGCAGCAACATCTGCACACCAACTGTTTTATTTCAGTGGAACATACTCTCTAATATCACAAACTCGTTATTTTATTCATACATGCTTCGCTACATCTACATTCAATCACAAGGGAACTGTTTTCACTGATACAAGAATAAACACAATTATCTCCTACATTTCATGACTGCCACTTACATGTACTGCGATTAGTGTAAGCAATTTTCCCAATAGAATACTGTATGTGCATTGCATATGATAGACACATATCAATTTACATGAACACGAGTAGATTTATTACCATCAAATGTAAATGCATATAAATTATACATTTGATAGCCGATGTTACTAGAATACTAGACAGTTGCTATGTGTTCGAGTGAAATAGTGACAGTCGTGATTGCGCATTTGTAATGGCGTTCGCTTCATGTGCCAAAGGCCCGGAGTTCGACCCCTGCTGGATCCGTTGCGATTGTGCCCTTAGGCAAGGCATTTAAATTCCACATTGCCGATTCTCTCTCCATCGTGGCGATGGACTCCGTCAAGATTAAGGTCTCGAGAGTGATGAATATAGGTTGTAAGACCTTGTTTCGCAAAGGACCTAATATAAATGTGTTTGAACTAATAGTGACAGTTTAATACCAACAATAATGTATTATTAGGCTAAATGCAATCCACGTCCATTCTTGCATTCTCCTCGTAGTTCGGCAATGGTACTGCATTTGATTGAATACAATTGTGGTATAATGGGTTGGGTACACCCATAAGCATTATTTTGACTATTAATGACTATTACATTTCTCTACATTTAGTACTTTTTTCAAGTCAAGACAACGTTTTACTACATAATTCCATATCATTGGATTTGTATATATTTTGTTGGCCTCATGGTATATTATTATTATTATTATTTATCGTCGCTACCGGTTGACCATATGAACGACGCAACCTGAATATATTAGTTATTTTAGAGTTTGGTGAATAGTGCAATGATACAAACAGAGACCCATTCCAGAGTAGCATCTGATTATTGTACGTGCACGGTGTAAAGCACTGACACGAGTCCTCAGTTTAAAGTCTCATCTGAAAGACTGTTAATTTTATTAGGGTATCGAACCTGCGATCCCTGGATTACCAGTCCAGCGTGTTACCGACATATGAACTCGATTTTAAAGTATCATCTAAAAGAATACTATCATGATATGAATCATTTAAGTATGGTATTGGGGGGGGGGGTCGAACCACCAACCCCGTTTTCACAGGCTATGTTAACTGTGTATTGTCGATTATTGATATATACAGTCAAACCTGTCTTAATCAGTCAGGCAAGGGAATCACTGAACATGTTTGTTCCTGTAAAGGTATTGTTCCTGGGAATAGTAATTATATAATAGTTGGTGAAAATGTGTACGGTACGGTACGGAGATGTTTGCACAGATAATATATTTTATTGAAAGTACATATTTGCCTGGTTATTATATACAGTATATTACACGGATAGTATTTATGTATTATGTGACATATTTCAGGCAATATGAAGCTGACATTGTAACAAACAATGTACATTACTTGCTTAGTTAATGTCTGATACAGATACTGCTAAACTATGTGCCAACACCTGCAATAGCATTTTAATTGAAAGATGCACTATGCTATATAGATCCTGAATCATGTATATCGAAATCAAACAGCTTTATAATACGATTACGATTTTAATTGTTGTATACATATAACTATGCAAATGCAACATGTTAACCTGTGATGTATAGTTTTACTGTTTTATAATTCTGTATTTTTTAAATTAAATTAAAAGTAAGTTTTCAAATGCTGTTATATTATATCTTAGAGTGTCTCTTATAACTCAAACATGAGTGGTTTTGTACATTAAATAGTGTTGTGTATGCCTGTATACAAATGAGACGTTAATAAACATGTAAACGCAATTTACAATAGTATAATGTAAATTTGTTTATAATTTCTACAATGCTTAAATTGTTCGCACAGGGTGTCAGCATATACGCTCAGCCGGACACCGGTTTTTAGCTAGGAGGTCATTTGCATAACGCGCACTACAGAAGCCTGATGCTAACCAATCACAATTGTCCTTGTCACGTGTGTGGCTTCATCCGGGAACTTTTTCGTGGAGGCAGATTTGTTCTCTCCGATATCATTACATTCCGTTAACAAAATAGGTACAAAGTGAATCTAGCACCTCCAATGGTTGAAGATAAGGAAATCCAACACGAGAGCTGAATGCATGCAATGACTTTTTTATGAGACCCTGTCGAGGATGGGATTGAATCTTAAACAAAAATGAATTAGCCGGATGTTTGAAATTTGTTATCTTGAAAAAGGCGTGTTAAGCCGAAACGTCTGATGTAGAGAGGACCACACTAGTAAGTGTGTCATATACTCCAGTCCTATAATTGGAGGAAATAACTGTTTGGACGATATTGTACATGTACGGATCATGAACGGGAAATCAATACAACCGCTTTAATATGATAAGTATATGAGTTACATATACTATAGAATACACCAAATAGGTTAGCAGATGACAGATGGATCTGTAGTCCAGTGGTAACACGCTGGACTAGTAATCCAGGGATCGCAGGTTCGATCCCCCGCCTGACCCTAATACAATTAACAGTCAGAGTGGACATTAAGCCGATGTCTCGTGTCGGTGCTGTACACCATGTACGTAAAAGAACAATAGTTTACTATGGAATGGTTCTGTCTGTATTATTGCACTATCCTCCAAAAATCTAAAATGAATAATCTCTTCAGGAGGCGTCGCTCATATGGGCAACCGGTAGCGATGATAAATAAGCCTAAAACACACACACCCACACCAGGGATATCTCCGTAATACGACATGTGCTCTGTAATTAGCATTTATCTTTCATTTATAAGCTGGCAACCGGTAGCGTCGATAAATAAACGTTAAACACACACACGGGTTAGCAGATGCAATATATAGAATCCATGCTACAAAGCTACCTAAAATGGAAAGGTGCGAATTTTATGTTCCTCAGTTTGAACTGTAATTTAATTGTGGATTCTATTTAGAGACAGGTCGTAACATTTCCATGAGGAAGTGGAAGATAAGTGCCATTGATTTACAGTGGTGGTATCCATATATAACACATGCTTTCATGTTAGTACCACGAGTTACAGTGGCAGCATGTAAACGCACACACTTAGTTCTAAGAAGATGACCGACCATGAAGTATTCTGGTAATTTGGGCAGTTTGAAGGTTGAAATAAGGCTAGCTGTGAACATCAAGTGTGTTGAATAGATAAACAGTCTACATCCGCTATGTCAATGTCGGCTATGTCGAATTATCCCGTTAACTCGAAGTCAGATGAAAGTCCCGTTTCAGACAATATAATTTACATATAACTGGCTGTTTATATCGAATTTCGTTAAGTCAAACTTCTGCTATGTCGAAGCATTGTTTTCGGTCTGGCGGAATTCGACATACTGAAAGACAAATGCATGCGCATACGCTAAGCATAGACAGCATAAGTATATGTGTCTTCGAGTAATCATTTAAATTCAATATACACACAATTAATAGTATCCTTCATTTGCAACAGAAAACACAAGTAAAACGACAAGTGGTACACGTATTGGTTCAAATAAAGGTATTATATATGTATTATTAAAGATATTAGAGCAAATAGTTATTAATTATTCCACGAGTCCATGTAGCATGGGTGGTTACGAGATGAACTGTTCCAGGAACTATTATTATATATTTTAATTCTGACAGTTTTATTGCAATTGATTAGGGGGTAATTCTAAATTTAAACATGCATTATACAATGTTCGTTAACATCTGACAACTACATTAAGCACTTGCAGTTCATAATTACTACAACCACTTATATTTTAAATGTTATTGAAGTATGAAAGCCAATCTGAAGTGCAGTTTTACTATGCTTAATCATAATTCGAATGATCATACACTTTCAGAGATGGTATCGAATGATGGTTAGACGTCCATCAATGCACATCTAGTTTTCTAAAGACAAAACAGTCACGATTTTGTTTGGTTTGGTTTGTGTTTTTACGTTTATTTATCGTCGCTACCGGTTGCCCATATGAGCGACGCCTCTTGAAGATATTAGTCATTTTAGATTTTGGAGGATAGTGCAATGATACAGACAGAGACCCATTCCAGAGTTTCCTCTGGTTCTTTTACGTGCACGGTGTAAAGCACCGACACGATACCTCGGTTTATGGTCCCATCATAAAGACTGTTAATTTTATTATGGTCAGACGGGGGATCGAACCTGCGATCCCTGGATTACTAGTCCAGCGTGTTACCACTGGATTACAGGTCCGTCTGTTTGGTTTGGTTTAAGCATATCTATTTGACATTATATAACATATTTTACAACAACTAATTATGTACACAATAAATACAAGTGGATTGAAATTAAAGCTATGCGCTTATTGGATTTATCTCTACGTTTTGTTTTGTTTTGTTTATCAGATTGCAACAAACAAAAAATAGTCCACTCACGATGCACAAACTAAAGGCTATACAGTCAAACCTGTCGTACGCAGCCATCCATGATTACAGTGGATGCTTAGAACAGGTGGTTGATTAATAGAGGTACTATGCATAATAATACAACAAATTGGGCATTTGCAATCTGGCTGCTTAATACAGATTGGCTGCTTAATACAGATTGGCTGATTAGTACAGATTGGCTGTTTAATACAGATGACCACAAACACAGGTTTGATTATACTTTAATTGACCATTGTTCAAAACTGATCGAACACAGAACAATAAACATTATCTTCTCTAAGTGCTTGAGAAAAGAAACAGGCAACACTTTATATTGAATAAAGACTTGTGATATCTCCAACGGGAGTCCACACTTCAATCCCCCGTCTGACACTAATAAAATTAACAGTCTTTCAGATGGGACATTAAACCGAGATATTGTGTCGGTGCTGTACACCGTGCACGTAAAAGAACCAGAGGAGACTCTGGAATGGGTAGCTCTCTGTATCATTGCACTATCCTCCAAAAATCGAAAATTACTAATCTCTTCAGGAGGCGTCGATCATATGGGCAACAGGTAGCGACGATAAATAAACGTACAACACACACACACACGTTAATCTTATAATGTAATATGCTTCACCCTCCACGTCATTGTACGATTGTCGAAGGTGTCAATGTGTTGTAAGTGGTATAATGATCTGCCGTTGTTTGAAACCTCGACATAGCGATCTCTTATTTATACTTGAAACATCAAAGAACTCGCAGATCATCGACGTGGTGAACCTCCTGCTGTGAACTGGTCGTTTATAATTCAAGTAGCACACTTAGTGATCGGCTTGACTTTGATGTCTACTTTGATATGATCATAATACAAAATATTGAGATAAAACACATAAACATTATATTAGACTTCATATGCAAGTAAACAGTTGATAGGATAACACATAACTGACATTCGTTCTCTGTAACACACAGTAACTTGACACGACATTAATCGCAATGCATTTATTGCTACTTAGAAACACTCCTATAGGAAATGTCTGCAAAAATAAAAATATGTTGAGGAAATAGGAATAGTGGCGTAGCTATGGTGCGTAATTTGCAGGGGCACATGTTGTCACCTGGGGTGCATCTGTTCAGTGGGAGACATATGCAACCTGTGCCCGCCATAGCTACGGTATTGTTCACGGGACTATCAGAATAACAATGTCCCCGAATAACTGTAATTAATATGCAGACAGTGCCAGAGGAAATAGAAACATAGTATGAATACGGTGGTGTCAATTGCAGCAGGAATACCGCCATATCACATATTCGATAGTATAGTTCCGAGTGTATTGCTAGAGCTTATGGGGAAACGCTTCTGTGCAATCCTACTTTGGTCAGCATTGTGTGGTTTTATACTGTGGAAGTCGTGCTAGCACAGTGGATGCGCTTACGCTTCAGGTGCGAAAGGTACGGAGTTCGAGCCCTGCTGGAGCCGTTACGACTGTGCCCTTAGGCGTGACTTCTCTCTCCTTCATGGGGATGGATTCCATCAGGAATGAGGTCTCGAGAATGATTAATATAAGTTGAAAGAACTTGTGTCGCAATCGATCTAAACTAAACTGGTTTTATACAACAACATTCCTTTTACAATTTTAACATCCTTTCTGTGGTTATGACAATGTCCATTTGCAGTTGTGAGTCAATTTGGTTATAAGCATATTTATTCGTTCTTAAAACACGGTCGTGACGTCATACCTTTGTGCTTACGGTTCATTATTATTAGGGGTCAACTTGGACTGCTGTCAAAAGGCCATATTATTAGATTAAATCCTAGACCTAAATGTACGAAATTAACAATTTTAATTAGTAGGATCGTGTTCTGTAAGTGTGTGATTTAAGTAAGATATAAGTAAGATATAAGTAAGATATAAGTAAGATATAAGTAAGATATAAGTAAGATATAAGCTTCAAACGGATACAATATGTAACATATTGGTACTGTCTTCGGGTTATGCGCCTCACATAGTCCAATAGTTTACATATTGGATCGCTTACGGCTTATATCCTATACATACTGTACAGTACATATTATAATATTGTATTAAACGAAAATGGATTAAATGGAAAGCTTATATATGCATAGATATATTATAATATTGCATAAAACGAAAATGGATTAAATGGAAAGCTTATATATATATTTTTTTTATATATCCATTTTCGTTTTGTACACTATTATAATATGTACTGTAAATTATGTATAGGATATAAGCCGTAAGCGATCCAATATGTAAACTATTGGACTGTATATGTTATATATATAGGTGATCCTCTCTACATCAGAATTTTGGCATAGAAAAACCTTTGTCAAGGAAAACAAAAATACGGCTAATTCATTTTCTTGAAGATTGTTATGAATCAATTGGATAACCAAAAGAGTGTACAAAATAAAGATTATCCAATTATTGGTTCCCTGTTAGGAACAATCAACATATATGTAAATATAATAATATGTCGATAGACTGTGATAGTTTGATTATCTGTGATTACATTAGTCTCTTATAATTCTTTTATAATGAATGGTGTTGTACTTTGAAACGATAACTTGTTGTGTATATTTTATGTATTGTACAACGATGAGACTGAAATAAAGAATAAATCTCTATAATTTACGAAAGCGTATAGCTAATTGATAGTATCTCCATTAAAGCATTAGTGTGTGCGCTATCGGCGATTAAGAGATATGCGTATTATGTAGTAATGCCAAATATATAATAAGGGTAATATGAAGTATAGCTTTTTATCAAGTGAAAAACTAACCAAATGGGGATTGGTAGGGGATATATAGCAATGCAATAACAAAACAAGTTTCCAAGTGAATCACTGCTATAGCTAGCCTGTGTTCCAGTCTGTCGATTTTCACTTTTTAACTTCTGGCAAAATGACATGTTGATATTTTCAGAAACTCAATACGGCCCAATTAACTGTATCGGTGTTAAAATAGATGTATTTGACTGACCAGGCAAACTATATCAACGCATGTTCCCAGGCTATGCTAGTGTATCAGTCCCTGTTTGCAGATTGTTTTAAAGCAGCATTACATCGTATGAAATAAAAGATATTTGACAAATTCAATGTTTACGTATGGGTAGTAATGCTGCTACACATGCTAACATTATACTTTGTATGCTTATGTTCATTTGGTAAACAGTGTTTTTTTTGCAGAAGTAGGACTTTCCGAGTCGATCGGTCACGCACTTGTTTACAACCGGAACGCATCGTCCGCACTTTTCCGCGAGGGGTTCGACATTAGAGGAAGATAGATAGATAGTCTTTCATATTCAAAATATATACGTTGTGTTCTACATCCTCTGTTGTTTCACGTATGCTCGATGTGCGTGCTTAAATTTCGTGTGTTGATAAACAAATTCGCGTATACGACGGTTTAAATTTATTGGAATTGTATCGTTTCTGAGCGACTATTTCGATTTTTGTAAACACACACACACATTAGTATTTATATTTTACCCAAAACATCCTTTATTACGATGTAATGCTGCTTTAACGTTTAGACTTGTCTCAGCAAATTTATTGGAGCTCGATTGCGACATAAGTATATTCTGGCAGTATGCAACTAATCACTCTCGAGACCTCATTCCTTCTGGAATTAATCATCATTGAGGAAGAGAGAAGAGCCAATATGGACCTAAGTATCTCGCTAAGGTTCTTGTGATGTTTGACCTGTTACGAGACGGGAAATGTATATGTTACACCATAGTGTATGCCTACCTCATATATAGCACCGTAGAATCGGACACTAGCATTATATTGTGTTCAATGACGGCGATATGCTCACCCTTTCCTTATCTTACTGAATTCGCAAATGATATAATCGCTAACACATATGTCATGTAGCTTAATTGTATAATGTTAAGTGTTTCCTTCATTATATCACACATATCAATAAATGCCTTCCAACAGTGTCAATTAAGTTTGAATTGATGGGGACGGCTGTAAATAATGTTGTTTTTAACTTTTAGGCCAAACCCATTTGTTTTTTTATTCGATTAAGTGCTGCAATGATTCATTGTTCAAATTGATTTCCATTATATGTAGTTATAGCTTTATTCTTTGTTAAAGGCTAATCCATGTAAATCACATACAATATAATTATACAGATATACTTAAACACTAACAGCAGTACATGGCCATTCATCAAAGTATTACAAGAGACTATATCACATTAAAATTATCACAGGATTACAGTACAATCACCAAGGTATGTATAACATTAAAACCAAGAAAGAGAAGCTACTTATCTTATTAAAAAATAAATTAAAATTAATATGTTTCAAACAACTGACATGAAAAAGGGAACTAATGTGCAGATTAAGAAATATTTTAAAAGATAAATTATCATCCTCGATCAGATCGAGAATAAAATAATTAGCAGCAGCTGTGTGTTTTACGTTTATTTATCGTCGCTACCGGTTGCCCATATGAGCGATGCCTCCTGAAGATAGTAGTCAGTTTAGATTTTTGGAGGATAGTGCAATGATACAGATAGAGACCCATTCCAGAATCTCCTCTGGTTCTTTAATGTGCACGGTGTAAAGCACCGACATGAAGCCTCGGTTTAAAGTCCCATCTGAAATTCTATTAATTGTATTAGGGTCAGACGGAGGATTGAAACTGCGATCCATGGATTACCAGTCCAACGTGTTAATCACTGAACTATAGCTGTTTCCTATGAGAATCAAACAGGTGCTTATGATGATGATGATGGTACATAGGCACGTATAGCTATATTATAAGACGATGGATGGAGATCCGGGCCTGCAGATAATAAACAACATAAATCCCAAATATAGTAAATCCTAACGGATGGTATGACGAAAAGTTAGCTGACAACTTCTGCACAACATAAACAGTCAAATAAATATCTCTGAAACTATCGATATTAAAATGTTCAACATCCAAGACGTACACGTAAATGCGTCAGAGTTGCACCATTTACGTTCTAAGATTAAACAATGTAATTTCCCTAGAACCTTCAGACTATCAAATTCGCATCCTTTGTTGCTCAATGTATTAGTCGGGCCTACACATTCAAATGTGCTAGCTACGCCACTGGACTACATTGCTGTTGCTAGAATGGTTGCAGGTTTTCTGTGATTGTATTTTTGGGTTTAAAGTCGTCCAAGCAGCGCATATTGCGATTCTACAGCTAGTTTAGTGGCGGCATACCCCGGACATCACTTTCAAACTTTAGTTGGGGCTAAGATGCACACCATTGTAGAACCACTAATCTACAACAAGCAAGCTGAATAGCTTCCTCTCATGATATAATTCGACACCCAAAGTTGGAGTCGAACCTACAGAGGCGAAGAACAACTATGTGAAATCAACGACCTTAAATTGCTAGGAACTTCACTACTCACAATCATTTATTTTAAATGATATAAACCGAAGTTTATTCAAATTCAAGTTGGATTATAATTATGATGCTAGATTAGTGTACAATGCCCCTTGTGTCCCCCGAACAGTACCTCAGGCTCGGACTGGCTCCATGGTAGAACAACCGACCTTCCGCAAACCAGCTGGATGGCTTCCTCTCATGTAAGCAGTCGACACTGCACTGGGATTTGGATGAACAACGGTGAGGGGCAAGTGCCAGGGAGGCCCCATATAATATAGAATAGTAAACGGCATACGTCTTTCTTTTTTTAATTATGAGGTCCCCAAATGGGCAACCCCTATTGTGTCCATTTTATATACACCACAATCAAGAACTGATTATATACACTGAATCATATATAACCTTTTTCTCTACAACAACTATGCATAAACGGCGTATATCAAAATATCGTTGGCTGGTGAACTTTTTAAGAAATAGAGCAAAGCATTGATAAATGTTCCATAACAATTCCTATAAATGTCTCCAACCAAAATAGGATACTTTATGATTGAATAAAGCGGAGTAGTATTGTATTACTAATCTAATTTGAAAACATTGGGCAATGTACCGATATTAATGAATATGAAACAGTGCCCGTGTTCATCCTTTGTTCAAAAGATCACCTCAAGAATGGCTATGTATTGTGCTGCCATTTTACCGTATTGATATCTAGTTTGTCAATGCCAGATACTTGGCATTGATTCGGGAGTCAGTTGTGTGTGTGATATTGGATCCGGAATCAAAGAAGATGCATACACAATACTGAAGCGTAGACAATCATGTATGATATAATACTAACATGGCAAAGCGTGGTGTACATCATAACCTTCTGCAAGTTAATAAGGCCGGCGACACACGAATGGGGGCATTAGGACATAATTAACTAATCTGAAGTAGCTCTATATAAGGTCTATACCACTATGTCTCAATTCAAATCAATAGTCTACCAATGGAGAAAGAGGCTCACATAAACCGTTGTTTTGAAATGAACGCTTGCAACATCGCGCCAACACGAATGACGTTTATTGTTGGTCGTTTATGACGTCAATATTGATTACTACACATTTAAGAAATGCACATAATATTTATATATAAGATAAGAAATTGTTCACATCATGATTCACATTTATTGTCCACAACTTTAGTTTATATCATGATTTTAAGAAATAGCATGCCATTATCTTTTTCTACCAAAAAGATGTGCTTGGAAACATTGTTCCCATGGCAAAAATAAAATCGAAATGTTTCACTATTTTATATCGAAATTTAAACCACATAGCTTTAAGTAATCATCACTTGAAATTATAAGTACTGTATAGAGGTGGGAATTGTATACCTTTTCTTTAAATGAGACATTAATGTATATTCTAAATAAGTTGTCTTCGGATTTCTTCTGTTTTTTAACGAATTTGCTATTTTATGAATTAATGTCGCACGGAGAGCTTAGGTCATATGGCGAGTTCCCGATATTACTGGTGGAGGACGACCACGCGTGCCACTCTGGATGGTATTCCAGTGTGGATTGGCACCAGTGTAGAACCCACACTCGGATTTGAATGTTGTGAGGCAAACTAATATCCTGCTGAGTAAGTCGTGCAGATGCCATGTATGGTTTATTGTAGAGTAGAGTGCTAAGATTTGTAGTTTATACCAATTTAGTTTAGCTCGATTGCGAAACAAGTTCTTTCAACTAATATTAATCACTCTCGATACCTCATTCCTGATGAAATCCATCGCCATGAAGGAGAGAGAAGAGGCAATGTGGAATTTAAATGCCTTGCTTAAGGGTACAATCGTAACGGCTCCAGCGGGGCTCGAACTCCGGACCTTTCGCACCTGAAGCGAACGCGCATCCACTGTGCTATCACGAATGTCATTATTATAAAAATATGGGTTGTATATGAGTGCTAGCCTCTGTTCCAGTCTGTCGATTTTTCACTTTTTAGCTTCTGCCAAATGGTTGATATGATCAGAAACTCAACAAAGCTCAATTAACGGTGTGGGTGTTAATTGAATATATTATATAACTGGCCAGGCAAAATATATCAACGCCTGTTCCCAGGCTACATGGTAGACTGAGCATGTTGCAAACTCACTGTTTAAATGACATGCGTACTATGCACTAGCGTTCTGTTTCAATCTGCTGATTTTGTTTATTAGTGTAAATACGCATGCATCAGCTTTGGTCGAACGGCGATTCTCCAACAATTATTGATGGGGGAAATACCCAGCTTGTCTCCTACGAGCAGTATTTAATGACCGGACGGAGAACCGGGTAGATCCACCGACCTTTCACTAGTCAGTTGGATAGCTTCCTCATTTGAAATAATTCAAAACACTAAGTAGGAGACGAACCTAGATCAATGATGGACATTGTCAACCACCGTAACCACTCAGTCGACTGACTTTCTAAATACGGAACACGCAATGAACAACCTCTTCTGACTTTACAAACCAAAGTTCTGTTCTTGTTTTACCGATATCCAAGTCATTCAGCACATGACCAACACCACTAGTATCAACAAAGTCAGCTGCAATATATATTGCCATCAGTTCCTCTTTTACCTTGTGATTTATGTGTAAGCTTCTTGGCTCTCATGAGATATACTGGTACAGGAAACGATGTTGTCAATTGAAGTATCGGAAATGTTGTGTTTGGCTTGGAATGAAAAGCGTGTATAAGGCATTTTGATGTTGGAGAGCTTCTCTATCATCAAGCGATATAACAGAACCTGTTTCTCCATCATCATTGCACTACAATAGTGGGTGTTCTGAAAGTGGACCACTGTGTCGTTGTCTAATGTTGTTAAAACGTGTGGCCCAAACCATTTGTATTTTCATCCTATGTATTGTATCTTTTTGTGTATGACTTTTATTTACTATTGATTTGCAATAAAATCTGATTAACTAGTTGGACCACTTACTTGTTTGTATGTGATCTGAAAGTGGACCACTGACTTGCTTGATGCAAATGAGCAAGAAACTATGCCAGAACCAACGGATACATTAGGACCAGCTTTATCATATATGATCCTAGGATTTTGAAATTAATGCAAATAATCTTCAAAATAAAGAACACATGTAGGCAATATAGAAATCTACTTTTTGTAAACTTGTACGTTTAGCACATAATCCCTAGCACAAAGAGCTGATGAGTATGTAGGGATGCTCTTACAATAACTGTTAAACTGACGTACAAAGGGTAGCTAAATGTACAGTTTATACATTTAAATGTCTTCGATTCTTTCATTAGCACCGCCAGAAACATGAATTTCCAGATTACCATGGAACCGCAAGGAACTAAAAGTAGAACTACTCTTACGAACACAGCCAATAACGAATTATAAGCAACACCATACGGTTCCATACACCAAACTTTATGTTTAATATTAATAAATTATCATATAAGGTGTTATTAATTCATATTTAAGGAAACATTATATCATATACAAACAATCGATTATGTCTGTTTTATTGTAATGTTTAGACGTTAACGTTCAGTTTAGTACCAGTCAGTTGTTTGTATACTATAAACATTAACGCAGTCATGGTTTCCGTATTACTATCAATAATGATTATAAGTTACCTGGAATTCTATACTAAGATGAGCATGCGTTTATAATGTGTATATATGTTATAGTATGGTACATTGTAATATACAGTGTTTTAATTATTTACATGATGGTGCAAGGATGAGACTCATATAACATATTAAATTAAACTATTTAAATATACACTTGCAGACGGATATGTAGTCCAGTGGTGGCACGCTGGTAATCCAGGGATCACATGTTCGATCCCACGTCTGACCCTAATAAAATTAATGGTCTTTCAGACGGGACATTAAGCCGATATCTCGTGTCAGTGCTTTACACCGTGCACGTAACAGAACAAGGAGACTCTGGAATGGGTCTCTGTCTGTATCAAGCACTATTCTCCAAAATCTAAAATGACTAATCTCTTCAGTAGGCGTCGCTCATATGGGCAACCGGTAGCGACGATAAATAAACGTAAAACACGCACATGTACACTTATGTAATACACATATTTTGAAATAGTCACTTGTGAATTGGCTACAAACATGCAAACGGTACATTGTGAGCCATTGCGTTACTAGAATGACACACTGTCTCGTGGCAGACTTAATTATATTTCTTAGTAATGCACTAGACAATTACCACAGTGCAATATTTCCCTGCCACCAATAACACTGATAAATGTACATTTAACGGACACACATATCAATATTTGTGAACGATAATGTGAAGCATTGCTACATATGCATACTATAATATGTAACAGTGAGATCAATATATAGGATATTAGATTACTGCCTTATAACTTTTATTTATTAGACCAGTTGGGGAACATATATATAAGACGATCCTTGTATGTTTTTGGAGACGAGCCTAATAATTTTCAAATGTATACGACATACTATAGACACAATTTATTACTGAATGGTCATGACCTGAAGTGAATCATATCATTTGTGAAACTATTACGTCATATAAACATCCTTCGAAATGTTAATTATGCAAACCTTTTTAGACCATTATTGCGCATGAAGTATAGGATATTGGACTGTGTGAGGCGCGTAACGCCGAGGTAGTACCATTATTTTACATATTTGATCCGTTTGAGGCTTATATGCGTGTGATTTACGTTTAGTTATCGTCGCTACTGGTTGCACATATGAGCGATGCCTCCTGAATAGATTAGTGAGTTTAGATTTTGGAGGATAGTGTAATGATACAGATATAGACCAATTCCAGAGCATCATCTGGTTATTTTACATGCACAATGTAAAGCACCGACACGAGACCTCGGTTTAAAGTCCCAACTGAAAGACTGTTAATTTTATTAGGGTCAGACGGGGGGGGGGGGTCGAACCTGCGATTCCTGGATTACCAGTCCAACGTGTTACCACTGGAATACAGATCCGTCTGATGATGCGTATATCTTACTTAAAACACACGCTTATATAACAAGATCCTACTAATTAAAATTGTTAATTTCGTACATGTACGCGTAGGATTGAATATTATACGCTGGCCGTTTGGTAGCAGTCCACTAATAATAATAATGGACTGCAAGTAGAAAGGTATGATGTCACGATCGTGTTTTAATGTAGGATAAAAGATAACAAGAGTGTTCAAAAAGAATTGGATGCAGCTTAATACAATCGTGTTATCAGCAGTATCTCATCCCAGTCATCAGAAAACATCAGTGTTCTGGATTGTAGGCCGCCAATGGTATGCTATTACATCAAACCGACTAGAATGTTTTATCACATATATATAATAATGTAGACCACTTTGATGAGCAAGTAACTGTAAATACTGGAACATCACTGCGTGACAACGCAAACGTTCTAACAGACAATATGAACTGTGACTGTTTCTTTGGTTGTGTATAGGGCTTAAAACGCACGCACAGCTTAGGTCATATAACGACGCTCCGGCTATTATTGGTGGAGGATACACCAGATTGCCCCCTCTAGATATATGGCAAGAGCGGACGGAAACCCGGGTAGAACGACCAACATACAACAAGTCATCTGGGATAGCTCCTTTACATGTAATATAATTTAGTTAATGTAATACAAATTTATTTAAATAAACATAAAACACACAGACTTCCGTTCTCTTTCTGCGCCGTTCTATTACTATGAGAAGCGACATATATGGTTATTTGGGTATAGTATGTGTACATGAAGGGCTGTTATAAAATGTATCTCTTAATTTAGCTGGATTGTGAAACAATTTCTTACAACTTATATTAATCACTCTCGATACCTCACTCCAGATGGAATCCATCGTCACGAGGGAGGGAGACGAGGGGGCAATGTGAAATTTAAATTCCTTGGGTAACGGCACCCTCGTAACGGCTACAGCTGGATTCGAACTCCGGGATTTTCGCACCAGAAACGAGTGTGCTACCACTACGCTATGACGACTTCCACAATACATGAAGTATGTCGACACCCCTACTGTAAAAATGTGTACACATGTACATTGGTATAGACAATAAACATGAATGGGAGTGTTACTTTAGATCTTCAAAGGGTCATAGATTTAGCAACACTTAGCCGATATGACTGGCTATTACAATGTGAACAAACAGTAACTCAAGAATTATTACATCTTGCAGAGTAAATACATTCAGGAATGTGTACCGCGATGAGGTTCTTGAAAGTACAACAACCATACGAGCATAGTTACAGACTTTACACTGGACAGTTTATGCAAATTTAGTTTAGCTCTATTGCGAAGCAAGTTCTTACAACTTATATTAATCACTCTCGAGACCTCATTCCTGACGGAATCCGTCGCCACGATGGAGAGAGAAGAGGCAGTGTGAAATTAAATGCCTTGCCTAAGGGCACACTCATAACGGCTTCAGTGGGGCTTCGGGCCTTTGGAAGGACTGAGAAAGAAATCTGGAGAAGAAACAACTTAAAATAAATACATCTCTTATCAACTACTGGACAATGGGTAGGTACTTGTTGCTATGAAAACCCTACGGTAATACATATACTCCACACTGAAACGGAATTGAAAAGACAACTGGGAAAGGGCATGCTCCAGCGTTTATCATGTACTTGGTGCACCAATATCCGGAACAATTCGGGACACGAACTATAGCTTGTAAAATATGTATGGGTTTTAATTCCGTTAAAATCAACTAAAAGGATGCGCATAACTATAATTGGTACTGATTTCTCTCACCAGTAGTGTTGATCTCTTGCTGTGTTATGTAAGATATTCAACGGGCAATTGCTTAAAGCAGCATTACATCGTATTAAAGGATGTGTTGGGTACAATATAAATAATAATGTGTGGGTGTTTACAAAAATCGAAATAGTCGCTCAGAAACGATAAAATTCCAATAAATATAAACCGTCGTATACGCGAATTTGTTTATCAACACACGAAATATAAACACGTACAGCGCGCATGCGTGAAACAACAGAGGATGTAGAAAACAACGTATATATTGTGAACATGAAATACTATCTATCTTCCTCTAATGTCGAACAAATCGCGGGGATGTAGAAATGTCCCTAAAGACTTAGCTAACAGAGGTATGAATCAACATATCAAGTTATTTAATTACAAATGACAACGTGGGAAAAATGGATACGATGCATTCAGAATGTAAACAAGACCGGACGATGCGTTCCGGTTGTAAACAAGTGCGTGACCGGCCAACTCGGAAAGTCCTACTTTCGGTTTAGAGTTTGTTTTATCGCAAGAAAACACTGTTTACCAAATGAACATAAGCATACACAGTATAATGTTAGATTGTGTAAGCAGCATAACGTAAAAATTGAAATTTTCAAATATTTTTTATCTCATACGGATGTAATGGCTGCTTTAATGAGTTCATATGTTAATGCAATACGCTGGTGGTATACATTATTTCCCGTTGTCTAATGTTGTTAATACTTGCGATCCAAACAATTGGCATGTTCATACTATGTTTTGTATCGTGTTCTGTATGAGTATTTACTATTGATTTCCCATCAAGTATGAATACTATTTTATATGCGCAACTATGCTTTCAAATTGTGATGTTTTCTGTGAAGGTGCATGAGCATTTGACAATTGGTGTTGGAGACTACGCGAGGACAAAACTGTGGTAATTACAATCTACAAAGAACAATAATATAACGGAACATTTCAAACTTGTATTTCCTGTCAGGTTTGATGACAAATTATCAATATGGTTTTGAGGAGGGAGGGTTGCTTGCAGAGACAGACGGACGGACGGACATAAATCGGCATGGTGATATTATATCACATTTCAGTAATGTTTCCTGTAGAAAGCAGCTACAAACCAGTTTACACAACGCCCAAATAGCAACGTACATACCACATTTAATTTATCGAAACGCGATACATTAATTTCAATAAAACCATGATGTCGGCTTATAAAATAGACACATCACGTATAGAAAATAGCTACAGTTACGCTGGTAGGCCATTACCTCTGCTTGTACCTGAGTACACCTCAATTTTAAAAATAGTTTAATTATTTTTATGGGCATTCAATTTCCTTTACACTTTGAATTGTGTAAGCCAGATCCATTAAATAAATGCATATCCGCAATATGAATAATCTTACAAGCAACATAAAGATTAGTTCCGGGAATCTGTCAGTATTTATTGTGTATCTAGAATATTCCATTGAATTCGTTATAGCGTACAATTGTTAGAACCAGTATCGTTATCTTGCTAATAGCAATGTTTTAAAATGTATCACAGCACGCTGTAGTGTGGTATGTTGTATCACAGCACGCTGTATTGTGGTATGTTTGATAACAATTGAATACAAATTATTATTGCATTTCTCATATGTAATGTTCATCACATTTCAAAATATTAGGTGAAGAGAAGAGGTTTGATAATTTGTCTGGCCACTTACAGGACCCAGAGTCATACAACGGAATGTGTTGTAGAGTACAGTCAAACCTGCAGTAATCAGTCAAGTGAATCACAGTGAGTGGCTGCTTAATAGACATATTACATAACTGGCTGTTTAACACAGGTTGGCTGCTTCAAACATGTGACCACTAACACAGGTGTGAGTGTATAATTCATGTCCAGCCATTATGTACACTATTGGACTGTGTGAGGCGCCTAGCAACGAATACTATGCCAATATTCTACATTTTGGATTTACTTGAGGATTATATCATACTTAACATACACTTACATAACAATATCGTACTAATTCCAATTGTTCATGTCGTGCATTTACGCATGGGATTTGACATTAATAGTCTGGCCTTTTGAAAGCAGTCCTATATTAGTAATACTCGACTGAGAGTACAACTGTATGACGTCACGACAGTGTTTTAAGACTGACCATGTCTTCATATTTGTAATATTATTAATAATATGCTGATTCATAGCTTTTATTTCTTTGCTCTTAAAACAGTGTGTACTTAACGTGTAACTCTAATTAGAAAACAAATGAACACAGGTTTTAATGTATACTGAAATAATAACACTGCACTGTCTGTACTATTAGCATTCAGTTGCGTATCTGTTATCATAATGATTAAAACGAAATCGTAGTTGAACTGGTCGCTCCAATCAGGAACATTAATGAGACAATGCCTCACCCGTCACAAATAATTATACGCCCCTGCAGACTTGGGGGATTAAGATTCACACATGTATGATAGATGGTTGGTTGAAGATTAAATCTAACACATGTTTATCATCAGACAATTACAGATTTCGGAGTTTACAGCTTTCTGAAGATACGAAATATTAAAACATATGTATGAGTATTACATACATCAGTGACATTCATGTCTGCAATGGTATGAGTATTACATACAGCAGTGACATTCATGTCTGCAATGGTATGAGTATTACATACAGCAGTGACATTCACGTCTGCAATGGTATGAGTATTACATACAGCAGTGACATTCATGTCCGCAATGGTATGAGTATTACATACAGCAGTGACATTCATGTCTGCAATGGTATGAGTAGTACATACAGCAGTGACATCCATGTCTGCAATGGTATGAGTATTACATACAGCAGTGACATTCATGTCTGCAATGGTATGAGTATTACATATAGCAGTGACATTCATGTCTGCAATGGTTTGAGTATTACATACAGCAGTGACATTCATGTCTGCAATGGTATTACGCAAAGATCTAAACTCAACACAATTCCTAATCGGTCACCTGGTTTTTTACAGTATTTGGAGCAAACTAATAACCAACTAATATCAATATTCATATCATCTTATTGGTTATATTTTATTACAGATCGTTATGCATCATTTTCTGTGTAATCATTTCGGATAAAATGCATTAAATGACAATAAGCAAATATATATATTGTATGATTATTAATTGGCTCCAAATATTATAAAATGCCAGATGACCGATTGCGAATGTTGTTGCGTGTATATATATATCATACAACTTTGCGTTTTTGTTTTATACAAATTTAGTTTAGCTCAATTGCGAGACAAGTTCTTTTAACTTATATTAATCACCTCTCGAGACCTGATAGAATCCATCGAAAAGAGGGAGAGAGAAGAGGCAATGGGGAATTTAAATGCCTAAGGACACACTCGTATAGGATCCAGTGGGGCTCTAACTCCGGGCATTCCGCACCGGAAGCGTAAGCGCTATCACTGCGCTATCAAGACTTCCGTGATAACGTTTGCTTGTAATACTATAAAGTTTCATACAGCAATCACATATTTTCTTTAATAGCATAATTTGCGCTGTAGACGAGTAATATCGCCATCATTTCGCGTATTACACTAGTGTAATAAATATGCAAATGAGCACGCTATGTATTCATACGTTCTGTAAATAAAATAAGCAACCAACATGGCGTCGCAATTCTGGTGTCACAGAATATCATCATCAACCAAATACAAGTGCTATAAATCGTGCACGATGGGCTATTAACACTACGCATGCTACTCTATCGCTGAATACTTCAACATACATGCCCAGCTACAGTAGAAATTCCAATGTAGAACTTGCTAAAACTTGCAAATAGCCGATATAAAACATTACACATTTTGACCGAATTGGTAATTATTACTAGTTATGACGTCATAGTAAAGTACTTGTTGTGACGTTATAGTCGCGCGTGCTCGATTCATTGATTTGACATAATAATATACACGTAGAACGCACGTTGTTTTCAGATTACATTCAAATAATTTCTTTCTTTATACTAGTTTCATGAACTTTAAAGCTGATCATCACGAAAGCAGTTACTAATAGGAGTAAAAGTATAAATAAAATGCGAACTACGTTTTGCTGCGCTTACTATTAATTTACAAGCCACCACATAACGCTCTCCATTGCTAATAACTGAAGCACAGATACACGAAACATTTGCATTTGTGGAAGTCGTGATAGCGCAGTGGATGCTGCGCGTTCGCTTCAGGCACGAAATGGCTGGAGTTTGGAGGTCTGTTGGATGACGCAAAACTCTATGTTAGATGACGTAGAATTCTCTGTTAACCCATTTCATTCTGGATAAATTTAGAGGCTTTTGCAAACAACATAGATCCATATCAGTCACAGCATGACGCTGCATGCTGATCAGGATCTATGTTGTTTGCTACATAGCTAAGTGTCTTAGCAAGATCATCTGAATAGCAAACAGCATAGAGCTTGATCAGACGGAATATGCAGTGGCGGCTGATCTCACTCTGTGTTCTTTGCAAATACCGTTTAAACGGTATCCAGAATGAAATGGGTTAAATGACGAACATTTTAGGCGTCTGTTTTAACACTTCACTCTCACTAGCTGTATATTTGGCAATTTCTTTACGGAATTAAATGTCTCTAGAAAAGCTGCTGCAACTTGATAGGGGCATATAAATTTAGCAACTTGCCAATCCTACGTTTATTTTCATGTTGTATCTATTTCACAGCTTCGTGACATGTTTGTAATCTTATTTTAGCTGATAGTGAAAATAAACGTTTATTTTAAGTCTAATGGGAGTGTAAATTTTGAGCTGAGAAATAGCTAATGTCTATTACGTTTCTTAGAATCGTTCCTATCACTATATTAGGGCATGTTCTTTATGTTTAAAACTGATTTTCGATGTAGAAAACTCATCTCCATATTTGGTGCTTTTTTCTGATAAAGTATGTTATCAAGCGCGATGGATATCTGTTCTCCGATAATCACATTTGAAATGTAAGACCACGTTTAAAATAGGTTGCATAATATATGCATTAAATGCAATCTTGTTTTTTTAATTTTGGAACATTGGGATTGTAAAATCCGCTAAAAGGATAAATGTCATATCCAAGTAACAATGTACATAATCAGGTAAACTAGTGTGTTAGTGTGCCAATGTGTATTTGATTAGATTGTGTTATGACAATTATGAAATGTACTTCCATAAAACAATTATTACATAAGTGTATTAACATTAGTAGAAGAATGGCATTCAACGGCACGTACATACATAGCGTGTGTTAATCGTATGTACCGTGCTAAGGGTAAATACAATTTGATTTGCTTAAATTTTAAAAGTGTACTCAATAAAAAATAAAATCGTTTGAATATCCTACTGTTTTTAAAAAAATCGTAATTCAAATAAGTTCTAAAAATAGCGCTCCGTATGCAGATTAATATCACATATTGTTTCCGAGCTTTGCCGAGTGGCTTGTCAATGGTGGGAGATTGAAGTTGGCTTGTGTGTATCTAGTTCAATTGGCTTAGTAATTCACATTAGCGAACAACTGCGTGTGCGTACATTAAGTTTAAAGTATTAAAAACGTGACCCAGTACAGTGTCGCCTTTGTGAACAGGGATATCTAGATAAGTCTAGATAATATCTAGATCACTATAGCACCTTTGCATCAAAACACAACTTTTTTATTTTTTTTGCTCGAATATTAAATTATTAATAAGAGCAGTTCGAGACATTAAAGTATTGGCATAGCTTAGTATAATACCAAACGTAGACACATTTTCCACAGATGATCTCGTTATTCCCTGATTTACTCTAATTATAAGTATGCTGTACGCTAAGAGACACAACAGTATAATTACAAATCACCTCATGCACCCAATTAATCCTCTTAAAATGGGTACATTACATACTATATATATATATATATACGATCTTATTGGCAAGCTTAATAGCAAAGTTCCAAAACTAGCTTCATAAAATATGGTAAGGAATCACTACGAGTGTAAGATCCCTTTTATCACGTTACGAAACAATGGCGTCACTAAATTGTCGTGACGTCACTGCGCAAAACAACATTATAAATACGTCAACACTTCTTTTAAATCGTCTAGCGTTGACGTCATGGACAATTTCACATATAAATATGCATATAAGGACTATTCTCTCAACCTAATGTATGGAATGGTGTTATGCATCTGAGCACAGCGTGTTTGGTAGCTGTATAAAATGTTTAATTTCTTGATTATAATATCATGTACGTGTGAGTTACAAACTATATATATATATATATGTACGCATATTGTACAGTACATATGTTTATGTTTAATGGTAGATGTGCTAAATATACACACATATGAGAACGTCTGAGTAATATGTTTAATATTATCTTTGTTTGAATTCATAACTCGATGATGATTTTCAGTGACACAGATTTGCGACGCCATGCTGGTTGCTTATTTTGTTTATGAATACATATAGTGCTCATTTGCATAGTTATTACACTAGTGAAATACGAAAAATATGCAATGGCGATATTACCCGTCTGCATCGCAAATTATGTTATAAAAGAAAATATGTGATGGCTATAATGAAACTGAATACAAGCGAAGTTATGTGATAAAACACCACTAGGGACCTTATACTCGAAGCGGAATAATTCTACCATGGCTGGTATTTGCGACGAAATAACGCAACTATATTCCAGTGTAGCTTGAATTTACTGGTATGAAATTGTCGTGGTTCGGTATTCATATTCTTAGTTATACGTAAATATTTCTCAATTTACGTATTCTTGAAATATGTAATATATTTTCAGGTTTAACGGTTCGAGCGTACACGGTAGTAGTATTATAAAGTTGTACTTGTTTAACTATTAAGACCACCGCCGAAATACACTGTACTATTATACCATATTTGATCATGGGTCATTTTTTACTTACTTCATATGTTATAATATTTGTTTGTATTTGATGAAATAAAAACTACTTACTATGATGTAGTTTGTTTTCGATCATGCCCGAGTCGTTATCGACATGAATCTACATACGTAATGGGGAGCTCAGAATATACAGACGTGCTGGGGAGCTCAGAATATACAGACGTGCTGGGGCGCTCAGAATATATATACGCATTGGGGAGCTCGGAATCTACATAGGTACTGGGGAGCTCAGAATATACAGACGTGCTGGGGAGCTCAGAATCTATATACGCACTGGGGAGCTCGGAATCTACATACGCACTGGGGAGCTCGGAATCTACATACGTACTGGGGAGCTCAAAATATACAGACGTACTGGGGAGCTCAGAATCTACATACATACTGGGGAGCTCAGAATCTACAGACGTACTGTGTTGGGAGCTCAGAATCTACAGACGTACTGGGGAGCTCAGAATCTACATACGTACTGGGGAGCTCAACATCTACATACGTACTGGGGAGCTCAGAATCTACATACGTACTGGGGAGCTCAGAATCTACATACGTACTGGGGAGCTCAGAATCTACATACGTACTGGGGAGCTCAGAATATACATACGTACTGGGGAGCTCAGAATCTACATACGTACTGGGGAGCTCAGAATCTACATACGTACTGGGGAGCTCAGAATCTACATACGTACTGGGGAGCTCAGAATCTACATACGTACTGGGGAGCTCAACATCTACATACGTACTGGGGAGCTCAGAATCTACATACGTACTGGGGAGCTCAGAATCTACATACGTACTGGGGAGCTCAGAATCTACATACGTACTGGGGAGCTCAGAATATACATACGTACTGGGGAGCTCAGAATCTACATACGTACTGGGGAGCTCAGCATCTACATACATACTGGGAAGCTCAGAATATACAGACGTACTGGGGAGCTCAGAATCTACAGACGTACTGGGGAGTTCAGAATCTACATATACATACATACTGGGGAGCTCAGAATCTACATACGTACTGGGGAGCTCAGAATATACATACGTACTGGGGAGCTCAGAATCTACATACGTACTGGGGAGCTCAGAATCTACATACGTACTGGGGAGCTCAGAATCTACATACGTACTGGGGAGCTCAGAATCTACATACGTACTGGGGAGCTCAGAATCTACATACATCCTGGGGAGCTCAGAATCTACATACGTACTGGGGAGCTCAGAATCTACATACATCCTGGGGAGCTCAGAATATACATACGTACTGGGGAGCTCAGAATCTACATACATCCTGGGGAGCTCAGAATCTAGAGAGGTACTGGGGAGCCCATAATCTACATACGTACATGGGAGCTCAGAATCTACATACATACTGTGGAGCTCAGAATCTACATACATCCTGGGGAGCTCAGAATCTAGAGAGGTACTGGGGAGCCCATAATCTACATACGTACATGGGAGCTCAGAATCTACATGCATACTGGGGAGCTCAGAATCTACAGACGTACTGGGGAGCTCAGAATCTACAGACGTACTGGGGAGCTCAGAATCTACAGACGTACTGGGGAGCTCAGAATCTACAGACGTACTGGGGAGCTCAGAATCTACAGACGTACTGGGGAGCTCAGAATCTACATACGTACTGGGGAGCTCAGAATCTACATACGTACTGGGGAGCTCAACATCTACATACGTACTGGGGAGCTCAGAATCTACATACATACTGGGAGCCCAGAATCTACATACGTACTGTGGAGCTCAGAATCTACATGCATACTGGGGAGCTCAGAATCTAGATATACATACATACTGGGGAGCTCAGAATCTACATACGTACTGTGGAGCTCAGAATCTACATGCATACTGGGGAGCTCAGAATCTAGATATACATACATACTGGGGAGCTCAGAATCTACATACGTACTGGGGAGCTCAGAATCTACATGCATACTGGGGAGCTCAGAATCTAGAGAGGTACTGGGGAGCCCATACTCTTCATAGACTTCAAATCGCTTGCCCCTCACCGATGCAGGTTGGAATATCACTGGGCGTGTGGAATTGTATGATGTGAGGAAGAAGCTATCCTGCTGGCTTGCATAGGTCAGTTGTTCTACCCTGATGTTAGTCCGTGCCTGCAATATTACCCGGAGGTGCACCCGGGGTCTTCCTCTACTAATAATAGCTGGAGAGTCGCCGTATGACCTAAACTGTTGGTGCATCGTTAACCCCCTCCCCTTCCAGACGTACTGACACGATACAGGCGTTAGTGAGTCAGATAATGGATTCGGCAAGGGCCGATACTAATGTTGGTAGAACTTGCTCTCCGACCTGTTTGCTTTACTTTAAAGTGTTATGTCCCGTATCCTATGTGTATGTGGGAATCGAGAGGTACACAATGATTAAACTATACATGTGTTATCAGGCAAAAGTGCAATGTATTTTATTTCATCTAAACCCAATATCAAAATGCCTGACTCGATAATAAACAGCCATTACGCTACAATACACTATAGTTGTTTTTTTATTCTGGCCTGAGTAATTTATGAATGACTAGACAAGCTGTATTTAGAAACAATGCAATGCTGTATATTGTATGTATTGCACAGCAAACCTACTGACATGGTATTGGCGCCCAGTTATCCAGACAGTAGAATGTGTTTAGTAATTGCATACGTTCAACCGGATAGTTTGTGTTTGTTTGTTTTTGGGGGGTTTAAACGTCGCTCCAATATATTGGATCAGCTACGACTATTCAGCAATGGTGGGGGATATCACCGGATGCTCCTCCGTGCAGTATCTCATGCACGGACTGGGCGAATCGCAGGCGGTTCACAATATACGTACTGGGGAGCTCAGTTCACACTATACGTACTGGGGAGCTCAGTTCACAATATACGGACTTGGGAGCTCAGTTCACACTATACGTATTGGGGAGCTCAGTTCACAATATACGTACTGGGGAGCTCAGTTCACAATATACGGACTGGGGAGCTCAGTTCACAATATACGTATTGGGGAGCTCAGTTCACAATATACGTACTGGGGAGCTCAGTTCACAATATACGGACTGGGGAGCTCAGTTCACAATATACTGACTGGGGAGCCCAGTTCCCAATATACGTACTGGGGAGCTCAGTTCACAATATACGGACTGGGGAGCCCAGTTCCCAATATGCGTACTGGGGAGCTCAGTTCACAATATACGTAATGGGGAGCTCAGTTCACAATATACGTACTGTGGAGCTCAGTTCACAATATACGTACTGGAGAGCTCAGTTCACAATATACGTACTGGGGAGCTCAGTTCACACTATACGTACTGGGGAGATCAGTTCACAATATACGGACTGGGGAGCTCAGTTCACAATATACGTACTGGGGAGCTCAGTTCACAATATACGTATTGGGGAGATCAGTTCACAATATACGGACTGGGGAGCTCAGTTCACAATATACGTACTGGGGAGCTCAGTTCACAATATACGTATTGGGGAGATCAGTTCACAATATACGGACTGGGGAGATCAGTTCACAATATACGTACTGGTGAGCTCAGTTCACAATATACGTACTGGGGAGATCAGTTCACAATATACGGACTGGGGAGCTCAGTTCACAATATACGTACTGGGGAGCTCAGTTCACAATATACGTATTGGGGAGATCAGTTCACAATATACGTACTGGGGAGATCAGTTCACAATATACGTACTGGGGAGCTCAGTTCACAATATACGTACTGGGGAGCTCTGTTCACAATATACGTACTGGGGAGCTCAGTTCACAATATACGTATTGGGGAGCTCAGTTCACAATATACGTACTGGGGAGCTCAGTTCACAATATACGTACTGGGGAGCTCAGTTCACAATATACGGACTGGGGAGCTCAGTTCACAATATACGTACTGGGGAGCTCAGTTCCTAATATACGTACTGGGGAGCTCAGTTAACAATATACGTACTTGGGAGCTCAGTTCCTAATATACGTACTGGGGAGCTCAGTTAACAATATACGTACTGGGGAGCTCAGTTCACAATATACGTACTGGGGAGCTCAGTTCCCAATATACGTACTGGGGAGCTCAGTTCACAATATACGTACTGGGGAACTCAGTTCACAATATACGTATTGGGGAGCTCAGTTCACAATATACGTACTGGGGAGCTCAGTTCACAATATAGCTTCATGGCTTCCTCATTTGACAAAATTCGACAACCACAATGGGATGCGAATCTATAGCGGTGGAATATGTGATTTGAAGTCAACAAACTTAGCCACTCCGCCACTGAGTCCCTCCACTGTAGTTGTATTTGCGACAACATAGTTATGCATATTATGATGTATAGATGGTTTATGTTACTGATTCAAACTTAGTAAATTGTTCTAGATAGCTGACCGTGGGTGGAAGTCGTGATAGCGCAGTGGATAGGCGTTCGCTTCAGGTGCGAATGGTTCGGAGCTCGAGCCCCACTGGAGCCGTTACGATTGTGCCCTTAGGCAAGGCATTTAAATTCCACGTTGCCTCTTCTCTCTCCCTCGTGGCGATGGATTCCATCAGGAATGAGGTCTCGAGAGTGATTTATATAATTTGAAATAACTTGTTTCGCAATCGAGCTAAAATAAATTTGTAAAAAAAATAAATTGGGTTTGCAATTGGTAGACCAAACACATCCAAACATTCGTCTATATGCCTCGCTATATTGGTGTTCTCACTACTTCCGGGGATATTGAATTACACACATACCAACATTATATTGACGGTCGCATTATTGACACATAATATTTACGTATAATTCATGTTGTTGTTATTAGATACGTTTATTTATGGTTGCCCCCTAGTGTTAATCGTAGCGATGCCTTTATTAGCAGGTTAACTCTTTGGAGGATAGTGCAAGATACAGAACGCGCACACATTGCAGACGCATCCCTGGTGGTTTATATCACAGATGCATGATACATCGGTTTATATTCCAATCTGAAAGACTGCTAATATAATCATTGTGAGACGGGGGATCGAACGATGTTGAAATAGATGTTATAGTAGCACAGGCGTTTAACACAACTCCCCATTGACATGATATTAATAACAAGGATACGCAGTTAATTAATAATATAAGTATATAACTAGTAATATATATTATAATATAGTCTATAGTAAAAAATAATATATAATACATCGGAATGTTTCGATTCAAAGCCCTTTTCAAGGACAACAAAAATCCGGTTAATTAATTTTCTTTAAAGCGACACTACATTGGTGAAAAGGCAAATTGCTACACAATGTAATTTCCTATAGCATGGTGTTTTTCCCCTCAAAGTAGTTGCCACAGAATCAGAGTATTTCAACTAATAAACAAGCGTCGTATACGACATTTATTGGCATAACAAAATAATGTAAAACATTTACCTTTGTATCTGTATATATAGTTTTAGACTAATCTGATTTAAATTATCTATAAACGATAGTAGTGCTTACTTACTATAGACTCCAATAAAACAGTCAGGAGCGTAACTGACCGCTATATGAAATCCTACGTTCACGTTTGAGAGTTTGTAGACAGCAAAGTACACTGTTTATGTATGGAAAGTTAGTATGGGAATTATTTCTGAACACTTTCTAGTAGCAATGCTATTCATACGTAAAACTGCATGTTTTGGCTGTTTGCGATGTAATGTCGCTTTAAGATTGTGATGTAGAGATTATAGCCATCTTAAAGAAAATGAGTTAACGGGATTGTTGTTGTCCTTGATTGAAAAATGCTTGTTTAGCTGAAGATACGGATTCGGATGTAGAGAGGACCAGAGATCAAATTAATACTAGTGTTGATTGTCATACAGCGATGTGAAATGTTATTCTATTTCCCGATATACAATGACATATACTAACCTGGTATTGGCGACCAAATATTCAGAAAAAAGCAGTCTTCATCCTGGCCTTTAAGCAATTCAGCAATTCTCATGAACTTCCGGGCACTTCCGGCCGGTAGTAAGGATAAAAACCGTACGTCATCCTGAGGACAAACTTTCGAAAATTGCGTAAATTCTTTCACTTGGTTGCCCCAATTAGGCATATTACTCGATGGCGGGAAAAATCTGAGAGTGTTACCACGTGTTCCTCTCAGAGTGCCGTATTGTATGCCCGAGTATCTCTCTACTGATTGCAGGTTATGCATGTTATCAGGGAACTCCACTTTGACGCCCCTCACCTTGCCGACATTGAGTTGAACCAGTCTGTCTCCGAGTTGCCGCATGGTCACTCCTGTAGGATCGCTCTCAGAAATATATGACAGGAAATATCCCATACATACCAGGAATTTTAATACATCCATGTTCTGTTAATCCACATATAATTCGAATTAAACACTATTATATATATTTGTAGATATCAATATTCTATTTTAGATCATCTTGTAACCACTATACAATTATATTAACTATACGCACTATTCAATAAATATATATTCTTATCCATCATACTTTTATTGTATTGTATATTTAATACTGATCCACATTTGTCGGACACAATTCCACACACAAAACCAGCAACGGTAGATATCAATCACACGCTATCTTTAAAGATCCTCAAAACAAGTAAATAGATTTCGCACATAATGTGGAGAGTTTAACATGGTGTGTGATACATCAAGAATGTCCTTCCGTTTCACTGTGTGAATATGAGAAACGAGTGGTTGCACTAAATAAGAACACAAATACAGCTGCCGTCCAATGTGTTAATTAACCAGAATTAAATACAACCCAATTACATTACTGCGTTGAGAGATAATTAAGTTGTAACTCCACAATATCTAGAGCCTTGATCAGATCTTGTAGTAACTCGAAAACGTTCGTAGCCGAATGGAAGTGTATCTCCATCAAGGTTTAAGGAATCATTATTTACAACGGAAAGATATTCTCCGAGTCTTTATCCTTCTCAGAACTCGTTTGTCTACAGATGATGGGCCAGTACATACATTGGCAATGCCTAGCCACTGAAGCTAGTATACAGTTAGGAACGTATGTCATTCTTATGAAGGCAATTCAAGTAATTTCCGATACAGCATCTGCCTGGCATTGTAAACATCGAGAAAATCTTGAAGATCTTGTCGTCTGTGATTTTGTTTAATGAATTGATATAGATCGTATCATATGCGCCGTGGCTCAATCATACGTGTATTTATCAAATACTCGCGTCTTCTCTTTTATTAAATAAATGACCTGGAAAATACGAATGGCTTTGAAGTGGCTGGATAGTATTTAGCTACATAACAGTGGGTTGAACTAAGAAATGTCTACAAGAATCAAGAGTGTGTGTTACGAGAGAGAGTGCTTACGTTTATTTAATGTCGCTACCGGTTGCCCATATGAGCGACGCCTCCTGAAGAGATTAGTCATTTTAGATTTTTGGAGGATAGTGTAATGATACAGACAGAGACACATTCCAGAGTATCCTCTGGTTCTTTTACGTGCACGATGTAAAGCACCGACACGAGACCTTGGTTTAATGTCCCATCTGAAAGAATGTTAATTTTATTCGTGTCAGACGGGGGATCGAATCTGCGATCCCTGGATTACCAGCCCAGCGTGTTACCACTGGACTACATATCCGTCTGCAATAATCAAGAGATATGTGATAATCGTAATACATAAAACATAAGCATAAGATATCAAGTATATAGTTTGCGAAATTCCCATGGTCAACATTTAACAGGTTGAATTCATATTATCTAATGAATAAAGAAGATACATTTATTTTTATTAGACACAAACTATTACAGTATTTGGTCATTAACATAATTATGTATAACGAAATTATTAACAAGCACGTGATGTCGAAATACTATAGTAAATAGTATATAAATATGATAAAAGAAAATGTATGAAGTAAAATATTATGATTAGATTTGGGTGGGGATGTAAATACAATGAATATACAGAATCTGGGGTCCTAAAATAACCCGTTCGAAAGAAATAATACAGACAGACAGACAGACAGACAGACAGACAGACAGACAGACAGACAGACAGACAGACAGACAGACAGACAGACAGACAGACGACAGACAGACAGACAGACAGACAGACAGACAGACAGACAGACAGACAACAGACAGACAGACAGACAGACAGACAGACAGACAGACAGACAGACAGACAGACAGACAGACAGACAGACAGACAGACAGACAGATGATTTATTTAAGTCTCACCATTATACAGTAAATGATACAACATAAATATTATACACAAAATGCATGATATTATACATGTATTATCAAATAAAATACAAAGCCACTCAATAATGAGTTATGAGAGACTATGGGTAAATAAAATTGACACTTTGTAAAACATAAGACAACATCTTGAGCAATACTTTAAATACCTAAACGTAATTAATGATACAAAGTAAGAGGCTTAAATACATTACTTGAAGCCGCCTCCTGGTGTCTACCAAACAACATAGATCAGCATACGCACCTTAGAGGTATTCACTCGCCCATGTGCCTCGGTGAAGGCGAGTATAAATATATAAATATAACGTTTAACTATATTTTATTTGCTATTTGTCATGGCGTCCTCATACTCATGTAAATAAAACGCAACATGGGTTGGGCAATAAGTTCCAACAACATTAGTAAACTGCGCTCCCCAAATATAAAACCAATTGGATTGGGATTGAGACAATAACGGATCTGTAGTCCAGTGGTTAAAACGTTGGACTAGTAATCCATTGATCGCAGGTTCGATCCCCTGTCTGACCCTAATACAATTAACAGTCTTTAAACCGAGGTCTTGTGTCGGTGTATTACACCGTGTACGATAAAGAACCAGAGGAGATTCTGGAATGGGTGTCTGTCTGTCTGTCTGTCTGTCTGTCTGTCTGTCTGTCTGTCTGTCTGTCTGTCTGTCTGTCTGTCTGTCTGTCTGTCTGTCTGTCTGTCTGTCTGTCTGTCTGTCTGTCTGTCTGTCTGTCTGTCTGTCTGTCTGTCTGTCTGTCTGTCTGTCTGTCTGTCTGTTGTCTGTCTGTCTGTCTGTCTGTCTGTCTGTCTGTCTGTCTGTCTGTCTGTCTGTCTGTCTGTCTGTCTGTCTGTCTGTCTGTCTGTCTGTCTGTCTGTCTGTCTGTCTGTCTGTCTGTCTGTCTGTCTGTCTGTCTGTCTGTCTGTCTGTCTGTCTGTCTGTCTGTCTGTCTGTCTGTCTGTCTGTCTGTCTGTCTGTCTGTCTGTCTGTCTGTCTGTCTGTCTGTGTCTGTCTGTCTGTCTGTCTGTCTGTCTGTCTGTTGTTGTCTGTCTGTCTGTCTGTCTGTCTGTCTGTCTGTCTGTCTGTCTTGTCTGTCTGTCTGTCTGTCTGTCTGTCTGTCTGTCTGTCTGTCTGTCTGTCTGTCTGTCTGTCTGTCTGTCTGTCTGTCTGTCTGTCTGTCTGTCTGTCTGTCTGTCTGTCTGTCTGTCTGTCTGTCTGTCTGTCTGTGTCTGTCTGTCTGTCTGTCTGTCTGTCTGTCTGTCTGTCTGTCTGTCTGTCTGTCTGTCTGTCTGTCTGTCGTCTGTCTGTCTGTCTGTCTGTCTGTCTGTCTGTCTGTCTGTCTGTTGTTGTCTGTCTGTCTGTCTGTCTGTCTGTCTGTCTGTCTGTCTGTCTGTCTGTCTGTCTGTCTGTCTGTCTGTCTGTCTGTCTGTCTGTCTGTCTGTCTGTCTGTCTGTCTGTCTGTATCATTGCACTATCCTCCAAAACTCTAAAATGACTAATCTCTTCAGGAGGGTTGCTCATATGGGCAACCGGTAGCGACGATAAATAAACGTAAAACACACACACGCATTTCCTTGGAACTGTTGATATATTATGAATGCCTAACAATTACTAATTATCAGATACTCCATAGTTAGTTTATACAAATTTATTTTAGCTCGATTGCGAAACAACGTCATAAATCTTATATCATCGCTCATATGGGCAACCGGTAGCGATGATAAATAAACGTAAAATACATGAGACAAGAAACATTACAATATTCTGTTCAAATGTTCGACACTCTGCTATCACTGTTAGCGGGACATAAGAGTGTATGACTTTTTCAGCGCATCAGCATTGTTAGGGCTATATAGGGCAGTTCAAAGCACAATTAATAAACAATATGGATTCAAATATGTAACCGAATTATGTGTAATACAATAACAATTTAATCAATAACATTTCAATTGTAACACTATTTGTACACCAGTAAATGTCATTAGTTTATGGTAAATGTGCGACTCCTACACATATATCATACTGTATTGAACCCTTTCCTTCATAGAACTTTATGTTACTATACTATTATATCTCCATACAAACGACAGCCATTTAGCTATCATGCAGTGGATAAGTAGTCGCCATATCTATCGCACTTCCATAGATACTACTGGGACTACATAGAGGTTTAGGTTAATATACTATTATATCTCCATGCAAATGACAGCCATTTAGCCATCATGCAGTGGATAAGTAGTCGCCATATCTATCGCACTTCCATAGATACTACTGGGACTACACGAGATTCTGGTCTTTATTATGAACATTGGTTTGGCTACATGTACATTGTCAATGTATGGCGCATTGGTAATGGCGCCACGAGGTGCTTCTATGGGGGAAAGGGCTAAACAGTGTCGAACTTTGTTTAAAGGCACAACCAACTTTCAAATCACTGACAAACATGCAACGGTTACACTTTATATAGTGTAGTTCTTTGCATAGGATTAACACAGATGGTTTTGTAGTCCAGTTGTTAACACGCTGGACTGGTAATCCAGGGATCGCAGGTTCGATCACACGTATAACCCTAATAAAATTAACAGTCTTTCAGATGGGACTTTTAACAATCGTGCACGTAAAATAACCAGATGACACTCTGGTATGTGTCTCTGTCTGTATCATTGCACTACCTTCCAAAATCTAAAATGACTAATCTCTTCAGGAGGCGTCACTCATAAATTATGAGCAACCGGTAGCGACGATAAATAAATGTAAAACACCAAATAGGATTAACTGTAATATTGACAGACAATGAACTGTTTGTTCTCACTTTTCATGTGAAAACTATTGCACCCCCTCCATCTCGATCGATCATGTTTTTAATTATCACAACTATATCCATTTGTAATGAATGAGTGGCTTATACAAATACATGTCAGCATGATTGTTAAGCAAGTTCTTACAACAGTAATATAGAGTTTATCGACATGAGGGTGAGAGACGTGCTACTATTAATTCACGGCTTTTGTCTATGGACATCAGCACATATGTTTCCAAATACTGGTAGCATCCAAACAGAGCATGCGTTTAATGTTGAATACAGGTAACCACAACGGAAACAAATATCAAAACAAGTATAGCTATACCTTCTATTCGCCATCTTTCAACTTATCAGTGATTATCAGCCATAGAGAGAACGTAGGAAATCATATTGATAAGCCTCATTAAGTATTATTTATGACATCAAACATGGTGAATACACTTATCAACACATTACTCGCTCTTCTATTTAAATTGCTCCCTCCGCTATTTAAGATTGCTCACTCCACTATTTGAGATTGCTACATCCGCTATTTAAGATTGCTCACACAGCTATTTAAGATTGCTCACTCCGATATTTAAGATTGCCCATTCCGCTATTTAAGATTGCCCCCTCCGCTATTTAAGATTGCTCCCTCCGCTATTTAAGATTGCTCATTCCGCTATTTAAGATTGCTCACTCCGCTATTTAAGATTGCTCACTCCGCTATTTAAGATTGCTCCCTCCGCTATTTAAGATTGCTCCTTCCGCTATTTAAGATTGCTCACTCCGCTATTAGATTGATCACTCCGCTATTGAGATTGTTCACTCAGCTATTTAGATTGCTCACTCCGCTATTAGGAGTGTTCACTCCGCTATTAAGAGTGCTCATTCAGCCATTTAGATTGCTCACTCCGCTAGTACGATTGCTCACACCGCTGTTTAGATTCCTCACTCCGCTATTTAGATTGATCACTCATATATTTAAATTCCTCATTTCGCTATTTAAATTCCTCACTCCGTTATTTATAGATTCCTCACTCCACTACTTAGATTCCTCACTCCGCTATTTAAATTCCTCACTCCGCTATTTAGAATGATCACTCCTCTATTTAAATTCCTCACTCCGCTATTTAGATTCCTCACTCCGCTATTTAGATTGCTCACTCCGCTATTTAGATTACTCACTCCGCTATGTAGTTGCAGAACCTGCTAAAGCTGCACAACGCGTTAACCCATTCAACACCAAGTAACTGACATCGCCCCGAGGTTATAAAACCTTTCTCAGATCTCAAACTCAAGCTCAAATGATCTGATTGGTTGATTCTGAGTGTTACTGTCAGCTGAACCAATCAGACGCTTGAGACTGAGTTTTGGACTTGCGCATGCTATTTTTAGACCAATAAATTAAATAGAAAATTACATTTGGACCAGTTCATTTATCAAAATGGGTCATTTTGTCTGAAAATAGTAACATTACTTGCAAAAAGGAGCAATAATACAATATATATCAACATTCTAAGTAAACAGCATAGAGATATGTTTGGAAGGTACACGAACATAGGAGATTTGTGATTAATATAGTATTAACACAGCATATTATAGTCTATCATCAATTATTTGATTTGCAAATAGATATTAAGTTGATCTGTCTAAGTATAGTTTAATTCGTAGTACAATGAAGTGTCTGATTCAAGCAGCTTACAGTAATTAAATGAGCATATACAATTTCCCTTGCGAATATACTAGATAAGTCAGCAATGCAATCTATAACCGTGCACTGAACATCAAACAGTTTGTTTTTCTAAGTATATTTCAAGCTATTGCTGAGTAGATTTGTCTTCGCCATGATCACATTTAGGGATGTATTATGCATTATTGTCAGTCAAATGTCAGAAGACCATATTTTCCGGAATAAACAACGGGGAATAGACAGGAGTAATATAAACATTGGGAAATATGCATGCGTATGGCGATGTCATGTATGTTACTTAGTTTATACACATTTAGTTTAGCTCGATTGCGAAACAAGTTATTACAACATATATTAATCACTCTCGAGACATCATTCCTGATGGAACACTTCGCCACGAGGGAGAGAAGAGGCAACGTGGAATTTAAATGTCTTACCTAAGAGCACGAATTCGAGCCCCGCTGGAGCCGTTACGATTGTGCCATTAGGCAAGGCATTTAAATTCCACGTTGCCTCTTATCTCTCCCTTGTGGTTAAGGATGCCATCAGGAATGAGGTCTCGAGAGTGATTAATATAAATTGTAGGAACTTGTTTCGCAATCGAGCTAAATTAAATGTGAATAAACTACCAGTTGCCTATATGACCGACGCCTCCTTAGTATATTATATGTTTTTATTTAATTTGGAGGATAGTGCAATGATATAGACAGAGACCCATTCCATAGTCTCATCTGGGTCTTTCACGTGCACGGTGTAAATCACCGATACGAGCTCTCGGTTTTAAGTCACACTAAAAGACTGTTCACCATGGGTATTGTTCAACCAATTGATATGACGCGAGCTGTCAATCAACTCAGCCAACGATATCCGATAAACCAATCAGGGATCGATAGAGCGAAACACCTCCAGCAACCATAAGCGTTATCAAACAGCAGTTCTGTAAAATCAGACGGATCTGTAGTCCAGCGGTAACACGCTGGTCTGGTAATCCAGGGATCGCAGGTTAGATCTCCCGTCTGACCCTAATTCAATTAACAGTCTTTCAGATGGGACGTTACACCGAGGGCTCGTGTCGGTGCTTTACACCGTGTACGTAAAAGAACCAGAGGGTACTCTGGAATGGGTCTCTGTCTGTATCATTTCATTATCCTCCAAAATCTAAAAAGACTAATCTCTTCAGGAGGCGTCGCTCATATGGGCAACCGGTAGCGAAGATAAATAAACGTAAAAACACACAATTCTATAAAGCACCGAAATGAGAACGCGGTTGAAAGTCCCATCTGAAAGAATATTACTCGACCATGCGATCCCTGGATTTGCAGTCCAACGTGTTAAACACTGGACTACTGACCCATCAGTACTGGGATTTATTTGGAGGACAGAGCAATTATACAGATATATCATGCTTCAATGCAGTTTCCAGTATTTTGATTGGATAACGTTGCAGTGAATATACATGATAGCTCCAGGCTAGCGATGGTATACACGGCTTAAGATATATACCGTTTGCGTGCCTCACAATTCTTAAAATAAAACGAATGCTGCGCGTACGGTTGAAGAATGAGCAATCATCTTATGGATATGCACAAGACCGAAATAAATATGTCGTTAAATGTTCTACATTTACACAATTTAAATATGTTGACTCTTAACAAACGGTAACCTAAATTCCTGCAGTCGAATGTTCATGTCTCACTGATTTGCAAGTGTGCTACCTAGCCGCTGCATGTTGAAAATTAATGTTGGCAACGCGAACGGTTTCGGACTCAATGCGTCAATGAGGTTATATATTATAGTCATTTATGGTCGACTAAACACGACGTTCTAGCGCCATTTGGCGCACGATTGCATCGTTTTCTATCATAACAATCCAGTTCAGCCTAAAAATAAAAAGACAATGTGTTTGTTTAAGTGAACGATCGAATACTATTTCACTTATGCACACAGACAGCTTTATCATCACTCGTGGCTAGCGTCACTATTCAATTAAAATTTCTATTCCTTCTTTATTTATTGTCGTAGTTTTACAACACGCTAGTGATAATAATGTTGCTATGTTCATTCGGTGAAATATAATTCGAACGTTCACTGAAACAATTATATATCATCATATTATTTCACTGATAAATGTCTATATTGGAATGCATAATATAAATGTATATCATTCACTGCAATAAAGAAATATCCAACTTGGAAAACGTGTGTACATACTGGCTTATAGATAATGTGTACATAATACAACCAATTGGCAATGTTCATGACGAAAATGGCGAATTTGTTAATTATATTATGCATATGTCATTAAATTCTCCCTGCTATGTTTACAGCTTCATGGCTAATTCGTTATTGAATTCAAGCTCCCGGTAAGAAACATTGTCTGAACAACACAACGCATTCACTGTACAAATGGATGCCTCACTTCCATTGCATGCCATTGCACCACTGGCTTTAGTTATTGTTAACATGCATTCTTCAATGCGTACGCACGACTGGCAGGCGGTATTTGCTATGTCACCATTTCATCATTATCTACTGCATATATTCATATTCATGATTTCGTCGATGTCAACTTCACGAACTCGTGACTTTGAATTCGTGAAATAATGAACTAGCGAATGCCACTACATATCATTCTTACGTACGTCACAGCCGCGCGCTGATGGTAAAAAATCATTATGTTTACACATATATTCGTGCACATTGCCATTGTTATGCAACGAATAGAATGTGCATTGAGTAATATGTGTGCCAACTATGTATAAACATATCTTTATTTATATTTATCGTTTATTACTTAATGCTGTTTAATAGTATTAACTTCACATTTCTCCCTGGAAGCAGTGAACTACTACAACTGCATTTAAACATATTCGTGTGGGATAGCCTCTATTTAGAGGCTCAATAGATATGATACATAGAACATCCAATTGTATGACTTTATATAAGACATATGAGCCGCCGCACGACAAAACTAACATATTAACTCAAGAACTGCTAAATTATAATGATAGCAAGATATCGACTGAGGATATTTGTATTTATTAGTGTAAGATAGGATTTTGTTTCATCAAATGGTCATCGAAATATGTATCACGAGATGAAATAAGATATACCATACATCAATACACACAAATCTTCGTTTTATTTAATGTTTTCCAATTAGTTTGGCTAATATAATATTTGTTTTCAAATTTTAATCAATTTCAACCAATTTCAACAGACGTGTCTGGAGCCTCAATTAACTATAGCACAATCGCACAACAACTGCTGTTAGTGTGAATGTCCGTGATAAGAACTAGTAATAAGACATAGTTCCGGTATAATGTTCACGTTAGTGTGTGTTTGCTGTCAAAATTAAAAATTACATACGAAACAAATTCATTAGAATATATTACATTATAATTAACTTCATGGTTGTAAGAAAATCACTAAAATACAAAATTACACATGATCGCGGAGGAATACGAAACTCGAGCAGTGACAGAGAAAATGCCCTGTTTCACTTGTTCAAAGCAGTGGAAGATGGAAAGCATAAGCGAAACACGTGGTACCAAACTGTTACTATTTTACATTACCACCAAACTTTCCGTCCGATAAATTCAATTTGCATAAATTACACATTCACAATTGTGAACTCATTTGCTTTAATGAAAGAGAATGTCGTTGTATATGTAAATGAAAGGAAGGAGCTGCTCTCAAAATATCAACCTTCACACTTTTTTAAAAATCGAAATTAGTGTCGAGAAGTGAGCATTTATTGCTTACCAAATTAGCATAATAATGCATAAATTATGCTAATTAGGTAGTATTAATATCATGGTTATAACAGTGTAACCTGACTGAGCATATGAGTTATTGACGTGTTTCAAGCTATATAGATATACAGTAAGGCCAACAAGTACACATTTATTTATCCACCTCCGTGATCGAGTCGTTACGGTCGCCGACTTGTATACCACTGTAACCGATCATCTCTCATGGTCACGGGTTCGCGCCCCGTTCTCTATATGAAAACGTTGACAGCTTCTTACGGAGGTTGGTACACCAAGTACTTGTTAACCATTAGAGCTTGCCCAGGAGAGTTGTTGTTAGGTAAACTGGTAGCGACGATAAATAAATGTAAAAAGAAACAAACACATTTAACTAGGTTGCCTGTTTGCACTACTATGGTCAGTTTGATCCATTAACACCCACACGATTTATACACATTTGACCGTCAAGACGGCTGAGTCACATATATTATTGACAAGTGGCTGAAATCAGTGTATTGGTACATTATTACAACGTATTTATTTATATATATATATATATATATACTGTGTATCTATAAGACAACTCTCTATCTACGATGTAAGCTAAATACATTCCGGGAAACCGCAAGCAGTACATCAAACCTCTAGTCTGGCAATTATCCACTTGCCAAATTAATTAATGTGAAAGTAGTTAAGCCATAAACATATCAAAGGCTGAATAGATAGAGATTCATATATTAAGTTTTTCAGATTATGTCAATATTCATTTCAACATTGCTTCGAAGTATGTTTTAAATAATCGATAAGCCATACATATATCAAAGGCTGAGATAGTTATGATATATTTTTTCAGATTAAGTCATTATTCATTTCAGTATTGCTTTAAATAATCGATACGCAGATTTCAATTAAATATAGGATCTTACACTCCTGGTGATTTCATACCATAATATATGACACTCTTACACTCGTGATGATTTCATACCATAATATATGACACTCTTACACTCGTGATGATTTCATACCATAATATATGAAACTCTTTCACTCGTGATGATTTCATACCATATTATATGACACTCTTTCACTCGTGATGATTTCATACCATAATATATGAAACTCTTTCACTCGTGATGATTTCATACCATATTATATGACACTCTTACACTCGTGGTGATTTCATACCATATTATATGACACTCTTACACTCGTGGTGATTTCATACCATATTATATGACACTCTTACACTCGTGGTGATTTCATACCATATTATATGACACTCGTGATGATTTCATACCATATTATATGACACTCGTACACTCGTGGTGATTTCATACCATATTATATGACACTCGTACACTCATGGTGATTTCATACCATAATATATGAAACTCTTTCACTCGTGGTGATTTCATACCATATTATATGAAACTCTTACACTCGTGGTGATTTCATACCATAATATATGAAACTCTTTCACTCGTGGTGATTTCATACCATATTATATGACACTCGTGATGATTTCATACCATATTATATGAAACTCTTTCACTCGTGGTGATTTCATACCATAATATATGACACTCTTTCACTCGTGATGATTTCATACCATATTATATGACACTCTTACACTCATGGTGATTTCATACCATAATATATGACACTCTTACACTCATGGTGATTTCATACCATATTATATGACACTCTTACACTCATGGTGATTTCATACCATATTATATGACACTCTTACACTCATGGTGATTTCATACCATATTATATGACACTCTTTCACTCGTGGTGATTTCATACCATATTATATGACACTCTTACACGCGTGATGATTTCATACCATATTATATGACACTCGTGATGATTTCATACCATATTATATGACACTCGTACACTCGTGGTGATTTCATACCATATTATATGACACTCGTACACTCGTGGTGATATCATACCATATTATATGACACTCTTACACTCGTGATGATTTCATACCATATTATATGACACTCTTACACGCGTGATGATTTCATACCATATTATATGACACTCGTGATGATTTCATACCATATTATATGACACTCGTACACTCGTGGTGATTTTATACCATATTATATGACACTCGTACACTCGTGGTGATATCATACCATATTATATGACACTCTTACACTCGTGATGATTTCATACCATAGTATATGACACTCTTACACTCGTGATGATTTCATACCATATTATATGACACTCGTGGTGATTTCATACCATATTATATGACACTCGTGGTGATTTCATACCATATTATATGACACTCGTGGTGATTTCATACCATATTATATGACACTCGTGGTGATTTCATACCATATTATATGACACTCGTACACTCGTGGTGATTTCATACCATATTATATGACACTCGTACACTCGTGGTGATTTCATACCATATTATATGACACTCGTGGTGATTTTATACCATATTATATGACACTCGTACACTCGTGGTGATTTCATACCATATATATGACACTCGTGGTGATTTCATACCATATTATATGACACTCGTACACTCGTGGTGATTTCATACCATATTATATGACACTCGTACACTCGTGGTGATTTCATACCATAGTATATGACACTCGTACACTCGTGATGATTTCATACCATATTATATGACACTCGTACACTCGTGGTGATTTCATACCATATTATATGACACTCTTACACTCGTGGTGATATCATACCATATTATATGGCACTCGTACACTCGTGGTGATTTCATATAATATAGTATGAAATCACCAAGAGTGAAAGGTGCTTTTTATCAAATTACTACAATAATATCAACCATAAATGTGAAGAAAAATACGTCTATGTGTGCAAGTATAGTGTTGAATCTTATTACATTGAGCTGCAGCCGTACGCCATATATAAAATAGTCCCTGATATTCTAAGCAACTTCTCGCAAATACTCGACACACTAGTTGTAATCCGGTTTCCTCCCACACGAATGACTACACATACGCTTTCATCCGCGCCAATGCAAGTGATTGGTATAAGTTGTTAAAACTTGCTTCGCAATCGTTGTAAAATAAATAAAGTTTAAACTAATAGTTGTAATCACTGTATTCCTGCAGTTGATCACAGATAATGCATGAACACAAATGACATGTATATTTCGAATGTGTAATGCAAACTGTCAATGTCGTGCCGCGACCAATCAGAGTCATCAGTGCAGATGTTATTAAACGTGTTGACATATAAGATTGTTTGGCATGACTGAATACAAGCAACGTTATGTGATCATATAACTTATTTGATAATAACACATCATGATAGAGTCTACATCCGTTATGTCAAAGTCGAGTATGTATAATTATCCGGTTATCTCGAAGTCGGATCAAAGTCACATTTCAGACACTATCATTTTACATATAACTGGCTACGTTTATATATAATTTCGTTAAGTCAAACTTCGGTTATATCGAAGTATTTTGTTCGGTCCGACGGATGTAGACTGTAGGTAGAAACACATTTGAAATGGTTGTAGTTTCCAAAGTAGCCTGAGTCAATTGGAACAATACGTATTATAAAATATAACACAAGATCACATCCTGGTGTGTTCAAACTTTACCTCAATGTATTGTGACATAGTTTCAAATCCATTCCAATTGACACAATTAGCAAGTGCCCACATGTTGACGCCATTTGCATTGGTCTTGTGTTATTATTGACAAGATAAATTGAAACCGGTTGGCAATATTATGACATAGAAAAGTCCTGTGATCTTGGTTTATATGTTAGAACTATATAGAATATATATCTCAACAACAGATTAGTGTATGTATTGACTAGAATGTGTATGTGTTCATGTCAAAACATGTGTAAGCGTTCTCCATGTTTATTTACCTTCATTTGCAAATAAGCATGATGTTTTCTCAAGGCCTAAATGCTTAAAACACATGAATTTAATTACATAATATATACCTATCGTTATGAAATAAGTGTATGAGTTCGCGTCCCACTGGAGCCGTTACGAGTGTGCCCTTAGGCAAGGTATTTACATTCCACATACTTCTTCTTTCTCCCTCGTGGCGATGGATTCGATCAGGAATGAGATCTCGAGAGTGATTAATATAAGTTGTAAGAACTTGTTTCGCAATCGAACTAATGCAATTGTATAAACTAATGGAACGACCTTTCAAAGTAGGACTTTGGAGTCTCTAATATCCGGATAATGCATACAGTTGAACAATGTGCATCTTAGACAGTTATGAAGTTGACATATTGCATACTTATAGTTTGGATTCACAGTATGGATTCCGGATGTGTCGTCTGCCTTTGTTCCATCAATGCTACTGTAAGGGCGACACAGTGTTCTATACGGGGGGCAATGCATGTGGGTCAGTAGTACAGTGGTTAACATGTTGGACTGCGATCCCCCGTCTGACTAAATACTATTAATAGTATTTCATATGAGAGCTTAAAATGAGGTATCGTGTCGGTGCTTTACACATTACACATAGCGAACAATAGGAGACTCCTGAACGTGTCTCTGTTTGTACCATTGCACCATCCTTCAAAATAAAAAATGACTGTAATCTCTCCAGTAGGCGTCGCTAATATGGGCAACTGGTAGCGACGATAAATAAACTTTACAAAATAGCGTTATAATATATATTATAATGTTACAATAGAATAGTTAGATTAGTTTTACGGTATGCCATATTGAGTCCTTTCCAGTATACTGCGTTTACTTTACGGTATACGCAATTGCCCCCGATACGTTTGCACCATTTATGGTCACTTATAGATTTGAAACGTTCGGAACAGGGTAATGTAAATATACGAGGACATACTATATTACCCGCTTGCTACAACTCACACGTATCTGGCAATCTCATCAAAGAGATTGTAGACGATAATACACTACAAAGCCCCTTAAATGGCTAGATGATTCTCTCTGCATGTTTCGTCCTTGGAAAATGATTCTAAATAGATATATGTAATTTTATCTACACTTGTGCAAGTTCAAATCTGACTATCCGTTTAATAAAGAGCTTACACACGTGTGCAGATATTTAAACACGTGCGTTCAGATCGATCAACAGTTGATCCTATAATTCATAATGGTACCAGTGTTCGGAATAGTGCGAAATCGCTTTATTGGAATGCCATCCCTACCTAGTTCTAAGGCTGGTGCATGTAGCTATTTAGTGTGGTGTGCTCTAGCTACCTGTGCAGCATTTGTTGCTTCGTTTCAAGCTGATACTCCCTCAGAATATATCGATACTTATTATTCCATTAAAACAATCGGTTGTTAAAACATTATATTTACATAATACATAAGCAGCATTATTATGTAGCTATATAATAGAGATATATATCAATGATGCCATTCAGTGAATAGTTCAGCGAGGTATTGAGTCAGTAAGTGTGATGCTGTGAAGTCAGTGAGGATGTAAACCCGACGTAGTGAGAGAGTGGTCAGTAAGTATGAGGCAGTGAGTCAGTAAGTGTGAGGCAGTGAGTCAGTAAGTGTGAGGCAGTGAGTCAGTAAGTGTGAGGCAGTGAGGATGTAAACCCGACGTAGTGAGAGAGTGGTCAGTAAGTGTGAGGCAGTGAGTCAGTAAGTGTGAGGCAGTGAGTCAGTAAGTGTGAGGCAGTGAGTCAGTAAGTGTGAGGCAGTGAGTCAGTGAGGATGTAAACCCGACGTAGTGAGGCAGTGAGTCAGTAAGTTTTAGGTAGTTAGTCAGTAAGTGTGAGACAGTGAGTCAGTAAGTGTGAGACAGAGAGTCAGTAAGTGTGAGGCAGTGAGTTTTAGGTAGTTAGTCAGTAAGTGTGAGACAGTGAGTCAGTAAGTGTGAGGCAGTGAGTCAGTAAGTTTGAGGTAGTTGGTCAGTAAGTGTGAGACAGAGAGTCAGTAAGTTTGAGGTAGTTGGTCAGTAAGTGTGAGACAGTGAGTCAGTAAGTGTGAGACAGAGAGTCAGTAAGTGTGAGGCAATGAGTCAGTAAGTTTGAGGTAGTTAGTCAGTAAGTGTGAGACAGTGAGTCAGTAAGTTTGAGGTAGTTAGTCAGTAAGTGTGAGACAGTGAGTCAGTAAGTTTGAGGTAGTTGGTCAGTAAGTGTGAGACAGAGAGTCAGTAAGTGTGAGGCAGTGAGTCAGTAAGTTTTAGGTAGTTAGTCAGTAAGTGTGAGACAGTGAGTCAGTAAGTTTGAGGTAGTTGGTCAGTAAGTGTGAGACAGTGAGTCAGTAAGTGTGAGACAGAGAGTCAGTAAGTGTGAGGCAGTGAGTCAGTAAGTTTTAGGTAGTTAGTCAGTAAGTGTGAGACAGTGAGTCAGTAAGTGTGAGGCAGTGAGTCAGTAAGTTTGAGGTAGTTAGTCAGTAAGTGTGAGACAGTGAGTCAGTAAGTTTGAGGTAGTTAGTCAGTAAGTGTGAGACAGTGAGTTAGTAAGTTTGAGGTAGTTGGTCAGTAAGTGTGAGACAGTGAGTCAGTAAGTGTGAGACAGAGAGTCAGTAAGTGTGAGGCAGTGAGTTTTAGGTAGTTAGTCAGTAAGTGTGAGACAGTGAGTCAGTAAGTGTGAGGCAGTGAGTCAGTAAGTTTGAGGTAGTTGGTCAGTAAGTGTGAGACAGAGAGTCAGTAAGTTTGAGGTAGTTGGTCAGTAAGTGTGAGACAGTGAGTCAGTAAGTGTGAGACAGAGAGTCAGTAAGTGTGAGGCAATGAGTCAGTAAGTTTGAGGTAGTTAGTCAGTAAGTGTGAGACAGTGAGTCAGTAAGTTTGAGGTAGTTAGTCAGTAAGTGTGAGACAGTGAGTCAGTAAGTTTGAGGTAGTTGGTCAGTAAGTGTGAGACAGTGAGTCAGTAAGTGTGAGACAGAGAGTCAGTAAGTGTGAGGCAGTGAGTCAGTAAGTTTTAGGTAGTTAGTCAGTAAGTGTGAGACAGTGAGTCAGTAAGTTTGAGGTAGTTGGTCAGTAAGTGTGAGACAGTGAGTCAGTAAGTGTGAGACAGAGAGTCAGTAAGTGTGAGGCAGTGAGTCAGTAAGTTTTAGGTAGTTGGTCAGTAAGTGTGAGACAGAGAGTGAGTCAGTAAGTTTGAGGTAGTTGGTCAGTAAGTGTGAGACTGAGAGTCAGTAAGTTTGAGGTAGTTGGTCAGTAAGTGTGAGACAGAGAGTCAGTAAGTTTGAGGTAGTTGGTCAGTAAGTGTGAGACAGAGAGTCAGTAAGTTTGAGGTAGTTGGTCTTGGTCAGTAAGTGTGAGACAGAGAGTCAGTAAGTTTGAGGTAGTTGGTCAGTAAGTGTGAGACAGAGAGTCAGTAAGTTTGAGGTAGTTAGTCAGTAAATGTGAGACAGTGAGTCAGTCACTTTGAGGTAGTTATTCAGTAAGTGTGAGGTTGTCAGTCAGTAAGTGTGAGGATGTGAGTCAGTCAGTGTGAGGTAGTGAGTCAGTAAGTGTGAGGCAGTGAGTCAATAAGTGTGAGGTAATTAGTCAGTCAGTATGAGGAAGTGAGTCAGTAAGTGTGAGGCTGTGAGTCAGTGAGTAAGGACGCCCATGATAGTCAGACAGCAGTGAGTGAGTCAGTAAGTGTGAGGCTATGAGTCAGTAAGTGTGAGGCTGTGAGTCAGTGAGGATGTAAACCCGACGTAGTGTGAGAGTGAGTCAGTAAGTGTGAGGCAGTTAGTCAGTGAGTCAGGAAGCCCAAGAGAGCGAGACAGCAGTGAGTGAATCAGTCAGTATGAGGTAGTGAGTCAGTAAGTGTGAGGTAGTGAGTCTGTAAGTGTGAGGCAATGGGTCAGTAAGTGTGAGTCTGTGAGTCAGAAGGCGCGAAGCAGTGTGCTAATGAGTTAGTATGTGTGAGACAGTTAGTCAATAAGTGTGAGGACGTGAGTTAATGAGGATATAAACCTGGTGTAGTGAGGTATTGAGTCAGTCAGTGTGAGGCAGTGAGTCAGTAAGTGTGAGGCTGTGAGTCAATAAGTGTGAGGCTTTGAGTCATGTAAACGTTACGTAGTGAGAGAGTGAGTCAGTAAGTGTGAGAAGTCAGTAAGCGCGTGACAGTGAGCTAATGAGTATCTGAGTCATTATAATATGAGGAGATGAGTCAGTAAGTTTGGGGAGATGAGTCAGTAAGTGTGGGAAGATGAGTCAGTAAGTGTGGGGAAGTGAGTCAGTAAGTGTGGGGAAGTGGGTCAGTAAGTGTGGGGAAGTGAGTCAGTAAGTGTGAGGAGATGAGTCAGTAAGTGTGAGGAGATGAGTCAGTAAGTGTGGGGAAGTGAGTCAGTAAGTGTGGGGAAGTGAGTCAGTAAGTGTGAGGAGATGAGTCAGTAAGTGTGAGGAGATGAGTCAGTAAGTGTGAGGAGATGAGTCAGTAAGTGTGGCGAGATGAGTCAGTAAGTGTGGGGAAGTGAGTCAGAATAAAAGTGGCAGCCATTTCTTCTTTCGATTCCACTCATTTGTAATTGCAATTATTGAACATAAACTATTTCCAACGATGTGTTATTACATTTGTGCAATTGGTATGCATTTTACTTGCCAACTCATGTTTATACTGCACCATAATATTGTATATGTTCTGCTACAATGAGCCACATCCAAATAAGTATACACGTATAAATTAGAACAGGGAAACACGACTGTGCCTCGTTTTCATTTATTGATTCGAGATGACATACATTTATTAAATTATCTCATAAGAACCCACCGGACCTCCATTGTAGCATTTTCCGGCAACCCATATTTTAAGTAAGGACATTTATTTTTTAGATTAATATCGATACTCTTTTCGCAACTCACGTTAGCGTAAAGCTCGCTTAGAGCTCGCTAATATATACACACACACCAATAAGAAACGCTGCACGTGTGTGTGTGTGTGTGCGTGTGTGTGCGTGTGTGCGTGCGTGCGTGCGTGGTGCGCGTGGTGCGTGCGTGCGTGCGTGCGTGCGTGCGTGCGTGCGTGCGTGCGTGCGTGCGTGCGTGCGTGCGTGCGTGCGTGCGTGCGTGCGTGCGTGCGTGCGTGCGTTGTTTATGTTACGTTTATTTATCGTCGCTACCGGTTGCCCATATGAGGGACGCCTCCTGCAGAGATTAGTCGTTTTAAATTGTTGGAGAATAGTGCACTTAGAGGTCAAATTTATATCCTTTAAGAAAACATATAAGCACATTTGGAAGTCTACGCGCTTAAATATTTGGTAAATTGGTGCAATGTGTGAAGGATTATTTTCTTCACTCACGATAGATAAAATCAATATTTCTAAAATAGTAATACCAAAATGTGTTTGTTGTGTTAGAATATATCGGCAGGGAAATACAATTATACATACATATACTATATTGGATGGTATTCAGACAAAGTCAAAAATACATGCATGAGTGAATTGGTGAATTTCGGAGTGTAAGGATTTCACTGCGTATAAATACATAGTTATCTATGTTATTATGTTGCGTAAACTGTACTGTCCTTCTGTGCAGACATTGTTTAATGTAGAGATACACCGATAGTCAGAACGACTCTTCAAGTAGTCAGACTTCTCGCGTGTCGCAACGTATCAGGGGGCGCTTTTTCATTTAATCACAGTTAAGAACTATTTCTTGGAGAGGAAAATACTACAGCAGTGCTGATGCCTATACTGTTATGTTGTTAAATCGCAAAACCGAAAGGTTTATTATTTCGCGTGGCATGCACATTATTTAGTCTGGGATTCCTGCATTTAATGGACCGTCGATGTGAACTATATACTCCAACGAGCACCAAACACCACACGCAACACGTGTTACATTTAAGTTTATTTAACGTCGTACCGGTGCCCTGAGCGATGAGTAGTTGAGCGTGATGCTAATGAGGGTGGTGTAGAATTTTGTATGTATGCAACTAGGTAGAAATGCATCTGCGGTCCAGGAATGTAGTCCCAATAATTAATATAGTTCATTTTTCCTTTTGGTAAACATTTTCATGATAGGCAATGTATAGTTTTTGTGTTTTTTGAGAAATGATGTGACTTGGGAAGACTTCAGACTAGTTGATGTGTAGAACATATGTGGTATAATAATTCAGGCCATTGCAAACTGAAGGTTGGTATATTGTATTATTTGGTGGGATACAGTGTGTAAACACTGGAGGCATATACAGTGTGCAAACATAGTGGCGTTATTCATAGTTGAGCACTGGCTATGTGAAACATTATAATTGGAAGAATATTGCTCGTTTACAGTTTGATTTGAATACCTCTTCACAGTGGATGTTGTATCAGAAGAAATGAAGGATTGGACATATAAATGAACAGCTTGTATGTTTTTACTTTTTACTATGTATTTGATAGGTAATCTATGTGTTGTGTTACAACCACAGCGTACTGGTTAACCGCTGGAGCCTGTCCAGGATATGTGTTGTTAGGTATACTGAAAGTCGCTCAAATGAGCAATCAGTAGCGACGTTAAATAAACATAAATATAAAAAGCCATGGTATATAGTATGCACGGCTTACACTAATAACTTTCGCGTGCCTCGACGATTCTAGATTAAAACAAGAAGGTGCGCATACGGTTAGACTGTGAGCAATAGCTATGTGCACATCGCCGAAATAAATATGGAGCTATTTGTTGTACCATTAAATTGGAGTAAATATTGTTTACCGTGCTCGGGTATACTATTAAATTGGTGTAAATATTGTATACCGTGCTCTGGTATACTATTAAATTGGTGTAAATATTGTATACCGTGCTCGGGTATACTATTAAATTGGTGTAAATATTGTATACCGTGCTCGGGTATACTATTAAATTGGTGTAAATATTGTATACTGTGCTCGGGTATACTATTAAATTGGTGTAAATATTGTATACCGTGCTCGGGTATACTATTAAATTGGTGTAAATATTGTATACCGTGCTCGGGTATACTATTAAATTGGTGTAAATATTGTATACCGTGCTCGGGTATACTATTAAATTGGTGTAAATATTGTATACCGTGCTCGGGTATACTATTAAATTGGTGTAAATAGTGTATATTGTGCTTGGGTATTCTGTTATAGTGCAGAGGAAATTGTAAACTGAGGCAATCTAGGGAGTCCATACACTTGTTGGGGTATAGAAGCGATTTCCTGTGTTTTCTGATTTAATGATTATCTTATTATAATACAATACAATAATCAACTCCGTCCATGCTTACATGCTAATATGAGTGACAAATAAAAGAACACACTTACATGCATATATGTGTATATGCATAGATACGAGGTTAGTGTTGTGTTGAAAGTTAAAGGAGAGTAAGCTGTTATATATTCAATAAGTGTGCCTTACTTAAAATGTTCTTATATTTCTTTCATAAATATACAGAGCTTTTTATAACTAGGTATATTTTTCAACTTTGGATGGTTCTTAATGGAGTCAAAATAACATATGTTTGGTCTATCACAATACTTGGAGTCTATACAAAAACGTGTTCTACTATTTGTAGTAACGTGATTACATTCTAATAAATAGTGATACTCGTCGCCGATTGACATATTGCATAAATTGCACATTCTACTTTCAAGTTCTATATTCTTATTTGATAATTATTTTATTACAGGTCGTTAAACATGGTATTGCTGCATAATATTCTGAAATAAAATGCACTAAATGACATTATATAAATGACATATACTCTATCATTATTACTTGTCTGCAAATATTATAAACACAAGTTGACCGATTAGACATTTTGTTTGAGAGTAAGTATTGGGCAGCATACAATACTAATTCTTACACGTTAATGACACATGAATACGACATCAGTTTTATTTCACGCACATCCTTGCATAATAGCGACATGTAGTAGCGACATGTAGGTTATCTCCAATCTCAATCTATCAATTCACTCGAGAGTTGGAGATCTGAGTGAAATAGCATAGCTTCAGGGTGTAGATACTATGTTTCGTTCAACCACCATTATTGTTCTTAAACCTCTTGTGATTAACTTTCCGTTGCTCTATTAAACCACAAATGATTACACAATACATTTATGAATTCTCATAATTACAAATTGTGCAAATAACTAGGAGTGGGTGTCTTTTTTCTCTTGAACTGATAACATTAGCCCTCCATAGTCGTAAATTACAATATTCTCTGAGAAGTGTGGTTGTTTGTTTTGTGGATGTAACATAGCACCATCAGCCTAGCTAATATGGTGACTTTCAAGCTATTGTTGGTGGAGGAAGAACCAGCTTCCTCTTCAAGAAGTTCAATTCGGGCAACATGTAACCAGACACTTATATCAGTCGGTATAATTGGATTATTTGTGAATTTAGCGTCACATTTGGACCATGAATAAATCATACGTATATACGAGACAGTTGTTCTTAATTCATCAACAATAATGTATAAAAAACTTAACAAATAACAAAATAACAAACATCACTGTAACAATCAAAATTCACAACAATGATGGCACAATGCACAATCATTTCAATGTGAACAGTCACCAATACAATATGTCCGAGACAATAATTATGTATTTAAATTTATGAAAATACATTATCGTGTAAGTACGTATGATGTGTTGATTTATACATAGTTCAAATTAGAACTTAACCTATTCACAAATAATACAATTATACCGAATTATAAATTATACGTGTCGTGTTAAAAGTAGTCCTAAGTGTAGTTCAGGCATTGACATCCGGGTAGAACAATACACCTTACGCAAGAAGAACCTTTCCTCACACTAAATAATTAGAGACACCCAGTGGTATTTGAACCAGCAGTGGTAGTGGACAAGTGATGTGAAGTCGACGACAGTAACAACTCGGCCACGGAGAAACCCTCTGAGAATTAGGCATGCAGATTTTTGACAATAAGCTTTATAAACAATCCAATCAATTGCTCTTTTTCCTTTGATAAGAGCATGATCAACATGTTCATATTGTCGTCAAAATGAGAATAGCGTTATGTTACAGCGGATGCGAAACAAGCTTTAACAACTTATATTAGTCACGCTCGTTGGCGCGGAAGAAAGCGTAGTAAATGTGGTCCTTCGTGTGAGAGGAAACCGGAGTACACGAAGAAAGCCCACCTGTCTGATCTGACGACCACTCTACCATATCACTTACTTCCCGTTTCACGGATCGAACCCGGGTCGCATTGGTGAGAAGCGAGCGCGGTAACCTCTGCGCTAATTGGACAGCCATATTACAATGTTATAATTGAATATATCCATTGTGTCTATGCTCTCCCTGGTAAGTCTCTGCAAGTCTACTGCGTCTACATTACAATAAAGGCAATTGCCTACGAGACTATATTACCATGCCCCGCTGGAGCCGTTACGATTGTGCCCTTAGGCAAGACATTTAAATTCCACGTTGCCTCTTCTCTCTCTCTCGTGGCGATGGATTCCATCAGGAATGAGGTCTAAACCGAAGCTAAAATAAATGTGTATAAACTATTACCATGCATGGTTATTTACAGTTTTGAGACGTTCGGAAAAATTCAATGTAAGGAATAAATATCATGTTTAGTTTATTGGTGAATCAAATGCAGAAGGTCCCCCCCCAGACATATTTAACAACACTCATATATTGTATACCCCAAGAAACGAAACATATGTAGCTGATCTTCCTTAATAAACATGACGCCGATGAGACTATGGCTCCTCCCCACTAGTCACGTGATCAACATTTTCTAGACACCCATAATCGCGACAAGTTGTCCAGGACAGCTGTGACATAACACTTACGGTTGCTTTATTGATCGCTGATTGGTTTATCGTTGGCAGGGTTGATTGACAGTTCGCGTCATGTTAATTGGTTGAATAGAACCCATGGTAAATAGTATTTCAGATGGGACGTGCACGTAAAAGATTCAGAGGAGATTCTGACTGTATCATTGTACTATTCTCCAACAATCTATAATGACTAATCTCTTCAGGGGGTGTCGCTCATATGGGCACCGGTAGCAACGATAAATAAACGTAAAACACACACATGGCAAACATGAAGCCGCATATGGTTTGAAGTTATTTTACATCCATTTAATAATTGTTTTTGGTATATATTAAAATAAAAAGATATCTAATTGAATCCTATTCTCTCCCCACCATTGCCGGAGACAGTTATCTGACTGTGGAGAAACAATTTAAATTATTACCTAATGCTCTATATAACTTGTAATTCGTTATTTTTGCCTGTTTCATTGCATTTTTTATCCTTCGCTCAGGTCTGGGCAACAGTTCGAACTGTTGACCGGGCAATAGTTTGAACTGTTTCATACTAGACTTTTGAACCAATCATACTCTGAGTACTCTTTCACTGTGCGCAGTAGGATGCGCAATAGGGTGTTATGGAAGTCAAAGTAAAAAATACGTACTGAATACATTTTAGCTCTGACTATGCCTGAAGGCATCGATATACAGTATGTGAAACCCTCCTTTCCGTTCATTAATTCCTTTCCGTATTTTATTGCATACTTACCGGCGTACCGGCTTTTAGACCAAAACCAAGCATTTACAAATGATGATTGATTAGTCATCAGCCGACAAACTGGGACAAACAGAAATTTATCTTGAATTATGGCCCAGGCTAGGTTTGAAGACATGACTGAGGATGTTTTTTGAGTTAGTCAAATATTATAGAATATAAGGTATGTACAACAGTTATATAGAGCATTAGGTAATAAAACAGTTATTTCATGGGTGTTTGGGGAACAGTCAAAACTATTGTCCCTCGGCCTCGGGCAACCGTTCGAAAGTCTTCCCTGATACCTCGGGACAATAGTTTTGACTGTTCCCCAAACACCCATGAAATAACTGTATACTATTAACAACTAAACCGTAAATGATACGCAAATGTAAAATGCAAACTATAATTTTGAAACGCCCCCTGCTTTGATATCTCAAATCACACGTTTCTGGAACTTATCGTATGTTTTGCCGATCTTTTTCGTACTTTTGTAATAAATTACACTCTTTCTGCCAGTATAATTCCTGAGTACATAATGAGACATGTCAGTTGTGACATATGCATACGCCTAACAACTATTTTCTCAAGGAATAACATGAACCCCGAGAAAACAAACTTGAAAGCACATATTGGTGTATGGGGTAACGGCGGAAGAGTGAAGGAATGCATGTGATGTACACAATGTAGCAGGAACTATTTACGCGATGATCTACCTTCTGTTTACTTGGAACAGGTACACTTGAAAGGGGCATCCATGTGACCGAGCAGTTACGTTGGTTGGCCTGCACGTCAATGCTTTAGTTTCGAATTCCATTGGGGTTGTCGAAACATCTCATATGAGGAAGCTATCCAACTGGCTTGCGGAAGGTCGGTCATTCTACCCGAGTTTCCGATCGGACCTGAACACCTTCTTAAAGAGGCACCCACCAATATTAGCAATATGAGTCGCCAACTTACCTAAGCCCAAAAACACAAACAAACAATTGACTATGCTATGTGTTCCTCGTATCATTAATAATATAAATAATTTATATAATATAAATAATAGAAATAATATAAATAATATATATAATAGAAATAATAGAAATAATATAAATAAAATGGCATCTGATATGTTGTACGCTGAAATCAATTTTAATGTGTTACTGCTGTTTTCGAACAAGCAACATACAAACAGTAATCGTCTGAATTCCTTCGATTTTATGAGAGAGGCAATAAATAATAAAAACTATAAAATGTGGAATCCTGTGGAGTATTTATTACTGTTATATAATTACGAAGTAGGTGGCTATGTGCTGAACGTTTGCTACCATTGAATAATCTTTCCTTCCGGTCACAGATTATCATTTTATTACAGTACTTTTCAAACTGCAATATCCCATATGCACGTCATGAGTCCAATGGTTAACATGTTGGACTGCGAATCCCGGGATTACAGGTTAGATCCCCCTTCTGACACACATACTATTAAGTCTTTCAGCTGGGTATTTAAGCCGAGGTCTCATGTCGGAGCTTTACACTGTGCACGTAAAAGAACTAGAGGAGACTTTGGAATGGGTCTCTGTCTGTATCATTGAACTATCCTCCAACATCTAAAATGACTAATATCTTCAGGAGGCGTCACTCGTATGGGCAACCGGTAGCGACGATAAATAAACCCAAAACACACATATGATGTATTTACGGGACAAACACGAAACTGATTGAACTATGCACTATCGTTGAATCTGTCAGTGTCACGCCCATGTGTCATTCTCATGCGCATGCGTCGGGATGTATTGTTTCAGAATACGTTGTCCAACGTTAAACATATGACAATACATTTCTCTGGAAAACAGAAAGTACGTTTACCTTAACCGATAAAGTTTGTAAACACATTTAATAAATAAGTAAGATCATACAAATACGGTGTTTACCATCAAGTACAGCAGGACATGACACCATCAAGGAACAGTAAACACGACAAAGATGCTACTAGTATGAATACGTAAGTGACAACCTTATATCAACAAATGTGGCGAAGTGATATGGCGTCAGCAAGATAAATAATATAGATACATATATGCAAATCGACGCTATCAAGATAACAGCGACACATACACGCGTGCATACTCGTATATGTTCGCAATAGAACAGACTGAGCACTAAGCAAATACCAAAACATTATCTCATCCTGTAGCCTCTCATTCTGACACTTGATTAGATCAGTTTACTGGGACAATATTTCTCGGAAACATTCTAGAGGGTCTGTTTCTTCGGTCATTAATATGTATTTCTTGTAATACTTAATCAAGCCTGTTTGCATAGCTACAGTATAAAGGTAGCAATATAGCACATCTTCCATCATTCAGATTCATTACGGACAGACGACCGCGTAAATTAACGCCAATAATAGTTGACCAAGTTACAAGCGTTTATGTTTGGAATGACTAGTAGTCTTTGATCTGAGGGGTTATTGTCTGCTTCCATAGCTTATCCAGCCATGTCTGCGTCTATGTTTGGAATGACTAGTAGTCTTTGATCTGAGGGGTTATTGTCTGCTTCCATAGCTTATCCAGACATGTCTGCGTCTATGTTTGGAATGACTCGTAATCTTTGATCTGAGGGGTTATTGTCTGCTTCCATAGCTTATCCATCCATGTGCACCGTATATGATGTCCACTACACTGTATATATTGTATTAGCTCTAAGCATCTTGTAAATGTATTTTGTAATCAAATATTGTTGTAGAATGATTCAAAGTATAGTGTACACTGCATAATCATGCTAAGTAAGAGTTTGTCTAACTTCGAAATACGTATATAGTCATGCCAATTCCACATTAGCTATCTCGCGAAGTCCTGCATGCTTATATTTGATGTGAATTGCCGAAAGAACATTTCATTATTTTTAGGTTATTTCTCTGTTCATTGCATTGTTTTTATTTATTTAAGTTTATTTAACTATTGCCACGGTTGCATTGTATGCTAGTGTCCTGTTGTTATACTGGCAATGTGATTAGCGCAGTGGTTAGTGCCAATGTAAACCGGGTACGATACCCGAGCCGGGAAGTATGTGAGATGACATGGTGGTCTCCATAATTTGTATAGGATATGTGGTATATCTCCGGGTACACACGACTTATACCCCATATACACCGTCTCCACCAGCTAGTTAAATAATGGATACCGATTGCCTATCAGCCAGGCGCATGTCAGTCAAGGATAGGATTCGGGAAGTACTGATGTTCATAATTGGTATCTTATAGGTCTGGAATAGCTGGTCCTTATATTCACCACTTTCGAGACCTCATTCCTGATGGAATCCATCGCCACGAGGGAGAGAGAAGAGGCAATGTGAAATTTAAATGCCTTGCCTAAGGGCACAATCGTAACGGCTCCAGCGGAGGCTCGAACTCCGGGCCTCCGCATGTTCGCTATTTTTAGAACTTAATATTTAAATTACGATCAGGTGGATATAATGCGGATAGCTACGGAAATAGATAGCCGAATAGGATTTTCTGCTAATTTCGTGATACTATTTTCTAAAAACGACTAGGACAGTCAACAAAAACAACTGTCTATTTCTGAATTTATATAACATGTCTAGACCCCCTCCCATCCTATGTGACAATTGTATTAGACACGATTTTCACGTTGAATATAATGGCCGATACGTTTTCACTCAAATGCACTGACTGAAATATTCACTGATATCTAGCGAATATTAAGTTAGTGTTTTATAAATGTATTAGGCAAACTGGAGAAAATACACAATGCATGCTCCTGTATGACCTTACACTTCATCAGAGACGTAATAAACTTAATTATATCATACAATATCGTAAATATTATATTCATCGCCTCATCATCTGTTGCCGAGTTGTTTAGGTCGTTGACTTAAAATAGTAGCCCTTCACCGTTGTACGTTCGAAGCCCACTGATTTGTCACGAATTATTTCAAATGAGGAAGCTAGGCTTGTGGTAGGTAGGTGGATCTACCCGGGTGTCCGTCCGTGCCTGAAATACTGCTCAGATATTCACCCGGGACGTTCCGCCACGATTAATAGCTGGCAAGTCGCCATATGACTTGATACTTGGGCGTGTACTTTAATTGAGCTTCAATTGCACACATTGATATTAAGTTAATGTTAATTTATTATGTAAAATGAAATAAGAGAGTAATTGCACACTGACAGGGGGCGCCACGTACGCTAATACATAATAACATGTATAGTTGCACACTGACAGGAGGCGCCACGTACGCTAATACATAATAACATATATAGTTGCACACTGACAGGGGGCGCCACGTACGCCAATGAATAATAACATGTATAGTTGCACACTGACAGGGGGCGCCACGTACGCTAATACATAATAACATATATAGTTGCACACTGACAGGGGGCGCCACGTACGTTAATACATAATAACATATATAGTTGCACACTGACAGGGGGCGCCACGTACGCCAATGCATAATAACATGTATAGGTGCACACTGACAGGGGGCCTCACGTACACTAATCTAATGCATACGAACATGTGTAGTTGCTATAAATAATGTATCTGTTTCTACATTAGAAATGGTAATCGTTGTAATTATACTGCCTCTCCCTGACGAGATAACATGATGTGTGTATATGTACCAATGATATGTGTATGTGTGTATATGTGTCTATGTAAATAAGATATATGTATGTGTGTGTGTATGTATATGTGTGTGTGTATATGTGTGTGTGCATATATATATATATATATATATATATATATATATATATATATATATATGCATAAGTGTGTATATGTAAATATAAATATGTGTGTGCTAATTCATGCGATATTTGCATCTTTGCCATGCTGTGTTGTTTTCATTATTTGTTATATAGTTGCGTGTAAATGACCCATTTGTGGGTTTCTATGCAAATAGAACAACACCTTCTTCTTCTTGATAATTAAGTATGCGCTGCTGGTGCGACTTTAAATCCCAATGACTGTGAGTGTTATAAACGAACACGTGTGTAATTAAGGATCATTATGTATTCAAGTTTGTAAAATCATTCAAAGTAGTTCAAATACATAATGAAGCATATTTAAACTTGTACATTAACCAACAGTAGTACCGTTACATTTTATGAACAACATTGTAATATGTTGAAGTATTAAATGCACAGCCCAAAATATGCTGTTTTTATCAAAATGCATCTCTTTCGAACTCAAACAAATATCTCTAATGCCAGAGGAGTTGGGACGTTGGGAGTCCAGCTAGTGTCATCAGGAGGGCTTACTTCCACGAACACACGAACACACAGTAGTTATTACATATATACATGTATGCCAATGATTAGTACTTTTTATGACTGTTAGCCGTTATATACAACAATGTTTACCACCCAGGTTGATAAGCTGTGTTTACCAGTATGATATCACGTGTTCTGGTTTCACATCACGTTTTCTGGTTTAATACGGCTCGTGTAAGTATTGTACCAGCTCCTGAGAAAATAACGCATGCGCATACATTGGTCGGTGCTAGTTTGTTTACTTCAGGTAGCGTCTCTGTATGTCAAATTTGATAGATAACAGATGTTTGTAGTTTCATGGTAATATTTCAATCGAGTGCATATATCTAATTCATATCAAAGTAATAAAGAGTGTATTGCGTTGATATTATTAATTTAAAATATCAAATTCATATCAAAGTAATGAAGACGTTATTACTTGGCAAGTTTCACCTAGGCTGATGTGAAAATAGCTACGTAATAACCACTAAATATCTGACAAGTGATTTGTCAATCATTTGATTGTTTTGAAACGAATATATGATTGCATTATTCTGTAAAACTCAAGCTAATATAAGTGTAGAACCAAAACAAGATGGAAATATACTCCACACTGTGGAAGTACCAATTATATAAATATAATACATTTGGGTGATATTAAGACAAAGAAATAACTACATGGTTTAGGTCTTTGGAGGACATATTATCACCGATTCATTACACTTTGTTTAATGATGGTATATAAGTCTATTCATAACGAGTGCACACATATACAATCAGACTGCTCGCGTGCAGCAACATATCAGGGACCGCTATATCATTTAATCACCGTTAAATCTCATATATAACTATGTCTTAGGAGAGGAAAATACTACCGAAATGATAATCTCGAAACTGCTATGTTGTTAAAGCTTATAACTGTCAAAGTTAATTATTCAATGTGCCATGCAGGTTATTTAGTCTGGGATGCCAGCCTTTAATGGTACGTCGATGCGGAATAACCCAGGGGAAACAGAATAACGAAATAACACTTTTAACAGCATAGCCGTATACACGTTAAAGGAATATCCGAATAAATGTACAACATTTTTGTGAAAAATATATATTGATACTTTATAAATACATTTACTTCATAAACGTTTTTGTTTTTTATTTGTTTTGGGGTTTTACACCACTTTGGGCTGCTATATCGCCGGCTGGCATTTTACCTAAGAACACATTTCCTGGGCACGATCCAGCGGTTAGCCAATACATAGTGCACAAACTCAATATGAAACTGCCAACGTTTTTATTATAAAGAGATACGATCTGAGCGGGGCTCGAAACAGTGCTCATCAGTGCTTATAGGTTACAGTGATATACAGTCAAACCTGTCACAAGCAGCCACCCAAGGGAATCGTAGAAAGTGGCTGCTTAGCACAGGTGGCTGCTTAATACAGGTCAAATGTATAATAAAACAGCATATTGGGAATCTGGAAACTGGCGGTTTAATACAGGTTGGCTGCTTAATATAGGTGACCATTAACACTGGTTTGACTGTAAGTCAGCGACCGTAACCACTTGAGCACGGGGGCGGACTCTTCATAACATACCAATTAAGTCATTGATTTACTAGGTTAATATTCTGTATGGCTAGCAAGCACGTTTGTCTTACCCACATAACCTAATTATGTTTTAACATTTTTAAGCATTTATCTAGTATTAAAATACAAATTAATAATAAATATGCATACTATTATCAGGTATTCAAATTGTATAGATGTTACCATTATTTTATGTTATATAGTCGGTTCAAAAGCTCAGTCAGAGCTTGAGTTGTATTGTTGCTATCTGGCCGACTCAAATTACAATGTATCTTATCTTATCTTAACTTTATAGATCCACAGGTTAGGAGATACAACGATGTATTGATGGAATACATATGTTGTCCTATAGACACATGCAGGCAGACCGATCCATCAAAGGTAGTCCAAGCTGTCAAACGCAACACTATTTACATCAATATAGTGCACCATAATTACATATGTCGTCACCTTCCACGTGCACTATAATTGGTTCATACTGGTTGTAGGTGTCTACCATATATCAAATAGCAAGGTGTCTAAGTGAAATTTCGAAAGCATGTTGCTGTTTCCCCCGACAAGCAATACAATTGTATTACATTGTACAAATACATTCCTAATTGGTCAATTCGAAACTAAGACTGAATGCGCCCAGCACTTCCGTTAAATTATATCGCTCTACATGTGAATATGATTGGATCATATTAATTAAATAATCTTGCTACACCGTACACTATGGCGCGCTTCATACTGAATTATTTGTCTGGTTTGGTACACAAATGAAAATATATATATTTATACTTTATTTATTTTACAACGATTGCGAAGCAAGTTTGAACAACTTATATTAATCACTCTCGTTGGCTCGGATGTAAGCTTATATGTGGTCATTCATGTGGGAGGAAACCGGAGTACCCGGAGAAAACCCACCTGTCCGATATGGCGACCATCGTACCATCTCACATACTTCCCTGTCCGAGGATCGAACCCGGGTCGCATTGGTGAGAAGCGAGCGTGCTAACCACTGCGCTAATCGGACAGCCCATGAAAATATATATCAACCGTCTCCAAAGACATATGACCCATTTATGCCTCCAATGTGTCCTGTATCTGCATTAGTCATGACCACACTACTTGTTTTACGAGATAAGCGATTAAAAGTTAATCTACCACGACGCCTTCAACATATACTGAGTCAAAAAAGAAACGATACCAAACTAAAAATGACGTAAAACGGATAAAACCATAGAAAGGTTTAATATATTATTACGTATCAGTACCGGGTATTTTATTGCAACGTCAGCCAACCATAAACACAGGTAAATAAACACCCGATAATCCTGGAACGCCGAATTGCCGATTTGCACGTGCTCCTCAACAAAGACCACTTCCTACACATGTACAAATCGGAAAACCGGTTTATTGTACTGGTATTGCATTAGCATCGAGGAAAAACACCTTACATACCCATTGTTACCTCTAACAAAATGCCTAGGCTAAACCGCAATCAGAGAATGCGTGCCATTGGCATGATTGACGGCGGTTTACGTCAGCGTGACGTCGCAAATCGACTCGGGGTTACGCGGATCACGATAACACGTCTACTTCGACGTTATCGAACACATGGATCGGTGGACGACCGTCCAAGATCTGGTCGACCACGTGTGACGACGCGTGAACAGGACCGTCACATTCGGACGTCACATTTACGTGACCGGTTCCTACCTGCTACGCACACAGCTGCCGTTACTCCTGGGATGACCAACACTCGCATCAGTGCACAAACAGTCAGGAACCGGCTCGGTGAACGTGGCATTCGTGCCTATCGGCCATACGTTGGACCCATCCTGACACGACGTCACCGTGACGTACGGCGGGAATGGACGACGGAACGTGCTCGCTGGACTCGGTTACAGTGGAATTCGGTGATGTTTAGCGATGAATCGCGGTTCTGTTTGCGTCAAGCGGATGGCAGAGAGCGGGTATATCGCAGACGCGGTGAACGTTACGCCGACGCATGTGTACGTCAGGTCGATCTGTTCGGGGGCGGAAGCGTTATGGCGTGGGGCGGTATCACCTTCGGCAGTCGCACTGAACTGTTAGTGGTGGACGGGAACCTAAACGCCCAGCGGTACTGTGATGAGATCCTTGCGCCAGTTGTTGTGCCGTTCTTTAACGCCAACAGAAACGTCACACTGTTCCAACAGGACAACGCCAGGTGTCATACTGCTCGGATTTCCACCACATTATTGGAGCAGAACAATATTGAAACCCTGCCGTGGCCTGCTTTGTCACCAGACTTGTCACCCATAGAACATGTGTGGGATACGTTAGACCGCCGCGTCAGACGACGTCAGCCGGTAACGTTAAACCAACTGAGGGATGTTTTGCGTCAGGAGTGGACAAATATTGACCAGCAAGAGATTCAGACACTCTTCCGTTCGATGCGACGGCGGTGCATTGCAGTGAGAGACGCAAATGGTGCCCATACTCGGTATTGACGTCTGTGTGAAAACTCCATTAGACCCCTGTCCGACGAATTACGTCATCACGCAGCAGACAGTTTCGGAGGCTCACTATGCTTTATGTGCTCCTCTTTCAAACATGTTGGACTATCATCTTATGAATTTTCAAAGAATTTTCTTAATAAATGTTGAAATTATAGACACATAAACACCAGGTATCGTTTCTTTTTTGACTCAGTATATATACAAATCAAATGCAATTAAAGATAGAGCTATTCGTGATAACTGCACATTGGAATTATATAATAATGTTAAAGCCGAAAAGTAGAGAAACTATATATATATAATATGTTGTGGAATATGATGATATATGGAATTGTCTAGATAGACATATGACCCATTTAGGCCTACAATTTTCCTTTATCTGCATTAGTCATGAACACAATACCATTTTTACGGGATAATCGATTAAAAGGTAATCTACGACGCCTTCAACATATATGCAAATCAAATGCAATTAAAGATAGAGCTATTCGTGAAAACTGCACATTGGAATTATATAATAATGTTAAAGCCGAAAAGTAGAGAAACTATATATATATATAATATGTTATGGAATATGATGATATATGGAATTGTCTACTAGTAGTAGAGTAGAAAATGGGGAATGAGACAATTAATCTAATTAACAATGTACATATATGACTTATAATGGTATCCTCAGCATAAAGACAGCCGTCCACAGAATCTAGTAACAATGGTAATGCACACATGTGCTAATTACTGTGTGCAAACAATATCATCTGAAGTAATATTAGTAGAACTACGGTATTATAGTTTGGGCTATTTGATCACGATACTAGTATCCTCATTTGCGAATAATATTAAGTAAAAGAAGTCTACAATACATATATTAAACGTTTATATTCTAATCGACCAAGTATGTTCAAATTATTGCAAATATTTCAATGTGACAATTCCCTAGAGCTGGTTAACTTTAGTAAATATATTCATGAAGCTTTATCCCTTCGTAATTCACTTGTTTAGGATATATGTTTTGCATAGTCTATAATCCTTCATGACATTGTCATTATTTTCCCATGTATGTCATTACTCAATACATCATTTGTCCATCCTCATCATGATTGCATATATCATAATATTGTACTATATATATTGTAAATATGTTTAAATGTTACAGACGAGAAACTGTAACGTTTAAGTCTTAATAAAGCATTCTTCTTCTTCTTCATATTCTTTCATTCGTATCCTTTGTTTAAGGAATGAATAACGGGTTAATAGCTTCCATCAGGGTATGAACTACATTGGGCTTAGTTAACGAATGCAGTCATGCTAACATTAAGCGCGCCCAATGTGGTTTATACTCCGATAGAAATGTTTAACCCGCGATTCATTACTTATATTTACATTAATTATTCGTTTCAATAATACAAAGAAAAATAAAACACACTGCATTTACAATGCAATTAGTCCAGATTTGCAACTTGTCGTGTGCCAGTAAATATATCATGCTTGGAACAGCGTAAACTTTAAGACACGCCTTTTCGTGCGAGGAATGCTGTCCAAAACTGTACATGCGCAGGTCAGTAACTTCGAGTGCGCATGTCAGCTGCATATGATTAGTAAGAAAAATGTATAGAAAATGGATGACAACAGGGCATGAACGTTCATCATCGGAAACACCATAGCGATGTAAATATTGGAATGATTGTCAACTATTGCTATTAATACTTAAAATACAAAATATGTTTAAGTCAATATAATACTGTTACACACGATTGTGTGTAGAATGCTTAACTTTGTTTTGTCATCTCTTATTTTGTCTTGGAGTCCCACTTGAATGGCATGTCGATGCGCAATACCCCAATGAGTTAATGGAGATAATCTCGATCAGCTTTACGCTTTCGATTAAATCCATGTTCATTATGTATACAATAGATGTACTGTACATTATGAATGGATAAATATGTTTCATCCAATACACCATGGGAAACAAATTAAGGAAATAGGTAGCTTACCATCACATTCGAATACATGTTAAATAAATATCAAAGAATATGTTCACAAGCAAAATATATTTGCAAATCATATATTTTAAGAATCCATGTTCTTCATAGCAGAAAATAATAATACTGTACTCTTATGTATTGATCTCATGTGTGCGCTATAAAAACAAAGACAATCAATGATGATGATGACGATGATGACGATGATGATGATGATGATGATGATGATGATTGAGTTTATTTACCCTCGACTCCGGCGAACCATATGGGCGAGCGTACTAAGAAGTTTAGTTAACACTCATATATTATAAACTAAGGTGATTAAATTGTGTGCGTTGATAATACCAATTGAATGTTCAGCCCGGCCATAGATTAGGCTACAAGCACCAAAATGTATAGGGTCAGTACAGGAGTCACTCTATACTGTCCCACATCTCATATTCGTAGATGTATGAATATGTTTGATGTATAATAATTGCATGCTCAGCCCGGCCATAGATTAGGCTACACGCACACAAATATATAGAGTCAGTACAGGAGTCACGCTGTGCTAACACGCATCTTAATTATATAATGTGTGAATTAGATGAGTAATGTTATTTGATAACTCGGCACAACCATAACTTAGGCTACAAGCATCAAAATACATAGGGTATGTTTAGGAGTCACTCTAAACTGTCCTCGTATCTCTTGTAATTTTATATCTTTATTCTTGTCCATGTTCTGTGATCTCTATGTCTTCGCACGCGACGCGCGACCAATTCTCGACCCGATTTATTATATTTCTCGCCGTTTATGTCATTTTTTTATGGTTCAAACAGTCACACATCTCCAAAAACGGACATCAGAAACAATTTAACGTTTGATGATCCAGCGTTGGTATGGATGTTTTTCATTGGTAGAAAAACTATCCGTGTTTTGGTCCTAGCTCGAACTGTTTACTGATTGGTTGATTTACTATCCGCTTTTGAAGCCTAGCTCAGAGCAAATGTGTGACTGCAAGAACCTGTACTCATGTTAATAATACAAACTGTATTTTATTTGTTTGATTATGGCTAAAATAATTACATATTTTATGCTTAAAATATACAATGTTTTAATGAAAACATTACCTCTAGCTTATTGTTATTTACACTTGAATATTTCGTATCAGTTCAAGAGGCTATATATAACCATAACATTCAAGACAATCAATTGGTGTGCACATACATGATATAACAATAGGACAGTGGTGGTGAATTTGACGGATTGACGTGTCTTACATACACGTAGCAAGCTGTCTCTGTGAGTTTTATGTTTATTTATCGCTACCGGTTGCCCATATGAGCGACGCCACCTGAAGATATTTGTTATTTTAATTGTATGGAGGATAGTGCAATGATACAGACAGAGACCCATTCCAGAATCTACATACCACACATGTTAGTATGCTCAACTTATTAACAGTCATATTAAATACTGAATAATGACTGGCACATTGCAGAGTAAACGATGAGCGTCCATCCGTTTCAAAAACAATCCACATATATCTTAACATATACCTCTGCCTAAGGGTTTTTACGGTACAAGTGTATGTCATTAACGATGAAATCAACATTTACATATCTTAGAATTTTAATGTGAATATTTATCTGATTTAGCTCATTTTCCTGCTTGGCAGTTCTAATGTGTACCGTACAAATCAAGCACCTGTTACTGAGAGCGGTGACGTCATTCACAAACTTCACAAAATTCGAAACCATGTGTGGGACGAAAACTTGGTGATTGATAAAAACAACGATCACACACCATATAATGAAGTCAGCTTAAATAAGTACGCTCTTTCTCGGAATGTGGTATCAGGCAGGAAATGCTAGAGCATCCATTATGTACAAAGATACTGAAATGCAAATATTACTGCATACAGCTAGCTCTGTCACTCCGGGAAAGTATGTCCAAAATGCCTACATAAACTATTCAATGTATGGTACAAACACAATATCCATTACGCATACGACTACATGATAATGGACGAGTTTTTCGAAAGAAATAGAAACGCACATCATATTAATATAGGTTCTGTGCGTTACGCTAGCATAGGTCAGAATGCATGTCTTACCAATAGCTAGCACTAAATTGCATGTGCGAATTAGTGGTGCATATAATGATGATCACATGTCTGTGTGTGCGTGTTCGGTCATGTGATATGGTGCGATTGTTCGTCAGTTCCACGCTAGGCTTAGATCGTTTCACAATCAATGTCGATATTCAAAATCGAATTAGTTCTGGAATAGTATATAATTATGATCTGGTTTCCATATATATTTAAATGTTAAATTCGAATTGGATCTGGAATAGTATATATGATCTGGTTTCCATATATATTTAAATGTTAAATTCGAATTGGTTTTGGAATAGTAGATATGAACTGGTTTTCATATGTATTTAAATGTCAAAATCGAATTGGTTTTGGAATAGTATATATGAACTGGTTTCCATATATATATTTAAATGTTAAAATCTAATTGATTCTGGAATAGTATATATGAACTGGTTTCCATATTTATTTAAATGTTAAATTCGAATTGGTTCTGGAATAGTATATATGAATTGGTTTCCATATTTATTTAAATGTTAAAATCGAATTGAATTCAGATATGTTATTGTTATAAGTAGCATGCAGTATATCGTAAAACAGAGTACGAATATGTTATCGTTTGGTATATATTTTAATCTACAACATGTTGTTAGTAACATATATGAAATATCACTAATCATGTACATTGGATACAGTTTTCGATAGTTAGTTTAAATTGCCATTAATGCCCTTTTACTATGTGTACGTTTTACTGCTTGTTTTTGCCCTAGTCGCGTGTATCTTGGACTGCGCCGAGGGTATGGTTCATATGTTCGACTGTATGTACATAGTACAGACAAAGATATCTGAACCCATTTGTTTTGTACTTGTAATTATCCTCGTCATTACAGTGAATAAACGATCGCAAGTCTTGCCCATTGCAAGCATAGTTCGAGATGTGGATATGGTTCCGTTAAGAATCCATATTATGTGTATAGCATGCGCAGTATTTCACTAATAAAGTGTTAACCATACTCAAGGCATGTGTTTGCCAGTTTGCTTTCCTCGATTCATTTTATTACTTCAGAACATAGTTGTTAGGCGTATGAATATGTCACAACTGACATGTCTCATTATGTACTCTGCAATTATGCTGGCAGAAAGAGTGTAATTTATTGCGGAAGTCACAACGAGATCGCAAAACATGCGATAAGTTTCCAGAACGTGTGGGGTGAAATATCAAAGCAGGATGCTTTACAAATTTATTGCGCTTTATATTTTATATATCGTGCATACATCTTTCTTTCACTTGTCGATATGGCAATGCTGCTATACAAGTAAATAATATTTAGTCCTGATAGCGCAGCTGTAGCGAGTTCGCTTCATGTGCGAAAGGCCTGGAGTTCTAGCTCCGTTGGATCCGTTACGACTGTGCCCTTATGCAAGGCTTTTCAATTCCAGGCTGTCTCTTCGCTCTCACTCGTGGCGATGGATTCCATCAGGAATGAGGTCTCGATAATGAACAATATAAGTTGTAAGAACTTGTTTCGCAATGGAGCTAAAATTAATGTGTATAACCTGAATAAATAGTTATAATATTTCAATACGGCAGCTTGTTTTTGTCATGAACATTGCGACTATACAATTACATTGTCGAACATATGGTTCTTCGCTTAGATAATAATATGTTAATGAAATCACGGACTTTCAGAAATGATACATATGCTTAGCTTGTACAGTTATGCTTCTATTACAGGCTTTGATTGGATTTGCAATTATGTAAATGTGCTCCATTAAAAGTTTATATCTCCTCTCTGAGAATAAAATGTGATTGAGTATCACCCTCCTCCCTCCCCCCAATGCAACACTGGCATTATTGTATGTATATCGAAGATTGCAATGGAATAATGATATAATTCAAATGTGTTATAGCAAGTTTTGGTTAAGTAGTTGTTGAAATGTTGAACTTGTATACGTTAACATCAATGGTCCTTTGTATGTCCGCAAGCAATTTGGATACCTTCCTAAAATGAAAGCACCCAACGGGATTAGAACCTACATAGGAGGAGCCACCAATGACACTAACGATGCAATATGTACTTTAGCCGGTTCAGGACTAAATGTGTACAGTTTTATTGTGTCATGAACATACAATAATGTGTGTACGTGTACACATAGAACACATACACAGTTATTAATTGAATATTGCAAAGGTTTTCAGATGTATGTGATGCTGGTAGCAATAATTGACCATGAACATCTTTCTACGAAATCTCCTCCGTGGTCGATTGGTTAAGATCGCTGACTTGAATACCGCTGTAACCTATCATCACTGATGGCCACTGGTTCGAGCCCCGCTCATGCCGGTTCTGTTTATATGACACAATGTTGGCAGAAGTTGGTGCACCAAGTACTGGTTAACCGCTGGAGCCTGCCCAGGAATGGTGTTATTTGGTAACAACCCGCCGGCGATATAGCCCAAAATGGCGCTGATGCAGTCGTAAGACGCACACAAACAAACAAATGTCTACGATATTGCATATCTTTGAAGAGACTTTGCAGAATCCAGCGCAGATGATGGAAACGGCACTCTAGGGACTAGTAAGTATATAGAAAGGATACTTATGCAAAATTAAGTTGACGTGTACGAGACAAGTGGTATACCGCCGAATAAATTGTGGAACACAATATCGATGGAATGCACCAAATTGAATGAAGTAACGTGCACATGTTTGATTCAACTGAACTAACCGAAATTAATAACCAAAACTGTAACACTCTGTTGGTTTTGTTGATCACTGCTTTTGAGAGAGAGAGAGATACGAAATTGGTATCAATGTATTGATAGTTTGAGTGGAGAATATAGTTTTACAGAGAATATGTTTTATTGACAAATCGGCAATAACCTTGACTTTGGCAATACAATATACATACATACTAGTATACATGGCATGAGAAACAAAATGTAATGTATACAAATTACATTAATAATAGGCTGACAACATGCTATTTAAAGCAACGATGAACCAGCTAAGACGCTGTATTGGCAAAGAGCGAAACCAATGTGTCGGTGTGTGCTGATATAGATTAATGTTATAGTATACATATACAATCATTAATGTTAGTCACGTACTGTTTTCATATGATATGTTCGCAGCTTAAAGGCATTCTTAATCGATTTTTGAGTACATATAAGTCACCATAATGCCGTTATTTATTTTTGTGTTGTTTTCGTTCTAAAAGTGACAACGACATCTTAGTTCACTTGGTGACTCTTTAGCAGTTTTTGGTAGAGAAAGATCTCCGATCCCCTCCAAGATGTATCTTAGGTACTGGACATTCCGCACGACACTTGGAGAGCAGCTTCCTCACATGAAATATGTCGGCACACTATTACGAGTGTCCAACATATCAAACATATAAACATTATCAAACATATAGCGGCGACGGACAAGTGATGCGCGAAATCAACGACGTTAAACATTGGGCTACGTATGACCCAGTATGATGCAGATGGGTGTTGTGGGTTAACAATTTATGATTACATATATCCAACATATAACCAACACAATATGCCAATTAACAAACAGAAAATGACATCTCTTCAAAGTTGAACCATTTACCGGATACCGATTCCAATAAGTATGGGCACTGCATGCCCTGCGTCTCATGTATCCCAAATAGAACCGTATATGTCTCGAAGTCATCATTTTCTAAGTCGGTATCTTGAAACTGAAGATAATGTGTATCGGTATGATCAGCTCTATGTGAGTATGTCTCAATATTCCTTTCTAATTCTCGTGGGGAAGTTCTTAAATAATTGTGCGGATGATCATAAATCGTGTGTAGATTATAAATTAGGATGTTCAGAATAGTTTTATGAGTACGGACGATAGATACAAGTATGTTCCTGGTCCTTGTAATAATTCCTTGGTCTGTCATCGACTTCCAGATTTACAATTGCGCAATAGACTTTGGATAGTCTACTTATGTGTCCCTCAATGGGTATTATTACGTATCGAACAAGGAAATATATTTGCAAATTTAAATGGTTGTATACGAGGTAAGTGTTTTGCAAGCCTTAGGGTGAATACGTTACGAAATAATGAACTATAGATCATAGAAAACATTCGTATAAGAAAGTAGAATATACGCGATTTGATCTACTTAATTTCCGAAATAGAAAGCAAACATCAATCGGATCTTATACCAGATTTATCATTGGAAGCCAATATAATATATGACGACTATTTTATGTTGAGTAATGTAGAATGCATAAGAATTATGAACATTGAAGGATAATACCCCATGTGAAATGGAGAGAAAGCTGGGTATTGGAGATGTTTGTAGTTTTGAGTTGTTCATCAAATTATAAACACAGTCGTCCCTTCGCTGGTGCGTGGCTGCAGCAAGTGGCTGCAGGTTATTCCTACACTGAGGGATACAGCACCACCGAATGCGCCACTCGCTTGCTGTGAGTAGAAGAAGCGGGTTCAATTAATTTGGTTTATTATTCGTTGTAGACACGGTGATCTTAATATTCCGATGTTATCAATCTGCTTGTCACTTCAAGCTATAGAGCAGCTCATCATAACGTATACAATCTACAATTTCTTTTTGTTCTACTTATTCAAAGCATTCTGGAACATCTCTGGATAGTTTATCACACTTTAGTTCACAAAATGCACATTTTCATTTATTGTATGACTTATTCATACTTATCTATAATACAAGTTTATAAACTATGTTAACAACAACAGTGTTTCATGTTTCTGTCGTAGGAGGTGGCTCAGTTACAGTAGGGCACACACATTAGCGGTTCATTCCGATACCTGTCTGTTGGTAGTATATCCGTCTATCTATGGATTGTGTATGTTTTACGTTTATGTATCGTCGCTATCGGTTGCCCAATATGAACAACGCGTCCTGTTGAGATTAGTCAGTTAGGATTTTGGAGGATAAAGCACAGACACCAGACCTCGGTTTAAAGTTCCATCTGAAAGACTGTTAAGCTTAGGACTGTGAACAGCGTATATTACTACAGAATATAACATGCACGCATGAACCGGATATCCGCTTCGCATGTGTGCCCATTGCGTTAATTGGTGAACTACACGGAATATGGAGACTGCTCGTGATTAATCAACACTAACGTAATAGGGTTAGACCTGACCAAACATGATCTATTATTGAATGCTGCTCTCAGTAGGCTTTACACACATTACAATTCTCCAGATTGTTCATTATTGAATATATTATTACAAAATGTTAAACCTCTCCCATTGTGCGGTAGAGAAAACAATCGAAGGTATTGCAGGTGTCTCATTCATACAATCAGGACTGGCAATCTGTTTGTTGAAGATGTAAATCCACAGTACTCTCGCAATATACTTTCGGTTGCATTATTTTCAACATTGAGTGTAAGTGTTACCCACAACAGTACTAAAGAGAGGCAATTTGTCACACTGATCATGCTGAAGTTGTAGAAAGTGAGTTTTTGAAACCAACGGCTAATATGGTGTGATGAAACTAGACCAGGGTCTACTAAATGGAAGACATATTGACCAAACAACAGGCGTTGGAAATTTGGATAAAACTGGAAGAAACACACCCGATTTCGTACGTAACAAATTGATACAATATCATTACGGAGCAATGTTATGTATGAATTGAACTTTTGAATAATTAGAAAGTTTCCACAGGTGTTAGGAAAATCCTCGTAGCGCCAACTGTATTTATGGAATCTGTATTTGTGTAACGAATTCCGTTTTCGTCTGATAACAGAGGCGTTGTGAGCTCGAGACCAGACGTTACCATGGTGCTTAGTATTATTGATCAACACATATCATGTCTCAATTACTCCTTATCTCCTCCATGGCTCTGGTTCCCACCAGGTACCAAGAGAGATGATTCCAAAATTGTAGCTTGCGCAATCGAGCTAAAATATGGATATATATATATATTATATCTTTATTTCTGTCTCATCTATGTACAGTGCATGCATTTCAAATTATATCATAACACATGGATTGCACATAACCATTCTACAAATGAGAAGTATAAGAGACAATAGCATATTACAATACGTGAAACATATCGTACTTTCTATAAGCTATGCAAAAGTCGCTAATCATAACATTAAACATATTTAAAAGACTTGTGTTTTAGTATCATAATCACTTCAATATCTATGTACGCATTACTCCGCCAACGCCGTCTACGTTGGCACGGACACGTACGCCGGATGGTCGACGGTCGCATTCCAAACTATCTGTTGTATGGTGAACTAGCAGCACGACACAGAGACAAAGGTCGACCCCAACTTCGCTTCAAGGATGTCTGCAAACGAGATATGAAAGCGCTGGGGATGAACACCACCAACTGGGAATCCCTAGCAGCACACAGACTAGCGTGGATACAATAGCTGTCAACGGGCTTAAAGAGGGGAGAACTCGCTCTGCAAACAGCCTCTGACGACAAACGCAGGAAAAGGAAAGCCAAACAGTGTGAGTCCACCAACAGCATCGCCTTCCAGTGACTATGTCTTCACGTGCGAAGGCTGCAACCGCCACTGTAGGTCACGCATCGGACTGTACAGCTACATCAGACGGTGCTCATATGTAGACTCACCGGGCGCTAACTCCATAGTCTGACAAGACTGACGGATGCCGAATACTTCAATATGCACTCAGCCAACACATAACTACCCATCGCAATATTATAATTATTATATTATACATGTGCACAATGCCAAATACATATATGAGACGAGCATAGTTATGTTGCTGAATGCGATGATGGCTTATGTTAATACAGTTATTTGTACGTAAGTGGCAACATGTGTAATTCGGTTTATGATTGTATAGATTCGCAGCAATTTATTGAATTAAATGAATTGTGCTTTCTGTATGAAATGTATATCTAAATCGTGTACCTAACTTATATTATTACTATATAATTGAAACTAATGAAACTAAGATAGATACTACATCTGTCTAATGCAATGATCAATTTACGGCGCCAAAATCTATTAATTCTCACGCTTAATATCAGCGGGTTGTTGTCTTCGCTGGTACGGATTTTAATTCGTAATTTCCACGCACCTAGGGATACTAGGAACTTGGAATGAGTTTATAATTCAGTGATATGTTTGCATACGCGCTCTATTTCGATTCGGCAACTATTCCAAATCTGGCTCGTTAATGTATTGGGCAACAAAGTACTCTTTCAACGAGTGTTTTTAAAAAAAACTGTTATTACTTTAAAAACAACACAAGGAGAGTTCACACGCATCGATCAATGCAGTAATATAATAGCCACTCATTGGATTGGCGAATGCAGATTTACAATGGAACTAGACACAGTTGTGAAGACATATGCAATGAGGCAGAAACTACAGATATAATCAGCGAACATAAAATTGACAATGGAGTCTGTAGTCCAGTGGTAACACGCTGGACTAGTAATCCAGGGATCGCAGGTTCGATCTCCCATCTGACCCTAATAAAATTAACAGTCTTTCAGATGGGACGTTAAACCGAGGTATCGTGTCGGTGCTTTACGTCGTGCAAGTAAAAGAACCAGAGGAGACTCTGGGATGGGTCTCTGTCTGTATCATTGCACTATCCTCCAAAATCTAAAACGACTAATCTCGTCAGGAGGCGTCGCTCATATGAGCAACCGGTAGCGACGATAAATAAACGTAAAACACAAGCAAAGACAATGAACTTGAACAAACGTATTCTGTATAGAAAGATACACATACTATGACAAACACGTGATTGCTTTCTGCTCAAATATACATGTATGCACATATTACTTGACTATGTTTATTCAAAGAAATAAAGTGTTTAAACTAAAAATATATATATATATGTTACTAAACAGTTTAACCCATTTTAACACGTCTATTGATTATGTGCGTTATGGAGATAATTGTATACATTTAGACACATGCTCAAATAAAAACAACGATTTCTCTAATCCATCGAATATATGATACAGTGAAACCTGTCTATATCGACATCGACTCGGACCAAGATTTTGTGTCAGATAACACAGGTTGTCGTTATAAAAGGTTCTCCACAATCTAAACCAAGCTCGCCCATATGGTTTACCGGTGGCGAGGGTAAATAAACGGAATCATCATCATCATCAAAATGACTAATATCTTCAGGAGGCGTCGCTCATATGGGCAACCGGTAGCAACGATAAATAAACGTAAAAACAAATTGCCGGGACCAAGAAATAATGTCAGTTAACAGTTTGTCGTTGTAGTCAGGTGTCGTTATAGACAGTTTACGCTGTACTGCATATACCACATAAACGGGTGATTCATTAGTGTCTTACTGCATTATCGATTAGATTTTTTGCTATCTAGTTTCCAGTTTACAGTTAGCGTACATTTCTTAATATTATGTAAGGTTATGAGACCGCCATACCAGTTCTAATAAGTAGGCACCTGTCTATCAGGAAGTCAGTTGAACTAACAATATTAATCACTAAACGTTAGCATTGTTACAATGTCCATTGACAGTAGCTGTTCAGATGTGTGTGCATTGCGTGTAGTCTTCTTGTTGACTAGATGTGACATAATTGTCGGTTATGGTAAAATCTCCTGACATATTACAAGCATTGCCGGATTACCGCAATGTCTTGATTGTACAGTCAAACATGTGCTAGCGGTCACCTCTATTAAGCAGCCAACCTCTATTTAGCAGCAAGTAACCAATCTCTCACTGTGACAATTGGTTCAGCATTTAACTTCTATTAAGCAGCCACCTGTCTTAAGCAGTCAATTTTGACTGTATTGTGAAGATTAAATTAAATTTATTTTACAACGATTGCGAAGCAAGTCCTAACAACTTATATTAATCACTCTCGTTGGCGCTGATGAAAGCGTAATTGTGGTCATTTGTGTGGGAGGAAACCGGAGTATCCGGAGAAAACCAACCTGTCATATCTGGCGACCATCGTACCATCTCACATACTTCCCGGTCCGAGGATCGAACCCGGGTTTCACTGTTGAGAAGCGAGCGCGCTAACGTCTGCGCTAATCGGACAGATTGTACTGTAGATGTTGCTTAGAGGTTATTACGTGGTGGTTTCATGTCAGCGTAGGGATTGATCTGAGGTAAATTTGACATCAACCTGAGGCCGAAGCTATAATCGAAAACTGATATCAAGTTAACGAGTGTGGATACCTAGGCTGATATGAAACTAATCAATTGATTTTGATAGCTGGAGAGCGCAATGTTAGCACGTTCGCTTCAGGTACGGACGGCCCGGAGTTCTAGCCCCGCGGGAGCTGGTATGAGTGTGTCCTTAGGTAAGGCATTTAAAGTCCACATTTCCTCTCCCTCGTGGCGATGGACTCCACAAGGAATGAGGTCTCAATAATGATTAATATAAGTTGTAAGAACGCAATCGAGCCAAAATAAAAGTTTGTATCAACAAAACAATGTGTGTGTTTTACGTTTATTTATCGTCGCTACCGGTTGTCCATATGAGCGACGCCTCCTGAAGAAATTAGTCATTTTCGAGTTTGGAGGATAGTGCATGATACAGACAGAGACCCATTCCAGAGTCTCCTCTGGTTCTTTTTACATGCACGGTGTAAAGCACCGACACGAGACCTCGGTGTAACGTCCCATCTGAAAGACTGTTAATTGTATTAGGGTCAGACGGGGGATCGAACCTGCGATCCCTGGATTACCATTCCAGTGTGTTACCACTGGACAGATCCGCCTGTCAACTAAACAAACATAAATATCCTCTTTATATTATTCCTTCCGATTCAAGTCAACTTGTCAACTTGTCAACTTGTCACATACTGTTATTGATATTTGGTGTTTTATTAATGATTTGATTACCAGAAGTTATAACAATGGTGACTATCAATGCTATGCAGTCGCAGTAAATATCTCATATTCCGAAGAATAGACAAATGTCTGGATGTTCTCTAGTCAGTGCAGAAAATGCATTAATATGCATGGGATAACAACACTATCCTAACTTTATCTCAGCCTGAGATAATTGTACAGCAATAGTATAATATATTGTAAAATTATACAAATTTATTTTAACAAAATTAGATTAATAGCTCTCGGGAACTTATTACCGATGGAATCCACCGCCATGGGGGAGAGATAATAGGCATTGGGTGTATAAATGTCATGCATACTGACATCAACACATATATCAGTGCAACGACGGTAGTTAATTATCCTTCTGTATAAAATTCCCGCACCTGTAATTCCAATTGAACACAGACCTGAAATATTGAATACTTTACAAGAGTAACAACACACATTACAGTGTCCGTTAAATGTTGATGCGCCATCTGTATGAGTAAAATATATCTAGAAGTTCTGCATCTATACTTGCAAAGCTTCGTGATGTACATCAACCCGATACAATACAACTCTCACTATACCTATCCTGATGTCGAGACACTACAGTAGATGCGAAGATATATGCAAATAGGCAGAATCCACAGATATAAACAGCGAACATGAACTTGACAATGAACCTGAGCAAATATAATGGACTGCAAGTACAAAGGTATGACGTCACGACAGTGTTTTAAGTCATCATTATTATACTATGACCATATTTGTACATGGTCCACTATGCAGCATTGCCGTAAAACGTCAGTCTGGTGTGGTGTAGACCATCCATATTTCATGGGTAGAAACCAGTACTCAATGCTCTAACCTCCGAAAGCCAAGTACACATTTCTCAGAATGATCATTTCATCACTTGTCCCTGATAGGAAGTGAAATCACGGCCCTGATCATAGCAGTGAACAAGGTGGGTTCTAACAACGGCGTGCAAGACCAATCGATCGCATGGAAAACAACAACTGTGATGGCAGTACAATTCTTGGAAATTTATATTCCGTAGAATCGTAATCAGCAAATCATATATACAGCTAATGAAAGTCAACAATATAATGGCGGATGAGCAATAGGTGTGTGGTATTATACCGGTATATCGACGTATATTATTGCAAAGCCATCCAAAGTACTCGCGTCATACTAAGATTATCCTCACAACGGAAATTGCGAAGCCAGCAGCAGACCTATTCGAGGACGTCAAGCGGTTTCATGTTCCAGTATACTAATCCCATAATAATATGAAGCCACATTATATATAGTAATTAGTAACATTATGCTACAAATATCTGTGCACTATTATGAACTTTTCGTTAACTGAAATATGAAAATACAGTTAAACTTGTTTTAAGAAGCCAGCATGGTCCGGCGTTCGAGCCCCGCTGGGGCCGTTACGATTGTGCCCTTAGGCAAGACAATTAAAGTCCACATTGCCTCTTATCTCTCCTTCATGAAGATGGATTCCACCAGGGTGAGGTCTCGAGGGTGATTAATATAAGCTGAAAGAACATGTTTCGCAATCGAGCTAAAATAAATGTGTATAAACTAAGAAGCCAGCCAAAGGAATCACATAAAGTGGCTGCTTAGCACAAATGGCTGCTTAATATAGGTAAAATGCATAATAAAATATCATATTGTGAATTTGGGAACTTGCTGCTTAATACAGGTTGGCTGCATAATATATACTCAATTCCAAAATAAAGTGTGCACTTTGTTTTCTGTGATTTCGTTTGCCGATTCGCTACTCTTGGTATATCGGTTCTCCGGCGATCTGCTACACCACCTGTTTGTTGGAACCGTTGGCGCAAGCGAATAATACTGTTTCTGTGGTACCATAACGCCCTACTCACAGCATTGACGTTGTCACCACGGGCAAGCATTGTTAATGCTTGGATACGTTGATTTTCGCTCAATCTAGGCATGTTCATTGTGTACCAATGTGAACTCAAATGTGATTTAACCGTTATATAAGACATAAGGATTACACTAATTAATACAAGTTTACGGTGACATGTATATTTTCCTCGGGCTGCACGTGCACATCATGCGAAATCAAGTATCACAGACTGGACTGACAATTTTTGCATACCACATGGTAGATTATGCAATTGATCGATGACAAATATACTTGAGGTATAATATGCGAAATTTCTAACCGATACGTCTTCTAAATAGTAAAATATTCTAAATTCAAAAGTGCACACTTTATTTTGGAATTGAGTATAGTTGAAATGTATATAACATCATATTCTGATTTTGGAAACTGGTTGCTTAATACAGGTTGGCTGCATAATATAGTTGAAATGTATATTACATCATATTCTGATTTTGGAAACTGGCTCCTTAATATAGGTTGGCTGCTTAATATAGGTGAAATGTATAATAAGATCTAAGTTTGTGAATTTGGAAACTGGCTGCTTAATACATGTTGGCTGCTTAAAATAGGTGATATGTATATAACATCATATTGTGAATTTGGAAACTGGCTGCTTAATACAGGTTGGCTGCATAATATAGTTGAAATGTATATAACATCATATTCTGATTTTGGAAGCTGGCTCCTTAATATAGGTTGGCTGCTTAATATAGGTGAAATGTATAATAAAATCTAAGTTTGTGAATTTGGAAACTGGCTGCTTAATACATGTTGGCTGCTTAAAATAGGTGATATGTATATAATATCATATTGTGAATTTGGAAACTGGCTGCTTAATACAGGTTGGCTGCTTAATAGAGGTGAACTGTATAATAAAACAACATATTGGGAATTTGGAAACTGGCTGCTTAATACAGTTTGGCTGCTTAATATAGGTGAAATGCATATAACATCATATTGTGAATTTGGAAAATGGCTGCTTGGCTGCATAATAGAGGTGACCACTAACACAGGGTTGACTGTAGTATGATAAATCAGCAGTCTCAACGCAAGGAATGTTCACAGTCTTTTTAAAACATGATTGCTTTGCTGGATTGCAGAACCTACTGCACTTCAATTTCGAAAATAATATCCTGCTATTTTCGTTTTTGTAATTGACTTTCGAAACCTCATTTATGTTGAAGAGCAAACAGATGTGTTCGTAAGTCTTCCTGGAGACCTCATGGGTTGGTCCTGACCAGATATGACATTCTAGTTATAGGGTTTCATCCAAATCTGTCTGACCAGTTATGTCAGTTATCACACCCGCATGTGTTCGACTAACCTGGGAACAGGCATCGATATATTTTGTCTGGACAATGAAATAAATATATTTTAACACATAGACTATTAATCGGGCCGTATTGAGTTTCTGGCCATATCAACTCCTGGGGGAAACTCGGCGGGTTTTCCGTGAAATGATTGATTATCATTAATCCTATTAATATGCATATTAGCGCGTGACTTAATTAATGACGTACTTGAATCGAAAGCGAGGCACTGCAATGTTGATAAATCTTTATAATTGGCCGCCATTATGTATTGGTCAATGGAACGATAAATAGTTTAAAAAGTACAATGTGCGTCTGATTTGACATATTTTACTCAATATTTAAGTCGTCATTACTTCAATTACGATGAATCGACCCATTACCACCTAAACGTAATAGTTAAAATCTGCCATCTCGTCGATATAGCACAGAAACGGGAAAGTATATGTATGTAATGTAAATGAGGCTACTGGAGCATTCGTGTATATTCGGAAATGATCGTGTATAATCGTGCATGTTCGGGGATTTCCGATATAATTCGTTTCTGCATTTAGCGATAGTATCTTGTAGAGAAGAGTTGTCGTTCTTCAAATATACACCCTTAATACTGAGGGTATAAGTAGATGGCGCTACGATCGGAAATCAAGTTTCCCCAGGCTGTCATTTTGTCAGAAGTTAAAAAGTGAAAAATCGACAGACTGGAACACAGGCTATTGTTCGACTTCTTTATTGGTTTATGAAGTTATGTGTGGGTATAACAGTAGCGTTTGTTTAACATAGTGACAACCCTGTAGATGACGTGATAGCACAGTGGTAGCACGTTCGCTTCAGGTGCGAAGGGCCAGGAGTCTGCGTACCAGCTTTAGCCGTTACGAGTGTGCCATTAGGCAAGGCACAAAGTTGAAATTGTCCTATCTTGGATTTCCTTATGAAAATACTTGTGTAATACTGGTATAGTTATGAACACAATCACGGAAGTGATAGCGGAATTGGAAGTAGTGATAGCGCAGTGTCAGAGTGGTCGCTTCAAGTTCGAAATGCCCGAGTTCGAGCCCCGCTGGAGACGTTACGATTGTGCCCATATGAAAGGCATTTAAATTCCACATGTCTGTTCTCTAACCCTAGTGTAAGTTGTAAGAACATCATTCGCAATCGAGCTAGATTAAATGTGTATAAACCAACCCTATTTCGGACATGTGCCAGTCTGATATACCATCAGTAAACATTATTTAACTAGCTGGCTCTACACAAACCAGTCATATCAGAAAGATGTTTGCATCTTCGACCTTCCATTTCGTATGCGAACACCTTAACCACTAAGCGTAAAGGTATTGATTATGTTTCAAACAAGCAGTGTACATATCAATTAGTTCTGTATTAAATCACCTGTATTATATATTTTGACAAATATCTTATTTATTAAAATTAGTTTTCACTGGACCACATGCTTAAGTTGTCATTGTATTCAAACAACACAATGTTCACGCGAAATTAATTTGAAAGTAATTTGAATATGATGATGATTGAGCTTATTTACTCTCTCCTCCGGCGAACCATGTGGGCGAGCGAAAACATTTGAGTAAGTGTGTGTTTTACGTTTATTTATCGTCGCTACTGGTTACCCATATGAGCGACGCCTCCTGAAGAGATTAGTTATTTTAGATTTTCGGAGGAATGTGCAATGATACAGAGAGAGGCCCATTCCAGAGTCTCCTCTGCTTCCTTTACGTGCACGGTGTAAATAACCGACCCGAGACCTCGGTTTAACGTCCCATCTGAAAGACTGTTAATTTTATTATGGTCAGACGGGGGATCGAACCTGCGATCCCTGGATTACCAGTCCAGCGTGTTACCACTGGACTACAGATCCGTCTGTGCACACATTTGAGAAAAAATCAAAATGTATAATTATACTGACATTTCCGGACATTCGTGTGGGTTTTAATGAAACTTCCATTATATTAATCTACACATATCAAATTTATATCAAGTGAAAACGTGTATCATCTCCACATACATCTAAAACGTATGGAAGTATCATGATTGTTGTCTGTTAACAGATAACTATTGCATGTTTTGAAACAATATATTGCATTTTTATATATGATATTCAGCAAGGGAAATAATTCAAACTAATTTGAGTTCCTATCTGTGTTGGTGCTTATCTACCTTGATACGTGTTAATAAAGATGGACTAGGAACCCCAGTGATACAAACATTAAGAACACATTGACAATACATTAACGCACCCAGAGATAGTCTGGTCGGTATGATATGATAGCTGATTGATACATGTTTATAAAGATGGGCTAGGAACCCCAGTGATACATACATTACGAAAACATTGACAATACATTAACGCAACCAGAGATAGTCTGGTCGGTATAATATGATAGCTGATTGATACGTGTTTATAAAGATGGGCTACGAACCCCAGTGATACAACCATTAAGAAAACATTGACTATACATTAACGCAACCAGAGATAGTATGGTCGGTATAATATGATAGCTGATTGATACGTGTTTATAAAGATGGGATAGGAACCCCAGTGATACAAACATTAAGAAAACATAGACAATACATTAACGCAACCAGAGATAGTCTGGTCGGTATACTATGATAGCTGATTGATACGTGTTTATAAAGATGGGCTAGGAACCCCAGTGGTACAAACATTAAGAAAACATAGACAATACATTAACGCAACAAGAAATTGTCTGGTCGGTATAATAAGATAGCTGCTTAGTGACAACTTCTCTCTAAGCATGTTTCATGTTCTCAGCTAGAGAAATCTTTCTACTAGTTTGTTGATTTATTGATAACGTCGTTTAGGTCATATGGCGATTCAACATATGATGTCGGCGGATGAAGCAACCGGATGCCCTTTCAAGCAGTACATCAGACATGGTCGGGCACCCGGGTAGAATCGTCGACCTTCCCAATGTCAGCTGGATAGCTTACTCACATGTAATAATTCGACACATCTATAAGGGGATTTGAACCTACAGCGGTGAGAAGCAATTGATTTGAAGTCACGGTTGTGACCACGCTGTCACGGAGGTTCCCGTTGAAAGAAATACCATACATCTTGAGAACAACATTTTTGTTTGGTTGGTGTATTTAATGTGGAGACTTCGCAGTTTGTGATGTTTGTTCAAATGTTAAGTATGTCTTCCAAAGGCCGTTTCATGCTAATTTCGCGTTCGAGCAAGAATGTCCATATGTTGGAAGTTGTATACCTTCAGAAAATGATTATGTACACGTTTTATTATTAATAAGCATAGTCATCATGTTTTCGGACTTCGTACTATCAACTCATGTCAATATAATTATGATACATTCTCATTACAGTGTGGGCCAATTTACTATTTACATGTATGTTAAGATCATAAGTATACCAATATTTACTAGTAGTTTAATGTTATGATATAAAATATAGCTGTAAATTAAAGTCCAATTGATTATATATTTTAGTTTTCAGATTTTATATACTAATAATAAATTTATTATTTACGTTCTTAATAATTGCATGAACGATGTTTGGTGTGTTACTTATAAAAATAAAAGCCTTTAAAGTAAGTTAACATGGCATGCATATGTTATTAAAGATTTTTTCATCTATATTATCACATATTATCACATATAAATATTTGCTTTAGTGTTACATAATTAATTAGATATATTGACATAATGAATTGCTGTCGCCATATTTATGTATATGTACATGTATGCCACATGGGTCTGAGACCATCTGGATTTAAACAAATAAAACTTTGAAAACAGTTTGTCTTGTACTCATTGGATCAGTTGCTCATCAGATAGTATGTATCGGAAACTGTATGATTATAGTAACCGTGCAGTAGACGATCGAACATGACCCTCATATCATCGAGAGAAACCAGTGCATGTGCAACTATAATGTTGAGGTTAGCATCATACTACAAACAAGCTGTTCATATAAGAACTTCGATATCAAATATCATATAATTGCACTAACCTCTATAATAGGCTATTAAATACAATATAATAGTGTTGTTGATATTGTTGTATATAGCTGTAAGTAGAATAAACAGTAAGCAACTACCTTTATACTTATATTGCTGATCTAAGGAATACAAGTAAGCTAGAATATTACTAGAAATACAAAACTACATTTGAATTTGAATCATATTTAAGCAATATTAGCAGCGATAATTTAAGAATCGAATTATCACGCTTCGTCTTTCTTCCTTATAATCTTACTATAAAAGCTGGTAGTTATGATAATGAAGAAGAAGAATCGTTTATTAAGACACAAACATAAACAGTTTATGGTCTACAAACAAATGAATATAATAATACTTAATACTAACCAATCAATCTTGTATTACATTTGTAAATCTCTGACATACATTACCCATTTATATATACATATAAGGTATTATTATAATGTATGTAAAGAGCTGTGCTTATTTTGTAATCAACTCAAAATCGAGTCAGAATTCCATTTTCTTTTAGTATTTCCGAGATTTAGAAACATTAGACAATTAATAATACCAGGCTATATTGCATGGCCTACTATAAATACGTTTACTAACATTATGGGTTCAAATAAAAAAGATAAACAAATACAAGTGGCAACATATATTAAACAGGGTATGGAGTTGATAAAATGTTTGAATTAATAATATGTGTTTCATGTGTATAATATATGTACATATATATACAACTTATATGTAAATATGTTGAATGTTGTATGTATACTGTAAATATATATTGCGTATGTTGTAATTGGACTTTGGTCATAATTATTTCACATAAATATAATTTGTAAATGGCCAAAGGCATACTTATATGCCGATTGCTAATACAGATTGATTGATTGATTGTATTCCAGAATAAACCATTAGACATGCACATGTATATATGCATACATATTAAATAAGTAATTTGTAAATTTAAAGTGTATTCACTTTAAAAAACCATATGTATCTATTCTAATTATATTCTAAAAATTGTACTCAAAACAATATTATTTTAATTTGCTTGTATTACATTGATCACGTGTAAATAGTTCCTGAGGAAAGACTATATAGACTCTGTAACAGAAACGAAATAGAAAATGAAACTCATTTCTTGCTAGATTGTGACTTATATAATGACATCAGAAGTGCAACATTTGGAACTTTAATAACAAATGATGAATTCTGTAATATAACTGTGTTAGAAAAACGAAATCTTATTCTTAATATGTATCCTAGGAAAGCTGCTAAATTTATCATGAAATCATATTTACATAGGAGATGTACACTATACGAATTTATTCATGTATATATTTGAATGCAAATTGTAATCATTATAATCGTTCACATGTATACAGTATTATATGCTTAGAGCTATGATTCCATTATTTAGATGTTGATATATGTAAAGAATCTGTCATGTCATATATATAGATGCTTTAATATCAGATTAACCATTGTAAATAATTGCTTTATTAGTTTAAGGTGACTTAAAGGCCCATTGGGCCGGGTGCTATTGTATTAATGTACATTTGTTGTAATATTGTAATTATAAACTGAATGCACATGTCACTATAATAAACATTTTCTTATCTTATCTTATCTTAGTATGTATAATATGTATATAATTATGAATATGTCCTATAGGAATACATCCAAATAATCCTATGCTATGTTCTGTTCTGTAACCTTTGTAATATGAATTCAGTTGAAGATGAGTAACATTTCTTATTGTATTGTCTTTGTTTGAGCAGAACATATTCATTACATTCGGCATGGCCTATGTTTGGAATCGTTTTTCTATAATGTGAATAACAACAAATCACACCAGATTACTTAACCTTGACAAATATATTAAAGAATCAAACGCAATACATGAGACATACCCTTATCATTTTAACTGTTCCATAATTTAAAATAATTTGTCTCATAGTTTTATCTGTATTAATTGCATGTTAACTCTGTGTATATATGTATTATATTTATATATATTTCTTTGCAATAGTCATACTACTATTAATTTTGTGAATGGCCACGCCCCTGTATGTTGCTTATTCATAGATTGTATTCATAGATTGGATAAGATAACATAACCATAACGAACAACTATGACCTTCAACAATGCGGTAATCATAGATTGGATAAGATAACATATCCATAACGAACAACTATGACCTTCAACAATGCGGTAATATATATCGTGCATGTACCAAATACAAATGTTTTAAATATCTATATGTTGCAGTGGCTGGCATTATTTATAATTTATATCAGTTGGTTGTTGTCAGTAATATACAGACGGACCTGTAGTCCAGGGATCGCAGGTTCGATCCCCCGTTTGATCCTAATAAATAAAACAGTCTTTCAGATGGGACTTTCAACCGAGGTCTCGTGTCGGTGCTGTACACCGTGCACGTAAAATAACTAGAGGAGACTCTGGAATGGGTCTCTGTCTGTATCATTGCACTATCCTCAAACAATCTAAAATGACTAATATCTTCCGGAGGCGTCGCACATATGGGCAACCGGTAGCGACGATAAATAAACGCATAACACACACAGTAATATAGATAGATAGTCAATCAATCGGAGCTTGATGTTGTCATATGTTTGCACTGGATTTTCATTTCATAGAAAGGGCGATCACTCTATACATACTTCTATCTCAGAATGCAGAGCGGTTACATTTCTTGCATACTTGTCGTGATGTTCTCCATCGTGCAACTTATCCAATAGTACAGATATCGATACAAGCTATGCATAGTTTGGCGTTGAGGTTTAGAGTCCTACAAACATTTTAGGTTACATGGCGATTCTCCAGCTATTCTTTGCTACACTAAACAATAATAACAAAAACACTCCATTGCAATGACTAGACGGTGTACGTTGTTAATGAGCATGTATCTGGCAAATACATGTTTGAAAATCATTTTATATGTCAGCCACGCTATTGCATACATAACATTATTATGATGTCCACATGCTAACAGGCTGAATGCAACGTTCCGACACTGACCTCTACCATGAAGTTGATTGGAAATCGCATATTTCTAAAATGTTCAAAAATAACTATCCATCTGAATACTGCGTTTATGATTTGACTCGCCCAGAATAAAACATGGATAAACCTGGACATCTGTGCCCGTTTTTCAATGTCAAATCGCATTATGTAGGGCCTCATCACAACCTGTAACGTATAATTAAACATTTTACAATTATTACAATTCTTGTAAGTCATTATTTAGAAATAAAATTTGATGTTTTCTGCATGAAATCGCCTAATGGAATGAACCTGTCAATATTCGATATAACACAATACCATGACAAACCCTTGCAAGAACAAACCAGTCCAACCACTCTACGGAATACGTTCCGCGGAAAGAAACATAGTTCACGCTATACTTCATAATACTTGGAATGTATAATTTACGATGTAGTAAGACCCAAGGATCACATCGAATAGTATGTAGAGCTCAGACTGGCAGGCGGACGGGTTCACGGGTTATAACTGAATAACACATTTTACGGTATCAATCTTACGTTCCAACATCTCGTTGGTAGTAATCAACAGATATAGCAATTTACATGTTATCAAATGTTTTGTATTGTCTCTCTATTTACATTATCAGCTATCACATTTTATGACGTTGTGAAACACACCGTTGTTTCTCTTTAATACAATCAATGTATAGCCTTTTCTGTCGTTTACTAACACCACGAGAGGAATACCTTTCTTGTCTACCTACTAAATGTAATAGACAATCACATTACTAAACTATTGTCCGAAATAAAAACCAACACAATAACAATATGTATATATATATGATATAAGCAGAAATTGACCCAATATGTAACATATTGGACAGTGTGAGGCGCGTAGGTATGCCGTCACGACAGTGTTTTAAATATATATACTGATACCGTAAACAACTGTGCACTTTAATATTGAGCGTTACCTTTTCGTTACAAATGTTATCATTAAGGGTTTTACTATCATGAGTGAAGAAAATAATCCTTCACACATTGCATTAATTTACCCAATATATAAGCGCGTAGACGTCCGTAATTGCCCATAGTAGTTTCTAAAATGATATACATTTTACTTCTAAGGCAAGAGCACAGTTTCTTTGCTGTATCAGTATATTTGTTCTTTCCTGTATCAAAAATGGACGTTAGATTTTAGTTGATATATGTTTCTCCTATCTATTTCGTATACGTATTTGTGTTTCAAATTTGGGATTATCCCATTTACATTTGTAGTGAGTAATCCATCATACAATACAGTAGTTAGCATAAATTATAAAACATATCTTGCTGATGTATATAAGTTTAATGATAGTTAGACACCGCTATTAAAATGTCCATTTAAAGATGGCCAAACACCGCTATTGAAATTTCCATAGGCCACCATTATAACATACAGTGTCATTAACATTTCCCCAACAATAGGTTGGCACAAAAGACAGTAGTTTACAACAGACTGGCCTTTGAGCCTCAGGAAAATGTCAAATTTCAATGGGGTTGACCGATTGCGTTTCTGTATATCCCACTAAAGGCACCCACCCCCTACTTTGAAGTAGGGGATTATCCTAGTCAATGTGGGGATTATCCTAGTCAATGTGGGGATTATCCTTGTCAATGTGGGGATTATCCTAGTCAATGTGGGATTATCCTAGTCAATGTGGGGATTATCCTTGTCAATGTGGGGATTATCCTAGTCAATGTGGGGTTATCCTAGTCAATGTGGGGATTATCCTAGTCAATCCTAGTCAATGTGGGGATTATCCTTGTCAATGTGGGGATTATCCTAGTCAATGTGATGTGGGGATTATCCTAGTTAATGTGGGGATTATCCTAGTCAATGTGGGGATTATCCTAGTCAATGTGGGACTTATCCTAGTCAATGTGGGGATTATCCTAGTAAATATGGTGATTATCCTAGTCAATGTGGGGATTATCCTAGTCAATGTGGGGATTATCCTAGTCAATGATGGGGATTACATAGCTTTCAAATTGTTTAGATGTCTATGTTTGGATTTATTTACCGAGAAACTTTGGAAATGCTTGTATTGCTGATAACAACTTTTATTTAGAAATTGTTTTTTATTTTTTAAGTTTATTTAACGTCGCTACCGGTTGCCCATTTGAGCGACGAGCAGTTTACATAACAGCACCTTTCATGCATAGGATCCAGCGGTTAGCAAGTACTTGGTACATCAACCTCCGTAAGACACTGCCAACATTTTAAAGAGCCAGCCATTTCTGACTTATGAGACACCTTCTTTTTTCGAACACCAGTACTTCCCGAATCCTATCCGTTTAGGCTGGCACCATATTGGTATGCAATCGATCACCATTATTTAACTAGCTGGCGGCTCACTAACAGCCATGACCATGACGAGGTTCGAACCTTGAACCTATCGCTCATTAGGCGGACGCCTTAGCAACTAGGCCACGGAGACGGTATATACACTATAAATGTGTTCATGTCGCAATTTAATGCACTTTATTCCAGATGAGTATGCAGCAATTCAGTGCATTAAGATATGTAATAAAATAGGATGATGTGTATATCGATATTATATAATATGTATTAGTTTGCTCCAAATACTGTAAACCATAATGTGACCGATTAGGAACAGAACCACATTTTAGTATCAGACTTTGTACATAGTACATTCTCATATATATAACAATACAGAATCATATAATATATTACCACCACGTGACTGGTTAGATACATTCAAGTGTGTGTATTGTATTAGTAACAGAGGATGAACAGTATAGGTCAGCAGAATATCTTACAGTATTAAATGTTTATTTATCAAGAAACACGGTAACATTGACATTAAACTGTCATTAGGGAATTTCTGTAATACAAAGTAGTGTTCATATAATTTGCTAATTTAAATAGGGTTGTATTATCGGATGTTTTTAATAATTATAGATATTTATACATGGACGGTCTTCTTAATAGTATGGCTTTAAATAATGTTTGTCGAATGTTAGTTTAGCATGGACAAACACATACAAAGTGGTATTCATTTTCTATGTCATTTGTATTGGAATAAATACAGTATCGTTCATTTCTAGGTTTCTATTGCGCCCACTATGTATTGTTAGAGAGTGGGCAGATAAAAACATAATTTAGATATATAAAACCTTAAAGCGACAGTAATACATCGGAAAAAGCACATACATTTAATTTATTCCTTAAATAAATGTATTGCTACTACAAATTCTTCCGAATACATTAACATTGAATCAATAAACGTCTACAAACTTTAAAAATTCAAAATAGGTTTTCATATAACGGTCATCCATGTTCCTGAATTTATGTTTGTTTGTCATCGTAGTAAACACTAAACGCGAGATAATGTCGTTTAGAGATAATTTAGCTAAGATTAGTCTACCAAAAATATGCATACATATGGGATATAACTGGAAATATGTAGATGTACCATAGATCGTGTTGTTCAGGATACAAGAGTTGTATTACGCATGGATGTCCACCCTATTTACATTATTTTGTTATGTCAACAAACCTAGTATACGACGTGTGTTTATTAGTTGCAATACTCAGTATATGAGTCAAATATTTGGAATAAAATTATACCATATAATAGGAAAATACATTCTGTAGAAATTTATGTTTTCAATGATGTTGTGTCGCTTTAAATTAGTTGGTAAAACATCCAAGTAATTTCTAATAAAATGGTCAACTATTTATTTACTACAATAAACCACTACATACATCCACGGTGTCAATTAACGTGATAATCTAATGCTGTCGATTAATCGACTAATCGACGACTGATTGATATTGATAGGAGAGCAAATCGTATTTACATTTTTTCTAGTAAAACTTCCTAGAATCGTATAATGCTGTTACGATCAACACAAACGAAAACATCGGGTCAAAGCAGACAGGACAATAATATGTAAACTGACATCAATAAAATGTTGTTGTTGTTGCAGTGGTGGTGGCTGTTGCTGAATCATATTGGTATCAACCCATCGGATGATGTAGAAACTCAAAATTAAATTAGTTTAATAATATTTTATTGCAAATTAATACACATAAAGATACAATATGCATGACAATACAAGACAACGACCAGCACCATAATGCGGCCCGAACCAGACACCGACCCGCACCAGACACCGACCCGCACCAGACAACGGCCAGCACCATAATGCGGCCCGAACCAGACACCGACCCGCACCAGACACCGACCCGCACCAGACAACGGCCAGCACCATAATGCGGCCCGAACCAGACACCGACCCGCACCAGACACCGACCCGCACCAGACAACGGCCAGCACCATAATGCGGCCCGAACCAGACACCGACCCGCACCAGACACCGACCCGCACCAGACAACGGCCAGCACCATAATGCGGCCCGAACCAGACACCGACCCGCACCAGACAACGGCCAGCACCATAATGCGGCCCGAACCAGACACCGACCCGCACCAGACAACGGCCCGCACCATAATGCGGCCCGAACCAGACACCGACCCGCACCAGACAACGGCCAGCACCATAATGCGGCCCGAACCAGACACCGACCCGCACCAGACAACGGCCAGCACCATAATGCGGCCCGAACCAGACACCGACCCGCACAAGACAACGGCCAGCACCATAATGCGGCCCGAACCAGACACCGACCCGCACCAGACAACGACCCGCACCATAATGCGGCCCGAACCAGACACCGACCCGCACAAGACAACGGCCAGCACCATAATGCGGCCCGAACCAGACACCGACCCGCACAAGACAACGGCCAGCACCATAATGCGGCCCGAACCAGACACCGACCCGCACCAGACAACGACCCGCACCATAATGCGGCCCGAACCAGACACCGACCCGCACAAGACAACGGCCAGCACCATAATGCGGCCCGAACCAGACACCGACCCGCACAAGACAACGGCCAGCACCATAATGCGGCCCGAACCAGACACCGACCCGCACAAGACAACGGCCAGCACCATAATGCGGCCCGAACCAGACACCGACCCGCACAAGACAACGGCCAGCACCATAATGCGGCCCGAACCAGACACCGACCCGCACAAGACAACGGCCAGCACCATAATGCGGCCCGAACCAGACACCGACCCGCACCAGACAACGGCCAGCACCATAATGCGGCCCGAACCAGACACCGACCCGCACCAGACACCGACCCGCACCAGACAACGACCCGCACCAGACAACATTAAATTGAATTTATCCAACATTGTTACAGTAACTATTAAATATGAATGTTGGATACAACGAACGCTATGGTAATCTTGCAGCGACATCTACAATCCGGAGGAAGCAAACACAAAAATAATGTACTTTCTGAAATACCCACCAGTAAAGCTAATCTTGCAGCGACATCTACAATCCGGAGGAAGCAAACACAAACATAATGTACTTTCTGAAATACCCACCAGTAAAGCTAATCTTGCAGCGACATCTACAATCCGGAGGAAGCAAACACAAAAATAATGTACTTTCTGAAATACCCACCAGTAAAGCTAATCTTGCAGCGACATCTACAATCCGGAGGAAGCAAACACAAAAATAATGTACTTTCTGAAATACCCACCAGTAAAGCGAATCTTGCAGCGACATCTACAATCCGGAGGAAGCAAACACAAAAATAATGTACTTTCTGAAATACCCACCAGTAAAGCTAATCTTGCAGCGACATCTACAATCCGGAGGAAGCAAACACAAAAATAATGTACTTTCTGAAATACCCACCAGTAAAGCGAATCTTGCAGCGACATCTACAATCCGGAGGAAGCAAACACAAAAATAATGTACTTTCTGAAATACCCACCAGTAAAGCTAATCTTGCAGCGACATCTACAATCCGGAGGAAGCAAACACAAAAATAATGTACTTTCTGAAATACCCACCAGTAAAGCTAATCTTGCAGCGACATCTACAATCCGGAGGAAGCAAACACAAAAATAATGTACTTTCTGAAATACCCACCAGTAAAGCTAATCTTGCAGCGACATCTACAATCCGGAGGATGCAAACACAAAAATAACGTACTTTCTGAAATAGCCACCAGTAAAAACGCTGTTACAATAATCACTAACTATACACATCTTGTCCAAACAGATATGACAATCTATTGTTGCAGAGACATCGAACCGCTCATGCCAATGATGAAACAAATAACGAAATTTCTAATAAAATATTCCCATCTTTATTTACGTAGTTACAATAACCACTAAATATAAAAACCTGGTCGCATCAGAGCTGACAATCTAATGCTGAAGCGGCATCAACTACTCCGATAAGGGTACGACCTTCTTCAATATCAACAATTTTTGTGTCACAGAAGACGTATCGATGTTGTGTGACCGCGGCACCCTCTCTGCTTAATACGGCAAACTATGTCTCACTTAATACATCATATTCTACTGAATAAATATGATAGCTTGTTCATCTCTGATCAATATAAATATTGTTCATTTAAATGGCTTCTTACTATTGACGCGCATTGCATATTTAGAAGAAGAAGAAGAAGAAGAAGTCGAAGGAAGACGGAATTTTATTTTCCAATTAGAACTTAAGTTCATTATTGTACAACATATATATATATATATATATATATACATAAAAGCATTAACGTCAAAAATATGTCAATATGAGAAAATCGTATCCTGTTACTCTATTGATTATACCTACTATACATATTTAACAACAAACAACAACTATACCTTTATTACATTAAACATGCATACAATGTATATAGCAAGTACATGTATACATGTAGGTAACGACATGGATTTACAAAAGAGCAATATGTTAGTATACTCTCTGCTTATACTAATTTTAGTTTCTACATGTATATACATTTGCGAAATATATGTGTTATGCTAAATGTCTACCAATAGTATTTGATTTTGATTTATAATACATTATAATTTACATTCTCATTATTTTTAGGCATTACGACAATATGGACTCTAATTTAACGCACCTTGTAGAAATCCAATATAAAGGAGGTTGAACTCAGTTTAAATAGTATTATAATTATAAACGCAGTCAAGTTACATATTCGATTGAATTAAACCACGGGCGTCTCTGTGCAAATGCTTCATAAACAAATGTTCCCAATTTGGATATAACATTATTGCTGTGAGTTTGCATTAAAGTTACAAATTTGAAAACAGAGCTGGCAGATTTACTGTCGTACACTGCATGGACGGGAACACTTCATTCAGATAATGTAATAACGGTTGGTGATCGCTTAGAACAATCGTTAGAACAACCACTTCCCAACAAAACAACCTGGTTTCGATCCCCAGACAGGGAAGTAGATAGGTGGATAGATAATTATTTTACTTAGTGGTATGTACTATAAATTAGCGTACACATACATCTGTATTACGTGTAAATAAAAGCACCCGATCCGATGGATCGGTAAGTTACTGATTAGACAAAATATAAAAGCTATTTACGCATTATTGCAATGCATATGAAATGAAAATGTGATCGCCATATCGAACAGTTCGGGCGTTTCTCCGGGGACTCCGGGAACTCCGGTTTATTCTCACATGCATGCCAACATACGCTCTCATCCACGTCAACGAGATTGATGAATAGTAGTTGCTCAAGCTTGATTTGTTGACAGGGTATATTAGTATATTGTGTCGGCCAGTAGTACTACCCCCGCTAGCCTGTGGCACGGGTTATATCAATCCTAACCGGCACTATATACTCATATACCCAGTCATCAACCCAATTAACAATTTTACGCTGAAAACCTTGCTAACCCTTTCCTTCATAGAGGTTAATGTACTCTTATATCTCCACACAAACGCCAGCCATTTAGTGGATGAGTAGTCGCCATATCTCTCTCACCTCCATAGATATTACCGGGACTACATGCGATTCTGGCCTTTATCATGAACAGTGATTTGGCTACTACATTTGTACATTGTCAATGTATGTCATGTTGGTAATGACGTCAAGAGGTGCTTCTATGAGGGAAAGCGTGAACTCCGCATACAAACAATGTTTTCAGTCACTATGTTATATTTTTATTTAAGAATTGTCATCTGTAATGCAGCCCGATCAATATGTTTGGCGTCCTAGAATTCACCTCGTTTTGGATACAGTTCTTGGATAAAGATACTGCAAGATATCACTGATCAGCACGACTTATATTATATTGTTCATAACACTGTAGGACAATATGGATTGTGGTAGACTTATATTAATGTGTTGTAGAACTTGAATATGGAAGAAGTGTATACAGTCAGATGTATTCACACGTTACCACCAGGCGGATCTGTAGTCCAGTTGTAACAGGCTGGACTGGTATTCCAGGGTATCTTAGATTCGATCCCCCGCGTGACCCGAATAAAATAACAGTCTTTCAGATAGGACTTTAAACCGAGTTCTCGTGTCGGTGCTGTACACCGTGCACGTAAAAGAATTTGAACATGCATACAGATGTATTCACACGTTGCCACCACGCGGGGGATTATCTTGTGATAACTACAGTCAAACATCTGTTAGCGTTCACAACTCGATAAGTTTGTTTATTACACAGTTGCCCTCTATTAAGCATCCACCTGTGCTAAGCAGCCACTTTCCGTGATTCCCTTGTATGACTGCTTAATACAGACCGTTGATAATTGACTGCACACGATAATAGTTATTCAGCCAGATTGCGAAACAGGTCATTCAGATCATCTGAGGCGTAGAACCCTAAGGTGTAGAAAGGTTGACGAAACTCGGGACATGCTTAAATATTATACATTTTCCTCCAAAAATAGTAGCTGGAGAGTCGCCATATGATATAAGCTGTGGGTGCGACTTTATACCCCCCAACACAAATCAAATTACTGATGTATTTATACTTATTCCTCTCCCATTGCGAAGCAAGTTTTAACAACTTATATTAATCACTCTCGTTGGCGCGGATGAAAGCGTAAATGCTGTCACGTCGTAACATAGGAAAACACAAAGCTTAACATTTAATACAAAAAACCAATCAGTTCTTCATATTGCTGAAATAAAACTTTATTACACATTGAGAAGTGTGGGATTTTCGCACAGAACCGTAGTTAATTTATATCTTTATTATACTATTAGTCTCGTCTATGTACATATTATAAACCAAAGCATCAACACAAATCTGTTAACTAGTGAAAGGTTCTGAGATGGATGATTTCTAAAAGGTTCATATGTCGGATTCCAATCTGAATGCTGTCGTTATTGACACAACAACCGATATACTAATCTCTTTTTCTTCAAGTGCTCCGATTTGATAGTTCATGTTCTTGAACTTTCTTCATATATTCCTTTAAATATTAACTATTTTCTTTTTTACATCCAAAACTATTGACTCACTAATACATTAAGTTCTGAAATTCTTTAGCAAATACCTAGAATAGATTTCACGTATTTTCATTGTTATATTATATATTATTTTCCTGCCTATTGTATATCAATCAATTGATAGGGAGAAGAACTATATTAGTTTTCTTTCGTTCTAATCCCTTTCAGTCTACTGCTGTTAAATTATATGTAAAATGTTCATTTCTTGATTACATGTACAAATACTGAAATAAATAATGATTAAACTAAAGCATCAACAATAATCAACAGTACATAGAAATTGTTGTTTTTCTTTCGCGTAATTGTTTTTGTTCTCACAACTTTTCAAGCTCTGTACTCTTACGTAACATACAATTAAATTAGATATCATTAATTAAGCTATGTAAGCATTACATCGTCCCTATACATAACAACAGTATTATTGAACAGTATTATTGAACTTGTCATGCCATGAAATGTTTATGTAAATTATTTAAGAAGGAGGGGACAACCATAAGCTGTATAGCTTTCTGTCCAATTCCTTATTTCCTAATATCCTATTTTCCTAATCCTAATTGTTGTAAATATCATGTACATGATAGAAAATAAATATGTTTAGACCAACAGTATATAGCCATCAATGTTATTGAATAATACGATACGTATCACAGTTATATATATCACACAATATCACATATTATCATTGTAATTATATTGTTATTGTAGGTAAAAGTGAGCAGTAGCCGTTATTTGTGATACTAAGATCGGCAACTTAAATTGTGAAAATCAATACGAGTTCTAACGCGCATCTAAAATATAGATTAAGATATCAGTTATCAACTTCAATCAGATCGAAGCGATCAGTTATTATCTTCGCTCAGATTGAGGGTGAACTAATTAACAGCTACTTCTCAGAGTACGAAAACATTAGCATATCATAATAAGAAAAGAAAATATTGCTGCATAAAAAGCTCGTCTCTGTAATATATTAAAACTGGTTTTGGCACATAACGTAATCAAGTAAAAATTGAAAAATATGACACTCTGCTTATGCACACCCGTGATAAGGAGTATTATATATAAAATGATTTCTATTATTTTGAATCATGTAATAATATATTTTAATTGATATTTAGACTAAATATTACATTTAATTATATTATCGTGGCAACATCAAATTCGTGTAGGTATCACATACATTGATTGCATATCTTTTTACAAAAGAAACTAAAATTGAATGTTTTGCGTATTAAGTGAAGTTGCAAAATTATATAATATTATATGATCTCATAGTATTTGATATAGTAAGATGTTTCCATCTTTGTCACGATAAAAAGAGCATCAAATTACATAATATTCGTACACCCCGGTATCTCAGGCAGAATAATAAATAGCATCTGATGTTCGTCACGCGACATGCTGGCAAGCAAAACAATTATCTAGAATTCTTCTCAAATAATTGGTAGAAGATCACAATTCATCACTTTTTCAAACGAACAGTTTCCATTTATCTTTCTGGGATTTCCAACTAGTTTGCTTGCTTTCTTCTTGGCGCACTTATATGTCAAGAAATAGTCTGTGCGGACCGACATGGTACCATGTGTAGTGGGTAAATGGTTGTTTGTCTTTGGATGGTTTAACGCCTCGTCAACAGCTTATATGGCGAATCTCCGTCTATTATTGGGTGGCGGAAGACCCCGGACGCCCCTCCGAGCAGTATTTCAGGCACGGGCTGGTACACGGGTAGAACCACCGACCTACCGATAGCTGGATAGCTTACTCACTTTAGAAGTTGACACGTCAAGTAGGAACCGAGCCTACAACGATGAGGGGAAGACATTTAAGTCAACGACCGTAACCACCCTGGTCACGGAGGCACCTAAAATGCGTACAAAATAAACAACAATAAACATACATATTATAACAATGGCCACGACAATTTTCATTTAAGATGTTTTTAGGTTGTAAATACGTAAATAGGCAGTAGTCCATCCGCGGTCGAATGTAATCCCAATAACTAATATAGTTCATTTTTTATTTTGGTAAAAATGCACTTTCATGACAGGCTTGTATAGTTTTTGTCTTTTTTGAGACTTCAGACTAACTGATTTGTTGAAAATATGTGATATATGAATTCAGGCCATTGCAAACTTAAGGTTGATATAATGTATTATGTGTGGATGAATACAGTGTGTAAACACAGTAACGTTTTTCACAGGTGAGTACTGGCTATTTCAAACATTACATTTGAAATATTCTTGGTGTGTTTCAGGCTGATTTGAATACCTCTTCATAGTTGATGTGGTATCAGAAGATATGAAAGATTGGAAATATAAATGAACAGACTGTATGTCTTTACCTTTTACTATGTATTAAATAGGCAATGTATGTGTTGTTTTATAACCATTAGCAATGTAGCAGATGTCCCTGCGACGTCCCCGGCGATATTAGTCTTAAAATCACACCCGCAGGACGTTCTTATTAGGCATACTAGGATTGCATAATGGAGGGGATCGAACTTATGATAACTGGAGTATACGTCTAACCACTGGACAAATGATTCACTACAATAAATAATATAGCTCGCATAGAACCTTCTATAACGGAAAACATTAGTGTGGAGGCGGAAATAAGGCATTTAAAAGTGCGATGCGTAAAACGGTTTCCTAAACAGAAGCGCAAAATAAGTGGTTATGTGCCTATTTGGACTACAAAATTGTACAACAGACCATTAGTATTCCCTGGAGTATAGCATTATGCCTAGTTAAAGACAATTAAAGAGGTCGTGATGTAGAAATGTGCAATTATTTAAGTATCCCCTTAAAATACTTTAAGATCCTTCTGTTAAACCCTTCAACAGCAATGTGTATGTTCTATTTTGTTCGTAGATACTAGTATAATATATAGCATTTTGTCAGTGCATTGTGCACACTAATCAGTAAAAGCCATGCATTGGTGTAAGTGCATCTGTCAGACTTGTTCGTAATCTAGTTCTAAGTAAAATCACGGACTACTTTTAGGTAGATAATATATTGGGATTATTCGGCTGTCAGATTAGACACGAAGGCAACGCAAGTTGTCAATTCTCAAAACGACACACAATGTTTTATTCGACTATACATAACGCAAATACACATAGTATTTCCATCACATACGGACCTGTAGTCCAGTGGTAACACGCTGGACTGGTAATCCATGGTCGCACGTTCGATTCCCCGTCTGACCCTAATAACATTAAAGTCTTTCAGATGGGACTTTAAACCGAGGTCTCGTGTCGGTGCTGTACACAGTGCACGTAAAGGAACCAGAGGAGACTTTGTTTTTACTGTTGTCGTCGAAACAGATGTTGCTTTAGGATAAATTTAATTTGATAAAAATCGTGTTCATTAATTGAACCAATTTTACAGTAAGGTATCCGTTGGACATGCTAAATGATATCTGTCAAGATTTAATAATTTCATGATTATAAGACGGGAACACGGATGAGAATGGAAAACATGTGGTGCAAAGGAATCAACGATAAAAACAGGAAACCAATTAAGAGAACCACTATACTGGTAGGAGTATTCAGGGGCAGTAACTGACTAATATTTCTCATTCAATGAAGACTATTACAGTATGAATTTGAAATGTTGCAATGTATACTGAATGGTAAATCATATTTCTCACTGCTGTGCGTGTTTGGTACGTAGCCGATGCACGATGAACTGGTGTCAACACGAACGTTTTCTAACTCAAACTGTCAAGGACGTCATTTACGGTCGTCTGATCTAGCGTCATTTAATGCACCGTTTTATAACAGACAGACGGATATGTAGTCCTGTGGTAACACGTTGGACTGGTAATCCAGGGATCGCAGGTTCGATCCCCTGTCTGACCCTAATCAAATTAACAGTATTTCAGTTGGGACTTTAAACCTAGGTCTCATGTCGATGCTGTACACCGTGCATGTATAAGAACCAGAGGAGACTCTGGAATGGGTCTCTGTCTGTATCATTGCACTATCCTCCAAAAATGACTAATCTCTTCAGGAGGCGTCGCTTATATGGGCAACCGGTAGCGACGATAAATAATCATAAAATACACACACGTCCGATTAGCGCAGTGGTTACCACCTCGCTTCTAGTCCAACACGTGGACGTCATTATTACGTCATTAACATTTATTGCATGTGGACAATCATCAGGGGAGGTAACTAGAGCCACATAGTGGGGGCTAACTAGCTTCTCACAAATGCAACTCAGGTTAGATCCTCGGACCGACAAGTATGGGAGATGGTACTGTGGTCGCCAGATCGGACAGGTGGGTTTTCTCTCTGTACTCCGGTTTCCTCCCACACGAATGATCACACATACGCTGTCATCTGCGCCAACGAGAGTGATTTATATTATTATATTATATTATTATATTATATTATTATATATAATATAAGTTGTTACAGCTTGTTTCGCAATCATTGTGAAATAAATATAAAGTTTATACTTTATTCCTGCTATTTTAAAAATCTGTAGAGTGAATTAATGTGAAATTCACATGTATATACGAGTATTTAAATTGTGATGGTATATTTGTTTATCCATGATCACTGTTTACTCGCATACGAATTCGAGCATTGCTATCCCGGACGTTTCTCCCATGATGTTATCTGACACAGTAATGGCTGTTTGATTGTTTGTATGTTGTAAATAAGAACTTCTGTTTATTGGAAGGCTTCCGGGTATATAAAAAATGCCTGCACTAATTGCTAATTGTGATACACGCTGTATTTCAGAACGGCATTAATGACTTTCTGACAATTAATGCAAAGCAATTAATAATTAATTGCTAAAAACAATTAATTGCTAAATGCAAAAACAGATGTACAATGTTTCTGCTGTGGAGCACTTGTTCAGCGCCTGTGCAGTACATGTGTATTTCGTTTCGCCGTGGATATAATTTGAATGGAGTGCACTGTATTTACCTGCAAATTTGAACATTTCTCTAAATGTTTAGGTTTATTTACAATAAGAACAGTGTGGACGTGTATGAAGGGTGTGCTGTATATATGCACGTGTTCAAATCGTGTATTCCATTAAACATTAGTGATTAAGAACGCAAATGGGTTACAATATGGGGAAATATAATGTATTCGAACGCAAATGGGTTACAATATGGGGAAATATAATGTATTCGAACGCAAATGGGTTACAATATGGGGAAATATAATGTATTCGAACGCAAATGGGTTACAATATGGGGAAATATAATGTATTCGAACGCAAATGGGTTACAATATGGGGAAATATAATGTATTCGAACGCAAATGGGTTACAATATGGGGAAATATAATGTATTCGAACGCAAATGGGTTACAATATGGGAAATATAATGTATTCGAACGCAAATGGGTTACAATATGGGGAAATATAATGTATTCGAACGCAAATGGGTTACAATATGGGAATATAATGTATTCGAACGCAAATGGGTTACAATATGGGGAATATAATGTATTCGAACGCAAATGGGTACAATATGGGGAAATATAATGTATTCGAACGCAAATGGGTTACAATATGGGGAAATATAATGTATTCGAACGCAAATGGGTTACAATATGGGGAAATATAATGTATTCGAACGCAAATGGGTTACAATATGGGGAAATATAATGTATTCGAACGCAAATGGGTTACAATATGGGGAAATATAATGTATTCGAACGCAAATGGGTTACAATATGGGGAAATATAATGTATTCGACGCAAATGGGTTACAATATGGGGAAATATAATGTATTCGAACGCAAATGGGTTACAATATGGGGAAATATAATGTATTCTTCTTCTAGCAAATTAAAATGAAACAATTAATGATGTAAAATGTACGGTATTTTGATCAGCACATGTATTGTGTAGTCAATGTCTGATTGTGTATGTATGCAAATACTAAATATTCCTGTGGTGTTCTTCAAAATATGTCAAGTGTCAGTGACATCCTTATAATATTATTTATTTATTGTATGCATATACAATACATACCTATCATGTGACGTCACCGGTCCTATTGTGGCTGCCATTTTGTTTGGCAAAGCTGACCAGATAGTATATATATTTTATATACACGTACTATTTTCTTCATAAAATATATCATACGTTGCTACACCGCTCTCAATGGACATATTGTTGTCTCATTTCACAAATTTCGTATCACTTAGTCTAAATATAATATAAATACATAATAATTTACCTGTATATTAATATGTCAACTTTGAAAATAAACCATTCAAAACTAGGTGCAAGTTACGTTCTTATAAATGATAATGCATACATCACTGTCAAAACATAAATTAATTAAGAAATAATAAGTATCAACCGTGGTATATCGCAGAATAACCCGAGTTTGAAGTTATTATGCGTAGAAATATATCACTTAGGCCAAAAGGCCTGCGGCCAAAAGGCCTGAGTGATATATTTCTACGCAAAAGAACCCCAAACTCGGGTTATTCTGCGATATACCACGGTTGATATTTATTATTTCGATTCTAACACGACTTACTTCTAATAATTTTAGAAGAGAAAGGAGTATTTTCTTCAAACGCCGTGCATTTGACTTTCGCAATTTCCTCCCGCGTAAGGGGTGATGATGTTATATTGTATGGAAAATATCAATACAGTGTTGTAACACAAGTTGTAACTGATCAATAATGTTATTTATTTTGTCAAATAAAACTGTACAGAATAGTAACTGAAACGTTACTTAACAGGAAAACAAGACGGACAAGAGATTATCTGATTCTAAGAATAGCTCACTTCCGCGAATTCCCACGGTTGTATTTACAAACATCACGTGACTTTCATTCATAAAACTGTACACGCATTGTATAAATGGAATAACCGCAGCATAGTTCAAGGTAGGTATATCGCAGAATAACCCGAGGTAGATTTTACTCTACAAGTATGTATGTTATTAGCTGGGTCGTGTTAGAATATTAAATAATTGCATTTCAATACATTTAAAACTTAATTATGTTATTGCACTAAGTCTTATAAAGAATTACTAGGAAAATCCTGAAATTGCCGTTTACAAAACTTGCTAATGGCAAAATGGCGACCAAGATAAGATCTTATCAGTGTGTTGACTATTTGCGATCCCCCGTCTGACCCTAATAAAATTAACAGTCTCTAAACCGAGGTATCGTGTCGGTGCTATACACCGTGCATGTACAATAACCAGAGGAGATTCTGGAATGGGTCTCTGTGTTATTGCATTATCCTCCAACAATATAAAATGACTCATCTCTTCAGGAGGCGTAAAATTAACACTCTTTCAGATGGGACATTAAACCGAGGTCTCGTGTCGGTGCTTTACACCGTGCACTTAAAAGAACCAGATGAGACTCTGGATTGGGTCTCTATCTGTATCATTGCACTATCCTCCAAAAATCTAAAATGTCTAATCTCTTCAGGAGGTGTCGCTCATATGGGCAACCGGTAGCGACGATAAATACACGTAAAACACACAATACTATTTTCGCAGTGTTTTCACAGGCCACGGGAACATTGTATTCTTTGATTTAACAACAATCAAATGTGTGTACGTTGTTTAACGCATGCCGACCATGCAATAGGCTTTATTCGTTATTTCAGTCTCATCAATGTATATATTTGTATATAACAAAGAAGAATACGAAGTAGTAGAAGAAGAAGAATGCTTTAATAACTTAAACTGTACAGTATTTCGTTATATACAAACATAAAATGTTACATTCTATAACACTGACAATGATGCGATGGTGAGATGAGGATGAACTTATTGATTTATAAATACACATTTAACATGGAACAAAGATGAGGGTAATGGTTTCAAAAAACAAAAAACGTCTATGTACGTGATTACGTAATTGTATTGCGTAATGAAAGTGCCTCTTGGATAAATTGACAAATAGTTAGTAATTCCTGGTAATTTGTGCATTGGAACAACACAATCAGTGTATGCATACTCGGACGGATTCTATAAAATCGTTTGATGTATTTTGCCTTAATGCAGTAAACACAGAACATTTAAACATGAAGGGAAATTCGTCTTCGATATCACTGTTATTCCCAGTTTTTAGTTTGCACAGTAGTGTTTATTTTTCAGTATTTGTCATTACATTTCATCTTAATAAGATTTTAAATTTAAATTAGCGACTGCTTTTCAGCATATGTAGTTAGCACATATATATATACATGTGATAACTACATGTGCTGAAAAGCAGTCGCTAATTTAAATTTAAAATCTTATTAAGATGAAATGTAGTGACAAATACTGAAAAATAAACACTACTGCGCAAACTAAAAACTATTTTAAAAGGTCAAATACCAATTACAATCAGATTTGGATTAGCCTAATTATCAAATGCTGTTCAGGTCTAATAAAATATGAAGACGACATATAAAACGCTCAATAGTCATTATTTACAAAGATAAGAGGTATGTCGTCATAAAATACTAAAACAGGTTTTGGCAGCTAATCTAATAATGGGTGTATTTGTGAATATGAACTGAAGTTGTTTTTGACTAGACATATTAGCAACACCAGGTTGTGCAAGTTGAGCTCCATCAAATCTTAAATCATCATATCGGTAACAATCAAGGATAGCATGTGACTCATCTTCAACTGTATTACAGAATGCACATGTTCTGTCTTCTACTGGTAAGTTTTCGTATCTGCCAGTTTGATCCCTTATAGGTGATATGCCACATCTAATCTTACTAAATGCAGCCGGATTGGATATAGACATAATATTGGAAACAATAGTTATCTGTTAATATTTGCTAAATGTACAGTGTGTCCATAGCTTATTCCTACCTCTCCCAGATGTACTATATGTTTTACTGACCGACTGGAACCATTCCAGTTTACATTTAGACATAAATACATTTGCAACCTTCGATTATATTATCCAGAGTACAATATTGATATAATTCAACTTCCGTAAGTGTGTTTCTAACATTATAAAACCAATTGCTACATTTAATGTTTGCTAAGGAGTTTGCCAAGACTGCTATTCCTCGATTGATTCGTTCTGAATTAATATGAAATAAGCGATACCAAAGACGGGAAGTAACAATGTACAAAATTATGCACAATCTTGTACCGAATTATTTGAATGAACATTTTCAATTAAGACATCGCAATACAGTTACTTCAGATATGACATTGAGATATGCTTCAAATATTGATCTCTATATCCCAAGACCTAGATGTGAAATGTACAAGAACTCTTTAGAATATTAGAATACTCTGGTCCAAAGATATGGAAGTGTCTACCATTGTAAATTTAGACGTCCAGATCTTTAAATATGTTCAAGACAAAATGTAAATTATGGATACAACCAATTATGGATACAACAACTTTTTAATCGGTAAACATTAGAAAGCTATATATACATCATGTCATTCAATATGCGTATGTCGTTTTGTATTTCGATAACATTACCTGATTTGTTTAAGTTGCATTGTATGACATTATACATGTAGATTGCATGGCGTAACTGTGTACTCTGTTTAAGTTGCATTGTATGACATTATACATGTAGATTGCATGGCGTAACTGTGTACTTTGTTTAAGTTACATTGTACAACATTATACATGTAGATTGCATGGCGTAACTGTGTACTTTGTTTAAGTTACATTGTACAACATTATACATGTAGATTGCATGGCGTAACTGTGTACTTTGTTTAAGTTGCATTGTATGACATTATACATGTATATTGCACGGCGTAACTGTGTACTTTGTTTAAGTTGCATTGTATGACATTATACATGTATATTGCACGGCGTAACTGTACAACATTATACATGTATATTGCATGGCGTAACTGTGTACTTTGTTTAAGTTGCATTGTATGACATTATACATGTATATTGCACGGCGTAACTGTGTACTTTGTTTAAGTTGCATTGTATGACATTATACATGTATATTGCACGGCGTAACTGTGTACTTTGGTTATAATTATTGTGCGTGTACATTAATGATATAGTGTTAATAACTTTAAGAGGGCCCTAAGGAAGATTAGTTCAGAACTAATTAGGCCTCTATAAATAAAGAACTATATCTATCTTAGATTTTAACTGACGAACATTATGATGGTAACTAAGTAATTTCACCTTCAATGACCGCGTTTGGAGTGTATTTGCCAACTCATAGAATGAACGGCATGGCACTGTTTTGAGCCACATTGGTGCAATAGTAGAATTTATATCCCCAAATTGCTGCACCGTAATCAATAACGGGCCAACCGACGGAGTCGTATAGTTTGGTAAATACATTATATGGAATGCTACAAGCGGATTTACATTTAGCTATAAGAAGACCGAGCGTGCGACTAGCACTCGGAGCAACCATTGTAGCAGTTATATTATAATCTAAATGTACATGCAACACAATACCAAGATATAAATATCTGTCAACTATATGTAGCTCGACAGCTCCGCATGTAAACGAGATATTTGTTACCAGTCTTTCAAACTTAATAATACTTACTAATCATTTGGGTTTTCAACTAAAAGTACAATGTCATCTGCATATAATAATAAACAAATGGTATCATCACCGTAGCTGACACCTACTCCAAGAGGGTTCAGATACAAAGCTAAGTCATGTATATATAGATTACATAGCAATGGAGAAAGAATACCAAAACAATGACACTCTCCGGAAACATAAGGTCACAGGTTCACGTGAGATCATTCTAAAACATAAACATGCTCTATGGAAATTACGTCATGAACAACAAACCTAAACTTCGGAATGTTATTAAGACCAATGAAAGGAACTGTGCTCTACGCTATATACAATCACATCTAAAGTAGATCAAACTATGTTCCTTTATCATTAGATAGTTAACATTACTACTAAAATGTACAATTTGTCTTTATTTCAGACAAGTTTGGTTCTGTATATATTAAAATGCCATGTATCACAGTAATAATTTATGTACTGTACTATATTTGTTATGTACTGAATCTCTCATGTTGCAAATCTGATTCCTGTAAACTGAAAACTGAAACAATATGTTTCTCAATGTGAGTATGTGGTGTTGTACTACTGTGATATGACCAACTAGAAGGTCATGTTAATTCGATTTGTTTTATTAGTTTGCAATCAGTCAAGATAATTGAATGCGATTTATATAATTATCATATATGTGTTTATGTATATACATTCTGGGATTCTGAAATAAACTTGTCAAACGTGTGAATTGAAATGCAATATACTTATAGCAGATGTACAAGGCCTACGGTACTGAATGCATATGCTGAATGCACGACGAATGCGACATTATTGACTACTGTTGCTCGGGTTGAGTAGTTCATTCACTACTCATTCTAGAAACAGTCCAATGGCATAGAATGAAGCCAGTATAGTGGTTCTGGTCATTTAAAAACACCAGTAAAAGTCAGCAGAACCCAGCATGAAGACGGCTGCAAATAGCGACGGTAGAATTGTTTTCAATACAATTAAGGAATATGTCGTACACTCGGCTAGATATCGGAGCATGGTCATTTTTATAAAATACCAGTGAAAGTCAGCAGAACCCAGCATGAAGACGGCTTCAAATAGCGGTGGTAGAATTGCTTTTAATACAAATAAGGACTATGTCATACACTCGGCTAGATATTGGAGGCAGTCTCTGTTGATTTATTTAAAGTAGTCCATGTCATATTATATTATATGTATCGTTATTTCATGACGCGTCCGTGTACAAAACACATATATAAGCATACAATGCTAAATATGATTGCACAGACGGACCTGTAGTCCAGTGCTAACACGCTGGACTGGTAATCCGTCGCAGGTTCGATCCCCCGTCTGACCATAATAAAATTAACACTCTTTCAGATGGGACATTAAACCGAGGTCTGGTGTCGGTGCTGTACACCGTACACTTAAAAGAACCAGATGAGACTCTGGAATGGGTCTCTTTCTGTATCACTGCACTATCCGCCAAAATTCTAAAATATCTAATCTCTTCAGGAGGTGTCGCTCATTATGGGCAACCGGTAGCGACGATAAATAAACGTAAAACACACACCTGATTGCAGAACATAGTAATATATACATTAAATACAGTATGATCATATATATGTAGTAAAGCATAAATGACCATTGCTAATATATTGCACAGAGAACTGCCATAAGAGAATGTCTAATATAAAATTGAGAAGTAAAGTAGGTACTAATGCGTATATATAAAAAGTCCTTGCAAAACCATTGATCAGCTCCACTTAGATTAGAGGTTATCTGATTAGTTGTTAGTAGCCTTTGGCCAGTTAACAGATAAACGATGGATATGTTCGGAAATATTTCGAATATTATCTGTATACGTTTATAAAGCATTTGAACGTCGTAGATAATGTGTCAACAAATCTTAATAGTTAAAAATGTGTTCAATGATTAATACTCAATTCGTGTTGTTTTTTGTTTATTTTGTGTGTGCGTTTTTTTTATATAAGAATGTATGTCTCTCCCATGATTGATTGTTGAGATTAGTGTCCATCACCATATTACAATACATGTTTCACTTTGCAATGATTTGCATTGTTGCCTTGGTCATTGGCCATAAATGGCTTATTACGAAATACTGATCTATAATATCATATGTTCTGTTCTGTTCATAATATTATTTTTAGTATTCTTTATTTACCTCTTATCATCATTGTACAAACAGTATTTACATAACATTACACGTATATGTTATCTCATAACGGTACAGTGTCACTCCAACATGGAGTTATAAGTGCTTGAGATGAACAAAACTATACACAATCATTTTTATCTCAGTATGTATGGGATAAAGCTGCAATATCACTGCTAATCGGATATTGAAAACTGCTCTACAATGAACATATATACGCACACGCATATTACTCTAGCATACATAAAGACTGTATATGAATAACACATTTGAATGTATTTAAGCCAAACATGGTTTCTTTTCTAGGAATGAGTAGTTGCACATATATTAAATGCAAGGAGTAATGGTTGCCATATAATGTTCCATTATGTTAGCTTTGTGCGAATTACTGTACATTGCAAATAAGCCGCCAAATGAATACAGTTAAACATGTGTTCGTGGTCACCTCTATTAAGCAGCCAACCTGTATTAAGCAGCCAACCTATATTAAGCAGCCAACCTGTATTAAGCAACCAACCTCTATTAAGCAGATAATTCCCATATTCCTCATATCTTGTTTTATTATACATTTGACGTCTATTAAGCAGCCACCTGTGCTACGCAGCCACGTTCTGTGATTCCCGCCTGGCTGCATAATACAGGTTTGAATGTATATAGTTTAGAGTGTATATGCAACAGTGTCATACACCACACAATCAATCAGGAATAACGATATCGTTAATTATGTGACAAATTTAATTTTCATTTCAACGATTCAAATGTTATGTCATAAACTTTCTCCACAGACTAAGCGATTCAGAACGAGCTTCTGGTATTTAAGAGACAACCATTTAGCCGGAAGAAAATAAATGCATTAAGACGATTTCTCTTCATGAGAAATATCGGTAAATCACAGAGTTTTCCCCGAGGATGAATGACGGCATGTTACCCAAATTATAAACAATATAACTTAATTGATATGGACAGGCCATTAACATGAAAGTGGCGTTCCAATTACACATGTCTTTATGAGATATCATGAGATTATACATGATATTATGTTTCAATAAACGATCAGCATAGACGGGTCAGTAGTCCAGTGATCCAGTGGTTAGCACGTTGGACTGCGAATCCAGGGATCATAGGTTAGACCCCCACCCCTCCTCGGACCCTAATCATATTAATAAATGAGAATTTAATCCGAGCTCTCGTGTCGATCGTTAAGACACGTAAATTAACAAGAGGATACTCTGGACTGGGTCTATATCATTGCACTATCCTCCAATATCTGCATTGACTAACCTCGTCAGGAGGCGTGGCTCCAATGGGCAATCGGCAGCGACGATACATAACGTAAGCCACACACACACACACATCAGCAGCACACATATCATAATTTCTACTCCGCAATTATCATCGACACCACACACACACACTCGAGCGAGTCCATATCCATCTCTATTATGTCAGACTGTTGTCGCGTATCTGTTAATAAATACATTCTAACCTGTGTTAGTGACCACCTCTATTAAACACCACATCCTTATTAAGTAGACAATTGTCGGATTCACAGTATGTTACTTTCCTCTACACGTGACCTATATTCAGCTAAAACATGAGCTAATCATAGGTTTCTATTATTTCAATGACTGACTGCTTAAGACAGGTTTGACTGTATGTTGCCATATAGAAAAACAGTTAATGATTCCCCGAGAGAAACCCGAGCACAGTCATCAATTTATAACAATTGCAGATATAACACTGCCATCATTTCGCATTTGTTTCATAATCTACTCATAAGTTTATTCATTAGGGCGTCCTTGTAATAAATCACTGTGATATGTATTGGTAATATTCGTTAAAGAACGTGATAATATAGCACAGAGAGTGGGTATTCTATCAAATAAGCACTGAACTTGTCTAGAATCATTACCTGGAACAAGTTTTGCAAATGCTCACTATAGGTCCGTCCTCCTGTTGTTCGAAGAAACAGCGCCATTTTTGGGTAATCGACATTTAGAATTATATGGATACTTGTAGCTGTTACGATTGTGTCATTAGACAAGGCATTTACATACCACATTGTCACTTCTCTCTCCCTCATGGCGATGTATTCCATCAGGAAAGAGGTCTCGAGAGCGATTAATCTAACGTTGCAAGAACTTGTTTCGCAATCGAGCTAAGATAAATGTGTGTTTATTAACTGTATCTTAGGTAGCTATGCTAAGGACATATGCGGACGACTAAAATTGGCTACGTATAATAATTGTGTAGTATTTGTAGTCCAGTGGTTACCATGATGGACTGGTAATCCAGGATTCGATCCCCCGTCAGACCCTAATACAATTAACAGTATTTCAGATGGGACTTTAAACCGAGATCTCGTGGCGATACTTTACACTGTGCACGAAAAAGAAACAGAGGAGAGCATCTATGTCTGTATCATTGCACTATCCTCCAACAATCTAATATTACTAATATCTTCAGGAGGTGTCGCTAATATGGGCAACCGGTATCGACGATAAATAAACGCAAGACACACACAGTATTATATATATATATATATATATATATATAGATAGTATTGGTTAGGTGACTTTCAGGATATAGGAAATGTTCAACCTCACCCGGTCAGTTAACAAAACAAGTTATATACCAACATGTGTGTAAATGTCACACAGTTTGTCACACATGCAGCATACATTGGCATACATCATGGCGTTCGGAGAAATCCAAGATGGCGTTCAAAATGGCCCAAAGATTTTGTTACAGATTACATATATTGTTAATGTGTTCATATTAGGTTCAATAATTGTGTACATTTTCATAGAATATATCAAGACTTCACCGTAAATAAAACAAATTGTTACATTTAAAGACTTGATATATCGACACAGTTTAGAAATTATGCAGCAAGTGAAATATGTGGATCTCTGTTGTTGTAATATGAGATGCAATGAGAAATCAAAATAAATTAATTTTTGTTTCACTTCATACTAGTGTGTGTAGCTGCCATTAAATCGGGGTTTAGAAGTATACAGATCACTATTTCCTGACAGACTGTCACTCCAAAATGTTTAACAGTGCTAAACTTGCATACATGGTGAACACATTCTGACAACACTCGGCTTCATCTATGGAACCCTTACATTCACAAGCTATGGTACATTGTTGTTAATTGCACTCATCTTGGCATAGACAAATTAAATCACTCAGACGTTCATGTGGTGGAGTAAACAGACAAGTTTGAGGGTCAGACATATATCCAAAATATGTTGGATCAGGCAAAGCCAACTTTGCTTCTAAAGCAAACGCCACTATTAATACCACTTTATGCAGCGTGTGTGACACACTTCAGACATTTACAAACATGTTGATATATAACTCGTTGTGTTTGCTAACCGGGTAAGGTTGCCCCTCCAAGTAGTGGTCATATAGACTAATAGTCACCTAACCATAGATACTTACTATGTTGGGGAATATTCAATGTGTATTTCAGCGGGGATCTCCCTGTTTTGTTTAAACTCTAATTCATGTCAAACAGCCAAATTATTAAGAAATCAGAATCCTTATTTTGAAATATAATCATACGTAAATGGACACAGAATATACAATATAATATATAAGTATCCCTCATATTCTCCATTCCACTATCCATCTTTATCATTCTCTATCAATGTCCTTTACATCACTCCCAACTAGGAAAGCGGTAACCGTACAATCAGGTTGCTTTCTCCTCAACCCTACATGCATGTACATATAACCATACAAGCAGGTTGCTTTCTCCTCAATCCTACATGTATGTACATATAACCATACAATCAGGTTGCTTTCTCCTCAATCCTACATGTATGTACATATAACCATACAAGCAGGTTGCTTTCTCCTCAATCCTACATGTATGTACATATAACCATACAATCAGGTTGCTTTCTCCTCAATCCTACATGTATGTACATATTATTTATACTTGACTATGTTTATTCAAACAAATAAATATTGTTGATACTAATCCCCAACGATAATACCCATATAGCTACACATATCAATCAATCATAATGGTCTACATACACACATTATATAATAATAATAATAATTGTTAAAACCTTGATGAGATAGCTTCATATTTATCACAATGTGGAATACTGCAGAGTTGAAGATGTTGTAAGAATGTGTACATGCATTTCCTTTGATGCTGATTAAGCGTGATGCTATAAACCACCATTAACATACAGATACATGAGATGTATTTATAAACCACCATTAACATACAGATAAATGAGATGTATTTATAAACCACCATTGACATACAGATAAATGAGATGTATTTATAAACCACCATTGACGTACAGATACATGAGATGTATTTATAAACCACCATTGACGTACAGATACATGAGATGTATTTATAAACCACCATTGACATACAGATACATGAGATGTATTTATAAACCACCATTGACATACAGATAAATGAGATGTATTTATAAACCACCATTGACATACAGATACATGAGATGTATTTATAAACCACCATTGACGTACAGATAAATGAGATGTATTTATAAACCACCATTGACGTACAGATACATGAGATGTATTTATAAACCACCATTGACATACAGATACATGAGATGTATTTATAAACCACCATTGACATACAGATACATGAGATGTATTTATAAACCACCATTGACATACAGATAAATGAGATGTATTTATAAACCACCATTGACGTACAGATACATGAGATGTATTTATAAACCACCATTGACGTACAGATACATGAGATGTATTTATAAACCACCATTGACATACAGATACATGAGATGTATTTATAAACCACCATTGACATACAGATAAATGAGATGTATTTATAAACCACCATTGACATACAGATAAATGAGATGTATTTATAAACCACCATTGACATACAGATAAATGAGATGTATTTATAAACCACCATTGACGTACAGATAAATGAGATGTATTTATAAACCACCATTGACGTACAGATAAATGAGATGTATTTATAAACCACCATTAACATACAGATACATGAGATGTATTTATAAACCACCATTAACATACAGATAAATGAGATGTATTTATAAACCACCATTAACATACAGATAAATGAGATGTATTTATAAACCACCATTAACATACAGATAAATGAGATGTATTTATAAACCACCATTAACATACAGATAAATGAGATGTATTATAAACCACCATTGACATACAGATAAATGAGATGTATTTATAAACCACCATTGACGTACAGATAAATGAGATGTATTTATAAACCACCATTGACGTACAGATAAATGAGATGTATTTATAAACCACCATTGACATACAGATAAATGAGATGTATTTATAAACCACCATTGACATACAGATACATGAGATGTATTTATAAACCACCATTGACATACAGATAAATGAGATGTATTTATAAACCACCATTGACATACAGATAAATGAGATGTATTTATAAACCACCATTGACATACAGATACATGAGATGTATTTATAAACCACCATTGACGTACAGATACATGAGATGTATTTATAAACCACCATTGACATACAGATACATGAGATGTATTTATAAACCACCATTGACATACAGATAAATGAGATGTATTTATAAACCACCATTGACATACAGATAAATGAGATGTATTTATAAACCACCATTGACATACAGATAAATGAGATGTATTTATAAACCACCATTGACGTACAGATAAATGAGATGTATTTATAAACCACCATTGACGTACAGATAAATGAGATGTATTTATAAACCACCATTGACATACAGATAAATGAGATGTATTTATAAACCACCATTGACATACAGATAAATGAGATGTATTTATAAACCACCATTGACATACAGATAAATGAGATGTATTTATAAACCACCATTGACATACAGATACATGAGATGTATTTATAAACCACCATTGACATACAGATACATGAGATGTATTTATAAACCACCATTGACGTACAGATAAATGAGATGTATTTATAAACCACCATTGACGTACAGATAAATGAGATGTATTTATAAACCACCATTGACGTACAGATAAATGAGATGTATTTATAAACCACCATTGACATACAGATAAATGAGATGTATTTATAAACCACCATTGACATACAGATAAATGAGATGTATTTATAAACCACCATTGACGTACAGATAAATGAGATGTATTTATAAACCACCATTGACGTACAGATAAATGAGATGTATTTATAAACCACCATTGACGTACAGATAAATGAGATGTATTTATAAACCACCATTGACGTACAGATACATGAGATGTATTTATAAACCACCATTGACGTACAGATAAATGAGATGTATTTATAAACCACCATTGACGTACAGATAAATGAGATGTATTTATAAACCACCATTGACATACAGATAAATGAGATGTATTTATAAACCACCATTGACATACAGATAAATGAGATGTATTTATAAACCACCATTGACATACAGATAAATGAGATGTATTTATAAACCACCATTGACATACAGATAAATGAGATGTATTTATAAACCACCATTGACGTACAGATAAATGAGATGTATTTATAAACCACCATTGACATACAGATAAATGAGATGTATTTATAAACCACCATTGACATACAGATAAATGAGATGTATTTATAAACCACCATTGACGTACAGATAAATGAGATGTATTTATAAACCACCATTGACGTACAGATAAATGAGATGTATTTATAAACCACCATTGACATACAGATAAATGAGATGTATTTATAATGATCAACAACTATTAATGTAATTGTTTATTATTAAACAACTGTTGTATGTATAAATGTATACATGTACCATGGACTCATGGGTTTATGACCTTTTGTTCAATACAATATATCTATCTGTAATATAGTAGCCCGTTTGACCTATATTTATGTCCATGTATACACTACACATACATACACCACACACACACTATATAAAAAACTCATTTGTTTAAATATAGAACTACCGCTAGAAATAATATGTGTATTTTACGTTTATTTATCGACGCTACCGGTTGCCCATATGAGCCACGCCTCCTGCAGAGATTAGTCATTTTAGGTTTTTGGAGGATTGTGCAATGATACAGACAGAGTCCCATTCCAGAGCGCCCTCTGTCTCTTTTACGTGCACGGTGTAAAGCATGGACACGAGAACTCGGTTTAAAGTCACATCTGAAAGACTGTTCATTTTATTTGGATCAGATGGGGGATAGAACCTGCGATCCCTGGATTACCAGTCCAGTGGTAACACTGATCCTAGAAATAATAAGTTTGCACATTGTTTTACTTTATGCAATACATAACGCTAATACTGTCATGGTGTGTACTTATCTGTATATATATAATTATTATGTTAGATATATATATATATATATATATATATATATATAGCTCATGTTAATAATACTATGAAACTATGAGGAATAAAAAAAACAATACAAATAAAAAATATAAAAAGTCAGAAACTAAACATTAACAATAAGACAACACAGGATCTAATTGAAAATAGTTGGAAACTAAAACTGATAATAACACTATAAAGTGAGCCATTGGCATCTACACTATAACTTATCAAATCAGCAATGACATTGTCCAGATTCATTGCTTGAAAGCATTACGCTACCATTTACGGTCTCAATGTCAGAGTTTGTAAAACAAGCTATTGATAACTGCCATGTCTTTATCCGATACAGATATCTCTAGACTCTTGCAATTGGTGATTAAGATAGGCAATTATATGCTTTTCCACAATACCTTGTTAGTGCCAACCAAATGGTATTACAGATACATGTTGCTCGCTGTTTTTGCCAACCAAATGGTATTACAGATACATGTTGCTCGCTGTTTTTGCCAACCAAATGGTATTACAGATACATGTTGCTCGCTGTTTTTGCCAACCAAATGGTATTACAGATACATGTTGCTCGCTGTTTTTGCCAACCAAATGGTATTACAGATACATGTTGCTCGCTGTTTTTGCCAACCAAATGGTATTACAGATACATGTTGCTCGCTGTTTTTGCCAACCAAATGGTATTACAGATACATGTTGCTCGCTGTTTTTGCCAACCAAATGGTATTACAGATACATGTTGCTCGCTGTTTTTGCCAACCAAATGGTATTACAGATACATGTTGCTCGCTGTTTTTGCCAACCAAATGGTATTACAGATACATGTTGCTCGCTGTTTTTGCCAACCAAATGGTATTACAGATACATGTTGCTCGCTGTTTTTGCCAACCAAATGGTATTACAGATACATGTTGCTCGCTGTTTTTGCCAACCAAATGGTATTACAGATACATGTTGCTCGCTGTTTTTGAGGAGTTCTTGTTTGACACATCCTGCTTAGCTTAATCATATTTTATTACTTCATTCATTTTACATTATTATATGAATACAAAACATATCAATATAAAGATAGACAAGATGGTCCCGCCACAGGTTTTTACATTTATAAATATATGTTAGTTTGATTGCGAAACAAGTTCTTACAACGTATATTAATCACTCTCCAGACCTCATTCCTGGTGTAATCTATCGCTACGAGGGTGAGGGAAGAGGTAACGTGGAATTGAATGGCAAGTTCGTAACGGCTCTAGCGGGGCCCGAACTCTGCGCATTTCGCACCTGAAGTGAACGCCCTATCTCTGTGCTATCAAGGCTAAATACAATATCATTCCAGCAAGAATTATTTATCTGAAATGAATGCGATACTGCTCTCTGTAATAATAGCAATAGTTGACTTTATTTCTTTGCCAAAACACTCCCTGTAATTGTCATGTGTTCCCACAGAGAGCGTTGTTAATTGGTGTAATCGTTAGATGACAGACGGATTAGTACTGCATCTCATTCGTACCACAACCACGTACGACACTCAGTAGGTTGATCTTTTCTGAATATGCAAATATGTGTGACATTAATGCCGTCTAGACAACGGTATTGAATGTTGCACACTTTATGACGGATGCTTTTACAATCAGACAAGAAACCCTTGTTGGCTTAAATGCTTCATACTTATGTATTTAAGTGCGTAATTCATATATACTCATTCTGTATTCTATATTATTATGTCTTACATGTATAAATAATAGTATATGTTCATTGCATTGTGTGTCTTGACAATATGCATAGTTTATTTGCTAGGTGGCCAAAGGCAATTGTATTTACCGATTTTTCTCCATAAGTACAATGTCTTGCAATATCGCGATTCTGATTGGCCGATCAGCCCTTGTGATCACCATTCATAACACAATGAATTTTAAAAGCATTCTATTCTCATTAATATTCATAGCGGACTACTTGTTGTAGTGCTTGATACATCAAAAGGACATCTTGTTTTGTAATTTGTATAATATTAGTAGCGATCATAACAATTGAATGTTCTTGTTCTGCGTTTCACCGAAATATGAAATGTCAGAATTTAGACCTAATGTGTTGTAACGTTTTATGCAAATTAGGTGTACACAATTGACATTGCATATCTCGATGAAACGAAGGAACAGGATATCCACTTGTTAAATAAAATACATAAACACATTCTTATTGCGATTGCTATGTGTTCAGGACGATATTCATACAGTTTTCTGATTTGCCTCGTGCAATTAACATGATGCTGATGAGACTATTGCTCCTCCCACTAGTCACGTGATCGGACTGTTCTAGTCACTGATAATCACGACACGGTGTCGAGGAAACTGGCGGCTGTTTGATAACGCTTACGGTTGCTGAAGGTGTGTCGCTTCATTGATCGCTGATTGGCTTATCGTAATATGGCTAGCTGGGTTGATTGTCAGCTAGCGTCATGTTAATTGCCGGATACGTCGTCCAGTAGTTCACACGATGGATTGGGAATCCAGAGATCGCAGGTTCGATCCACCCTCTAACTCTAATAAAATTAACAGTAATTCAGATAGGACTTTAAACCGAGGCCTCGTGTCGGTACTTTACCTCGTTCACGTAACATAACCAGAGCAGATTATGGAATGTGTATATGTCTGTATCGTTGCACTATCCTCCAATAATCTAGAATGACTAATCTCTTCAGGTGGCGTCGCTCATATGGGCAACCGGTAACGACGATAAATAAACGTAAAACACACATTGTTTGTATATTCTTTCATTATTAGATGACTTGTGATAGCAGCGTTGTAACATCGAATAGATGTTAGATAGGATACTCGGTTATTAGTTTGTTTGCTTGCATAAATAATCAATGTATATTCACATTGATAGGTCTCGGCTGCAGAGTTGTTAGGGTCGTCATTCACTACAACTGTATTATCTCTCGCCACTGTATGTTATAATCCCACTGTAGGGTGTCGAATTATTCCATGTGGAAGTTATACAGCTGACTTGGAAGGGCAGTGGTTCCACCCGGGTGCCCGTCCGTGCCTGAAATATTGTTCGGAGGGGCACATGGCATCTTCCTCCAACAATAATAACGGGAATATCGCCATAGGACCAAAGCTGATATGCGACTTCAAACTCCCAAAGCAAAACAAACTATCCATGGTTCACTTTATTTTGGGATGTACATACGTACTGTAGGAATATGGTGGTCTGGTAGGTCTTCATGGTATTCACATTCCAAGCCCCGAGGTTATAAATCGTGTCTCCAATCTCACAGTTATTCTCAAGCTGCTGATTGGTTCTGTTAAGTGTCAATGTCAGACTCAACAAATCACATTCCTTGAGCTTGTATATCTGGACTTATTCTCCCTCTAACCTTTACATTGTCTGAGCACGTACTCGCTCTAAACTTTACATTGTCTGGACACGTACTCCCTCTAAACGTTATGCTGTCTGGACAGGTACTCCCTCTAAACGTTATGCTGTCTGGACACGTACTCGCTCTAAACTGTACACTGTCTGGACACGTACTCCCTCTAAACTTTACATTGTCTGGACACGTACTCCCTCTAAACGTTATGCTGTCTGGACACGTACTCGCTCTAAACTGTACACTGTCTGGACACGTACTCCCTCTAAACTTTACATTGTCTGGACACGTACTCCCTCTAAACGTTATGCTGTCTGGACACGTACTCCCTCTAAACGTTATGCTGTCTGGACACGTACTCCCTCTAAACATTACATTGTCTGGACACGTACTCCCTCTAAACTTTACATTGTCTGGACACGTACTCCCTCTAAACTGTACACTGTCTGGAAACGTACTCCCTCTAAACATTACATTGTCTGGACACGTACTCCCTCTAAACATTACATTGTCTGGACACGTACTCCCTCTAAACATTACACTGTCTGGACACGTACTCCCTCTAAAAGTTATACTGTCTGGACACGTACTCCCTCTAAACTTTACATTGTCTGGACACGTACTACTCGCTCTAAACTTTATACTGTCTGGACACGTACTCCCTCTAAACTTTATACTGTCTGGACACGTTCTCCCTCTAAACCGTATACTATGTGCTTTCTTTAACTATAGCGTTATAGATCCTTTTATCTTTCTGACTTGCACATAACATTTTAGATTAACTGACTGTTCTAGACTGGGCCTATCAATCATAATCAGGACTGGTTGTTCTGCAGTAACACGTTGAAGTCGAAGTTGACATAGCAATGCACGATGGTCTATCCGTATATCTCATATGAATTCGATGACTGTAATTGGTAATGTACGTCGCGGACGAATTTGATTGATCTCAATCCGAGTAGTCTAACGTCGCGGCGGGGCACATCTCGCAGCAGCAGTGTAGGATACTGATATATTCTGGTCGTTGACCTTGCAACAAGGGACACACTATCCAGCATCGCCGTCTTACGGAAGTGGTGGATATATGGCCAGCCTAGCGAGACCGAGACGACCAGATGTCTAACTTTCAGATCCGTTTATATGCTGCTGCAGGGTTACTAACAATGGTGCGTGTGGCCTTACAAATGACCTTTTTCGAAAGAGATCACAAACCCAGGACTTGTCACCCTGGGTCAGAGGAAGAAGATGCCTCATCGGGATGTCTCCAGAAGCAACATAGGAACAATAACCTACTTAGAGAAACGAGTCATCAAATGCCTCGATGGAGGCGACTTTAATTAAAACTACAGGAACGGTGGATGATGAATGCTAACTGACTACCACGATCAGGAATGTCAACAGTTTGAGTAAGTTCAATATCAATTAAATTATACATCCATGAAGAGCTTCACCACTGAACTCAAGAACTTGGAATATACTACATATAGCTATTTAATACATCAGATCATTTTAGAGTAAGGGTTAAAGTCTGCTGTTTAGGTTCTTTATTGGTAAATAGATGCGCATCTGAGGTAAATTGCAGCTCTAATACCTAATATAGCGCATTTGTTTCTGTTTGGTAAAAATTCATTTTTATGACAGGGGAGTTGGTTGTTTTTTTGTGTTTTTTGAGAAACTATGTGACTTCAGAATACTACATACAAAATGTAGAAAATATGTGATATAAAATAACTGAAACATTAACACTTAATGGTTGCCATTTTATGGTCAACTATTCAAGTTAAAATATCGCGTCATTCCAATAAAATAGATTTCTTGGCAATGCATATTCACATTAACATAAGGCTTTTCTCCTTTTATACCTAATGCATAGCGTGGTGCCGAGTTTAAACTGTATGTCTTTTGTTTGCATTAAATATGTATATTCACCCTCATATGACATATGTATAAACTTGTTATTTATCAATGTGACACTTTCAATAAGTTCTACTCTTATATTCATTCATTAAAAATTTTTTAAAGCTTTATTTATTTTACAACTATTACGAAGCAAGTTCTAACAACTTATATTAATCACTCTCGTTGGCGCAGATGAGAGCGTATATGTGGACATTGGTGTGGGGGGAAACCGTAGTACCCGGAGAAAACCCACCTGTCCGATCTGGCGACCATCGTACCATCTCACATACTTCCCGGTCCGAGGATCGAACACGGGTTGCATTGGTGAGAAGCGAGCGGACTAACCACTGCGATAATCGGATATTATATTATATGTATGTACAGCAGGATCCATATTAAAAACGGCCTTTCCACACAATTCTGTTTTTAGGACACATATCAGCCTATTTATGCCACATAATACAGATAACTTTTCCAGGCTGCCTACTAAATACTCTAAAAAATGAGGGGTAGTATTTAAGACACAACAAATAGTTGAGCTAAAGTAGCTCATTTATTTCGTAATGGCTGGGAAGTATGTGAGATTGTGCGGTTGTCACCAGATCGGACAGGTGGGTTTGTTTCTCCGGGTACTCCGGTTTCCTACCCACACGAATGACCACACACATTCTGGCATCCGCGCCAAGGGTGAAAATAAATGCACTATTTTCCACACTAAATATCACATAATAACAGCTATATATAGAAAGGGTGGAACATGCCTCCCGTGACTAAGCAGTGCAAGAACAAACAAAATATCATGAATATGGCTTAGATTAACATTGCGGAACATATCAATTGCAATGAACACAGTCAGTGTTCATGACACCTATTTAATCTACTAGAACATAATTCAGGTGCAATACCAGTAATCATTCTTGTCACATTCGTATACATACTCTTCGAAACACACAATATTATTACAGACTTAATCAGACATACACGCACACCATAAAAACACATCACCACATGTCAGGGAACCAGTGATATTGTTTATAGAACCAAAGATGTCCAGGAAAAACCAATATAAGATGAGGAAAACAGATTTGGCTACACCTAATGAGATGCAATTAACAGTCCCCTGACTCCGAACCGCGAATAGAGCAAAAGCAAGAGTTGTGGAATAAAGTTGTAAGCAATAGCCTATCACAATGGCGAAGATGCTACATAGTTTCCGTTGTGATTTAGTCTGTAATAAACCTATTGATTTGCACAGAAACCTCATTGTAAATATTATACTAACAATGCTGCGGGTCGTTTTCTATTTTTGGCAGAACGTATGTCCGGTAACATTTGTATTGCCATTCCGTGTATTGTAGTACTATTTGTATTTCCATTCCGTGTATTGCAGCACCATTTGTATTGACATTTCGTGTATTACAGAGCACCATTTGTATTGCCATTCCGTGTATTGCAGAGTACCATTTGTATTGCCATTCCGTGTATTGCAGTACCATTTGTATTGACATTTCGTGTATTACAGAGCACCATTTGTATTGCCATTCCGTGTATTGCAGAGCACCATTTGTATTGCCATTCCGTGTATTGCAGCTATTTGTATTGCCATTCCGTGTATTACAGAGCACCATTTGTATTGCCATTCCGTGTATTGCAGCACCATTTGTATTGACATTTCGTGTATTACAGAGCACCATTTGTATTGCCATTCCGTGTATTGCAGAGCACCATTTGTATTGCCATTCCGTGTATTGCAGCTATTTGTATTGCCATTCCGTGTATTGCAGCACCATTTGTATTGCCATTCCGTGTATTGCAGCTATTTGTATTGCCATTCCGTGTATTACAGAGCACTATTTGTATTGCCATTCCGTGTATTACAGAGCACCATTTGTATTGCCATTCCGTGTATTACAGAGCACCATTTGTATTGCCATTCCGTGTATTGCAGCACTATCTGTATTGCCATTCCGTGTATTGCAGCTATTTGTATTGCCATTCCGTGTATTACAGAGCACCATTTGTATTGCCATTCCGTGTATTGCAGCACCATTTGTATTGCCATTCCGTGTATTGCAGCACTATTTGTATTGCCATTCCATGTATTGCATAGCACCATTTGTATTGCCATTCCATGTATTGCAGCACCATTTGTATTGCCATTCCGTGTATTGCAACACTATTTGTATTGCCATTCCGTGTATTGCAGAGCACCATTTGTATTGCCATTCCGTGTAAGGCAGCACCATTTGTATTTCCATTCCGTGTAAGGCAGCACCATTTGTATTTCCATTCCGTGTATTGCAACACTATTTGTATTGCCATTCCGTGTATTGCAACACTATTTGTATTGCCATTCCGTGTATTGTAGCACCATTTGTATTGCCATTCCGTGTATTGCAGCACTATTTGTATTGCCATTCCGTGTATTGCAACACCATTTGTATTGCCATTCCGTGTATTGCAGCACCATTTGTATTGCCATTCCGTGTATTGCAGCACCATTTGTATTGACATTCCGTGTATTGCAGAGCACCATTTGTATTGCCATTCCGTGCATTGCAGCACTATTTGTATTGACATTCCGTGTATTGCAAAGCACTATTTGTATTTCCATTCCGTGTATTGCAACACTATTTGTATTGCCATTCCGTGTATTGTAGCACCATTTGTATTGCCATTCCGTGTATTGCAGCACTATTTGTATTGCCATTCCGTGTATTGCAACACCATTTGTATTGCCATTCCGTGTATTGCAGCACCATTTGTATTGCCATTCCGTGTATTGCAGCACCATTTGTATTGACATTCCGTGTATTGCAGAGCACCATTTGTATTGCCATTCCGTGCATTGCAGCACTATTTGTATTGACATTCCGTGTATTGCAAAGCACTATTTGTATTTCCATTCCGTGTATTGCAACACTATTTGTATTGCCATTCCGTGTATTGTAGCACCATTTGTATTGCCATTCCGTGTATTGCAGCACTATTTGTATTGCCATTCCGTGTATTGCAACACCATTTGTATTGCCATTCCGTGTATTGCAGCACTATTTGTATAGCCATTCCGTGTATTGCAGCACCATTTGTATTGACATTCCGTGTATTGCAGAGCACCATTTGTATTGCCATTCCGTGTATTGCAGCACTATTTGTATTGCCATTCCGTGTATTGCAGCACTATTTGTATTGCCATTCCGTGTATTGCAGAGCACCATTTGTATTGCCATTCCGTGTAAGGCAGAGCACCATTTGTATTGCCATTCCGTGTAAGGCAGCACCATTTGTATTTCCATTCCGTGTAAAGCAGCACCATTTGTATTTCCATTCCGTGTAAAGCAGCACCATTTGTATTTCCATTCCGTGTAAAGCAGCACCATTTGTATTTCCATTCCGTGTAAAGCAGCACTATTTGTATTGCCATTCCGTGTATTGCAGGTATTTGTATTTCCATTCCGTATAAAGCAGCACTATTTGTATTGCCATTCCGTGTATTGCAGCTATTTGTATTTCCAGTCCGTGTATTGCAGCACTATCTGTATTGCCATTCCGTGTATTGCAGAGCACCATCTGTATTGCCATTCCGTGTATTGCAGAGCACCATTTGTATTGCCATTCCGTGTATTGCAGCACCATTTGTATTGCTATTCCGTGTATTGCAGCACTATTTGTATTGCCATTCCGTGTATTGCAGCACTATTTGTATTGCCATTCCGTGTATTGCAGCACTATTTGTATTGCCATTCCGTGTATTGCAGCACTATTTGTATTGCCATTCCGTGTATTGCAGCACTATTTGTATTGACATTCCGTGTATTGCAGCACTATTTGTATTGATATTCCGTGTATTGCAGCACTATTTGTATTGACATTCCGTGTATTGCAGCACTATTTATATTGCCATTCCATGTATTGCAGCACTATTTGTATTGACATTCCGTGTATTGCAGAGCACAATTTGTATTGCCATTCCGTGTAAGGCAGAGCACCATTTATATTGCCATTCCGTGTAAGGCAGCACCATTTGTATTTCCATTCCGTGTAAAGCAGCACCATTTGTATTTCCATTCCGTGTAAAGCAGCACCATTTGTATTTCCATTCCGTGTAAAGCAGCTATTTGTATTGCCATTCCGTGTATTGCAGCTATTTGTATTGCCATTCCGTGTAAAGCAGCACCATTTGTATTTCCATTCCGTGTAAAGCAGCACTATTTGTATTGCTATTCCGTGTAAAGTAGCACCATTTGTATTGCCATTCCGTGTATTGCAGCTATTTGTATTGCCATTCCGTGTATTGCAACACCATTTGTATTGCCATTCCATGTATTAATCACTCTCGTTGGCGCGGATGCCAGTATGTTTGTGGTCATTCGTGTGGGAGGAAACCGAATTACCAGGAGAAAACCCACCTGTCCGATCTTGTGACAACCGCACAATCTCACATACTTCCCGGTCAGAGGATCGAATCCGTGTTGCATTGCTGAAAAGCGAGCGTGCTAACAACTGCGCTAATCGGACAGCCAAACTTAAGAACACGGTGACCTTTATATTGTCAGTTCATTAAAATACAAAATGTATACATGCTTGGTCTCATGAAGTAGTAGTTAGCAATGAGTTCTTAATCATCGTTATGTAATGCCTATGCCCCATTACTATACGTTGTACGACATCTGATTTGGGGTAATTTTCGTCTTACTAATCATTAAAAGTCGTAACTTATGAAACCGTTGTTTGCCTTTACGCCTATTACTATAAGACATACGCGCCTAAAGGTAGTAGCCCACATATCGAAATCGCACTATATGACGCAACCATGTCATAAAGATATCATTAATGATGTCGCTGACAGCTTGAGTCCAAACGGAAACGTGCGCGTTGACAACATTTCAACATTAAGCGGTTAGGTACCATAAAATGTGTTAATCCACTTCTATAGTGGCAGTGATGTATTCATTTTACCCAAGAGTACATTATGTCTGGGGCTTCTGCTATATCGAGACAGAAACAGATGAAATATCGAACATAATAATTTCATTATCAAGTTTTCAGTTGTAAAAATGTTTTAAGAGCAATGGCTTTCTATATTTTAGAGCTTTTCTAATAAAAATAAAGTAATGATTTGCATATTTTTTGTATTGTGCTGTTCGCATTTATGTGCGTGTTATGTGCTTTGTTTAACCTCCTAGGTTATATTACTAGAAAGGTAAAAGCTCGTAAATAGTTGTTTGATGATGTGCTTAGACATTCTCTTGGTTATTTATAAAGTATGTAGATAGTTGTGTGCGTCAATGGTGTGACATGCACCTGGCATACACTAGTACGCCCAACACTTCAAATATGTTCTCTAAATATGTCAATCAGTGTGTTCAACTCATTTATGGAACATCCCGATGGTGTTCATAACTTACGTGAGGTTAGTTTAAACACTATTTTATTCAAGAATGGTACCTAACATAGGAATAGTTACAACAGTAGGATTGTGAGCTTAACTATGAATACAGATTTTGAGTTGCGTTCACATGACAAGTGCTTAAGATGGACATCTCTCAGACGTCTGTAGTTTGGGGGTGGGTTAATGTAGCACCAACATCATAGCTCATTTTGGCGACAATTCAGCCATTACAGGTGGAAGAAGACCACGGGTGCCGGTCCGATCAGTATTTTATAATGCACGGGCTGACACCCAAGTAAGTATAAGCACTGCCTATCCACAAGCCAGCCGAATAATGTCCTCACTTGAACTAATTTTACACCTCCAGTAGGGTTCGAACGTGCAGCGGTGAGGGACATATGAAGTACTTGCCGAACGTGACAGATATCCTACCGAGAGCGAAAGCATCTCGCAATTGAATTCCAAGACGCTAAATGTGGCTTGACTTTTGAAAGAAGTGCATTGGAACTGAGCATTCCAGAATACATAGCTGTCGACACATTTCTTAAGTACATTGTTAATCCACATGCCAAACGTTAATGTTGGTGCTAATGTGAACTTTGAAGTGAAGCTCGATGTTTACGGGAGGACAACTTCAACGGAATGTTTACTATGTCAGAGCTAGATAATCTGAAATACCCCAATCACATCCAAGAAACTCTCAAATTAAAGTATCGAAAACAAAGCAGGCGGTTTGGTTCAAGCATCATAAATTGCTTCTAAACCAATTTCTGGCATGCTTAAAATGTCAAGTGAGAGTATTTAATTGAATATCACGTTATCTCTAGATTTATACGTTTTCCTTTGCATGCTACAGATTTAGAGCCATTACACAACTTCTACTGAAAGAGCGGAATCAACATAATGTAGAACTAAATGCCTCTAACATGCAGTTCCGAATAAATGCAAAAGCAAAAAGGAATGGCAATGAAAACTGGGGACTTTGATGTACTCGAAGAAATATCGATTGTGTCCGATACTCATCACAATTATGAGATGATATTATTATAAGGACCAGGACTGTAAGACTTCATTGAGGCAGACCGCACTGATGAATTTCATAATAAACGTGAAGCGATTTATGCTAACACGAACCGCTTCTGTTGCTTGTAATCATGAAGTCCTATGGTTAAATCATAAAAATGAATGTCGTTTTTACCAAAATAAAACAAGTAAATGAAATCGTCACGAAACCAAAACGTATACACTATACATGGAATGTACTGAACTATTAGGGATAGCGGGAGGGAGAGGGAGGAGAGAGGAGAGGTGGAGGGGAGAGGGAGACAAACGGAGAGACAGCTAGCGAGACAAACAGAGACAAAGATTGAGAGTAATTAGACTAATGTTGCTTTAAACCTTATGAACAGCATAGTACTAGATAATAAAATACATCAATTGAACTTGTGCATATATCACAAAACAGGGTTTAATTTGTTTTAAACATTTGTCTAATAAGTGTCCAATAATATATAGTCACTGTTTATAACGTGTGTGAATGTTTAATATGAAAACACTCCGTGTTCGAGTGGTTAAGGTCACTGACTTGAATACCACTGTAACATATCAGCATGGATGATCATTGGTTCGAGCCCCACTCAGATCGTATATCTTTAGAGGAAACTGTTGGCAGTTGTTTACGGAGGGTGGTGCACCAAGTAGTGGTCAACCGTTGGAGCCTGTCCAGGAAAAGTGTTGTTAGGTAACTGCACGCCGACGATATAGCCCAGAATGGTGATGAAGGCGTAAAACCCGAACAATCAAACACACAATGAAAACACTGCCATATGCGCATAGACAAAAGAAATATGCGTATCAGAATAGCTGCAAGGACCTACAAGCTTCCGCTAAGCTAAGAAACATAACTAAGTCATATGGTAAAAGGGGCAAGCACACATCGTCGGCATTAGTAGATACAATTTACTCGGAATCACAAGAGAATAAACTGCGATACATCTTTGATTGTGCCAACACTATGTGAACTAAACAATCATTAGCAAACTGATATCGACACAGCGACGGGTGATAGGTTGATAAAACTGATTGACATGCACTGTGTCTGTTGATGTAAATCAGTGGTCCAGTGTGTATGACGTTGTACTGTAAATCAATGAGCCGAGTGTCCAGTCCTATATACTATAGACCGGCGTTTAAGAAACAGGAATACTTCTGGAATGTGGTCGTTTTATATAGATATTATACTGTAATCCAAACACTGTAACCAATATACCACTCCAGGTTTGACACTCGGATATTTAATAAAGCAATACTGCTACGTTGGATTTATATCACAAAGAGAATATAAAATACAAATACTATTCAATACACTAGCTTGAAGTGTTCTGTGTCTAGAGCGGTAATGACAGGGCGTACTTTTTTTAACCCAGCCATGTTGCCTTATATGTTCACCCTTTGGCCTGGTTTTTAAATTTCAAAAGGCGGGCATGCTTTTATGAACTCCGAACCTGTTTGACCGTTATGCACTTCCCTACTGTCTCTTTGATCAAGCATTATTAGCTGTTAATCACCGTAAGTTAGCAAACTGTTCTAGGCAGTAACTCACTAATACACTTCCCATGCATACACCTCCGCCGCTCAAAATGCACCCTACCCCTCTTTGACCAGCCCTGCCATTTGTCCTCTCTTTGAATAAACACTAATATACAGTACCTACATTTATCTAAATAAATTTAATGTATTATGGTTTGGACAAACTTGATTTGCATGTATACCTACATGGGCACACATTAATGAATACAGGTCCGTTTATTTATTATGGGCAATGCATGCTCTTGATATTCATCATGCACAAAATAACGGTATATTAAGTGACTGAACTTATATCACACACTGTTGATGAGCTTGGGCCAATCGGGCATGGTTCAGATGCCAATAACACCATCGGCCCATCTACTTTAAGCAGTGTCACCTTTGGACAGGAGGTTTGAGTTTGCTGATCTTCTTCGAAATCAAACGCCTGAAAGGATTCAAGCAGCACCGAGCTGCTTGGTATAGATTTTACTATTAAACTACGTGATATATAAAATGAGATAAGATACAAATACATTATGAATAATTGCTGTATTTATCATAAAAATGACATCAATACAATAAGGAAATGCGTTTGTGCATGGAATGTCACATTGATTTCACAGAGATGGAATAATAGATGTCTGTTGCGCTGTACTATTGGAATTGTGATGGACAAAACTGATCTATTTACAAAAGATAATTGTGACGGTAGCGATTCGTGCGACATGCGACAATGTTTGTATTATTTCAGAAATATATATTTATTTATTATTGTTTTGTTTTTTCCATTCAATCAAATCAAAGGGCATCTATGCCGCCATGCTCACGGTGGTGTTGTCCTTCGACGATACACTTAAATCCGCGTTGTCTCTGAGCGATCAAACTAATGTTGTAAGAACTTATTTCGTGATCGAGCTTGACTAAATTTGTATATACTATCGTTTTAGGATTGTACCTGCATTGATCAAGACAGGAAGGAATGTTGGTTTAAAGTCACACCAACTGATTAGGGCATACGGCGACTCTCCAGCTATATTGTTGGAGGAAGAATCCGGGAGCCCGCCAGAGATGTATAGTTATGTTTCCTCATTGGCGTTCATGATACACCATAGGCCAGCCACTATGTATCATAGACATTTAGCAGATAGTTGAGCCCATTGAAAATGACACCCCACCACTTACAGAGAGCCTAATTAATATTGATACAAACATTGAGTTTAAACTTTTGTTTTACAACGATTGCAAAACAACTTCTATTAATCATTCTCTTTGGCGCGGATGAAAGCGTAAATATGGTCATTCGTGTGGGAGCAAGCCGGCGTACCCGGAGAAAACCCGACAATCTCACATACTTCCTGGTCAGAGGATCGAATCCGTGTTGCATTTGTGAGAAGCGAGTGCGCTAACCACTGCGCTAAACGGACATCCTAGGTTTAAAGTCACAACAACTGCCTGCCCAATACAAATATTATCAACGTCCAACATCACGTGTAACACGAATAGTACGTCCGTACACTATGGCTTCCTTTTACACAGCACCCATCTATCTATTAATGCTATTGGTCTAGACTTGGATCTTGACTGTTTGTGAGGGGAAAATCACCAATTAAATTATGTTTTTTATTTCCTCTGCGCCATTGCCAAGAAACTGTCGAATATATACCGGCGTTATGCTACGTGATGTATCCCACTGCCGAGACGCCGAGACACGTATTTGGTTCAAGTTGATAGAGTCCGTCCGATATCACTGCAATGTAACGACCAAAGGTCCGTCACGAGTTGGGGTTCTAAGTATTCATATTTATAGACCCGTATCGTATCATCACATAGCAGGGAAGGTCTGATTTGTCTAGCACCGTTTCCATTTCCGATTTTTCAAGTTGAAGACGATCGCTTGTTCTTTTTTGTTTGTTAATTGTCCGCACCGGAACTTGTTGACATTAATGAATATATCCTTATAATATGGCGCGCGCGCATTGCTTAGCAATTACACTACGTAGCATCTAAATAAATCGCTCAGGTAACCCTGATGAAGTGATGTTCAATGCAGCAGTCACTCAATCGACAGGTTTATGATGATAACAACTATAAGCATGGGGACACTTTACGACCACCGTACTGCACAACTAGCGTTGTTGTTAATTTCGATTATGTATGCATACAAACCTAGTTTAGTACCCACACAGTTACGTCGACGTCGCCAAGCAAGCACAAACTTATTTAATCGACCACATCTAATACCAATATACATTGTATGAATCCAAGGTATCATAGACACGTACATAAATTATATATTAACAATGTGCCTGTAAACTATGAATATCGTGTTTGTTTGTCAAAGCTCTATTTTGTCTAGTATTTAATTGTCTACCTTATACTGCCGATCAATGGCTGGCTGTCCCTTATTTATTTTGGGACACACTCAATGATGATGTAATCCACCCAGAAAAAGAGAGGCAATGTGGACTTAAGAGCAGTGCCTAAGAGCACATGCGTGGCTACATCTGGGCTCAAACTTCGGATCTGTTTCGGGCACCTGGGGCTATCGGGCTACAGCCTCGCTATCACGACTTACACACTTTTTAAATAACATATGTTGTTACCCAAAATTGGTATTTATCATGACATATTTTAACATATCCAATACGTCACAGCCTCTGACTTAAATCAGGACAGCTTCAACACAACGTATGTATAGTGTCCAGTTGACTTGGAAGATGAAAGTGCGTACATTCATTTCTTGGGTAGACAATACGTCTACTTTATTACTAGGAATATATTACTAATATGCAACTCTTATTTGGAGAGGTCCATTATCCTATTGTTGTTGTATACACAGTTATTCTTAATTTCATACGAAATGAAAATCAATAGATAATGTACATGTATGTACACAGAGTAACTTAAATGACAATTCCATAATCCAATCAAAACGAAGACCACAAACAATGACATATTTATATGAAACAAACTATCTTTATATGACATTATCACCAGCTGCAATATCGATGATCATCTCAAGGGCAAAGTAACAACGTATTATCCTGGGGCACTCTTATTACTTTGCAAAAGGGAAAAGATTGAATCTGATTGACCCTGATTACGCCGTTATTGATCTACTTGTGCTCCGGTCGTATATCAGTATTATTATTATTGTTTAGAAAGCTGCTTGACTTAAATTATTGCCTTTCGGTAATGTTAGTGCTTTCAATAGGGCCACGGCTGGAATCGGAAACACATTATTACAGTCTACAAAATACAATCTGTATATTCATAGCGCAGTATTTTGAGGTAATTGGCTGTAATACACGAGAATGGAACATGCTACTATAATGACTGTGTATGTATGAATATTTGGAAAGGAAAGGAACACCGATTAGTAGCTACATATGTATACATATAGTTGGGGAAATAGAATAGATAATACCTAATGGAGAATGGTCGTGTGGTAGGAGTTGTGCGCACTGACACTTAGCTTAAACGAAACTGAAATATTTGAACAGTATATACCACACATGCTGATACACATATTATGTATTAAGCTCCGGGAGTCACAATATACTTTACTCTGGTAACAAGGGCTAGGGGCTGGGGCGATGAAATCTGAGCATACTTGTCTGGTTTTCCTGTGGTTTTTCCTCTAGAATATATTTATTCGTTCATTTAAATTTCAGTGTAGTATCACTCTACACACGTCTAGTACTTTTCATCCAAACTAAACCATATTGCAATGGGGAGTACCGAATCTAATGTTGGGATAACTTGTGGTCCAACCCATGTGTGTATGTATGTAATACTTGTACGATTGTGTTTATGCAGTGCCATAGCCAGCATCTGAAAATAACCGAGGAGCCCCCCCCCCCACATTATTTGTGTGTATGATTCGATGTGCAGTCTGAAGGCAATTGTATCAGTTTTCCTATATGCCTGTCGTTACTTGCGAAAGTCTAACCGAGGCGAGTGCCTCATTTGTCTTTTTATTTAACCATATTGTATTGCAAATCAATAGTACATATGTCATACACATACAGATACAATACATAGCATGAACATATAAATGGTTTGGGCCACATGTTTAAACAACATTATAGACAACGGCCAGCACAAGAACTCAAGCTAACGTTTGATTATGTATGTATTACGTTTGAAATTAAATGATTGAGTTTCTTTCTTGAAAAGAGTACACAAAATAGAATGTAAATACGAATTACTTAAAAGCTTAAAATGACTAACATTAGTAAAATTGAATAGAATATGTTTTATTGCAAAATCGGCAATAACTTTAGTTTAAACTATATTTATTCTACAACGATTGCGAAGCAGGTTCTAACAACTTATATTAGTCACTCTCGTTGGCGCGGATGAAAGTGTATATGTGTTCAGTCATGTGGGAGGAAACCGGAGTACCTGGAGAAAACCCACCTGTCCGATCTGGCGACCATCATACAATCTCACATACTTCCCGGTCCGAGGATCGAACCCGGGTTGCATTGGTGAGAAGCGCGCGCGCTAACCACTGCGCTAATCGGACAGCAATAACTTTGCCTTTGGCAATACAAGTATACTATGTATGTATAATGACATGAGAACACAAAATGTAATATACACAAATTACATTTAGAAGTTGTATAGCTTTCTGTCCAATTCCTTATTTCAATTGTTGTAATTACTCATGTACATGATAGAAAATAAATATATTTAAACCAAATTACAGTAATACTAGATTCACATCGTGTTACTTAAAGCACCGATAAACCAGCAAAGAAGCTATATTGGCAAAGAGCGAAACACATTTGTCGTTTTGTGCTAATACATATTAATATGATAGCATACACATACAGTCATTAATGTTAGTCACGTAATGTTTTCATATGATTTGTTCTTAGTTGAAAGACATTCTTAATATATTTAGCTGTATTTATTAATATTTAGTAAGACATATTACAGCATATATTACAACAGTGCAAACAAACACGTGTTGTATTGTATACTTCACTATACTTGCACTCAAGACATTAACAAGAAAGCATTAAAACATGGTTTGGTATATATATATATATATTCTTGTTATCTAGTATATTGTGCTTATTTTCGTCAAAGTTTTCCCTTTTTTATTAGTCATCATCAATTCTAGTAATCATATATTCATTCACTTTGTTTGTTGCAATCTAGTCTTTTGTGGGAGGGTCGTAACTAATGTTGTCAAAAAGTGGCCTAAACAACTTTCTTCAACATGTATTGACAATTATTGTGCAACATAATGACATGAATATATATATATACAAGCACACGGATATCATGGCATGTTAAGGTATGTGTAACTCCGTGGCGAGCATACGTTTTATCTGCATAGTTGCCAAATGGTTGTAAGTTCGAGTCTTCCCAAAACCACGGCGGAATATTTAAAATCACCTGGCATTTTCTCTCTCCATCATCTAACGTTAGAACGTCAGAATCAAACAGTGTGTGTGTGTTTACGTTTATTTATCGTCGCTACCGGTTGCCCATATGAGCGACGCCTCCTGAAGAGATTAGTCATTTTAGATTTTTGGAGGATAGTGCAATGATACAGAAAGAGACCCATTCCAGAGACTCCCTTGTTCTTTTACGTGCACGGTGTACAGCACTGACACGATACCTCGGTTTAACGTCCCATCTGAAAGACTGTTAATTTGATTAGGTCAGACGGGGGATCGAACCTGCGATCCCTGGATTACCAGTCCAGCGTGTTACCACTGGACTACATATCAGTCTGTAATCAAACATTTGAAGTGTGCATATTTATACCAGGGCAGCATAACTTAATACAGTGTTGCGTCTACAAGCATAATTAACACTGACATAGCCTGAAGCAGCCAACTGGAAAACATAATTATATCGGTATGCCATAATGAGTAAAGCTATAAATACATCCAATTAGTATGTGCACTGTCTGACTGGAAACTTTACTGTAATCTGCCATCATAATGTTGTATTAAGAATCGTATGCATTATAAACATTATAAATGCTTCTAACGTCGTCAAAGTATGCACCACATTCTGAAATATCTTCTATTTCTTTTGCATTATTGTCGGTATTACAGTTCTGTCATTTCTAAGCAATATGCACACTTGGTATACATGTATTAGTTCCACACCGTCCAATATATTACTGTGTATTTTGAACTGCAAGGAGAGAAACTATATAGGCTCTGCTTCCGTTTAAATAATCCTTTCCTATACACTTACTTCTTTGAGTTTGTGTGCATGTATTGTTTTGTGAATGTATATAGTGGAATAAATATGCTTAAACCAAAGCATTAAACAAATATTATGAATATTTTTTTATTATTTAAGTTTATTTAACGTCGCTACCGGTTTCCCATTTGAGCGACGGGCAGTTTACCTAACAACACCTTTCCTGGGCAGGCTCCAGCGGTTAACCAGTACTTGGTGCACCAACCTCCGTAAGAGACTGCCAACTTTTTCATATAAATGAGATACAGTATGAGCGGTGCTCGAACCCGTGACCATCAGAGATGATAGGTTACAGTGGTATACAAGTCAGCGACCTTAACCACTCGACCATGGAGGCGGACAATATAGTATGAATACGAGGCGATGTATGTATATATAGTTATATACCATACTATTGACCAATGGACATGCTGGTCATTGTGTTCATGTGTGGATGATAATGTTGTATTAAGAAACGTATGTATTATAAACATTATAAATGCTTCTTCAAAGCATTAAATAAATAGTATGAATATGAGGCGATGTATGTATATATAGTTATATACCATATTATTGACCAATCGACATGCTGGTCATTGTGTTCATGTTTGGAGACCTACTTCCATTACTGTATGATATTTGTTATATGAATTGGCATAGTAAATGTTAATATGAAAGTTAGAGTTCATATATCAGCATAGAATAGCAGATGAGTTATCTTCTCTAGATTGGATCATCGACCAGCGTATTGTGATAACAATTGCCAGACGCAGAGTATCGAACCTGTACCGCTACGACGGCGTCACATTGCACGAGGACAGTTGACGCCACAATAACAAGTTTGCGCAAATAAAGCTGATAGAGGGATATGCAGTGCATGAGACCGATCACACTTCATTATTATAACATACTTCAAGCACGGGGAGACCTCTTACGACCGCAATCTTATATTTCTTTTAGTGTTGTTGTTTTGTTCTAAATATAAACATGGTATATATATACTTGTTGTCTAGTATATTGACATGTGCTTATTTTCGTTATCGTTTTCCCTTTTTTATCAGTCATCATCAATTGTAGTAATCATATATTCAGTCACTTTGTTTGTTGCAATCTAATGTTTTGTGGGAGGGTCGTAACTAATGTTGTCAAAACGTGTGGCCTAAACCACTGTCTTCAACATGTATTGACACTTTCTGTGCAACATAATGACATGAATATATACGAATAGTATGGCATTTTATGGTATGCATAACTCCGTGGGGAGCATACGTTATATCTGCCTATTAGTTGTAAGTTCGAGTCTTCCCAAAACCACGGCGAAATATTTATTGACAATTCGTGTGCAAAATAATGACATGAATCGTATATACTATGCCGAGTTATACATGCCTTAGATCATCTACTACCATATTAACCTAAACCTAAGTTGGACATATTCCATACTATTTTTGATTATTCAAGTTCTTCCATTTGGAATTCACTACCTCACTATATCCAAATCTCCAACTCACTCATTATAATTAAAACTCGATATTTAAGATGGAATAAGCCAACAGAACCATATAACTAGTATATCGGCATCCACGTACTGAATGGAGTAACAGTGTCATAGTTTATGTTTTAATACAGCAACTAAGTACATGTATACTTATCATCAATTAATATATTGTGTATGTCATTGTATATAAGTCTACATCCGCTATGTCGAATTTGTCTGACCGAACAAAATACTTCGACATAACCGAAATGTGACTTAAATAAATTCGATATAAACGGAGCCAGTTATATGTTACATGATAGTGTCTGAAACGGGACTTTGACCGGAGAATTCGACATAACCGACTTTGACATAACGGATGTAGACTGTATGCTGAGGGCCTTAATTAGTGTATCCGTGTGTTATGTAAGCTCCATCGTAAACTAGAGTCATTATTATTATTATTATTATAACCTTCATTTATATAGAGATAAGCTGCGTTTCGAACACGAACTGTTACTGTCAACAATAAAAACCCTTACCATTTTACATGATAGTAACACTTATAATAATAATTTATACAACAATAATGATAACAACAAAGACTTACCTGTAGGAAATATTGATGATATTCTCTTTCTATACGATTCTCAGGTTTACATAAAGAATCTATCAGGTTATGTCATTGGTAGATCAAGCACCTGTAATTAACACATTAATCTACCTGACTTGCTATGTTGGGTTTTGTCCGATATACTAGGTATATTGAATTGTACCTATACACTTTGAGGTTCTGGCACTCACAACAACAGCACCGATAACAACACAGACTTACCTGTAGGAACGTACACGTTAAGATTCAAGCACTCCTCCGTCTGGGTGAGTATGAAATGTGCAATTCTCTTCAACCTCTCTATCTCTCCTAGTGGTTTCATTTTCTTCAGCTCCTCCTCGTGTATCAGAGACTGTGGACAAACGGACCGATGTTCAAAAGCAACTCTGATAGACTTCCACTTCTCACCGGAACTCATCGGCGGCATAAACCGCATCTGTGAGGTCAAGGTCGTTGCATACTGAAGCCCAAGATATGATTCTACTGGCTTTAATTCTGGGTCGGGAAATTCTACTATGGCACCTCTCATTTGCCCGTACTTAGTTGTTACCGTTCTCGATGACAACTTTTTAGTATAAACACGATTTTCACTAGGTGAAATAATAGTTAAGGACAACAGAATGAATACATAATATAACCTAGATAGCGATGTATTCAAATGACTCGCCATCGTTAGATGGGCTACGTTACACTTGATATTCAAGTGACGTCGTGATACGTTGCAAATATGAAACAGAAGGCGTCCAAATATAGTTCATTTCGCTCGTGTTTACCATAAAACAATACGATGTGCTTGATTTTCGATCAATGTAACTTTCTTGGCTGTTTCACTGGTAGCTGTTCACGCGGTTATATTTAATTCAGAATTTAATTCCAGCTAGAATCCCTCCGTCTATAACTCATGTAAACGAAACAAGGGTTGCTTGGGAACGTTTTCAAACCAATTTATGTTTCGGCTTTGATATTATCGGGAAAACACTGTGCAGTTCACTGATAAATTATATGGAATGTTATGTTTGTCTGACAACACTCTAAAAGCGATGTGTATATACAATATATATCCAATGCATGTATTTGTTTCTATATTCGCACAAATACATTGACCATTGATGCGGTGGTGACTATAGACTATCTTCTATAATGTTTCTATACAACATGTAACACAGTGAATGTAAATCCAAACTATACAAACCCTATTTGGACGTATTCCGTCTTACCGTCACTCTCTTAATTCACAACACTTTTTTTCACACTGCGTTTTGGAGTAGTGAGAATGCGTCAATAGCAAAGCTCACTGACGATGATGTTACATGTCCGAATATATATACACGAATCCATTTATTGCGTATTCACTCTGTTAATGATCCACTTATTGTATAATGATGCACGCTATATTCCTGTGGGTTTTCACCAATATCTACACTCTGTAAGGGTAGACACTTGCACAAATCACAAATCAATTAATGATAGAGTGCGACTAGTCAGTGAATATGTATATTGTTTAGATTATTGGTCCAATAGTACAAGCAATAGTCGGTGATTTGAACCATCGATATATATATATATATAAGTGTGTGTAAATCTTCACTGTTCTTTATCTACTCTTCCAAGAATATTCTGAAAGAAAGAATGGTATAACGGTTAATAACTCGTTTCGCAATGTAGATTGGACATACACTGGAATGAATATAAGGCAAACATATACAATTGGGACATATGCGATACATTTATATTGAGATATGGTGCGTGGAAACACGTAAAGACTACTTAATCAACATTAGAGCTAATCTAGGACATTATTCAGTGTAGTTTGTGTGTATCATATCATATGATTGTTGCACTTCGTTAACACGAAAGTTTCATCCAACGGAAAGTAATATGCGCTACTATGTGGAAGTCGTGATAGCGCAGTGGATGCGCGTTCGCTTCAGGTGCGAAAGGTCCGGAGTTCGAGCCCCACTGGAGCCGTTACGATTGTGCCCTTAGGCAAGGTATTTAAATTCCACATTGCCTCTTCCCTCTCCCTCGTGGCGATGGATTCCATCAGGAATGAGGTCTCGAGAGTGATTTATATAAATTGAAATAACTTGTTTCGCAATCGAGCTAAAAATAAATTTGTATAAATAAAAAAAAATTATGCGCTACCATAATACATAGTATACTATAGACAGACGGACAGACAGACAACACTGTACTGTTGGCACTGTATTTGACTATGACGGTGTTTGTTTTATTATAGTGTCACCCATATTTAAAGGGCCATCCATTTCTAACTTATATGCGTGTATGCCTGACGCTAGGCTGGTAGGCAATCGGTAACCATGATTTAACTAGCTGGCAGCTCACCAATCATATTAGAACAAACCCCTGACGAAGGTTCGAACTTTCGACCTGCCGATCCGTAGGAGGACTCATTAACTACTATGCCATGGGGACTATATTTGCATTATAAATGAACTAAATGTCTCTGTAGCACAGTAAGTTGAAAAAGCTCACGTTTCATGAGTAACATTGCTGTCACGTTCTCCTCTGAGAGTGTCATGTAACATGCAGAAAAGACAATGCTTCGGATACCTCATCCTAATTCTCTCTAGGATGCCAACCAGATGCATGTATGGACAATAATGCAGTTCCATTGGCCACCGAGTGCAAATCAATATAAACAGTAAACGATAATACGTTGCCTTTTATGTCATTGTGTTACCTTGAATACACGTAAATGTTGTTATTGCTGTTGTTGTTGAATGTGTCATTGTTGAATATCAAACCATTAAAGCGACACTACATCACTGAAAACGCATATTTATACAGAATGTAATTTCCTATTGTATGGTATCATTATTTTCCAAATATTGGCCTCAAAAACTGAATAGTTCAACTAATAAACAAACGTCGTATACGCGGTTTGTTGACATAACCAAATAATGTAAACAGGGTTTACATACATGTGTAATACAATCTGTATATCCCAAATAACAAAAGTTGTGGTACAGATTAACGGTTATATCTCACATGTGTGCCTATGCATATTTATTTGTAGACTAGAATTTATTATCTCTAAGCGACATTATCAAACGTTAATATTGACTACAATGACAAAGACATGTCAATTCAGGAGAGTGGATGACCGGTATATGAAATCCTGCATTCACTTTTGAAAGTGTGTAGACCACCAACACACTGTTAATTGGTTCAATATTTTTGTTCGTATGTATTCGGCAGCATTTGTAGTCGCAATGTATTTATACGTGAACATTGCATTTTGTTGGCTTTTTGCGATATAATGTCGTTTTAAAATAATAACTCATTAATGTGTCAATTGAGGACATCGACATGCACGTACACGATGGTATGCACACATGTACACATGTAGCTGTGATACACCAGTCTGTCAAAATGTCTGTTGTTTATTATGGTTCCTTCTGTTGGAACGAACTAGCTTTATTTTGCATTTTATTACTCTATTTAGAAAATAAACTGTTTATTTCCACTTAAGGTTGTCAAACATGGTCGTACATACTTTCAATGTCTTAGATAGGCATGGTTTTGGGGCTTGATGCCACACCGACATATTAGGAGAGTACATGGTGACTCTCCAGCTAATAATGGTGGCTGAAGGTCCCTCAGAACAGTATGTAAGGCACGAACGTGCACCCGAGTACAACCACCGACCTACGATATACCAGTCGGATATTTTTCTCACTCTTTGGTAATCAAGTCTAAATACTGCTACCATAATTGATAAGAAGCCTTTTGTAGTTTCGGTTTGGGAAGCTATGAGATTGGATAACGTTTTTTTATGATAATTATGTTATAGTTTGTTCCATTGAGATGTTTCTTTGTTTATTGTGAGGGCTACAAGTCGCACAAATAGCTTATGTTGCATGGCGACTCTCTATGGGTGTTTCCCTGAGCTTTCTGGCACGGTCTGGCACTCGGGTAGAACCAAGTTGGATTCGAACTTAGTATGGTGAGTGGCAAGTTGTTTGAAGTCATCGATCACTCGGCAACGGTCGCCCCCGTCGCCTTCCTATTCAAAGTGCCTGTTACGATTTCGAAAACGGTTGTTCTAATGTACTTGAATTTGTTTCAAAACTAGTATACCCAAGTGTTTCAAAAAATAAATACACATAGGTCATTGTTAATGTACTTGAAACATATCTTCTGATTAGGATAGTATGTTTTCGCTTGGTTCGCCGTTGCTCCGTTTCTCTGTAACACATATTAATAGAAATGACATTAATATCGGTAAATCACGTTGTGCTACATTGTAATACAATTAATGGGGTACACAACGGGGCACTCACGTACAATGCAATGGTGTTTTTTTGAATAGCCACATCATTTTAATGTATACAGCTATAGTTTCATTTGATTGCAAAGCAAGTTCTAAGAACTCTAGTCTAATCGCTATCGATACCTCAATCCTCATAGGAATTCATCGGCACGAGAGAGATGATGGAGAGGGGGGGGGGGCACTGTGCAAGGATTTAAGTAGTTTGGGGGCACTGTGCAAGGATTTAAGTAGTTTGTCTAAGGACACCTCGGTTGGTTTTCTGATGGGGTTTCGTTCTCACAACATATTGGTTGCAAGGCGGTCACCGTATCAGATGTACAACCGTTACGGAAGATCCAGATTCCATGCCTACGCTGAAACTATCCAAACAGTGTGACAAAATTTAATCTACGTCTCCTGAGGACATTACAACGTTAAATAACCGGTATAAGGTACACGGAACAACTAACAATTCTCAAACACGTATATACACGTAGTGTGGCATCCGTGGTCCAGTGATAGAGGGTCGGATTTGGAATCGGTCCCGGGTTCGATACTCGATCAGGCCACGTATGTAGTCATTGAGCAAGGCACCTCACATACATTGCTTAGTACTGGTTAACCACTTAGGTCGGCTAAGCTTGCCCAGGAATACATGTCTACGTCCCCGCTAGGTATTTGACATTAATGGAACATACATACATACTATTTAAATGTATTCGCATATGTGATATGCTATTCTACCTGTATGTATTTGCTAACCAAGCCCAGCTTTACGCATAGGATTTAATGTAATATTCCAATATTAAATAATAATGGACATTATTATTATATATCTATACAACACATCAATGAAGATAATACCTAACTAGGTGGTTGTATAGTTAAACACCTTCTCCGTATGACTATGTACACGTATAGTTTTGGTGTTGTACGAAGCTAGAAATGTACGCAAGATTCTTTAAATGATAATGAGTATATATATAGCCATTTCACACATTAAAGCGACACTACATTAGTGAAAACGCAAATTTCTACAGAATGTAACTTCCTATTATATGGTATATTTTTCCCCCAAATATTTGCCTCAAATACTGAGTATTTCAACTAATAAGCAAACGTCGTATACGCGTTTTGTTGACATAACAAAATAATGTAAATAGGGTCGACATTCATGCGTAATACAACTCGTGTATCCTAAATAGCACGATTTATGGTACAGATTTACCGTTATATCTCACATGTGTGCCTATGCATATTTATGTGTAGACTAAGCTTTGTTAAATTATCTCTAAACGAAAGTATCAAGTGTTTGTTATTGACTACAATGACAAACAAACGTCATTTCAGGAGCTTGGTTGACCGTTATATCAAATCCTACTTTCACTGTTGGAAGTTTGTAGACCACAAAAACACTGTTTGTTGAGTCAATGCTAGTGTTCGAATGTATTCAGAAGAATTTGTAGTACCAATGTATTTATACGTAAATAAAATACATTTAGTAGATTTTTGCGATGTAATATCGCTTTAATGGCATTGCTTTATGATTGAATGTATATAGTTTTCCTTGTGTGTATTTCATTGTCTTCTTGGTGCGTCATTGTATTATATCTATGTTTAGTTTGTTGTATTTTCACATGGGCTTCTGGCTTACTGAATTTGAAAAAAACTTAAGCTATCTATCTATATCTACGTATCAAATGAATACACAGGTTTGACTATATATTACAAGCGAAACGAACTAATGATATATTGTTCGATTATTGTATTTTTCCGTGTTGTCAAATACACTTCTAACATGTCTGACAAATTCTTCCGCTTCTTATTCTTGTGTCATAATCTTATTGTGATTCCAAACGCCTCATTTGATCATCTGACACAATGTTACATCTGGCATGTCTATCTAGTGCCAACTCACTTGTCAAAGAACGTCCACCTTTAGAGAGCTTCCAAACCACCTACAGTGAATGTGCACGTCAAAGAATATCTCAGAATATGTACGAAACCTTGTCTAACAACTGCCACAATAAATATTATTGAAACATACGGAAGTGTTTTAAACTGTTTATAGGAAAACAGATGGTTTGAAGTTGTGATAACAACTGTATTGATACCGTCTGCCATGCACACGTTCTCTGTATCTCGTTTGTTTATTTAAAATAAAAATTAAATTATTATTATGAGTGTAAAGTGTTGAAATTAGCAATTAAATAACAACAATAATAATAATAATAATAAAGATTTTATTTTACGAGAGAACTCATTTAACAAAAGTGAATCTACAATGAGGCCCTCAAAAATAAACTAATCAAATGCAATCAACGAGAGGACTATTAATGAAAACTGCACATTGGAATTATATAGTAATGTTAAAGCTGAAAAGTAGAGAAACTATAATATAATATGTAATGGAATATGATGATATATGGAATTGTCTAGCAGAGTAGAAAGGGGGAATGAGACAATTAATGACAATAAATATGAATAACAATGTGCATATATATATATGACCTATATGGTATAGTCTTGTGAATAAATATACATAAAGGGTGGCAACAGATGCTGTATAGTACATGCCATATTGTATACAAACACTAGCTACCTATTCCGTATCTTATATTGAGTGTATATTTACCTATCACTGTAAACAATTACTATCCCCTGATAAGAAATATCATATATGTATATGTATTCCCACAATATCATATCGCTTAATTAGTCATGTTAAAGCGACATTACATCGCAAAACATGCATTGTTCACGTATACATGCATTGCTACTACACATTCTTCCGAATACATTAGAACACTAACATTGAATCAATAAACAGTGTTTTGTGGTCTACAAACTTTCAAAGGTGAATGTATGATGTCATATACCGATCATCCACGCCCCTGAATTGACGTTTCTTTGTCATTGTAGTCAACACTAAACGATTGATACTGTCGTTTAGAGATAAATAAATTTAACTAAGATTAGTCTACAAATAAATATGCATAGGCACACATGTTATATATAACGGTAAATCTGTACCATAAATCTCGTTATTCGGGATACACAGGTTGTATTACGCATGTATGTCGACCCTGTTTACATTATTGTGTTATGTCAACAAACCGCGTATACGACGCTTGTTTATTAGTTGAAAAACTCTGATTTTGAGGCAAATATTTGAAACAATTATACCATATAATAGGAAGTTACATTCTGTATAAATTTGCGTTTTCACTGATGCAGTTTCGCTTTAAATATGTAACCTGACAGCAATAAAAAGTAACTGTTGTTCGATCCTAGGACCGGGAAGTATGTGAGATGGTACGGAGTGGTCGCGAGATCGGACAGGTGGGTTTTATTCGGGTACTCCGGTTTCCTCCCACACAAATGACCACATTTACGCTTTCACCCTCGCCAACGAGAATGATTAATATAAGTTGTTAAAACTGGCTTCGCAATCGTTGTAAAATAAATAAAGTTTAAACTTTTGTATGTTTTGTTGTTGTAACATGTCTACCAGCACATTCGTGCAGATGGAACATTGTGTACACCATAGGTGAACATACATTCTATAGTAGATACTAATGGCATACTATTTATTCTGCTAACCTATAAGCATATCAATTGAAGCAGTTTTGTTTTTTCTATGAATCAATATCTGTTCTAGTTCTGAGAGTTTTTGGTAAAACAAATAAATATGAGCGTTGGGTCAAATGTTTCTGTGACTACCTGTGATGCACCGTGTAACAGAAACATTCAGGATTCTCCAAGTCTACTATGCCTAGCTTTAGATTAAACATTTGTATAAACTATATTTATTTTACTACGATTGCGAAGCAAGGTTTAACAACTTATATTAATCACTTTCGTTGGCGCGGGTGAAAGCGTAACTGTGGTATTTCGATTAAACATTATTTATTTGTTCTAGTACACACATATATGTATATACATATACAACTATCATAAAAGACAGCTATGATCTGAAATCAAGCTTAATACAAAGCTTATACGATTTATCTCCATTGCAACCATAACGTCTAAGTATCCGATTACAGAAATTGTATGTTTTATTATGAAATGATGAGATTTACAAGTATCATTATTGTTAGCTTAATCATATTGCACTTCCCAACATTATACTATTTACACATATCATAGATAGATATATTTTAGATATATTTTAGATATATTTTATTAGAACAAAAGATAGTATACCCATGAGTGCATACACTTACATGAAACACATTACAATACAACAGTCAGTGGTGTATCACAGTCAACATATATACCGTGATTCATCTACATTGCAGACAATACAGCAAGCTAACACCTGGAAGTAGGTTGCAAATGTTAAATTGACAAATCAACAGGTCCATTGCGTATAATATTTATACAGTCAGGTATATATCATACATATAAGTTACTTTAGCTTTTTTGTACACACTTCTTTTTTATCACGATTGATAATATATGTTACCAAGGAACCCATCGTCATGGAAGCAAGAGAGAGAGAGAGGGAGAGAGAGAGGGAAGGAGAGGGGGAGGGAGGGGAATCGAAATACGTCCACGTGTCTTGTTTACGAATACTAGTACCCTTGATATGCACATGTGTGGAACAAGGATATTCCACCCGTGTGCTCAGAATATGTCTCCCAAACGAGGCTCTGCTTTGAGTTAAGGATGAAGCTACTGCGTATTGTCAGAACTAGCTGAAAACATGTGCATTGGCCAGTATGGTATGCGAGACCACCAGCACTTTAATTATGGTGGGTCTGGAACTCATATCCCCTTGGTTATGATACGGGCACAGTATACATTACACCACTGAGTGATTGATTCGCTCGCCATGAATATGCAAGGATTGGAAGAGCAGAACAATATTGACTCGTGGCACCACTAGACACAATGGACAAGGGTGATTGCGATCTAATGTATCTCAACACTACATTATATCTCTATTAATAATAGCACAGCACGTATGTCCCCGTGGCAAATTGTCTCTTCTAATGAATATTAATTTATTAATGTGTTTTCTTAAACAGCAACATTTACTCCAGGGAAATCAATAGTACATAATGAGAATATAGTATCTATGCAATAATTATAAATGACGACTATTTTATTTTTCTTGCTGTGTCAGCATAGCTCTAATACAATCTAAAAATAAATTGCACGAACTTTCTTTTGTTTGTTTATTTATGCATCGTACAAACAGCTTACGACATACGTCGACTCTCCGACTGTTACTGGATTAACATGTGTCGACTCTCCGACTTTTATTACATTAACATATGCCGATTATCCAGCTGTTATTGTATTAACATATGTCGACTATCCGACTGTTACTGCATTAACATATGTCGACTCTCCGACTGTTACTGCATTAACATATGTCGACTCTCCGACTGTTACTGCATTAACACATGTCGACACTCCGACTGGTACTACATTAACATATGTCGACTATCCGACTGTTACTGCATTAACATATGTCGACTCTCCGACTGTTACTGCATTAACATATGTCGATTATCCAGCTGCTATTGTATTAACATATGTCGACTATCCGACTGTTACTACATTAACATATGTCGACTCTCAGACTGTTACTGCATTAACATATGTCGACTATCCGACTGTTACTGCATTAACATATGTCGACTCTCCGACTGTTACTGCATTAACACATGTCGACACTCCGACTGGTACTGCATTAACATATGTCGACTCTCCGACTGTTACTGCATTAACATATGTCGACTATCCGACTGTTACTGCATTAACATATGTCGACTCTCCGACTGTTATTACATTCTCATATGCCCATTATCCAGCTGTTAATGTATTAACATATGTCGACTATCCGACTGTTACTGCATTAACACATGTCGACACTCCGACTGGTACTGCATTAACATATGTCGACTATCCGACTGTTACTGCATTAAAATATGTCGACTCTCCGACTGTTACTGCATTAACATATGTCGACTCTCCGACTGGTACTGCATTAACATATGTCGACTCTCCGACTGTTACTGCATTAACATATGTCGATTATCCAGCTGCTATTGTATTAACATATGTCGACTATCCGACTGTTACTACATTAACATATGTCGACTCTCCGTCTGTTACTGCATTAACATATGTCGACTCTCCGACTGTTACTGTATTAACATATGTCGACTCTCCGACTGTTACTGCATTAACATATGTCGACTATCCGACTGTTACTGCATTAACATATGTCGACTCTCCGAATGTTACTGCATTAACATATGTCGACTCTCCGACTTTTATTACATTAACATATGCCGAATATCCAGCTGTTATTGTATTAACATATGTCGACTATCCGACTGTTACTGCATTAACATATGTCGACTCTCCTGACTGTTACTGCATTAACATATGTCGACTCTCCTACTGTTACTGCATTAACACATGTCGACACTCCGACAGGTACTGTATTAACATATGTCAACTCTCCGACTGTTACTGCATTAACATATGTCGACTCTCCGACTGTTACTGCCTTAACATATGTCGACTCTCCGACTGTTATTACATTCACATATGCCGATTATCCAGCTGTTAATGTATTAACATATGTCGACTATCCGATTGTTACTGCATTAACACATGTCGACACTCCGACTGGTACTGCATTAACATATGTCGACTATCCGACTGTTACTGCATTAACATATGTCGACTCTCCGACTGTTACTGCATTAACATGGGTCGACTCTCCGTCTTTTATTACATTAACATATGTCGACTATCCGACTGTTACTGCATTAACATATGTCGATTATCCAGCTGCTATTGTATTAACATATGTCGACTATCCGACTGTTACTACATTAACATATGTCGACTCTCCGTCTGTTACTGCATTAACATATGTCGACTCTCCGACTGTTACTGTATTAACATATGTCGACTCTCCGACTGTTACTGCATTAACATATGTCGACTATCCGACTGTTACTGCATTGACATATGTCGACTCTCCAGCTGTTATTGCATTAACATATGTCGACTCTCCGAATGTTATTACATTCACATATGCCGATTATCCAGCTGTTAATGTATTAACATATGTCTACTATCCGACTGTTACTGCATTAACACATGTCGACACTCCGACTGGTACTACATTAACATATGTCGACTATCCGACTGTTACTGCATTAACATATGTCGACTCTCCGACTGTTACTGCATTAACATGTGTCGACTCTCCGACTGTTACTGCATTAACATATGTCGACTATCCGACTGTTACTGTATTAACATATGTCGACTATCCGACTGTTACTGCATTGAAATATGTCGACTCTCCGACTGTTACTGCATTAACATGTGTCGACTCTCCGACTTTTATTACATTAACATATGCCGATTATCCAGCTGTTATTGTATTAACATATGTCGACTATCCGACTGTTACTGCATTAACATATGTCGACTATCCGACTGTTACTGCATTAACATATGTCGACTCTCCAGCTGTTATTGCATTACCACCATATGTCGACTCTCCGACTGTTACTGCATTAACATGTGTCGACTCTCTGACTGTTACTGCATTAACATATGTCGACTCTCCGACTGTTACTGCATTAACACATGTCGACACTCCGACTGGTACTGCATTAACATATGTCGACTCTCCGACTGTTACTGCATTAACATATGTCGACTCTCCGACTGTTACTGAATTAACATATGTCGACTCTCCGACTGTTACTGCATTAACATATGTCGACTCTCCAGCTGTTATTGCATTAACATATATCGACTCTCCGACTGTTACTGCATCAACATATGTCGACTCTCCGACTGTTACTGCATTAACATATGTCGACTCTCCGACTGTTACTGCATTGACATATGTCGACTCTCCGAATGTTACTGCATTAACATATGTCGACGCTCCGAATGTTACTGCATTAACATATGTCGACTCTCCGACTGTATCTGCATTAACATATGTCGACTCTCCGAATGTTACTGCATTAACGTATGTCGACTCTCCGACTGTTACTGTATTAACATATGTCGACTCTCCGACTGTTACTGCATTAACACATATCGACACTCCGACTGGTACTGCATTAACATATGTCGACTCTCCAACTGATACTGCATTAACATATGTCGACTCTCCGACTGTTACTGCATTAATATATGTCGACTCTCCGACTGTTATTACATTCACATATTCCGATTATCCAGCTGTTAATGTATTAACATATGTCGACTATCCGACTGTTACTGCATTAACACATGTCGACACTCCGACTGGTACTGCATTAACATATGTCGACTATCCGACTGTTACTGCAGTAACATATGTCGACACTCCGACTGTTACTGCATTAACATTTGTCGACTCTCCAGCTGTTATTGCATTAACATATGTCGACTCTCCAGCTGTTATTGCATTACCATATGTCGACTCTCCGACTGTTACTGCATTAACATATGTCGACTCTCCGACTGTTACTGCATTAACATATGTCGACTCTCCGACTGTTACTGCAATAACATATGTCGACTCTCCGACTGTTACTACATTAACATATGTCGACTCTCCGACTGTTACTGCATTAACATATGTCGACTCTCCGACTGTTACTGAATTAACATATGTCGACTCTCCGACTGTTACTGCATTAACATATGTCGACTCTCCAGCTGTTATGGCATTAACATATGTCGACTCTCCGACTGTTACTGAATTAACATATGTCGACTCTCCAGCTGTTATTGCATTAACATATGTCGACACTCCGACTGTTACTGAATTAACATATGTCGACTCTCCGACTGTTACTGCATTAACATATGTCGACTCTCCGACTGTTACTGCATTAACACATGTCGACACTCCGACTGGTACTGCATTAACATATGTCGACTCTCCGACTGTTACTGCATTAACATATGTCGACTCTCCGACTGTTACTGCATTAACATATGTCGACTCTCCGACTATTATTACATTCACATATGCCGATTATCCAGCTGTTAATGTATTAACATATGTCGACTATCCGACTGTTACTGCATTAACATATGTCGACTCTCCGACTTTTATTACATTAACATATGCCGATTATCCAGATGCTATTGTATTAACATATGTCGACTATCCGACTGTTACTACATTAACATATGTCGACTCTCCGACTGTTACTGCATTAACATATGTCGACTATTCGACTGTTACTGCATTAACATATGTCGACTCTGCGACTGTTACTGCATTAACATATGTCGACTCTCCGACTGTTACTGTATTAACATATGTCGACTCTCCGACTGTTACTGTATTAACATATGTCGACTCTCCGACTGTTACTGCATTAACATATGTCGACTCTCCGACTGGTACTGCATTAACATATGTCGACTCTACAGCTGTTATTACATTAACATGTGTCGACTCTCCAGCTGTTATTGCATTAACATATGTCGACTATCCAGCTGTTACTGCATTAACATATGTCGACTCTCCGACTGTTACTGCATTAACATATGTCGACTCTCCGACTGTTATTGCATTGAAATATGTCGACTCTCCGACTGTTACTGCATTAACATGTGTCGACTCTCCGACTTTTATTACATTAACATATGCCGATTATCCAGCTGTTATTGTATTACCATATGTCGACTATCCGACTGTTACTGCATTAACATATGTCGACTCTCCGACTGTTACTGCATTAACATATGTCGATTATCCAGCTGCTAATGTATTAACATATGTCGACTATCCGACTGTTACTACATTAACATATGTCGACTCTCGGACTATTACTGCATTAACATATGTCGACTCTCCGACTGTTACTGCATTAATATATGTCGACTCTCCGAATGTTACTGCATTAACATATGTCGACGCTCCGAATGTTACTGCATTAACATATGTCGACTCTCCGACTGTATCTGCATTAACATATGTCGACTCTCCGAATGTTACTGCATTAACGTATGTCGACTCTCCGACTGTTACTGTATTAACATATGTCGACTATCCGACTCTTACTGCATTAACAAATGTCGACACTCCGACTGGTACTGCATTAACATATGTCGATTATCCATCTGCTATTGTATTAACATATGTCGACTATCCGACTGTTACTGCATTAACATATGTCGACTATCCGACTGTTACTGCATTAACATATGTCGACTCTCCGACTGTTACTGCATTAACATATGTCGACTCTCCGACTGTTACTGCATTAACATATGTCGACTCTCCGACTGTTACTGCATTAACATATGTCGACTATCCGACTGTTACTGCATTGACATATGTCGACTCTCCGGCTGTTATTGCATTAACATATGTCGACTCTCCGAATGTTATTACATTCACATATGCCGATTATCCAGCTGTTATTGTATTAACATATGTCGACTATCCGACTGTTACTGCATTAACAATGTCGACCTCCGACTGTCTGCATTAACATATGTCGATTGTGTGTTTTTTTGGTTTTGGTTATCCAGCTGTATTGTATTAACATATGTCGACTATCCGACTGTTACTGCATTAACATATGTCGACTCTCCGACTGTTACTGCATTAACATATGTCGACTCTCCGACTGGTACTGCATTAACATATGTCGACTCTCCGACTGTTACTGCATTAACATATGTCGACCTCCACTGGTACTGCATTAACATATGTCGACTATCCGACTGTTACTGTATTAACATATGTCGACTCTCCGACTGTTACTGCATTAACATATGTCGACTCTCCGACTGTTACTGCATTAACATATGTCGACTCTCCGACTGTTACTGCATTAACATATGTCGACTCTCCGACTGTTACTGCATTAACATATTTCGACGCTCCGAATGTTACTGCATTAACATATGTCGACTCTCCGATTGTATCTGCATTAACATATGTCGACTCTCCGAATGTTACTGCATTAACATATGTTGACTCTCCGAATGTTACTGCATTAACATATGTTGACTCTCCGAATGTTACTGCATTAACATATGTCGACTCTCCGACTGTTATTGCATTAACATATGTCGACTCTCCGACTGTTATTGCATTAACATATGTCGTCTCTCCGACTGTTACTGCATTAACATATGTCGACTTTCCGACTGTTATTGCATTAACACATGTCGACTCTCCGACTGTTATTGCATTAACATATGTCGTCTCTCCGACTGTTATTACATTATCATATGTCGACTCTCCGACTGTTATTGCATTAACATATGTCGACTCTCCAGCTGTCATTGCATTAACATATGTCGACTCTCCAGCTGTTATTGCATTAACATATGTCGACTCTCCAGCTGTTATTGCATTAACATATGTCGACTCTCCGACTGTTACTGCATTAACATATGTCGACTCTCCGACTGTTACTGCATTAACATATGTCGACTCTCCGACTGTTACTGCATTAACATATGTCGACTCTCCGACTGTTACTGCATTAACATATGTCGACTCTGCGACTGTTACTGCATTAACATATGTCGACTCTCCGACTGTTACTGCATTGACATATGTCGACTCTCCAGCTGTTATTGCATTAACATATGTCGAATCTCCGAATGTTATTACATTCACATATGCCAATTATTCAGCTGTTAATGTATTAACATATGTCGACTATCCGACTGTTACTGCATTAACACATGTCGACACTCCGACTGGTACTGCATTAACATATGTCGACTATCCGACTGTTACTGCATTAACATATGTCGATTATCCAGCTGCTATTGTATTAACATATGTCGACTATCCGACTGTTACTACATTAACATATGTCGACTCTCCGACTGTTACTTCATTAACATATGTCGACTATCCGACTGTTACTGCATTAACATATGTCGACTCTCCGACTGTTACTGCATTAACATATGTCGACTCTCCGACTGTTACTGAATTAACATATGTCGACTCTCCGACTGTTACTGCATCAAAATATGTCGACTCTCCAGCTGTTATGGCATTAACATATGTCGACTCTCCGACTGTTACTGAATTAACATATGTCGACTCTCCAGCTGTTATTGCATTAACATATGTCGACTCTCCGACTGTTACTGAATTAACATATGTCGACTCTCCGACTGTTACTGCATTAACATATGTCGACTCTCCGACTGTTACTGCATTCATATGTCGACTCTCCGAATGTTACTGCATTAACATATGTCGACTCTCCGACTGTTACTGCATTAACATATGTCGACTCTCCGACTGTTATTACATTCACATATGCCGATTATCCAGCTGTTAATGTATTAACATATGTCGACTATCCGACTGTTACTGCATTAACACATGTCGACACTCCGACTGGTACTGCATTAACATATGTCGACTATCCGACTGTTACTGCATTAACATATGTCGACTCTCCGACTGTTACTGCTTTAACATGTGTCGACTCTTCGACTTTTATTACATTAACATATGCCGAATATCCAGCTGTTATTGTATTAACATATGTCGACTATCCGACTGTTACTGCATTAACATATGTCGACTCTCCGACTGTTACTGCATTAACATATGTCGATTATCCAGCTGCTATTGTATTAACATATGACGACTATCCGACTGTTACTACATTAACATATGTCGACTCTCCGACTGTTACTGCATTAACATATGTCGACTATCCGACTGTTACTGCCTTAACATATGTCGACTCTGCGACTGTTACTGCATTAACATATGTCGACTCTCCGACTGTTACTGTATTAACATATGTCGACTCTCCGACTGTTACTGCATTAACATATGTCGACTCTCCGACTGTTACTGCATTAACATATGTCGACTCTCCAGCTGTTATTACATTAACATATGTCGACTCTCCGACTGTTATTGCATTAACATATGTCGACTCTCCAGCTGTTATTGCATTAACATATGTCGACTCTCCAGCTGTTATTGCATTAACATATGTCGACTATCCAGCTGTTACTGCATTAACATATGTCGACTCTCCGACTGTTACTGCATTAACATATGTCGACTCTCCGACTGTTACTGCATTGACATATGTCGACTCTCCGAATGTTACTGCATTAACATATGTCGACGCTCCGAATGTTACTGCATTAACATATGTCGACTCTCCGACTGTATCTGCATTAACATATGTCGACTCTCCGAATGTTACTGCATTAACATATGTTGACTCTCCGAATGTTACTGCATTAACATATGTCGACTCTCAGACTGTTACTGCATTAACATATGTCGACTCTCCGACTGTTACTGCATTAACATATGTCGACTCTCCGAATGTTACTGCATTAACATATGTCGACTCTCCGACTGTTACTGCATTAACATATGTCGACTATCCAACTGTTACTGCATTAACATATGTCGACTCTCCGACAGTTATTGCATTAACATATGTCGACTCTCAGACTGTTATTGCATAAACATATGTCGTCTCTCCGACAGTTACTGCATAAAGATATGTCGACACTCAGACTGTTATTGCATTAACACATGTCGACTCTCCGACTGTTATTCCATTAACATATGTCGTCTCTCCGACTGTTATTACATTATCATATGTCGACTCTCCGACTGTTATTGCATTAACATATGTCGACTTTCCAGCTGTCATTGCATTAACATATGTCGACTCTCCAGCTGTTATTGCATTAACATATGTCGACACTCCAGCTGTTATTGCATTAACATATGTCGACTCTCCGAATGTTACTGCATTAACATATGTCGACTCTCCGACTGTTACTGCATTAACATATGTCGACTATCCAACTGTTAATGCATTAACATATGTCGACTCTCCGACAGTTATTGCATTAACATATGTCGACTCTCAGACTGTTATTGCATAAACATATGTCGTCTCTCCGACAGTTACTGCATTAAGATATGTCGACACTCCGACTGTTATTGCATTAACACATGTCGACTCTCCGACTGTTATTCCATTAACATATGTCGTCTCTCCGACTGTTATTACATTATCATATGTCGACTCTCCGACTGTTATTGCATTAACATATGTCGACTTTCCAGCTGTCATTGCATTAACATATGTCGACTCTCCAGCTGTTATTGCATTAACATATGTCGACACTCCAGCTGTTATTGCATTAACATATGTCGACTCTCCGACTGTTACTGCATTAACATATGTCGACTCTCCGACTGTTACTGCATTAACATATGTCGACTCTCCTGTTACTGCATTAAAATATGTCGACTCTCCGACTGTTACTGCATTAACATATGTCGACTCTGCGACTGTTACTGCATTAACATATGTCGACTCTCCGACTGTTACTGAATTAACATATGTCGACTCTCCGACTGTTACTGCATTAAAATATGTCGACTCTCCAGCTGTTATGGCATTAACATATGTCGACTCTCCGACTGTTACTGAATTAACATATGTCGACTCTCCAGCTGTTATTGCATTAAAATATGTCGACTCTCCGACTGTTACTGAATTAACATATGTCGACTCTCCGACTGTTACTGCATTAACATATGTCGACTCTCCGACTGTTACTGCATTAACACATGTCGACACTCCGACTGGTACTGCATTAACATATGTCGACTCTCCGACTGTTACTGCATTAACATATGTCGACTCTCCGACTGTTACTGCATTAACATATGTCGACTCTCCGACTGTTATTACATTCACATATGCCGATTATCCAGCTGTTAATTTATTAACATATGTCGACTATCCGACTGTTACTGCATTAACATATGTCGACTCTCCGACTGTTACTGCATTAACATATGTCGACTCTCCGACTGTTACTACATTAACATATGTCGACTCTCCGACTGTTACTGCATTAACATATGTCGACTCTCCGACTGTTACTGCATTAACATATGTCGACTATCCGACTGTTACTGCATTGACATATGTCGACTCTCCAGCTGTTATTGCATTAACATATGTCGACTCTCCGAATGTTATTACATTCACATATGCCGATTATCTAGCTGTTAATGTATTAACATATGTCGACACTCCGACTGGTACTGCATTAACATATGTCGACTATCCGACTGTTACTGCATTAACATATGTCGACTCTCCGACTGGTACTGCATTAACATATGTCGACTCTCCGACTGTTACTGCATTAACATATGTCGACACTCCGACTGGTACTGCATTAACATATGTCGACTATCCGACTGTTACTGTATTAACATATGTCGACTCTCCGACTGTTATTGCATTAATATGTGTCGACTCTCCGACTTTTATTACATTAACATATGCCGATTATCCAGCTGTTATTGTATTAACATATGTCGACTATCCGACTGTTACTGCATTAACATATGTCGACTCTCCGACTGTTACTGCATTAACATATGTCGATTATCCAGCTGCTATTGTATTAACATATGTCGACTATCCGACTGTTACTACATTAACATATGTCGACTCTCCGACTGTTACTGCATTAACATATGTCGACTCTCCGACTGTTACTGCATTAACATATGTCGATTCTCCGACTGTTACTGTATTAACATATGTCGACTCTCCGACTGTTACTGCATTAACATATGTCGACTCTCCGACTGTTACTGCATTAACATATGTCGACTCTCCAGCTGTTACTGCATTAACATATGTCGACTCTCCGACTGTTACTGCATTAACATATTTCGACGCTCCGAATGTTACTGCATTAACATATGTCGACTCTCCGAATGTTACTGCATTAACATATGTTGACTCTCCGAATGTTACTGCATTAACATATGTAGACTCTCCAACTGTTACTGCATTAACATATGTCGACTGTCCGACTGTTATTGCATTAACATATGTCGACTCTCCGACTGTTATTGCATTAACATATGTCGTCTCTCCGACTGTTACTGCATTAACATATGTCGACTTTCCGACTGTTATTGCATTAACACATGTCGACTCTCCGACTGTTATTGCATTAACATATGTCGTCTCTCCGACTGTTATTACATTATCATATGTCGACTCTCCGACTGTTATTGCATTAACATATGTCGACTCTCCAGCTGTCATTGCATTAACATATGTCGACTCTCCAGCTGTTATTGCATTAACATATGTCGACTCTCCAGCTGTTATTGCATTAACATATGTCGACTCTCCGACTGTTACTGCATTAACATATGTCGACTCTCCGACTGTTACTGCATTAACATATGTCGACTCTCCGACTGTTACTGCATTAACATATGTCGACTCTCCGACTGTTACTGCATTAACATATGTCGACTCTGCGACTGTTACTGCATTAACATATGTCGACTCTCCGACTGTTACTGAATTAACATATGTCGACTCTCCAGCTGTTATGGCATTAACATATGTCGACTCTCCGACTCTTACTGAATTAACATATGTCGACTCTCCAGCTGTTATTGCATTAACATATGTCGACACTCCGACTGTTACTGAATTAACATATGTCGACTCTCCGACTGTTACTGCATTAACATAGGTCGACTCTCCGACTGTTACTGCATTAACACATGTCGACACTCCGACTGGTACTGCATTAACCTATGTCGACTCTCCGACTGTTACTGCATTAACATATGACGACTCTCCGACTGTTACTGCATTAACATATGTCGACTCTCCGACTGTTATTACATTCACATATGCCGATTATCCAGCTGTTAATGTATTAACATATGTTGACTATCCGACTGTTACTGCATTAACACATGTCGACACTCCGACTGGTACTGCATTAACATATGTCGACTATCCGACTGTTACTGCATTAACATATGTCGACTCTCCGACTGTTACTGCATTAACATATGTCGACTCTCCGACTGTTACTGCATTAACATATGTCGACTCTCCGACTTTTACTGCATTAACACATGTCGACTCTCCGACTGTTACTGCATTAACATATGTCGACTCTCCGACTGTTACTACATTAACATATGTCGACTCTCCGACTGTTACTACATTAACATATGTCGACTCTCCAACTGTTATTGCATTAACATATGTCGACTCTCCAACTGTTATTGCATTACATATGTCGACCCTCCAACTGTGTTTGCATTAACATATGTCGACTCTCCAACTGTGTTTGCATTAACATATGTCGACCCTCCAACTCTGTTTACATTAACATACGTCGACTATCAAGCTTATTGACCTCAACCACTCGGTCATGAAGCCCCCTCCCTCGAACTGTCGTATTCATGTTCAAAGTGAATGTTACAATTTCCAAAATAATTGTTGAGAAACCAGTATTACTCGTTCTTCAGCACCATTTCGGACTATATCACAGGCGGGTAGTTTACCTAACAACACCTTTCCTGTGCAGGCTCCAACGGCTAACCAGTACTTGGTACACCAACCTCCCCCACGTTTTCATAACAGACACAGCCTGAACGGGGCTCGAACCCGTGACCATCAGTGATGATAGGTTATAATGGTATACAAATCAGCGACCTAAACAACTCGACATCGGAGGCGGTCGTATTTTTCAATGTACTTGAGCATTGTTGTAAAATATAAAATCTTATTTGGACTAGTATGGCATTTTCCCGTTCGACTCTCTTCCTAGATCGAACCTCTATAGCAAATCAAAACAGCAATGTAATTAACATGCGTACACAACTTGTAGCATGTTATGTTAAAAGTGCTGTCATAAAAAACGATGCACTCGTATACAGTGCAAATTCTTTGTTGTATGACACGAAAATGGCTTTAATAATATGCTTCAACGAAATAATAATAATAATAATAAATAAAGGCTTTAGATTTACCAGAGAACTAATTTAACAAAAGTTGATCTACAATGAGGCCCTCAACATATTATACATACAAATCAAATGCAATCGAAATGCAGGCCTATGAACCAGCACATTCGCACACTGCTGACAATATCGATCGGCAAATAGAACAAAGCTCTTAGACTAGATAAATGTGTAGTAATTTAGTTAACGATAGTCTAAAAATTCAAATGTTTCTTGTTTATTCATTCATACCATAAGGTCTAAGACCCATGTTGCTAACATTTACATATGCACAATATGACGACAGCAGAACAATACATCCATATATCTGTAACACAATGCAATAAGTAAGAACGATCTGTCATATATCTGTATCACAATGCAATAAGTAAGAACGATATGTCATATATCTGTAATACAATGCAATAAGTAAGAACGATCTGTCATATATCTGCAATACAATGCAATAAGTAAGAACGATCTGTCATATATCTGTAATACAATGCAATAAGTAAGAACGATCTGTCATATATCTGTAATACAATGCAATAAGTAAGAACGATCTGTCATATATCTGCAATACAATGCAATAAGTAAGAAGGATATGTCATATATCTGTAATACAATGCAATAAGTAAGAACGATCTGTCATATATCTGTAATACAATGCAATAAGTAAGAACGATATGTCATATATCTGTAATACAATGCAATAAGTAAGAACGATCTGTCATATATCTGTAACACAATGCAATAAGTAAGAACGATCTGTCATATATATGTAATACAATGCAATACGTAAGAACGATCTGTCATATATCTGTAATACAATGCAATAAGTAAGAACGGTATGTCATATATCTGTAATACAATGCAATAAGTAAGAACGATCCTACATATATCTGTAACACAATGCAATAAGTAAGAACGATCTGTCATATATCTGTAACACAATACAATAAGTAAGAACGACCTGTCATATATATGTAACACAATACAATAAGTAAGAACGATCTGTCATATATCTGTAGCACAATGCAATAAGTAAGAACGATCTGTCATATATCTGTAACACAATACAATAAGTAAGAACGACCTGTCATATATATGTAACACAATACAATAAGTAAGAACGATCTGTCATATATCTGTAACACAATGCAATAAGTAAGAACGATCCTACATATATCTGTAACACAATGCAATACGTAAGAACGATCTGTCATATATCTGTAATACAATGCAATAAGTAAGAACGATATGTCATATATCTGTAGCACAATGCAATAAGTAAGAACTATCTGTCATATATCTGTAATACAATGCAATAAGTAAGAATGATCTGTCATATATCTGTAATACAATGCAATAAGTAAGAACGATCTGTCATATATCTGTAATACAATGCAATAAGTAAGAACGATCTGTCATATATCTGTAACACAATACAATAAGTAAGAACGACCTGTCATATATATGTAACACAATACAATAAGTAAGAACGACCTGTCATATATATGTAACACAATGCAATAAGTAAGAACGATCTGTCATATATCTGTAGCACAATACAATAAGTAAGAACGACCTGTCATATATATGTAACACAATACAATAAGTAAGAACGATCTGTCATATATATGTAACACAATGCAATAAGTAAGAACGATCTGTCATATATCTGTAACACAATGCAATAAGTAAGAACGATCTGTCCTATATCATTAATAAAATGCAATAAGTAAGAATGATTCCTACATATATATGTAACACAATACAATAAGTAAGAACGATCTGTCATATATCCGTAACACAATGCAATAAGTAAGAACGATATGTCATATATCTGTAATACAATGCAATAAGTAAGAACGATATGTCATATATCTGTAACACGATGCAATAAGTAAGAACGATCCTACATATATATTTGTAACACAATGCAATAAGTAAGAACGATCTGTCATATATCTGTATCACAATGCAATAAGTAAGAACGATATGTCATATATCTGTAGCACAATGCAATAAGTAAGAACGATCTGTCATATATCTGTAACACAATGCAATAAGTAAGAACGATCCTACATATATCTGTAACACAATGCAATAAGTAAGAACGATCTGTCATATATCTGTAATCCAATGCAATAAGTAAGAACGATATGTCATATATCTGTAGCACAATGCAATAAGTAAGAACTATCTGTCATATATCTGTAATACAATGCAATAAGTAAGAATGATCTGTCATATATCTGTAATACAATGCAATAAGTAAGAACTATCTGTCATATATCTGTAATACAATGCAATAAGTAAGAACGATCTGTCATATATCTGTAACACGATGCAATAAGTAAGAACGATATGTCATATATCTGTAACACAATGCAATAAGTAAGAACGATCTGTCATATATCTGTAACACAATGCAATAAGTAAGAACGATCTGTCATATATCTGTAACACAATGCAATAAGTAAGAACGATCTGTCATATATCTGTAATACAATGCAATAAGTAAGAACGAGCTGTCATATATCATTAATACAATGCAATAAGTAAGAACGATATTTCATATATCTGTAACACAATGCAATAAGTAAGAACGATCTGTCATATATCTGTAATACAATGCAATAAGTAAGAACGATCTGTCATATATCTGTAGCACAATGCAATAAGTAAGAACGATCTGTCTTATATCTGTAACACAATGCAATAAGTAAGAACGATCTGTCATATATCCGTAATACAATGCAATAAGTAAGAACGACCTGTCATATATCCGTAATACAATGCAATAAGTAAGAACGACCTGTCATATATCCGTAACACAATGCAATACGTAAGAATGATCCTACATATACCAAACACTGAGAGCTTGCATTTCGAGTAATGTGCGACTAGATAATACTTTATGACATTGGAATATGCGGGGATATGAATGCATGTTCGTCTTACGTACACCAAAACACCAACTCGAGTGTGCATCATCTATATTAGATTGGAATACAGTAGCAATGCGATAGCTTTATCGATCACTTGTTTATTTACATATAAGTGTGTGTATATATTATGACTATGTACTTGTGTATACATCAGAAATAAACTTATGTTCTGCTATGTATAGGATATAAGCCGAAAACCATCCAATATGTAAACTGTTGGACTGTGTGAGGCGCGTAGCGCAGAAGACAGTACCAATATGTTACATATTGGATACGTTTGAGGTTTATATCTTACTTAAATCACACACTTATATATAATAACATCCTACTAATTAAATTTGTTAATTTCGTACATTTACGCGAAGGATTTAATATAACACTCTAGCCTTTTCACACCAGTCCAATATTAATAATAATGGACTGCAAGTACAAAGGTATGACGTCACAACAGTGTGTTTTACGTTTATTTATCGTCGCTACCGGTTGCCCATATGAGCGACGCCTCCTGAAGAGATTAGTCATTTTGGAGGATAGTGCAATGATACAGACAGAGAGCCATTCTAGAGTCTCCTCTGGTTCTTGTACGTGCACGGTGTAAAGCACCGACACGAGACCTCGGTTGAAAGTCCCATTTAAAAGACAATTAATTTTATTAGGGTCAGACGAGGGATCGAACCTGCGATCCTTGGATTACCAGTCCAGCGTGCTACCACTGCACTACAGATCCGTCTGTGTCACGACAGTGTCTTAAATTATGTTCTATATGTTGCATGTCCATCATATAGACACACGTATTGATTTTCTTGTAGGCTAATATCAATGTCGTATATCGCGAAGGAAACAAAGTGACCAATCGACAGACCGGAACCCAGGGTGAGTATGTATATGACGCACAGTGAATGTAGGGGACACTTTTCTTTGCACAACATGCTTGCAAATTGATTCCACTATCGCTTTATATGTTTATTAAATTACTATATTTCGACAGATCTCATACAGTGTATTCAATGGGTATTTATTTGTAAATTAGTTAATTAACACGATTTTGATAAAATCACAGTTATCATACCGCAACATCTGGTTAGGGAACAACAGTACAAACAAAGGATTCTAACTGAGAGGGCTCAGACTTTATCTGCCAAGGGAGGTAATAGAAAATTAGAGATGTCTCTCATTAAAAACAACCATTCTTGTAAACCCTCAAATACAGTAATCTCGATAGTGGTAGAGATATGGAGATTTGATTAGTTATAGATGTAGAAGTAATTAGTTGCGAACAAATCTCTCGTTGATACCCTCTGATAAAACAGCTTTTGATATTACCAATGCAAACCGAATAACAAATTTAAAAACACGAATTCATGGAATGTTGGAATGTTCCACAAAACAGAATTGTATTGCAATATGCGCATTGTAATTTTAACTTTCAACTTCCTTTATCGTTAGGTAACTTAATTAATTTAACGAGGCAGTTTGCAAATAAGAAGCAATAATTCAATCAACACACAACAATGCTCTATATATGAATGGTTAGTAGCATATTGTACGAGATAGTATATTGTATGTATGAGATAGCATATTGTATGAGATAGCATATTGTACGAGATAGTATATTGTACGAGATAGCATATTGTATGAGATAGCATATTGTACGAGATAGTATATTGTATGTATGAGATAGTATATTGTATGTATGAGATAGTATATTGTATGTACAAGATAGTATATTGTACGAGATAGTATATTGTACGAGATAGCATATTGTATGTACGAGATAGCATATTGTACGAGATAGTATATTGTATGTACGAGATAGCATATTGTATGTACGAGATAGCATATTGTACGAGATAGTATATTGTACGAGATAGCATATTGTATGAGATAGCATATTGTACGAGATAGCATATTGTATGAGATAGCATATTGTACGAGATAGTATATTGTACGAGATAGCATATTGTACGAGATAGCATATTGTATGAGATAGCATATTGTACGAGATAGTATATTGTATGAGATAGCATATTGTACGAGATAGTATATTGTACGAGATAGCATATTGTACGAGATAGCATATTGTATGAGATAGCATATTGTACGAGATAGTATATTGTACGAGATAGCATATTGTACGAGATAGCATATTGTATGAGATAGCATATTGTACGAGATAGTATATTGTACGAGATAGCATATTGTACGAGATAGTATATTGTACGAGATAGTATATTGTATGTATGAGATAGTATATTGTATGTATGAGATAGTATATAGTATGTACGAGATAGTATATTGTATGTATGAGATAGTATATTGTATGTATGAGATAGTATATCGTATGTATGAGATAGTATATTGTATGAGATAGTATATTGTATGTATGAGATAGTATATTGTATGTATGAGATAGTATATTGTATGAGATAGTATATTGTACGAGATAGCATATTGTATGTATAAGATAGCATATTGTACGAGATAGCATATTGTATGTATGAGATAGTATATTGTATGTATGAGATAGCATATTGTACGAGATAGTATATTGTATGTATGAGATAGTATATTGTATGTATGAGATAGTATATTGTACGAGATAGTATATTGTATGTATGAGATAGCATATTGTACGAGATAGCATATTGTACGAGATAGTATATTGTATATATGAGATAGCATATTGTACGAGATAGCATATTGTACGAGATAGCATATTGTACGAGATAGCGTATTGTACGAGATAGCATATTGTACGAGATAGCATATTGTACGAGATAGCATATTGTATGTACGAGATAGTATATTGTATGTACGAGATAGTATATTGTATGTACGAGATAGCATATTGTACGAGATAGTATATTGTATGTACGAGATAGCATATTGTACGAGATAGTATATTGTATGTATGAGCTAGTATATTGTACGAGATAGCATCTTGTACGAGATAGCATATTGTATGTACGAGATAGCATATTGTATGTACGAGATAGCATATTGTATGTACGAGATAGTATTTGTACGAGATAGCATATTGTACGAGATAGCATATTGTACGAGATAGTATATTGTATGTACGAGATAGCATATTGTACGAGATAGCATATTGTACGAGATAGCATATTGTATGTACGAGATAGCATATTGTACGAGATAGCATATTGTACGAGATATTATATTGTATTTATGAGATAGCATATTGTATGAGATAGCATATTGTACGAGATAGCATATTGTACGAGATAGCATATTGTACGAGATAGTATATTGTACGAGATAGTATATTGTAAGAGATAGCATATTGTACGAGATAGCATATTGTACGAGATAGCATATTGTACGAGATAGTATATTGTACGAGATAGTATATTGTACGAGATAGCATATTGTACGAGCTAGCATATTGTACGAGATAGCATATTGTACGAGATAGCATATTGTACGAGATAGTATATTGTATGTATGAGATAGCATATTGTATGTAGGAGATAGCATATTGTACGAGATAGCATATTGTACGAGCTAGCATATTGTACGAGATAGCATATTGTACGAGCTAGCATATTGTACGAGATAGCATATTGTATGACAAAACATTACGGAGTACATGTTACTTGGGGTGTCACTATGTTCAGAAACTATGGTCAAACAAAGTTCAACGTTGGTTTTGTTTTTGGGGCATAAAGCCATCTTAAGTCATAGTGCGAATCATCTCCAATTAGTAGTGGTGGAAATCGTTACCGGGTACCCCTCCGAGTAGTATGTGTGATACGGCCGGGTACCTGGGTAGAACCACCGACCTTCCGCAAGCCAGTTGGATAGCTTCCTCACATAATTTGAAACCACTTGTGGGATTTGAACATACATCGATGAGGGGGACAATGATTTAAAGTAATACTCGAAGTAATGCGAATTATAAGCTCGGCTTGACAATGTACAGTGACCTTTGGGCATCTGAGACCGAGTGATTAAGGTGTTTGGTTCTACCCAGTCCCATGCATACACATGCGATAATGAGATGCAAAACAACACTCGTTACGCCTGCCTATTCGGTGCGATATTGCATGACAAGTGTTGTTATTGTGATATACACATTATACACAGAGAACACCGTTACACATTATTTCCTAACTTTAAAGCGACATTACATTGCAAAAACGAAATAAAATGCATTTGTTTCACGTATTGCTACAACGAATTCTTCTCAATATATTCGAACGCTAATATTGAATCAATAAACAGTGTTTTGGTGGTCTACACACTTCAAAAGTGAAAGTAGGATTTCATATAACAGTCATCCACGCTCATTGACGTTTGTTTGTCGCTGGTGTCAATATTAAACTCGCGATACTATCGTTTAGTGATAATTTAACTAAGATTAGTCTACAAATAAATATGCATAGACACACATGTGAGATATAACGATAAATATGTACCATGACTCTTGTTATTCCTGATACATGCATTTGTATTATGCTTGGATGTCGACACTATTTACATTATTTTGTTATGTCAACAAACCGCGTATACGACGTTTGTTTATTTGTTGAATTACTCAGTTGTTGAGGCAAATATTTGGAAAGCAAGTATACCATATAATTGGAAATTACATTCTGCAAACAATTGCGTTTTCACCGATGTAGTATCGCTTTAATGGCTGAAGGAAATTTTCTATTAAAATCTCTGTTCAATTGTTTAATTTCCCAAATGTGTGACTGACTCCATCGCAACAACGCAACCGTCACTTGTTAGACTATATCAATCTGCATAATGCTTCCAGTTTTTCATCGCTCATAAATACATTTATTCCCATAGAAAGAGACAAAATGCAAATGGGTACTAAATACAAATTTCCGTGAAATGTTTCTTGCCATGAAACCCGAGGATGCTATCAAATTATCGCCTTTCTCCACGGGAAAGGTCATTACTGAATCGGATAAGGCTGTAAAGATACCGAGACAATTGTAAAAGTCAATAAGAAATGTTGACATTCTATATTGACAGCAAAGGCGACAGTAATGTGCTATCAGGCGATAAAGAGATCAGCAGACAAATAATCTGAGTTGTTCTAATGTCTAATGGCTTAAATTCCTCCCCTGTTAGTTCTAAGCTTTCGTAATGGTTTCTAATCGACGCATGTGTGCATCGCCATCGAGTAGTGTGGAGATTTGTGTAAAACATGTAGCTTAATTGTTTATACAAATTTATTTTAGCTCGATTGCAACTTTTATTGCAACTTATATTAATCACTCTCGAGACCTCATTCCTGATGGAATCCATCGCCACGATGTGGAAGTCGTGATAGCGCAGTGGATGTGCGTTCGCTTCAGATGCGAAAGGTCCGGAGTTCGAGCCCCGCTGGAGCAGTTACGATTGTGCCCTTATGCAAGGCATTTAAATTTACGTTGCCTCCTCTCTGTAGCTTAATTGGTTAACTTTCAGTTTCAGTTTATTTTCATATTCTCAGGAAGTATATTTGCAACATGAGAGATTAACGACATAACAAATATATTACGGTACATAAATCACCGTGATACATGGCGGTTAAACTATACAGAACCAAACGTGTCTGAAATAAAGACAAATTGTACATTTTAAAAGTAATTTAAACTAAGATATAGAAGCATATTTTGATCTACCCAGGATGTGATTGTAGTGTAGAGCACAGGGTTACTTTCATTCGATGTTCGATTAGCGCAGTGGTTAGCGATCTCGCTTCTCACCAATGCATCCCGGGTTCGATCCTCGGACCGGGAAGTATGTGAGATGGTCACCAGATTGGACAGGTGGGTTTTCTCCGGGTACTCCGGTTTCCTCACACACGAATTACCACATTTATACTCTCACCCACGCCAACGAGAGTGATTAATAGAAGTTGTGAAAACTTGCTTCGCTTCGCAATCGTTGTAAAATAAATAAGGTTTAAACTATTACTTTCATTGACCTTATGTTAATTGCGGAAGTTTGCATTTCGGATGAAAAGTTGTGTTTGCTAGTTTTGGGGGTTTAATGTCGCATGACTGCTATATGGGTATTATTGGTGGAGGAAGACCCCGGGTGTCCCTCCCTGGAGTAAACACGGACTGGCACCGGGTAGAACTACCGCCCTACAGCAAGACAGCTGGGATAGCTTCCTCACATGGAATAATTTCACACCCCCATACAGTGGGATTATAACCTATGATGGTGGGGGGCAAGTGAGTTACGTTAAACGACTCTGACATTTCGGCCGGGAGGACAAACATTGTAACACAAAGTGGTACTATTTTATAATTGAATTGATTTACAACTTATAGTAGTAGTGTTGGCACATATAATATCTTCACTATCACTGCGGAAAATGGTTCCATTTACGGTAGGTTACTGCCCCGTATATCGAACACAGAGTATATGAATCCGTACACTCCCGTACACTCCCGTATGCATTTGGACAGATTGGCACTGTACACTCCCGTATTGTTATGTTGACGTAGCTTGTTGATTACGTTGACTACTATATCGACATTTGTACTTAGAATCTGCTCGGCTGTTGACATATACATTTAATTATTGTGTGCGCTTGTTATGGGTTGACACAGTATACTATAAGGCTTTGTTTTTATTTTTGAAATAGACGGATCTGTAGTCGAGAGGTAACACGCTGGACTGGTAATACAGGGATCGCAGGTTCGTTCCCCCGTCTGACCCTAATAAAATTAAGTATTTCAGGTGGGGCATTAAACCGAGGTCTCGTGTCGGTGCTGTACACCGTGCACGTAAAAGAACCAGAGGCGTCTGGGTCTCTGTCTGTATCAGTGCACTATCCTCCAAAAATCTAAAATGACTGCGATCCCTGGATTACCAGTCCAGAGTGTTACCACTGGACTACAGATCCGTCTGTGAAACGTTTTCTTGTTTTTTACATTTATTTATCGTCGCTACCGGTTGCCCACGTGAGCGACGCCTCCTGAAGAGATTAGTTATTTTAGATTTTGGAGGATAGTGCATGATACAGACAGAGACCCATTCCAGAATCTCCTCTGGTTCTTTTACGTGCACGGTGTAAAGCACCGACACTAGACCTCGGTTTAACGTCCCATCTGAAAGACTGTTAATTTTATTAGGGTTGGACGGGGGATCGAACCTGCAACCCCCGGATTACCACATGATGTCGACACCATCCGAATACCTTATAACTTATAGGCGTGTCCATATCCTAAAACAGTGTCACATAAAACATTATAGTAGTGCAGGAAATTAACATGACGCGAGCTGTCAATCAACCCAGCCAGTGATAATCCGATCAGCCAATCAGCGATCGAGAAAGCGACACCCTTCAGCAACCGTAAGTGTTATCAAACAGCTGCCATTTCCCTCGAAAACTTGTCACGATTATCGGTGTCTACAAAATTCACACCACGTGACTAGTAGGAGGAGCTTTTGTCTAATCGACGTCATGTTAATTCTGTAAATGTATGTGTATATGTTGACTTTCAGCATTCGCCTTTTTCAAATCATACGAAACTTGTCGAAAACTAATAAAACGACTATAACAAATTAGCCCGAATTTGTCGTGTAACAATCCAAGACAATTTATGAAAAGCATTACCCAAAACGTATCAATTGGGTGACTTCAAAAAATACATTTTAACATATCTGTATTTTGCATGTAAGAACGAATTTAACGTGTTTAAATCTGCAATAAAACATTGCTTGTATTTGAGTTATTGACAATCAAATAAAACATGTTTTTTTCGTTCTGAGTGCCAGAATTAACCACCTAGGCCAACGGCCAAATATCCAAAATAAGTATTATTAAAATATGAATTACTGCAACGGGTCTTCTCAATGCACGAAGATGCAACATAAATTGTAAAAAAAACAAATTTATATTTATGGATGACATTCTCAGCAAGATTAATTGCTTATGTTAAAAGCATTTTGTTAACTTGTTGACAAGCAATATAGCATTTCTCTGCGGAAACCTTAGTTGCAAATACTTGTTGTGTGTTGCTGTGTGGTTGATTATAGCATCACACCGGAATCTTATGACATATGACGACTTTACAAATTGGTAGTGCTGGAGACAGACCAATCGTACCCTTCCGAGCAGTACCTCGGACACTCGGATATGGGAGGGCAACGAGTGCAAACAACCGACCGACCGTCCACAACGCAAACACGCTACAGCACTCCTGCACATGAAATAAGTCTATACCCAAGTCGTGAGAAAAGGAACAAGTGGATTAGAGCCTACGACCGTTAACGACCGTTAACGACCTTTAACGACTCTACAACGGAGGTATCCCACTTAGTACCCCTGTCTCCCACTTAGTACCCCTGTCTCCCACTTAGTACCCCTGTCTCCCACTTAGTTACCCTGTCTCCCACTTAGTACCGCTGTTTCCAACTTAGTACCCCTGTATCTCACTTAGTACCCCTGTCTCCCACTTAGTACCGCTGTCTCCCACTTAGTACCCCTGTCTCCCACTTAGTACCCCTGTCTCCCACTTAGTGCCCATGTCTCCCACTTAGTCCCCCTGTCTCCCACTTGAATTGTTCCCATGTCTCCCACGTATTACCCATGTCTCCCACTTAGTACCACATGTCTCCCACTTATTACCTCTGTCTCCCAATTAGTACCCCTGTCTCCCACTTGAACTGTTCCTCTGTCGCCCACTTAGTATCCCTGTCTCCCACTTAGTACCCTATATCCCACTTAGTTCCCATGCCTCCCACGTAGTATCCCTGTATCCCACTTAGTTCCCCTGTCTCCCACGTAGTATCCCTGTATCCCACGTAGTTCCCCTGTCTCCCACGTAGTATCCCTGTATCCCACTTAGTTCCCCTGTCTCTCAAATATTACACCTGTCTCCCACTTAGTATCCATGCCTCCCACTTAGTACCATGTCTCCCACTTAGTTCCCCAGTCTCCCACTTAGTACCCCTGTCTCCCATTTAGTACCACTGTCTCCCACTTAGTACCCCTGTCTCCCACTCAGTACCCCTGTCTCCCACTTAGTACCCATGTCTCCCTCTTAGTACTCTTGTCTCCCACTTAGTACCATGTCTCCCACTTAGTACCCCTGTCTCCCACTTAGTTCCCCTGTCTCCCACTTAGTACCCCTGTCTCCCACTTAGTACCCCTGCCTCCCAGATAGTACCCATGTCTCCCACTTAGTACCCCTGCCTCCCAGTTAGTACCCATGTCTCCCACTTAGTACCCCTGCCTCCCAGTTAGTACCCATATCTTCCACTTAGTACCCCTGCCTCCATTAGTACCCATGTCTCCCAGTTATACCCCTGCCTCCCACTTAGTACCCCTGCCCCCAGTTAGTACCCATGTCTCCCACTTAGTACCCCTGCCTCCCAGTTAGTACCCATGTCTCCCACATAGTACCCCTGCCTCCCACTTAGTACTCCTGCCTCCCAGTTAGTACCCATGTCTCCCAGTTAGTACCCATGTCTCCCACTTAGAACCCCTGCCTCCCACTTAGTACCCCTGCCTCCCAGTTAGTACCCATGTCTCCCACTTAGTACCCCTGCCTCCCACTTAGTACCCCTGCCTCCCAGTTAGTACCCATGTCTCCCACTTAGTAACCATGTCTCCCACTTAGTACCCGTGTCTCCTACTTAGTACCCCTGCCTCCCAGTTAGTACCCCTGCCTCCCAGTTAGTACGCCTGCCTCCCAGTTAGTACCCATGTCTCCCACTTAGTACCCATGTCTCCCACTTAGTACCCATGTCTCCCACTTAGTACCCCTGCCTCCCACTTAGTACCCCTGCCTCCCACTTAGTACCCCTGCCTCCCACTTAGTACCATGTCTCCCACTTATACCATGTCTCCCACTTAGACCCCTGCCTGCCAGTTAATACCCTGTCTCCCACTTAGTTCCCATGTCTCCCACTTGTTCCCATGTCTCCCCCTTAGTACCCAGTCTCCCACTTAGTACCCCTGCCTCCCAGTTAGTACCCCTGCCTCCCACTTAGTACCCCTGCCTCCCAGTTAATACCCATGTCTCCCACTTAGTACCCCTGCCTCCCAGTTAGTACCCATGTCTCCCACTTAGTACCCCTGCCTACCACTTAGTAACCCTGCCTCCCAGTTAGTACCCATGTCTCCCATTTAGTACCCATGTCTCCCACTTAGTACCCATGTCTCCCACTTAGTACCCATGTCTCCCACTTAGTACCCCTACCTCCCATTAGTACCCCTGCCTCCCAATTAGTACCCCTGCCTCCCAGTTAGTACCCATGTCTCCCACTTAGTACCCATGTCTCCCCTTAGTACCCATGTCTCCCCTTAGTACCCCTGCCTCCCAGTTAGTACCCTGCCCCAGTTAGACCCCTGCCTCCCACTTAGTACCCGCCTCCCACTTAGTACCATGTCTCCCACTTAGTACCATGTCTCCCACTTAGTACCCCTGCCTGCCAGTTAATACCCATGTCTCCCCTTAGTACCCCTGCCTCCCACTTATACCCCTGCCTCCCAGTTATACCATGTGTTCCCACTTTACCCTTCCCGTTAATACCCAGGTCTCCCACTTAGTACCCTGCCTCCCAGTTAATACCCATGTCTCCCACTTAGTACCCCTGCCTCCCAGTTAATACCCATGTCTCCCACTTAGTACCCCTGCCTCCCAGTTAATACCCATGTCTCCCACTTAGTACCCCTGCCTCCCAGTTAATACCCATGTCTCCCACTTAGTACCCCTGCCTCCCAGTTAATACCCATGTCTCCCACTTAGTACCCCTGCCTCCCAGTTAATACCCATGTCTCCCACTTAGTACCCCTGCCTCCCAGTTAATACCCATGTCTCCCACTTAGTACCCCTGCCTCCCAGTTAATACCCATGTCTCCCACTTAGTACCCCTGCCTCCCAGTTAATACCCATGTATCCCACTTAGTACCCCTGCCTCCCAGTTAATACCCATGTCTCCCACTTAGTACCCCTGCCTCCCAGTTAATACCCATGTCTCCCACTTAGTACCCCTGCCTCCCAGTTAATACCCATGTCTCCCACTTAGTACCCATTTCAAGTATGTTCAACTACGTCTATTCTCGTAGTCTTATAATGAAAAGTTAACCTAAATGAAATGGATCTTTTGCAAACAATGAACGTTATGAAAATGTTGGATTTGGGTGTTCGTGATAATGTCGAACCTAGCATGGGAACAGGCGTTGATATATGTTGCCTGGTCAGTCATATAAATATATGTTTAACACCGAGTCCATTACTTGAACAGTATTAACTTTCTGATTATATCATCTGTGATAAATAAGACAAATAATACAGAGATACACAAGGAAGCACGCACTATGTACAGTAAGAAACAGTACATTAACGATACACATGAACACTTCAATACCGAGACTAACGCGACACGTATTATAATAACCGTCTCCGTGGCCTGGTGGTTAAGGCTACCGCCTACGGAACGGGAGGTCGAATGTTCGAGAAGGTTTGAATCTCATTAGGGGTTCGTTCTGATATGGTCGGTTGGTGAGCCGTCAGCTAGTTAAATAATGGTTACCGATTGCCTACCAGTCTGGCATACAAGCGTTGGATTCGGGAACTACTAATGTTCATAAATAGAGGTGTACACTTTACTTTTATAAGATATCGCAATTACGGATCAAGATGCAGACAAACACAGCAGATGATATGCAGGAACATGATTCAATGGTTAATTACTGTGCTTGATGTCATCATATTGTATACATTGTTCCCATATCTGTACACCAGTTTATTCATAAATCTTTCATTTGTGCCCGGCTTGGGTATATTTATGATCGTATATATTTTACTTACAAGATATTCAGGCTAGTCCACGGTTTGCACAACACAGGCTAGTCCACGGTTTGCACAACACAGGCTAGTCCACGGTTTGCACAACACAGGCTAGTCCACGGTTTGCACAACACAGGCTAGTCCACGGTTTGCACAACACAGGCTAGTCCACGGTTTGCACAACACAGCAAATAATCTGAAAATCACAATGAATATCTAAAGTATTGTCAATGTTTATATCAATATGTATGTCAAAACATGTCACATACTTAAAATCGTGCCATAGTTTTGTTCGAACTATACCTTTTCTTGCTTCCACCACACGTTTCTGCAATGGCAGGCAATGGTCAGATAATCTCACAGGACACGAATAAAATCAGCTATCCAGTAATTTGGTTGCTGAGATCAATCTGTCTGTCTTCGCTACATATAAATCTATTAGAAATGTCTTTAGCTTCTGATATCTTCCTTCTTTAGCGACGCTGAAGATGAACATCTAGATGCGCTATTTTCCCATTCCAGGGCAACGTAAAGAGATAGGAATAAAAACGAGAATGTTTTGATTGTACTCGCCGTGGGACGTGGGCGATTATTAGTATTGAATAAGTAGTCCCATTGCGGCAGATACGAGGGCTCGAACATATGACATTAAAGCAGAAGTATATCGTAATATAGGATGTTTAGGTAAAATATAAATATGTATGTAAATGTACGTGTGTTTACAAAAATCGAAATAGTCGCTCAGAAACGATAAAAATCCAATAAATATACACCGTCGTATACGCGAATTGTTTATCAACAAACGAAATTTTATGTTTATCAACACACGAAATGTAAACACACACAGCGCGCATGCGTGAAACAACAGCGGATGTAGAAAACAACGTTGGAATGTCAACCTATTTTGAACATGAACTACAATCTATCTATCTTCCTCTAATGTCGAATGAGGATGTAGACAGGTCCCTAAAAGACTTAGATAACAGAGGTATGAATCGACAGCTCAAGTAATTCAATTAAAAAGACAATGTGGGACAAATGGGGTCGATGCATTCCGAATGTAAACAAATGCAGACGATACGTTCCGATTGTAAACAAGTGCGTGACCGATCGACTTGGAAAGTCCTACTTTCGGTGTCGAGTTTGTTTAATAGCAAAAAACACTGTTTACTAATTGAACATAATTATACAAAGTATAATGTAAGAATGTGTAGCAGCAGCATTGATACCCATACATAAAATTTGAATTTTTCAAATATCTTTTATTTCATACGATATAGGGTTGTTTTAATTGTATGTTAATGCACATGATTAGAAATTACGATGATGTCTAAGCCAGTACGACCATGTTATCTTCAATAGTCTGAATTCCATCACTACGGCAATGGAACCTTCATCTGCTGAACATAATTCAAACTATCATACTATGTGTTAATTCGATTGTATTTGGGTTTTTAGGGGTCGCGCCAATAACTTGGGTCATATGGCGACTCTCCAGCTACTATTGGTGGAGGAAATATTGCAGGCTCGGACTGGCACCCCGGTAGAACCGCCGACCTACCGCAACCAGCTGGATAACTTCCTCACTTTAAATAATTCAACTGCACCCATGGGATTCGAACCTACAGCGGTGAGGGGCAAGTGAGGGGCAAGTGCTTTGAAGTCACTATAAGCAACTCGACCACGTCTACTTATAGAGGCGCTGACAATAATCCCCGTACTCAATGTGTTAATAGGTACTGAGACTATGCAAATTAAATTGGTATTGTGTTACTGTAATTTGTGTAGTCACACACACACACGTGTGCATCCCGACAAAGGCCATGGGCCGCGTACAGTTATAGTCGGTCTAGGTTGATGATCTTCGTGTGTGTGTTTTACATTTATTTATCGTCGCTACCGGTTGCCCATATGAACGACTCCTCCTGAAGAGATTACTCATTTTAGATTGTTGGAGGATAGTGAAATGATACAGACAGATACACATTCCAGAGTATCCTCTTGTTCTTTTACGTGCACGGTGTACAACACATACACGAGACATTGGCTTAAAGTCCCAACTGAAAAACTGTTAATTGTATTAGGGTCAGACGGGTGATCGAACCTGCGATCCCTGGATTACCAGTCCAGCGTGTTACCACTGGACTACAGATCCGTCTGTAGGATGATCTTCGCTATGTAGGATTTTATCTTATACTGTGCGACGCCATTTTACAACGAACGACCATCATGTGACTTTAGAATATTAATATGACGCCATTACTGTTGACGCCATCAATATCGGCGCACACTGAATTAATTGGATAATGATTATTGATTGGCTCTCGTATAGCAACACAATTTTATGCTTTTCTAATAGCATCTTACTTACGTTATGTGTCGTGCTACAAACGTAACACGAATAATGGTTACCTCTGATCGATAATAAATAACATTGGACGGCTAAACGTGCAGAGTAACTTGTTTTACGTTTATTTATCGTCGCTACCGGTTGCCCATATGAGCGACGCCTCCTGAAGATATTAGTCATTAGATATTAGATTTTTGGAGGATAGTGCAATGATACAGACAGAGACCCATTCCAGAGTCGCCTCTGTTTCTTTTACGTGCACACTGTAAAGCACCGAAACGAGATCTCGGTTTAAAGTCCCATCTGAAAGACTGTTAATATTCCTAGGGTCGGATTGGGGATCGAACCTGCGATCCCTGTAACACAACATAATACTTGTATTAGCCATGTTTATGTAAGCCCCGCGTAAAAGTCTGTATGATTGTGATTATTATTATTGTTGTTCTAAAACTTACAAAACACTTGCTTTATTTGTATTTAATAATATTTCATTGCCACTTTTTTCACAATGAGGAATACAATTTACAATAATTACATATCACAATAATTACTGTCAAATTTCTAACATACATAAATCCTGATAATCTCCATATATATGACATTTTCAAAGTGCAAATGGATTGGGCTACAAGTTTTGAAAACATTAGCAACAGTCCTTGCTTGATTTATTCATATACTTAAACATCTTGAGGGCATCTTGAAGAAAAGTTCTAGCACACACATTCTTAATCTATAAATGTAGTTTTTATTGTTTCACTAGAATTGAGAAGAAAATGAAAGCACACTATTTTATATTATACTGCTGGATGGAAATCAATATTTCATTCGATGTTATCTTACAATCTAAAGTAAGTTACAAACTACTTTATGGATGTAGCAACCATAAATCGTCATTAAATTCAGTTCAATTCTTTATAAATGCATGAGGAGGCCGGCGGTGGTAATTGACGAAGCTTGCCCCAAGAGTCCAACTCACTTGTTTGGTCCAATAATGACACCAAATCTAATTTAGGAATTTGATAAATGTGATACCACTGCCTTAAACTGTTATCGATCTATTTAATGCAATTTGACCCAGCAAAGTCTGCTCTTGAGCAAAGTATCTGCCCGAAGTGTGCTCCCAATTATTACTGTAAAATGTCAATTAATCTATTATGAAGCTTTGTCTGGCATCCGGCCTTATTACCTGGATTTACTCTGAATAAAACTGGGAGCTAGTTCAACAAATTAATAGTACTTGAATGTATTCCTAACATTACGCGGAGAAACTCTGGGGTTGTTGATAATAAATAAACTAGTTTGGCATACTGTTAATGCGTTTGCGTTCTCGAATGCATTAACTATAGTATTGTTATCAACCATTTAATTATATAATTACAAGAATGAACATTTTTTATTCGAGTACGAATCCACAATTTATATTGAACGAGTTTTTACTGTTAATGGGGTATGTGTTTGCTTCAGTGCATGATTGAATACTATTTCACCCACAGAACATTGAACGCGTTAGAATAAACCTTCAATAGTGAAACTATTATTCAATCATTATAAACAAATAGTCCTTTCATTTTAGGCTGCAAAGTGATTTTAATATATAAAAGTCTGTGTGTTTTACGTTTATTTATCGTCGCTACCGGTTACCCATATGAGCGATGCCTCCAGAAGAGATTAGTCATTTTAGATATTTGGAGGATAGTTCAATGATACAGACAGAGACCCATTCCAGAGTCTCCTCTGGTTCTTTTACGTGCACGGTGTACAGCATCGACATGTGACCTAGGTTTAAAGTCCCATCTGAAATACTATTAATTTGATTAGGGTCAGACGGGGGATCGAACCTGCGATCCCTGGATTACCAGTCCAACGTGTTACCACTGGACTACAGATCCGTCTGTCTGTTATAAAACGGTGCATTAAATGACGCTAGATCAGACGACCGTAAATGACGTTACTGACTGTTTGAGTTAGAAAACGTTCGTGTTGACACCATTTCATCATGCATCGGCTACGTACCAAACACGCAAAGCAGTGAGAAATAAAATGAGTTCAGGGAGTTGCTCAAAGTCCATAATTCATTGATCCATATGGCATGATTTACCATTCAGTATACATTGCAACATTTAAAATTCATGCTGTAATATTCTTCATTGAATGAGAAATATTAGTCAGTTACTGCCTTTGAATACTCCTAATAGTATAGTGGTTCTCTTAATTGGTTTCCTCTGTTTTTATCGTTGATTCCTTTGCACCACATGTTTTCCATTCTCATCCGTATTCCCGTCTTATAATTATGAAATTATTAAATCTTGACAGATATCATTTAGCATGTCCAACGGATACCTTACTGTAAAATTGGTTCAATTAATTAACACGATTTGTATCAAATTAAATTTATCCTAACGCAACATCTGTTTCGACGAACAGTAAAAACAAAGGATTCCAACTAAAAGGACCAATATACATTTAGGGATAAATCTGATCAATTATCCATCGAGGGAGGTAATAGAAAATCCAGTAATGTTTCTCATTGAATCAGTTATTAACATGTGCTATCTATGAACTAATTTCTATAATAATCTGTTAATTCAATGTTCGTCTATATCATGCAAATATCGTACTCATGTGTTTGTTAGCCTAATGGAATTGAACAACAAAAACGTGTCGTGTGTGTGTTTTACGTTTATTTATCGTCGCTACCGGTTGCCCATATGAGCGACGCCTTCTGCAGAGATTAGTCATTTTAGATATTTGGAGGATAGTGCAATGATACAGACAGAGACCCATTCCAGAGTCTCCTCTGGTTCTTATACATGTACGGTGTACAGCACATACACGAGACCTCGGTTTAACGTCCCATCTGAAAGGCTGTTAATTTGATTAGGGTCAGACGGGGGATCGAACCTGCGATCCTTGGATTACTAGTAGAAAGTGTTACCACTGGACTACAGATCCGTCTGAGAAAATAACTTGTCAAGCTATTCAAACTAATATAAGGATGACTGATATACCTGTAGATGTGGGTAGATACTATGTCGATTTTCGTCGTCGTAACCGGCAGCGTCTGAAATATAAATTAAGCTTTAAACTTTATTTCTATTTAGCGACAGTGAAGCAACTTATATTAATCACTCTCGTTGGCGCGATTGGAAGCGTAAATGTGGTCATTAGTGTGGGAGGAAACCGTAGTACCCTGAGAAAAGCCAACTGTCCGATCTGGCGACCACAGTACCATCTCACATACTTCCCGGTCTGAGGATTGTCAGAGGATTGGTGAGAAGCGAGCGCGCTAACCACTGCGCTAGTCGGAAAGCCGGAATATAAACTGAAGCCAATCACAAGATGAAGGGTCAATCAGTGACACGACTTACATGAATAGGCCTTTCACACGTAGCAGTGTATATTATAACAGTACCTGGTATTTTGTCCCTATAGACAATAGAGAACAAATATACCGTTATTAAATGTGCTTCAGCATGTCTATTGTATGGCTGTTGAAGTGTGCTCCCCTGTAGTTTAATCATGTTTCATGCATCATGATATAATATACAACACATGGTTACAAATATATAGCACGATAATACAACTGGTTTGGGCCACACGTTTTAACAATATTAAAGTGTAAAACACTTATATATGAATGAGAGTCACGTGCCATAAGTAAGTCTTAGTAAAATATCGGAAATTAAATACAGCGTAGAATGTGTTGTTTTACACATCTGACAAGTGTTTACACATCTGACAAGTGTTTACACATCTGACAAGTGTTTACATATCTGACAAGTGTTTACATATATGACAAGTGTGTACATATATGACAAGTGTTTACATATCTGACAAGTGTTGACATATCTGACACGTGTTTACATATATGACAAGTGTTGACATATATGACAAGTGTTTACATATATGACAAGTGTTGACATATATGACAAGTGTTGACATATATGACAAGTGTTTACATATATGACAAGTGTTCACATATATGACAAGTGTTGACATATATGACAAGTGTTTACATATACGACACGCGTTTACACATCTGACACGTGTTTACATATATGACAAGTGTTGACATATATGACAAGTGTTGACATATATGACAAGTGTTTACATATACGACACGCGTTTACACATCTGACACGTGTTTACATATATGACAAGTGTTTACATATCTGACAAGTGTTTACATATCTGACAATTGTTTACATATCTGACAAGTGTTTACATATCTGACAATTGTTTACATATATGACACGTGTTTACATATCTGACAAGTGGTTACATATCTGACACGTGTTTACATATCTGACAAGTGTTTGCATATCTGACACGTGTTTACATATCTGACAAGTGTTTACATATCTGACACGTGTTTACATATCTGACAAGTGTTTGCATATCTGACACGTGTTTACATATCTGACAAGTGTTTGCATATCTGACACGTGTTTACATATCTGACAAGTGTTTACATATCCGACACGTGTTTACATATCTGACAAGTGTTTGCATATCTGACAAGTGTTTACACATCTGACAAGTGTTTACTGACACGTGTTGACATATCTGACAAGTGTTTACATATCTGACAAGTGTTTAGTTTATACAAATTTATTTTAGCTCGATTGCGAAACAAGTTATGTCAACTTATATTAATCACTCTCGAGACCTCATTCCTGATGGAATCCATCGCCATGGATTTTACATATCTGACATGTGTCTTTTTTTAAACATAACACCGTTTTTACATATCTAACATGTATCTTTTTTAAATATAACACCGATTTTACATATGTGACATGTGTCTTTTTTTAAATATAACACCGTTTTTACATATCGGATATGGTATTTTTAATATAACACCGTTTTTACATATCGGACATGGTATTTTTAATATAACACCGTTTTTACATATCGGACATGGTATTTTTAATATAACACCGTTTTTACATATCGGACATGGTATTTTTAATATAACACCGTTTTTACATATCGGACATGGTATTTTTAATATAACACCGTTTTTACATATCTGACGTTTATATATATCGGTTTCCTATACACATAATGTCAAAGAATATAAGAGGAATAAAAATAAATGTTATTTTCATATTTGAACTTAAAGTGTGTGTGTGTGTGTGTGTGTGTTTTACGTGTATTTATCATTGCTACCTGTTGCCCATAATTATGAGCGACGCCTCCTGAAGAGATGATACAGACATAGACCCATTCCAGAGTATCCTCTGGTTATTTTACGTGCACAGTGTAAAGCACCGACACGAGCGGTTTAAAGTCCCATTTGGAAGACTGTTAATTTAAGTAGGGTCAGACGGGGGATCGAACCTGCGATCCCTGTATTACCAGTTCAGCGTGTTACCACTGGACTGAAACAATTTCTTGTACATACATGTATATATATACATAAAAGCATTCACGAGAAAATATGTCAATAGAAGAACAGCATATACAGTATTGATAATACCTACTAGATATATAATACACTATAAATTATATTATCATTATTTTTAGACATTACATTGCTTAGGTATATACGAGTACGACAATATTGTCTCTGATTTAAAGTATCTTGTAGAATTCCAAATAAAGAAGGTTGAACCCAGTTTAAATAGTATTATAAATTTATAACTATAAACACAGTCACGTTACATATTCGATGGAATTAAGCCACGCGCGACTCAGTGCAAATGCTTCATAAACACATTTCTCCAATTTGGCTATAATACTATTGTTGCGAGATTGCATTAAAGTTACGACATTGAAAACATTATATTACATGCATGATTTGTGAGTGATTGGCAGACATATATGTCCTGATTTTCTTACGTGTGTGCTTCCAATGAAGACACGTCAATGTAAGGAAACTATAACACTGAAATATAGCATACCGTCTCCGTGGCCTAGTGGTTAAGATGTCCGCCAACGGAGCGAGAGGTAAAATGTTCGAACCTCGTCAGGGGTTTGTTCTGAAATGGCCGTTGGTGAGCCGCCAGCAATGGTTACCGATTGCCTACCAGTCTGGTGCCAGGCATACACGCATATGATTCGGGAAGTACTGATGTTCATAAAAAGAGGTGTCTCATAAGTCAGAAATGACTGGTGTAACATAATGGGGTTCTATGTTGATTATGTTAAGTAATTACCGCCACAATTAGTTGTATAGCATGATACATATTCATGAGTATTGGTCCATTTATAATAATGCTGTATACGGTCGTTATACAAGGCAATTATACATGGAACTGTACTAACTGTTTATGTTGGTAGAGAAGCAAGTACATTTTGCAGAGAAACAAGTATACTTGGACATCCCTTAAATGTATGCCTGATCAGCATATTAAAGGTTTTTCCACACATGTGTGCTATTACATCAGAAATGTACTCTGGTGTTTTAAGTTTAAACAGTACAATTTCAAAATATTAACATGTTATTTTCCGTACAAACATGTGTTTGCACCAAAACAATATATCCGAATTGATATATTGAGTGACAGGTATGCCCTACATGTGTACTGGAACATATGTAGCTTGACATTTTATGGAATACATGTCCAAACGTGCTTCTCTATAAGATGGGATCAATATAGATTAGGGGAGACGAACTGGGATTATTGAAAGCGCCATACGGTGCTTGGCCACACCGTAGAAATTTATTTAAATAAACACTTATAACTTGGACTTGTTTGGAACTTATACGATTACGGTACACTTGCCCTTTAAATAGGGGTGACACTATAATAAACAAACACGATAGCATACGCTGGGTATAAAATAAGCATTCGGTCAATATATATGTCGTAGAGTCTGTAGGCTATTTCAATATCCACGCCATTTCATTGATATAGTTATATATGTGCTGGACACGATGACAGTACGTACAATTAAGTTGTCATAGTATACTTAGTTCATAGTTAATATGAATGCAACGGTCGTTGATATCTATTATTTGCATTCATTTATTGGTAGTGCACATCAATGATACGGATATTGTATGAGTATGGACAATTGTTAAAGCGACATTACATCGCAAATAAAATGCATTTGTTTCATGTATAAATACATTGCTACCATAAATTCTTCCGAATGTCGAACACTAAACATTGAATCAATAAACAGTGTGTTGTGGTCTACACACTTTCAACATTGAAAGTAGTATATCAAATAACGGTCATCCATGCTCCTGAATTGCCGTTTGGTTGTCATCGGAGTTAATATTAAACGTGGGATAATGTCGTTTAGAGATAATTTAACTAAGATTAGTCTACAAATAAATATTCACCGGCACAAATGTGAGATATAACGGTAACTCTGTACCATAAATCGTGACGGATATGTAATCCAGTGGTAACACGCTGGACTGGTAATCCAGGGATCGCAGGTTCGATCCGCCGTCTGACCCTAATACAATTAACAGTCTTTCAGATGGGACGTTAAACCGAGGTCTCGTGTCGGTGCTTTACACCGTGCACGTAACAGAACCACAGAGGAGATTCTGGAATGGGTCTCTGTCTGTATCACTGCACTATCCTCCAAAATCTAAAATGACTAATATCCGCAGGAGGCGTCGCTCATATGGGCAGCCGGTAGCGACGATAAATAAACGTAAACAAAAACCAACAATAAATCGTGTTATTCAGGATACACGAGTTGCATTACGCATGGATATCGACCCTATTTACATTACTGTGTTATGTCAACAAACCCCGTATGCGACGTTTGTTTATTAGTTGAAATACTCGGTTTTTGAGGAAAATACTTGGAAGGAAATTATACCACATAATAGGAAAATACATTCTGTAGAAATTCGCATTTTCACTGATGTAGTGTCACTTTAATGTACACAAAACTGAGATAAATATATACACCAAGATTCAAGATATTTTATTTGGCAAAACTATAGAAACAAATTATTATTGTCATCGCCATTTAAGCCATAAACATAACATGACGCTTACAATAAATCCAACATCATATATTTTGAGAAACGTGTGTGGGTTAATATTAAATTAGAAATTAGTGTATTATTTCCATAAATTGTAATACAGTAACAATTATTTTATCTTATATTAATTAGCTGTACATGTATATCGATGAATTATGCTACTAGTAATTGTATGTTATACTATACTGTAACAATTATTTTATCTTATATTAATTAGCTGTATATCGATGAATTATGCTACTAGCAAGTGTATTATATACTAAACGTAAAACACACACTCACGTGTTTATATCGCTAGACCGATCTGCCGTAAAGCCATCAAATATTGCGTTGACTTTAATGTTATACATTCACTTAACATAGTGATGCAACCTTCCCTATACCATAAAGGAAAATATTTTGCATTTTTGAACCCGTATTTAATAGTTAACCTATGTTAAAATCATTTTGTTTGTAGATCCTATCGTTGCTGAGACAGGTTTTTACAATCAATTGTTAGGTCTCGGTCTTTCATGAAATAATGGAGTGTTGCGTTGATGTACACACGCATAGTGGAATGATACACCGCCGTTTAGGAAAATTGGTTGAAAACTACGTCCGTTACGTGGCAACAAGTAACCCACATCACACTTATCATTGTCTCGAAAGCTCTTACTTCTTTCCCTTTACTATTTTAATAGTAGAGCAAAGTTTCAGAAATATGTTTCGCATATCTATTATAGTATTAACTACTCTAAGCCACTTTCGATCAAATTAGTTCTTTTTTTTTTTTCTTCTTTTTTTTTCTTCTTTTTTTATTGATGAAACCATAAAGTTTCGTTTGTTTACGTATTTTTACATAGTTTTCACATATATCTATACATAAATTGTTTTTATATAAATTGAAGGTTACACCCGACCTCCACGCAGTGCCCTATCGCCGAACACGTGTGCTTATAGAATGCAGATTAAGTTCGAAAGAGTCGGCGTTATTTTTTTATATATTTCTTTTTACCCTCTCGTAAAACACGTATAAGTATGTTTACATAGCAGAACAGGAAGAGATCATCAAAGTTTTAGCACAATAATTGAGTGATGTAGCGAATGTTATGTAGTCCATAAACACATCTGGACTTAGTTTATCCGAATTACAATGTAGACGATGAATTTTGGTGAATGCATCTATTTTCTTCTACAATATCGTATTGCACTACATCCTCAATATAACAGTATGCTTAACGCCATTGTTGTTGGCACTTCAAACTGGAGTATACATAGTTCCCGTGTGACGTCATCATTCCTACTGTGGCTGCCATTTTGAATGGCAAAGTTGATCAGATATTATATATAATATATAGTAGCGTAATTTTGTTTTCTTCATAACATATTTATTTTTCATCCCATCACCATGGTTCATACATTGTTGGAAAGCTCTCAATGGACATATTTTTTGTATCATTTCACAAATTTCATATCAATAACGAATACATAATAATTTACCTGTATATTAATATTTCAACTGTGAAAATAGACTTTCAAAAATAGGTGCAAGTTAAGTTCTTATAATTTATAGTCCATGCATCACTGTCAAAAAATAAATTAATATTTAAAAAGTACAATTTAATACCTTTAAAATCATACCAAATTTTATATTAAGAAACCAATATTAATAAAGTTATTGCAATTAAAGTATTACTAGTAAAATCATGAAATTGCCGTTAATAAAACTTGCCAGTCAAAATGGCTGCCAAGATAAGATGTTATCAGTGTTTTTGACTGCCGTGGGAGTTATGTATAGCCATAATAATACTTATTCTGAAATAATTCATGTATATTATATTATTATAACTGGAGTATTGTGATTATTATGTTGTGGGTTTTACGTTTATTTATCGTCGCTACCAGTTGTCCATATGAGCGACGTCTCCTGAAGAGATTAGTCATTTTAGATGTGTGGAGGATAGTTCAATGATACAGACAGACACATTCCAGAGTATCCACTGGACTACAGATCCGTCTGTATGATATTAGCATTTAGCCTAAGTACCAATAAAAGAAACCGACTGTTTGTTGCAGGTGTGCTGAAGTCTAAATCCAAGTTATTTTGTTTAATTAAGGCTCAATGCAGTTTCCAGTATTTTGATTGGATAACCTAGCCCAGGTATATTTAGATATTTCCGGGAAAACAGGGTACACATGGCTTATAGTGCATACAATTCGCGTGCCTCACGATTAGTTTAAACATATTGTATTGCGTTCAAATAACATACACATACACATACTGCACAACAATTATACAATAAATGAAATGTAACGAATAGTATACGAGTGAAACTGTGATAATTTCTTAAAATAAAATAGAAAGCAGCACTTGTGTACGACAATGCGCAATAGGAATGTAAGATACACGTGTATATATATATATTATAGGGATACGTTTTCAACAATTTACACTATTTAATTATGTTGAATTTCTTAAAGCAGCATTACATCGTATGAAATAAAAGATATTTGAAAAATTCAATGTTTACGTATGGGTAGCAATGCTGCTACACATTCTAACATTATCCTTTGTATGCTTATGTTCATTTGGTTTTTAAGCAGTGTTTTTTTGCGATAAAACAAACTCGAAACCGAAAGTAGGACTTTCCGAGTCGATCGGTCACTCACTTGTTTACAACCGGAACGCATCGTCCGCAGTTGTTTACATTCGGAATGCATCGTCCCCATTTGTCCCACGTTGTCTTTTTTAATTAAATTACTTGATATGTTGATTCATACCTCTGTTAGCTAAGTCTTTTAGGGACATGTCTACATCCCCGCGAGGGGTTCGACATTAGAGGAAGATAGATAGATAGTCTTTCATGTTCAAACTATATACGTTGTTTTCACCTTCCTCTGTTGTTTGACACATGTGCGCTGTGCGTGTTTTAAATTTCGTGCGTTAATAAACAAATTCGCGTATACGACGGTTTAAATTTATTGGAATTTTATCGTTTCTGAGCGACTATTTCGATGTTTGTAAACACACACACATTAGTATTTATATTTTACCCAAAACATCCTTTATTACGATGTGATACTGCTTTAACACGCTGTAAGACATACAACGAAATACAATATGAAAATATATTGATTATGCGCATGGTTCCAAATCTGCACATGCCGGTGTCAAGGTAAAAATCACCCATCGTGAAATTACTCACTTGAGGCGGTCGACGGGGTGAACATCTGATCGACCAAAAAATGACTGACGTCATTGTTTTTAAGTTGAAACCCCTTGCTTTCAGCGTAATCAACATGTTACTTTGTTTGTTAACAGGATATATGACTACATAATGCAGGGGTGATATTCCCCTAGTCACACAGACGGATCTGTAGTCCAGTGGTAGCACGCTGGACTGGTAATCCAGGGATCGCAGGTTCGATCCCCCGTCTGGCCCTAATAAAATTAACAGTCTTTCAGATGGGACGTTAAACCGAAATCTCGTGTCGGTGCTTTACACCGTGCACGTAAAAGAACCAGATGATACTCAGGAATGGGTCTCTGTCTGTATCATATCACTATCCTCCAAAAATCTGAAATGACTAATCTCTTCAGGAGGCGTCGCTGATATGGGCAACCGGTAGCGACGATAAATAAATGTACCGCACACACACACACACACACACACACACACACACACACACACCCCTAGTCGCCCAAATGCACTTAAGCGATGGAGACTTTTAATAAAATAATATTATATATATATATATATAATATATATATATAATAATATATAATAATATTCCCCTTATATACCATCAAGAAAAAGAATAACATATAATGACTGGAAACAGTGGAACAAAATGTGTTATCTACCTACATCCAGCAAGAGAAATTCCACAATTCGTTTCACTATTAAATGGAAGTATTCATGTGGACAACATAACCTAAATCATTATTCTTAAAACACATCTGTCACTTCCATACTAATGTCTCTCTCTAAAAAAATAATACATTTTGTTAAAACTGGTAGATTTCATATGAAATCATTCATTTTCAAAAGGAGGGTTATAAATGCTTTTAGACTCAGACATCCAATATATCGCTCAGTACCAGAGAGCCCCCATTAGTTTGTTCACTTCCAATATTAGATTCCTGTGATGTTGTACTACTCCGATTATCTGTACCCAGACAAGATCTCTCATATTCATTATGCACACCCCATGTTGTATTTGAATGATATTGAAACTTTATAGGTTGTTACAATTGTTTATACCAGAGATAATGCATTAATTCATTATACCCCAATACATTTTAATAATTCGATACAGATTGCGAGTGTGTGTAGCAGCCAAAACAAGCATAGGTCGTCTTTCACAATTCAAGTAGATTCGGAGTTGTTTTCTGTCATATGTTTGCACTGTACATATTTGTTAATGTTGTTGGCTATAGATGTGTTTTGTACCATTTAATGCCTAATAAAATATATGTTATGTTTTCTGTCATATGTTTATGAACAGAACAGAGCAGACTTGTTCATGGTACATCGTCATAAACATACAAATATATAATAATATATAGGTCACGTAATACAATAGATTTAACGTGCGTATATATTCAAAATGGCAAACAATCTATTTATATATAGGATAATAATAAAGATGTTTCGTTTTAGTTTATACAAATTTAGATTAGCTAGATTGCGAAACAAGTTCTTACAACTTATATTAATCACTCTCGATACCTCATTCCTGATGGAATCCATCGCCACGAGAGAGAGAGAGAGAGAGAGAGAGAGAGAGAGAGAGAGAAGAGACAACGTGGACTTTAAATGTCTTGCCTAAGGGCACAATCGTAAAGGCTCCAGCGAGGCTGGAACTCCGGACCTTTCGCATTTGAAGCGAACGCGCATCCACAGCGCTATCACGACTTCCTTTCGTTTTACGGTATAGTGGATGAACATTGCTTGAATTTAGTTAATGTAAGCCATATGTTATCAATCAATTACAGTTATAGCCATTACACATATTTAACTGATTCCAAAACACGAGCGTAAATAAGCTGTACATGTAATACCAACATGCAATACCAACATGCAATACCAACATACAATACCAACATGCAATACCAACATGCAATACAAACATACATGCAATACCAACATGCAATACCAACATGCAATACCAACACGCAATACCAACACGCAATACCAACATGTAATGCCAACATGCAATACCAACATGCAATACCAACATGCAATACCAACATGTAATACCAACATGCAATACCAACATGCAATACAAACATACATGTAATACCAACATGCAATACCAACACGCAATACCAACACGCAATACCAACACGTAATGCCAACATGCAATACCAACATGCAATACCAACATGCAATACCAACATGCAATCCCAACATGCAATACCAACATGCAATACCAACATGCAATACCAACATACAATACCAACATGCAATACCAACATGCAATACCAACATGCAATACCAACATGCAAGGTGTGCTTAGTAATAGACACATACAAATATGAGTTTTCCTTCTTCTTCTTTTTATTTAAGTTTATTTAACGTCACTACCGGTTTCCCATTTGAGCGACCTGCAGTTTATCAACACCTTTCCGGGGCAGGCTCCATCGGTTAACCAGTACTTGGTGCACCAACCTCCGAAAGAAACTGCCAAATTGTTCATATAAATGAGACACGGTCTGAGCGGGGCTCGAACCTGTGACCATCAGAGATGATAGGTTACAGTGGTATACACGTCAGCGACCTTAACCACACGACCAAGGATGCGGACAGTTTTCCTTTTGGCGCAACTTGTGATAATTAATTGATAGCATTTACAATAATACCTCTTTGTGTGTGTTTTGCGTTTATTTATCGTCGCTACTGGTTGCCCATATGAGCGACGCCTCCTAAGAGTTAAATCATTTTAGATTGTTGGAGGATAGTGCAATGATACAGGCAGAGACCCATTCCAGAGTTCACTTTGGTTCTTTTACGTGCACGGTGTAAAGCACCGACACTAGACCTCGGTTTAAAAACCCACTTGAAAGACTGTTAATTGTATTAGGGTCAGACGGGGGAACGAACCTGCGATCCATGGATTACCAGTCCAACGTGTTAACCACTGGACTACAGATCCGTCTGTTAATACTTCTTAAACAGAACCGAACATTTCTTCGGACTATATATATATATGTATATATATATATTACATAGTACAATATACATATATAATTACAAAACATATAAATACTAATTCATGTAAACAACACAGTTTATAATATAAGCATTAGCAGAGGAGGAACACATTACATAACATCTAACTCTCAACGATTCTTTGATCAATTTAATTAGATTAGCTAAACTAGGCTGCTTAATAGATATCATGAGGTCAATAAAAGTGCACATTGGTAACATTTGATAGAAATACTTTGTATGCTGAGAATGGAAATTACAACGTTGAATAATTTACTATTTTAGTGTATTTCATTAATTTACATTCTGGCATGTGTCGTGGCTGCATGTTTGAATCCCACTAGTGCGTGTGGTGTCGATTACCGTCATGTAGTTTATAGTTCGTGCACATTTATTTTAGCTCGATTGCGAAACAAGTTCTTACAACTTATATCATTCACTCACGATACATCATTCCTGATGAAATCCATCGCCACGAGGGAGAGAGAAGGGCATGTGGAATTTAAATGCCTTGCCTAAGGACACAATCGTACCGGCTCAAGCGGGGCTCGAACTTCATGTGACTTCCCAGTTGGTTTACGTAAAGCCGGTGAGTTTACTCGTGTGCACACCGGTGCCTGAAATACTTCTCGACTGGGCATCTTGGGTCAACCAGAAACAAACTGGCGAGAAGCCATACGGCATAAGCTGTCTGTGCAGCGTTTCGCATCAAAATCATAAGAACAATAACATAGGAGGGATTAATGTTTTATCTGCGTCTGTTGTTTTCGATTATGAATGCATATAAAACTACTGAATTATTGTTTTTGTTTATAATTATAGTAGCTGTGTGCGGTAGTGCAATGAGGCGCTCGGTAGATATGTAGCACAGACAGGAGCAATAAGCATGAATACAAGTGTATTAGAATATCATCATGCTATATTTACAGACGGATGTTATATTTACAGACGGATCTGTAGTACAGTGGTAACACGCTGGACTGATAATCCAGGTATCGCAGGTTCGTTCCCCCTTCTGACCCTTATAAAATTAACAGTCTTTCAGATGGGACGTTATACCAAGGTCTCGTGTCGGTGCTTTACACCATGTACGTAAAAGAACCAGAGGATACTCTGGAATGGGTCTCTGTCTGTATCATGCACTATCCTTCAACTATTTAAAATGACTAATCTCTTCAGGAGGCGTCGCTCATATGGGTAACCGGTAGCGACGATAAATAAACGTAAAAAACTCATGTTATAGCAAAGCAGCAAAAAATAAGAGGAAGTACATAGTTCGCTGCTAACTCGATGGAATACTGACAGTAATAAACTTATATAGCCCCCATTACTCAACTCCATAAGGTAATCATGTCCTGGTGATGAATTTACAAATATGAAACTATTAATATAGATGCGGTAGACTGCGTGTACATATCATCTATTATCACTGTGCTTGCATTCAGTCTAATATGTCATCACATATTTTCTGATATGTCCACAGGTGTAATAACACCTGGCAGGATTCTGATTGGTCGCTGCATGGCATTGGCAACTTGCAATACATATTCGACATACGCATGTTTTTTTGTTGAAAACCATCGGTTTAGATCAATAAAATGCTAGACATGCACTAGTGGAATACAGTGATTAAACATATTGTGTCGATTATTTGTGTGAATTTGTTTGATTATCAGGGACTATTTACTACTGCGTACGAATTAACCGTAATGTAATAAGGCTCAATAATATACTGGCAAACAGAAACATATTGTTTCTTCAATGTTATGGTTGTAGAACTTTACTGTTGTAACGCGATAATAGCAATCTTACAGTAGTGATGAGTTCGTACAATAGTTTATGGTTGTTGAACTTTACTGTTGTAACGCGATAATAGCGACCTTACAGTAGTGATGAGTTCATATCATGTTATGGTTGTAGAACGTTACTGTTGTAACGCGATAATAGCGACCTTACAGTAGTGATGTGTTCATACCATATGTTATGGTTGTAGAACTTTACTGTTGTAACGCGATAATAGCGATCTTACAGTAGTGATGAGTTCGTACCATAGTTTATGGTTGTTGAACTTTACTGTTGTAACGCGATAATAGCGAACTTACAGTAGTGATGAGTTCATACCATAGTTTATGCTTGTTGAACTTTACCTTTGTAACGCGATAATAGCGACCTTACAGTAGTGATGTGTTCATACCATATGGTATGGTTGTAGAACTTAACTGTTGTAATGCGATAGTCCGCCTTCGTGGTCGAGTGGTTAAGGTCGCTGACTTGTATACCACTGTAACCTATCATCACTGATGGTCACGGGTTCGAGCCCCGCTCAGACCGTGTCTCATTTATATGAAAAAGTTGGCAGTTTCTTACGGAGGTTGGTGCACCCAAGTACTGGTTAACCGCTGGAGCCTGCCCAGGAAAGGTGTTGTTAGGTAAACTGCCCGCCGGCGATATAGCCCAAAATGGTGCTGATACAGGCGTAAAACTCGAATCATATATATAATGTAATGCGATAATAGCGAACTTACAGTAGTGATGGGTTCATACCATATTGCATGGTTGTAGAACGTTACTGTTGTAACGCGATAATAGCGATCTTACAGTAGTGATGAGTTCGTACCATAGTTTATGGTTGTAGAACTTTACTGTTGTAACGCGATAATATCGAACTTACAGTAGTGATGAGTTCGTACCATATTTTAGGAAATTTGCTATTAAGCTCGCCAAATATTAAACTACAGTCTACATCCGTTATATCAAAGTCTGTTATGTCGAATTTGGATATCCAGTTAACTCGAAATCGGATCAAAGTCTCGTTTCAGACACTATTATTTTACATATAACTGGCTCCGTTTATATCGAATTTCGTTAAGTCAAACTTCGGTTAGGTCGAAGTATTTTGATAGGTCCGACGGAATTCGATATAACGGATGTAGACTGAAGATTCATAAAATATGGTTTGAAATCAGCACCAATGTAAGATCCTGTATATATTATATGAAGTATGTTCACATATTCGCGTATTATATTAGCAAGGTTAGTACGACATAACTCACATATGCTATTTCAACTTTACAACACATGCACATGTAAGCTTGATATGTAGTATTAATTGTATAGAGGTGCACTAGATCAGGATAAAATCGAGAGGGCGTCACTAATATTGGTCAAACTTGTGACCCAACCCATTTACTCCTACTCCTATAATATTCATTACAAAAACAAAAAAAATCGCTACATTTCATTTGTTGAACAATTGGTGTGCAGTCTGTGTATATGTATGTTATTTGAAAGCATTACAATATATGTAAACTAATATATAAAACGATAACCAGGACGTTTATCAGACACATACCCATGTGGCATGAGACTATGAGTTTGTTTCAGTGTACGATATGATTTAAATTACGCAGATTCCAGTATTTTGATTGGGTAGCCTAGCGGTAAATATATGTTGATATTTCCGGGATAGCAGTGTGCATACCGCTTAATATGCATACAGTAAGTAAGTTTTTATTAAAGTCATATATGCAAACATCAACATTAAATACAAAATATGTACACAACTTTAAGATGCACCGGCCCCATAGACCTATTTGCCACCTAATGCCTGCGTGACAATATAAATGAAAACGAGACTTTATCAAAATGTCAACACAAGAATAAAGATTCATCACATTGAACTTATATATATTCCCCCCCCCCCTCACAATTCGTAAGATAAAATTCGATGCCTAATAAACATTTCGAGACGTCACAACACTGCATATATGACGTCATGAATATGTTCACATATGGTATATTAAACTTCAGGTCACGAATATATGATAATGTACCCTTGTTATTAGAAGATAGGATAAATAGAATATTATGTTAGTGTCTTATTAAACAGTTTAAATGATTAAACGTTCTATATACGCACCTGTTTGATTCTGCCAACTTTTAAATGTATTCTTATTTCGTATCTACTTCTGAATTGGTTGCTTGCACAATTAACAACATTTAAAAATAAATGAACTCAGAAATGGTTGATTGAAACATTAGCGAGACATCACCGACGACATGCAAGTAGACCCGGAACACCGGCGAGCAGGCAATATTGAAGTACAATCACTCGATCAAATTAATGAATTTATGTCAAGGCGAATATGATACTCAGACTTTATTTCGCTGAATATTAGCTCGATTAAATGAAATACCACGCAATATGTGATGTCCATACATTAGACGTGGAGGAACTAATGCCTCCACATGTGTAAGTTAATTGATTCATTTCAGCTAATTTGTCTAAAGCTACATTATCATCACGAAACTCAGCGTACACTTACTACGCCTCCTGAAGAGATTAGTCATTTTAGATTTTGGAGGGTAGTGAATGATACAGACAGAGACCCATTCCAAAGGCTCCTCTAGTTCTTTTACGTGCAATGTGTACAGCACCGACACGAGAACTCGGTTTAATGTCCCATATACTGTTAATTGTATTAGGGTCAGTGTGATGGATCGAACCTGCGATCCCTGGATTACCAGTCCAGCGTGTTACCACTGAACTACAGATCCATTTTTGTTTCGATTTTAGTATGTAGTTTATACAAATTTATTTTAGCTCGATTGCGAAACGAATTTTTACAACTTATAGTAATCACTCTCGAGCCCTGAAGGGAGAGAGAAGAGGCAACATGGAATTTAAATGCATTGCCCAAGGGCATAATCATAACGGCTCCAGCTGGGCTCGAACTCCGGGTTTTTTTAACCTGAAGCTACCACTGAGCTACCACGACTTCCACTTTCGGTTGTATCAAATGACAATACAATGTAGGTTAACTGTTATCGATACTCAACCGCAGGGATTTGTTTGCTTTATTTCTTGGGTTTAAAGTGGCACCAACGGATTAGGTCATACGGTGATTCTCCAGCTAGTATAGGTTGAGGAAGACCCTGGGTGAAACGATGAGGGGTATATCAGGCACGGACGGATATCCGGGTAGAAGCTCCGTCTGTCCACGTACCAACTTCCTCACATGACACAATTCGACACCCACATTTGGGATTCGAATCTACAGTGGTGGTGAGAAAGTGATTTAAAGTGAATGTTCTTCATCACTCGGTCAATGAGGGCCCAAACTCGAACTTCATCACTCGGTCAATGAGGGCCCAAACACGACCGCAAATGTAATAGAAGCTATGACACACTGCAACATAATAATGTGATATAGGAATAAAAACATGTGAATGTCTCATTTGTAAGTGACATAATAATATAACGTGTAAATGTGACACTGGAATGTGACATAATAATATAACGGATGAATGTCGCATAGGACTGTGACATAGGAATAAAACACATGAATGTCACATTTGAAAGTGACATAATAATAAAACGGATAGATGTGACATTGGAATGTGACTTATGAATAAAACATGTAAATGTCACATTTGAAAGTGACATAATAATAAAACGGATGGATGTGACTTTGGAATGTGACATATGAATATGACGTAAGACACTAACACATGACCGTGACGTTTGAATGTGACAGACGAATGTATCGTACGTATGCAGAATATGTCTGCTAATGTCACGTTTACACAACATATTAAATGATATAACTTGATCCCAGCCTATGCACACATATACACAGCATTACAGTTGCGAAAATTTAGTAAATAAATGAAAAGTACATAATGTAGTATTTACCCCCTTCCTAATGTCGTACACGTTGTAGTACAGTGCGTAATGTGTACTACTTTAGTGCACGGGACAATATATAATAACCTGTCACTCAACAACAAACATCCACAGCAAGTGCGCACGTGTGGGTATGATGTATATGTATATACATACTGCGCTGGACTGGTAATCCAGGGATCGCAGGTTCCATCCACTGTCTGACCCTAATAAAATTAACAGTATTTCAGTTGGGACTTTAAACCGAGGTCTTGTGTCGGTGCTTTACATCGTGCAGTAAAAGAACCAGATGAGACTCTGGAATGGGTCTCTGTCTGTATCATTGCATTATCCTCCAAATATCTAAAATGACTAATCTCTTCAGGAGGCGTCGCTCATATGGGCAACCGGTAGCGACGATAAATAAACGTAAACACACACACATACTGCAAATCAAATATTATTCATTTCCAATAATGATACTAACACAAAAACAGCCACGTTGTAAAGGACTCGCTCCTTAAACACATCAAATATTTGATAATAATCCACTTAAAGACTGAGCTGTTAAACACATCGTTAAACACTTCTAAGGAACAACAGCTGGTATTCCTCTTATCCGGAAAGAATAAAACATGCAATCATCCCCTTTCAACAGAATTTGAAACCTTACTCCAAGACTTCAGTGTTCAACTCTAGACAGAGCAATGGCAATGCACTAGAGACGTTTTATGTACACTATAGCGGGAGCTTGTTAGCGGAATATCATCGCGACGTATCGGCAAATACATTTTGTCTATTAAAGTTGTGTGTTTAGATTGTTTTTAGTACCTTACGAATGGTTTCCTTTAGACAAACCGATACAATGTAACGTTTAACTTGATCACGTATTATTGATTTCCAGTATTGAGACTGAAATGCGATTTTCTGCATAGTCTTAACTCAGCTCGTTGTCAGCTGTCGTCATGAACTAGCCTGGTGCCGGGCTGTCGATTTTTCACCTTTTAACTTCTGGCAAAATGATATTATCAGAAGCTCAATAAGGCCCAATTAATAGTCTCGATGCTAACATATATTTATTTGACTGACCAGGCAAAATATATCGACGCCTCTTCCCAGGCTAGTCATGAACAAAAACTAAGTAATTCCTCTAATTATAATAACGACATTATTACCTCAGTCAAATGAGGTTTCGTTTTGTCTATGTTTATATGTGTGTATTTATGTGTTTGTTTATATACTTATTAGCAGGAATACGTACACAAAGTAAAGGACGGATTTTCATGAACATTGGTGGAAGTGGTGGCCTCGGGTCAAGGACAAATCCATTATATTTTGTAGGTGTTCTGGATCTGCATCAATGATTTTAAATGAATCTTCACAAGTGTGAGCTGTGTGGCGGAGGTTTGCTATCTCGGATTGCTTGGACATTTAGCAGTGTGGCGGAGGTTTGCTATCTCGGATTGCTTGGACATTTAGCAGTGTGGCGGAGGTTTGCTATATCGGATTGCTCGGACATTTAGCGGCGTGGCGGAGGTTTGCTATCTCGGATTGCTTGGACATTTAGCAGTGTGGCGAAGGTTTGCTATCTCGGATTGCTTGGACATTTAGCAGTGTGGCGGAGGTTTGCTATATCAGATTGCTTGGACATTTAGCAGCGTGGCGGAGGTTTGCTCTCTCAGATTGCTCGGACATTTAGCAGTGTGGCGGAGGTTTGCTATATCGGATTGCTTGGACATTTAGCGGTGTGGTGGAGGTTTACTCTCTCAGATTGCTCGGACATTTAGCAATGTGGTGGAGGTTTGCTCTCTCAGATTGCTCGGGCATTTAGCTGCGTGGCGGAGGTATGCTATCTCAGATTGCTCTCACATTTAGCAGTGTGGTGGAGGTATGCTATCTCAGATTGCTCGGACATTTAGCAGTGTGGCGGAGGTTTGCTCTATCAGATTGCTCGGACATTCAGCGGCGTGGCGGAGGTTTGCTATATCGGATTGTTCGGACATTTAGCGGCGTGGCGGAGGTTTGCTATCTCAGATTGCTCTGACATTTAGCAGTGTGGTGGCAGTTTGCTCTATCAGATTGCTCGGACATTCAGCGGCGTGGCGGAGCTTTGCTATCTCGGATTGCTTGGACAGTTAGCTGTGTGGCGGAGGTTTGCTATCTCGGATTGCTTGGACATTTAGCGGTGTGGCGGAGGTTTGCTATCTCGGATTGCTCGGACATTTAGCGGCGTGGTGAAGATTTGCTCTCTCGGATTGCTCGGACATTTAGCGGCGTGGTGGAGGTTTGCTATCTCGGATTGCTTGGACATTTAGCGGTGTGGCGGAGGTTTGCTATATCGGATTGCTTGGACATTTAGCGGTGTGGCGGAGGTTTGCTATCTCGGATTGCTCGGACATTTAGCGGCGTGGTGAAGATTTGCTATATCGGATTGCTTGGACATTTAGCGGCGTGGTGGAGGTTTGCTATCTCGGATTGCTTGGACATTTAGCGGCGTGGCGGAGGTTTGCTATATCGGATTGCTCGGACATTTAGCGGCGTGGCGGAGGTTTGCTCTCTCAGATTGCTCGAACATTTAGCGGCGTGGCGGAGGTTTGCTCTCTCAGATTTCTCGGACATTTAGCGGCGTCGTGGAAGTTTGCTATATCGGATTGCTTGGACATTTAGCGGCGTGGCGGAGGTTTGCTATATCGGATTGCTCGGACATTTAGCGGCGTGGTAGAGGTTTGCTATATCGGATTGCTCGGACATTTAGCGGCGTTGTGGAGGTTTGCTATATCGGATTGCTCGGACATTTAGCGGCGTGGTGGAGGTTTGCTATATCGGATTGCTTGGACATTTAGCGGCGTGGCGAAGGTTTGATATCTAGTGATTTGAAGTCAACGATCGTAACCACAAGACCACACAGTCCTCCCTCTCTCTCTCTCTCTCTCTCTCTCTCTCTCTCTCGTTCAGTATGTTGTAATTAACTATTCATGTAATGCTGTCGAAGGGCCATGAAACACGCATAGTTATTGCTGGTGTGCATGCCGGAAAAATGGATAGCTCCGGTTTGTATTTTAATGATCTATAATCAAACCTGTACGAAGCAGCCATCCAAAGGAAGGGGAATCACATAAAGTGGCTGCTTAGCACAAGTGCTTGGTTAATAGAGGTAAAATGTATAATAAAGTATTGGGAATCTGAAAACGGGGTGCTTAATACAGGTTGGCTGCTTAATACAGGTAGGCTGCTTAATACAGGCTGGCTGTTTAATGCAGGTTGGCTGCTTAATACAGGTTGGCTGCTTAATACAGACTGGCTGTTTAATACAGGTTTACTGCTTAATACAGGTTGACTGCTTAATACAGGTTGGCTGCTTAATACAGGTGACCACTAACAAAGATTTGACTGTACTCCGGTGCGCATAGCTGTCTGGCTGACATGGTGGCATGCTTACAAATAATTCGGAAATGACAACCTGTTTTGATGCAAGTAGGAAACAAACATCTGCTCTGTTCTAAACTCTGTTTTTCGAATTTGGGACAAAATGCGTTTTTAATTGGATAAAATCTGCCAGACATTCCATTCTGTTTGGCACGTAAGACAAAACTAACTCACTGTTGTCAGAATACTGCTGTATTAATACAGACCAGTGTTGTGAATGTGTAATATAATTACGTTTCAGCTATCGTGGTATTTCAACATGTTCACATAATGACAGCAAAAAAATAGTCCGTCCATTATTGTCTAAAATATCATTGTGAGAATAATTATATAGGAATGGCTTAGTTCTGGGGTCTAATTAGTGACATGTTGGTAGCATTTTCATACAAAACAATCCGTGAGTTTGAAGGAATAGATGGTATTTGAGTGTACTAGTGTAAGGTAACGCTACTCGTGGAAATACACATGTCGGAGATCACTCGATGAAATATACTCATATCTATAATAAACACAAATCTTCTCTTTCTTTTATGATTTCCAATGACTTTGGCTATTATAAAAAAAAAATCTTTTTTTTATTCTTTTCAAATTTTATTCATTGTAACTGCCCTGTCTGGAGCCTCATTGCACTACGTGACACAACCGCACAACCATTTCTCTTAGTGTGAATGTCCTTAATAAGAAATAGTTCCTGTATAATCTTCTACAACCAATACTAGCTGGAGAATCGCCATTTGACCTAAACTGTTGGCGCGGCTGTCAACCCCGAAAACAATCAAACAAAATAACATTGATGCAAAGGCAACGTCATACAACATCAATGTGAGTCCACGTTATATTTCTTATTGCCAGTCGTATAACATGTGGGCGTCCGTGGTCCAGTGGTAGAGCGTCGGATTTGGAATCGAACGGTCCCGTGTTCGATACTCGAACAGGCCACGTATGTAGTGTCATTGAGCAAGGCACCTCACATATTGCTTAGTACTGGTTAATCGCTTAGGTCGGCTAAGCCTGCGCAGGAAAACATGTCTAGGTCCCCGAGAGGGGTTTGACATTAACGGAACATACATACATACATTGATGCGATTACGTGTTGTTCATAAATATGTATGTGATTACCCACAATATAGCAATTTATGTGGTTTATTGGCAGCATTTGGTAGCACACACCCGTAGAAACTGCACAATGCATTGCCTTTGTTATAATTATGAGCTAAATACAAACATTACTTATTTTACAATGATTGCGAAACAAGCTTTAACAAACTTATATTAATCACCCTCGTTAGCGCTGATGAAAGCGTATATGGGGTCATCCATGCGGGATGAAATCGGGCCGGTCGATCTCCTCACGACGTGCACGTCGTGACCGGTGCACATCCCGCAGCAGCAGCGTAGGATACTGGGATCTTCTGGTTGTCGATCTTGCGAAGGGGGAATCTCTCCAAGTATGTGGATCCACGGCTATGGCACATCAGGACAGATCTGCCATCTCTTCCAGGTGGTGTTATAGCTGAACACTGGATTTTCGATCTTTTCGTTTAGAAGAGATGGCGGACCTGAGGGAGCGGCAACGGTCGTGGATCCACGCTCCCCCGATCTATACTGAATCTAGACTTGCTTGCGACAATCGACGACCAGATGTCTAACTGTCAGATCCGTATAAATGCTGCTGCGGGGTGACCAACAGTGAGGAGGGTGGCCCTACAAAGGACCACGTACAGACCAGGCCTTGTCACCCTGGCACGGAAAGAAGTAACCACCAGAGGACGTCTTCATAAGCTTCATAGAAGAAGAATCGCCAGCAAATACAGCAATAACCAACGTAGAAGAATAGGACTAATCATCGTAGAAGAATAATCATCGCGGAACACGGATATAATCATCGTAGACCACGGATATAATCATCATTGAACAACCATCACAGAAGAATCACCTTAGGATATAACCAACTTAGAGAATACAGTCGCCCAAATGCATTTATGCGGTGGCGACTTTAAATAAAATTACATCGTTCGTTCGATGAAATCGGAGTACCCGGAGATAGCAAACCTGATCGATCTGGAGACCACAGTAAAGTCTCGCATTCCTGCCTGTCTGAGGATTGAACCCGTGTTGCATTGTTGAGAAACGAGTGTACTAACTACTGCGCTAATCGGACAGCCAAATTATGATTGTATGTGTTACGTTTATTTATCGTCGCTACCGGTTGCCCATATGAGCGACGCCTCCAGAAGAGATTAGCCATTTTAGATTTTTGGAGAATAGTGCAATGATACAGACAGAGGCCCATTCCAGAGTCTCATCTACTTCTTGTACGTGCACGGTGTAATGCACCGACACGATACCGTGGTTTAAAGTCCCATCTGAAAGACTGTTAATTTTATTATGGTCAGACGGGGGATCGAACCTGCGATCCCTGGATTACCAGTCCAGTGTATTACCACTGGACTACATATCCGTCTGTAACCAGCTATACCTCATATGGCGACTCTCCAGTTACTGTTGGTGGTGGAAGATCCCGGGTGCCCATCTGAGCAATATTTCATCCACGGACGGGTACCCGGGTAGATCTACGTCCCACCGCAAGCCAACTGGATAGCTTCCAAACAATTCAATCGACACCCCATGGTAACCGAACATACAGTGAGTGGTGAGGGGCAAGTGAATTGAAGTCAACGGCTTTAACCACTCGGCTAGGGAGGCCCCTCACAAACAGAAAGAACATATTGAAACAATAAAATGGGTGTCAGTCAGACAAAGTTGATTTGTCGTTGATTACTCATAAACCATATTGCGGTTGTAGAATGAACATGTTGGTAAACAGGCATACCCGTGACGGTGAATATCTGAGAACATCCGTAATCTTCGAGAATCTTGTGTGTTGGGCTGTAAAGGCACATTCGACCGACTTTCAAATCTCACAAAAACATGCAATGTCACGCTTCATATACTGTTACTTCATGTACATATAATGTTACATCTACTTTATATGATTAACTGTAATGTTGACGGACAATGAATGGCTTAGATGTTCTCACTTTTCATGCGAAACTATTGCATAGCACACTCTCAATTTCGATTATGTCTTAATTCGCGTAGCATTTTGACCCAATGGTTTTTTTAAACTTTTTTTAATTACAACGATTGCGATTGCGAAGCAAGTTTTAACAACTTATATTAATCACTCTCGTTGGCGCGAATGAAAGCGTATAATTATGTGGTAGGGAGGAAACCGGAATACCCGGAGAAAACCACATGTCCGATCTGGCGACCACGGTACCATCTCACATACTTCCCGTTCCGAGGATCGAACCCGGGTTGCATTGGTGAAAAGGGAACGCGCTAACCACTGAGCTAATCGGACAACCCCAAATGGTTATTAGAGTAATATTTCAAGCACGGAAAAGCACTCGAGTAGAACATTCGACCTTCCATAAGCAGCTGGATAGCTGGATAGCTTCCTCACATGAAAGAAGTCGACACCAGCAGACACCACCCAGTTGGATCCGAACCTATATCTGTAAGTGATTTGAAGTCAACGAAATAAACAACTGGGCCACGGAGGCCCCTTTTTTTTTTAAATCTTATTTATTTTACAACGATTGCGAAGCAAGTTTTAACAACTTATATTAATTACTCTCGTTGGCTCGGATGAAAGCGTATATTTGGTCATTCATGTGGGAGGAAACCGGAGAAACCCACCTGTCCGATCTGGCGACCACCGTACCATCTCACATTCTTCCCGGAGTACCCGCAGAAAACCCACATGTCCGGTATTGGAATTATTATTATTATTAAAACCTTATACATAAGCGTTCGATAAGCTGGTCTATGGATAATATGTTTCAAATGATGGACATCTCCATTAGTCAGCCAGTTTCTAGATTACCAATATCTTGTTTCACTATATATTTGCCGTGTATTAAGTACCAGTGCTAAGCAGCCACTGTATGTGATTTCATTGGCTGGCTGATTAAGACAGGGTTGACTGTGTAACACACACCATAACAGGACAGACATCCCCCCCGTTTCAATCTCAGCAATGATGGCCAACGAAACTAGAAAGTGTTTGAACTTTCGATGCCTTGCTGAACCCTGGTATCCGTGGTATCTGTAATGTCCATATTGAATTCTCTCCTAGACGCTTCGAATTTCATGCTATACTGATGAAATGCATAAATATTTTCAAGAACTGTCTATTATTAACAACACTGTTATTTGTAGGAATTATCCACAGCGGGTGCTGAATCAACATAAAAACTGTCAGAATAAATCTACTAAATGCCAGTTAATCCAACAGATGGTTTCTATTTTTCTAGTGTTACAAAAACATATAGATACTATAGTGACTACACCGAGTTGTCAGTAATTAGGTCGATTGAAAAATATAGTTTGAGTTATTATTATGTGTACTACTCGTTGCGTACATTTGTTATTTTTGTATCCATTGCAATTTTATTATTTAAAATCTGCCAATCTCTATACTCGATATTTTAGTTTTGCCTATACAGTCAACCACGTGTTCGTTGTCACCTCCATTAAGTAGCCAATCCGTATTAAGCAGCCAGTTTGAAGATTCCCAATATGTTGCTTTTATCATACATTTGACCTCTATTAAACAGCCACCTGTGCAAAAATCCACTTTCTTTGATTCCCTTCGCTGGCTGCTTAAGACACGTTTGACTGTATTGCATGTTTTATGAGCCGAGACTGTGCATAGTGTTGGACACATCCTGGGAGGATATATAGGGAACATAACAGTTTTTGACTGTGACAATTGTCTTATACCTATATATCTATTCACCTGCTTCTATTTATAGTAACACTGTAGTACTCCGGAGTTCGAGCCCCGCTGGAGCCGTTACGATTGTGTCGATAGGTAAATTCCACGTTGCCTCTTCTCGTGGCGATGGATTCCATCAGGAATGGGGTCTCGAGAGTGATTAATATAAGTTGTAAGAACATGTTTCGCAATCGAGCTAAAATAAATGTGTATAAACTAGTACTCTATATTAGTCTAGATAGTACTGATCTACTGACCACTCTTGGTTAAGAATACTTTAAAGACCTATACTAACAGTGGTGCAACTAACGATGTTGTTAACGAAGTAGAGGACTATGCGGAATCCGTTATGTCATCGCAACGTTAAACACGTGTGTATAATGGTTGGAAGCGAAATACGAAAGAGCCATGTAACACAGACACAAAAGCAAAGAAACCCCGAATTGGAACAAATGCAAAAAGAGCACATTATAATTGCCTCCGGCAGAATCTGATAGTCAGCCTGACTAAGTGGCTGTTCCGTCTGTTGAACATTTGATTACAAGGCTGGCGGGGACATTCACATATAAATTAGTGTCATGAATGAGTGAACACTTAAATTGGAAGCTAGTCCAGAGCAAAGTATTTCTAACAAGGTAGCTCATATCTTAGACAAGGTGGTGCACACAATAATGAATAGAATACACAAGGACATTGGTGATGGTGATATGCATGAATCGTTCAGTCAAGATATCAAAGCAGTGAATATCACGATATTAACGATAGAATGGGGACAGTATCGAATGATTCCGAATAGAGGGGACCAACCTGGTGTGATTCTTAATGTCATTATCAGAGAGCTTCCAGAGGCTACACATGAAAGTGTACAATAAAGCTAGTGCTGTAATTTCCAAAGGTAAAAAGGGTAAACGGTGTGTCGAGTGTTAGTGTGGAAAGGAAGGAATCCAATAGCTATATAATAGGTATCCTACTCGTGAAGTTCAAGTCTCAGGGGAACAAAAATGGTGTATTGGAGAAGTCGAAACTCAAAAGCAGTCGACAACATTGTTCAGTGTGTTCATGGATCACGCCCAGTCATGTGCAAATATACTGATGATCGACAATGTCAGAACTAGTCTAAATGCCTTTAATAATCGGAACCGCGTAATTTAATGGGTCCAGGAGATCGACTAACAAACTTCTCTAGATCACACATTTGTAACAATTGAGGTTCGCCAACACGTATGCGTGACAATGATCCTGATGGAGATCGCGATAGTTATAACAGTGGCTGGAACAGAGTAGGAAGAGGAAACAGGTATGATGGCAATCGTCAGGATGGTAGATACAGAAACAACAGAAGCAAAAGTCAGTCATAATATATGTATGAAGGCAATCGTCAGGATGGTAGATACAGAAACAACAGAAGCAAAAGTCAGCCATAATATATGTATGAAGGCAATCGTCAGGATGGTAGATACAGAAACAACAGAAGCAAAAGTCAGTCATAATATATGTATGAAGGCAATCGTCAAGATGGTAGATACAGAAACAACAGAAGCAAAGTCAGTTATAATATATGTATGAAGGCAATCGTCAGGATGGTAGGTACAGAAACAAAAGTCAGTTATATTCTAAAGCCGTATTTTTGAGAGTTCGTGTGTGGAATACAAACTATAATTTTATATTACGTTCCTCTTGTGTTTTACAAACGTACTTGTGAGTAACTGAGATATGTTAGGTATTGCAGAAACAACTCTGATTGGCTGGGATGTTTTGACAGTTGATGGTTATCGCTGGCTCTGTCTAAACTTGCTTATTGATGAGCATGCATTGCATGTCATTATATTTAATGGTTTAATATTAACAAAGAATGTCTTGTCTGGAAACAAAACTGGAATGGATGGAACTATGTTAATAGCGACAGACAATTATAAACATTTGCGTTTTTGTGTTTTACGTTTATTTATCGTCGCTACTGGTTGCCCATATGAGCGACGTCTCCTGGAGAGATTAGTAATTTTAGATTGTTGGAGGATAGTGCAATGATACAGACTGAAACCTACTCCAGAATCTCCTCTGGTTCTTTTACGTGCACGGTATACAACACCGACAGGAAACATCGGTTTAAAGTCCCAACTGAAAGACTGTCAATTATAAACACATTTGAGCGATCGGTGATATAGAGTATGCGGCATACAGATATTAGTGTAATTTACATGGCTTTGCATCCTCAACAGCTGTGAGACATTCGTGACAGAGTGGTTATCCCACTCAACCCCAAGTAGTTAGCATGGACTGGTCCATGATATTATTAGAATTAATAAATTAATAAGAAAATTACATTTGGACAAGATATTTATAAAAATGGGTAATTTTGTTAAACATAGTAATATTACTAGCAACAAATGTAGATCATGTTGCGATCTGGATCTACACTTTGTGTAAGCCTATTTAGAGGTATGTAGTGTTGAAATGGTTAATATCACATACTTCAAATCACTTGTTCATCACCAATGTGTGTTGAACGTACTAATACCCACACAGAAATAAGGGGGAAAAACAAATATTGCATCGCTGTGGTAATCTAGACTTCTCCAACCCCGCCTTAGAACCGATACAGTAGTGTATAATTATGTGTTTTGTCGGCAGATTCTAATTTAACGAGCAGTTGTAGGAGTAACGCGTTTAGTGGCTTTTATATATGAGCGTAAATGTTTAAAAGGTTTGCCATTTTCTTCATTAGTTCGTTTATACTCAGCAGTAGAAGTGCTGCACTTTGGCGATGGTATCGTCTCGTAATCAAGATAAGCTTGATAAGCTGTGTTTGATCGTGTGTTACGCATGCATCAGTATCATTATGGGATATATCGTCAGTGGGCAGTTTACCTAACAACACATTTGATGTGAAGGCTCTATCGGTTAACGAATATAAATGAGACACGGCCTGAGCTGGGCTCGAACCCGTGAACATCAGTGAAGCATTCTGTATGTTGGAATCCCAATTGTAGTGTGGTAATATTCGAGAAAGCTAACCAGCGAAGCGTAATCACGTGTGTGCATACGACCGTGTGCATGATTATTGATTTATTTAATATATTGATGAGTAATTTCTAATCTAACTTAATTATGCAGTTCCTATAAACAAATAATAAATCTACCGCTGTTATATCTGTAAGAAACCATGTCTATGTCTCTTGAATTGTTTGTAAACAAATATGTATGGACGTAAATATACACATCTTATGGATCATAATTTTATATTGGAATTGAATACAGGGATTGGGTCATGTACAGTCGCGAATTGTGGACGTTGATATTGAAGAGGACTTGAATAATTAATAAAGTAATCTAATACTCGCTCTGTATATATGTTGAAATGTTGGACACCACCTGTATATAATATATTGTTTCATTCAAAGCAATTAATTCTAAAACAATGTACCCCTGGAATTTATTTGATAACAACTATATCCAGTGGCTTAGATCTGCGTCGCCTTTGTATGTTTTCACAAACGTCATAAACTCCGCTAAACATATGAAACAAAAAACAGGAACAGTAAAATAAGCAATGTGTACATGCATAAAGAGTAGTTCAAATATTTATTACGTTCACCGGAAATGTTTATGACATATTGCGTATTTTAAGACGTTTAGCGGATACGTGTTTAAGATGTGTAACGTATTTGTTTATGACGTTTGGCGGTCTTAACAACTCACATGTGAAACTGCAATGCATGTATTTAGAAACATATAATTGCGAAAGACAGTTGGTGACATTCGCTATTAAATCATGTCGTCATTTATACTACACATATTAACGACATAATGTTCACGAATTCACGATTTCTATTTCACGAATTCACGATTTCAACTACACGAATTCACGATTTCTATTTCACGAATTCACGATTTCAACTACACGAATTCACGATTTCAGAATTCACGATTTCAACTACACGAATTCACGATTTCAACTACACGAATTCACGATTTCAGAATTCACGATTTCAACTACACGAATTCACGATTTCAGAATTCACGATTTCAACTACACGAATTCACGATTTCAGAATTCACGATTTCAACTACACGAATTCACGATTTCAACTACACGAATTCACGATTTCAACTACACGAATTCACGAGTTCAAATACACGAATTTACGATTTGAAATACACGAATTCACGATTTCAACTTCAGGAATTCACGATTTCTACTTCAGGAATTCACTATTTCAAAACGGTTGTATGTTGATTAGTGATTGTAGTTATGTTCGCGAAGTTCGACGAGCTGAATAAAATAGTTACAGATTGTACTTTTGGTTCCTACTATGCAGTTTGAGGATTAATGATTCGGATCAGTGACGGTAGTCCAGTTGTTAACACGTTGGACTGGTAATACAGGTTCGATCTCCCGTCTGATTCTAAGAAAATAAACAGTATTTCAGATTGGACTTTAATCCGAGGTATCGTGTCGGTGTTTTACACCGTGCACGTAAAAGAACCAGAGGAGGTTCTGGGATGGGTCTCTGTATGTATCATTGCGCTATCCTCCAACAATCTAAAATGACTAATCTCTTCGGGAGGCGTCGCTCATATGGAAAACCTGTATCGACGATAAATAAGCGTAAAACAACAATGGCGTTAAATGGCGTTAAAAATACTGTTATATTGAAGATATATCTAGTACAATACGATATAATAGAAGAAAACATATCTTTTCAGGAGGCGTCGCTCATATGGGCAACCGGTAGCGACGATAAAGAAACGTAAAACACATGATTCGGATCAGCGACGGCTCATATAAAAACTTTTTCAAATTATGTATGAACAAATGTTCATGCATTTTAGATAGTTGATGGACTTGTCTAAGTAATGGTTAGGAAATATCATTATTTTCAGCACGAATACCATGAATACAAAACATTTCATAAAATCTAGAGGAAAAAAACCCCGTTCTATAATGGATTTTTGTTAGTTTGGGATCGAAGATACTAGAGTGATGGAACCTATGCTCGGCGTATTTTTCCATTTACATCCGTATTTAAAATATGTATATAGTTCTAGGCTAATTTCGCTGACAGAGCTAAAGCCTTGTTCAATAGCATTCCGTTGCGTGTATCGGTAGCCTGATGCAACTGTCACGTGACTGGTCCAGCAGACGAATATAAACAAACAAGTCATTGGGAGAATATGTCCACCGAAACTGATACGATGTATGAGTAATTCAGGTAGCTATCCGAATTTTAAAAATCTGCACATAACCCGAAAAATAGTTTCTATACCATTTATGATTAAGACCAATAAGTGCTTTTATTCAATGATGTACTATATCAAAATAAGATATTCAACAAGTTATGGTGGATAAATAAAACAATAACAAGTACGTCGTGCATAAGTGCTCTGAAGTCTTGAGTTCCCCATATAAATGGGTGCCTACCCGACACCGTTGCGATAGCTGTATTGAGCAGCAAGGTCACGTGATGAAGCTAAAACTGTCAACACTAGTTTTTTTAAAGTGATTTTCACTACTTAAGAAAATAATAATATACGGCAAGTGCAATTAACATTATATACTGGTCAGTATATGTAGGATTTACGCCGAGCATAGATTCCACCACTCTATCACCATCCACTAATATCCCGAATCCATTTGTAAGAGATTATTGTTTTAAAACGCGTGCATGGTACAACTGCCTAATTAAATTTAGCACAATTGTAAATGCTATATTCGCGCAATTAACACTGAATCTAATATATATATATGAACCTTAGGTATTACAGTACTCACATAGGCCAGTGAAATATCCAAATTCCTTTCTGCGACAATAATCCAAAATCGTATAAAACCGAATAAACAAACCATAAACAGAACTGAACTCAATGCCCCACTGACACGTCACGCCAATTACGACGGCATGTGGACTGGAGGCAATGTGTCAATCGATTACTCGTCCAATCAAATCATTGTCGCTGAACAATGAAAAAATACTAAGCAAGTCAATGTAATATATTACATAACGTGTTTATTGCATTGATAGACACACAAAACATCTCAGTACAATATCGACTTTTTGCAGAAAACTGACTGGAAGTAAATGTACCCCTTCGTCCTCAAATTACACATGAAAGTCGTGTAGGGTACACGCAGGGGTCAATCCTCTGCACGTGCTCATTTATAGTGCCTTCGAATATCGTCCTAAAGGTGTGATCACAATATGAGGTTGGTTTTTATTTTCCAGATGAACAATCTGTATCCGCTCCGCCCATGTCAAACCCAGATATACTATTGAATGTCGAAATAATCGCTGTATAAGAAATAATATAAATAGGGTCATTGTTTCAGTGGGTGAATACGTTGGGCTGCGAATATTGGGGTCGCAGGTTCGATCCACCGCCACCGTCTGACCATAATAGTATTAAGAGTATCTCAGATGTCTTGTGTGTCGTTGCTATACACTCGAATTGGAAGCGTCTGCTGTATTATGCACTACCCTCGAAATGACTGATATAATTCTAGATATGTTGCCCCAATCAGGGGGCGACGAAAGCTAGGTTGGACCTATTGGACAGGCAGTTGGTGTGATTTTAAACCAAGGATGTCCGATTAGCGCAGTGGTTAGCGCGCTCGCTTCTCACCAATGCAACCCGGGTTCTATGCTCGGACCGGGACGTATGTGAGATGGTACTGTGGTCGTCAGATCGGACATGTGGGTTTTCTCCGGGTACTCCGGTTTCCTCCCACACGAATGACCACATATACGCTTTCATCCGAGCCAACGAAGTTGTTAAAACTTGCTTCGCAACGTTGTAAAATAAATAAAGTTTAAACTAAAGCTAGATTATAGCACATAGCGATTGAATATCAGTTGGTGCCTACTTCAATATATATACGGACACCAACATGTGCACTTGCCTTAGAAGTACAATTTCAGGGCTCGACAAATCCACTCGTCCGCTCGTATTTACGAGTGACTTTTCGATCTGGACGAGTAGAAATTCCAAGTCGCTTGCCCAGTCGGACGAGTGAAAATTTCAGCTAAATATCCAATATAAATCGAAGGAACAAAATAAAATAATATCCGTTTTACTTTCTTCGGAATGATTACCAGGCGTGATAATGGGAAATCACCGAGGATATTTTAATGTGTTTATGCTGCCACATAATTGCATTTATTAATAAATTAAAGTGCAATTCTGACGATTTTTAATTTTCCTAATATATAATGGGACGAGTGATAGTCCAATCTGGACGAGTGGAACAGTGGCATCACTCGCCCAGTAGGACGAGTAAGAAATTAAAAATGTGTCGAGGCCTGCAATTTATATCATTTTAGAACAAATATATGCAAATTTTGATGTATACACACTTAACTATTGGGTAGATTAGTGTGAAGAATTATTTTCTTTACTCCTGGTAGTAAAATCATCAATTCTAAAATATGTAGCGATGTTGTTTTTTACGTTTTATCGTCGCTACCGGTTGCCCATATGAGCGACGCCTCCTGAAGATATTAATCATTTTAGATTTTGGAGGATAGTGCAATGATACAGAGAGAGACCCATTCCAGAGTCTCAGCTGGTTCTTTTACGTGCACGGTGTAAAGCACCGACACGAGACCTCGGTTTAATGTCCCATCTGAAAGACTGTTAATTGTATTAAGGTCAGACGTGGGATCGAACCTGCGATCCCTGGATTACCAGTCCAGCGTGTTACCACTGGGCTATAGATCCGTGTAGCGAGAAAGTAACACTCAATATATAAGGACACTTCGTCATATTTACATGACATACGAAACATAGAAGTTTCCTGATTTATATCCCGCGCAATAATTCGATACAGATTTAATAATGCATTAATAGTAACCACAGGATAACCTAGAAGGTACTTGCCTTTAGTAATGCTTCCATCTACGAGTTGTGATAATGTGATCAATCTTGTATTTTCAGATATTTCCATTTCCGTTTAGACCATTGATGGCTTCCTCGTAAGCAAATACAAATATATCTACAATATATCTGTATACGTTTATTTATCGTCGCCCCCTGGTGATTAATCGGGGCTACGCCGTTTATTTATCGTCGCCACCAGGTTACACGGGGCTACGCCTCCATAAGTTTATTAGTAACCGATTACCCTCCAATGAGAACAATCTCTAATGTTCTATTACGTCACTTGGCGGATAACGTCTAATTTATCCCAAAATGGAAATAGATTATTTTAGTTGGAATCCTTTGTTTTTACTGTTGTTCCCTAGCCATATGTTGCGGTATGATAAATGTGATGTTATCAAATTCGTGTTAATTAACTGATAACAATGTTTTACAAATATATACATATAACATATACATATATATATACTGTAGGAGATCTGTCGGGATATAGTAATTTAATAATCATATGAAACGAAGGTGGAATACAATTACTAGCATGTTGTGCAAAGGAACCAACGGTAAAAACAGAGGAAACCACTTGATAGAAGCTATCTACTTTTAGGGAGTATTCAGGGTGAGTAACTGACCGATGTATCTCATTTCAGGAGCATGCCTGGTTATTTTACAAGCCCGGTGTATAGCACCGATGCACGATACATCGGTGTATAATCCCATCTGAAAGATTGTTATTAATATTAAAGTCATACGAAGGATCGAACCTACGAGCCATGTATTCGCAGTCCAGCATGTTAACAACCGGATTACTGGCCAATCTATTATTAACGACTATGGGTTTTTTATATAAACTATAGTCGAATGTTATCATGGAATCCATTTGGTTTATTGTTGCCTGAACATATTGGTAATTTCACGGCAGCAAATATTTTACAATACACCGGTTACACTTTCACATTTCCTCTTCCGCTATTTCTCTATAACAGCAAGGTTGGTTTCATATGTAGCTCGTAAACAGTTTAACATTTAGCACAGAAATACCCACCCTCCCATACCAGATATATGGACTGTTTGGTTGCTCGTGCTTTATGTATTTTCAGATACGTTAACACTGTTAGTTTAAACAATATTTTATTTCAATGAATATACATAGTATAATTATCACAATAAGAAAATACATGTAGGATTGAGGAGAAAGCAACTTGCTTATATGGCTACCTCGTTCCTTAACACTGTTGTTGTGAATGTGTATCCTTGTCTACTGCAAAACGCATGGAGTCTGGTGATGTCAGCATTGGGACATGGTTGTTAATGGAACATTCGTGTTGGGAGTTAAATCCGCTGTAGATGTTGTGTAAAGTTTACTACAAATGGATGAGTACGGACATTCGGTGCGACTGTATATTGGCAGTTAGAAAGCTCCAAACAACAAATATATTTAGCATTTACATTATCGTGATACATTTAAAATCTTGATTTTTTTATTAACTTTTAAGAAATTTGAGTTTGACCTCTGTATAACCCAGGGTCAGATTCTTTTTTCTTGTTGTATATGAATGCATGGGGCTTATGAACGTTAAATTAATCAAATTAGGACATTTCTGGAGTTAACCATATACATGCCAATTTGGCCGGAAGCTCGCTCGTTACATAAGCCCACTCTTGTTATTCAATAACAGTGATATGTAGAAGAAAGGAATAACAGTCGCGCCCATATATTTCCAAAACTTAAGATTAAATAGATAATTGAATTGTTTGTATTATAATGTATAATAAATAAGATGTGCTGATTTAGTCATGTTTTATTAGTATATTGGCGATGACACGAGGAATAGCGGTACAAATCTGACGGTCGACGCACTAAACACACGAGGAATAGCGGTACAAATCTGACGGTCGACGCACATCGTATTTGCAACATGCGAGGCCCTGCATGGTATACATCTAATATATGAGCACCACTTCTATTATGACCCACGTACATATCAGAGGTTATAAATTGCTGAAATTGAAGTTCTGTATTTTTATAGTACTTACAACTGGTATAAACAATTCAACTCCACTTTTTGCCCAAATAAGGCTGGTTGCGCGGGTTAGGCAGCCAGTTCTTGCATTGCTGTACCACACATTCAGGCATCAGTTCCCTCTTATGCCAAGTACAGTCTCCTCTTCTAGCAGCTACTTTTCTCTCTATATATATGACATCTTTCCATGCGCCACAATTATATCTACCACATGGACACTAGTAGCGTGGAATCATTCAACAACAGCTTGAATGTTTTCCATGACAAACATATCGGAACCTTCTCTGCTCTTCACTACACTATACGCTCAAATTTGGCAATATGTCAATGGAATGAGACAGTGCAAGTCAAGAATAATACAAGACTCCGTTGTACGCTCCAGTTCAAATCCAACATTTGGGCAAGGTATAAACAGGCATTATTTTCACACTTAATTTGGCGGCCTTTTTAAACCAGATGATACATGAAAGTGACAGAACAGAATATGAAAGTGACGAAACTCCGACCTTACAAACAACATAGATCCTGATCAGTTTAACAGTTTATTCGTAATTCAAGGCCTCCGGCCCATACACATATATTATATACATGCATACACATTATCAGTCTCAGTGATTACGCTACGGCTGATGAGACACCAGGCCTGCAGTTTGACCCCGTCCAATTGTAAAGATTTATACTTTACTACCTGTTCCATGTGATTAGTGGCTTGTATCAACAATGTAGCAGTACATTCAGTATAATTTGGCGTATGTAGGTATTTTCTAACGGTTAATATGCACGATCACTCTGTGAGCTGAGAATTAGTCAAAATGAGGCCCTGACAATTTAAGTAAACGTATATTATTGATTGTAAAGAAAATTGATAGTTATGAGTATTCAAACTACATAATCCAGATCAGCCCAGGGACATAGATTACATGTTATGTAGGTGCCTCATCAGCCGTAGCGTAATCACTGAGACTGATAATTTGTATGCATGTATATAATATATGTGTATGGGCCGGAGGCCTTGAATTACGAATAAACTGTTAAACTGATCAGGATCTATGTTGTTTGTAAGGTCGGAGTTTCGTCACTTTCATATTCTGTTCTGTCACTTTCATGTATCATCTGGTTTAAAAAGGCCGCCAGATTAAGTGTGAAAATAATGCCTGTTTATACCTTGCCCAAATGTTGGATTTGAACTGGAGCGTACAACGGAGTCTTGTATTATTCTTGACTTGCACTGTCTCATTCCATTGACATACTGCCAAATTTGAGCGTATAGTGTAGTGAAGAGCAGAGAAGGTTCCGATACGTTTGTCATGGAAAACATTCAAGCTGTTGTTGAATGATTCCACGCTACTAGTGTCCATGTGGTAGATATAATTATGAATTGTTTATACCAGTTGTAAGTACTATAAAAATACAGAACTTCAATTTCAGCAATTTATAGCCTCTGATATGTACGTGGGTCATAATAGATATAAGTGGTGCTCATGTATTAGATGTATACCATGCAGGGCCTCGCATGTGGCAAATACGATGTGCGTCGACCGTCAGATTTGTACCGCTATTCCTCGTGTGTTTATTGCGTCGACCGTCAGATTTGTACAGCTATTCCTCGTGTGTTTAAGGTCAAATATAGGTCAACCTGCAGGCCTTTAACACATTGTAAGAATAACGGTGAAATATGATACTAAATAATAATGCACAAATCTGGACGTGAATATCATGCATTCGTGATATTACTCTGTGAGGCAGTCGACGGGGTAAAATGATAAAAATATTTTATTATAAAATCCATAAATATCCCGAATCAAAAAAGATACAGTGGCTGAAACATTGTTTTTCAGCTGAAACCTTGTTTCCAGCGTATTAAATGATCACCCCTGTCCGGCACTATATGCTTATATACCCTGTCAACAAAGTGCATGTACCATGTACAGGGAAGTCTATATACGCGTTCATACACTGACCATTTGTTCACGTTTTAAGCCCTGCGAAGCAAATACCAACCTAAATAGCCACGTGTGTTACTCTGTTCACTCACTGTCTCAAGTGATGTAAGCGGATGAAAGGAACAATATATATACTATTTATGATTGCTTTCCTCATGCTACATGATAAACTGACTTGTAACTGTGCTAACGGGCTGTAAAATAGTAGTGGCCGGTAATATAACAGTAAAACCCATTCATTGATGTAAGTTCACAGGCCAGACACACCCGTAATCTAGGTCGGACCAATGTCTTTAAAGCGACACTACATCGGTGAAAACTCAAATGTCTGCAAAATGTAATTTGCTGTTATATGGTATTTTCCCCCCAAATATTTGCCTTAAAAACTGAGTATTTCAACAAATAAACAAAGGTCGTATACGCGGTTTGTTGACATAACAAAATAATGTAAATATTGCGCAATGCAAAGCGTTTATCCTGTTATGCTACATATTTACCATGCTATCTCACACGAGTGCCAGTGCATATTTATGTGTAGACTAATCTTAATTACATTATCGCTAAACGAAAGTATAGCGTGTATAATATTGACTTCAATGACAACAAACGTCAATTCAGGAGCCTGGATGACCGTTATTGATTCAATGTTAGTGTTCGATGTATTCAGAAGAATTTGTAGTAGTAATGCATTTATACGTTAACAAAATGCATTTTATTTGATTTTTGCGATGTAATGTCGCTTTAAGACAAGTAGGACTGTGTTCAATGTACAGATTATGACACATTTACCATATGACCCTGGTATCTCGGCGAGAAGATAAATCGACACCAAACAGCTAGCAGTGCATTGTACGATGGGTCAACTGACGTCGATAAAACCCGGGACAAACGGCGGGCACTCTCTCTTGTACTCAGAACTGAAAAGAAGCACCCGTACCGAACAGACATATATCCTTATTATTTGGTTGTAAGTTATTTATTTGCTTGTAGTGAGTAATTACAGTAATGCATTATATCAAGCTACAGATTGTACCAAATAGATATAACAATATCTACGCCACTATACAATTCACCTGAGGAACATCCATCGCACCGCTCCATGGCATCCATAGAGGATGTTTGCACGAGTTTTTTGTATCTCCATAATTGTATCTGTAGTTTGACATTTAAACAAACGTGATTGCCCATCGCCATTACCTCGTACGTGTTCAGTTGACACTTACGAAGTTGCTCGAATGTGACACGTTGTACAATAGTTTGAGACGAACACTGTCGTGTGCCGAAGATAAATCGGGCTTCAATGCGTCTAGTATATTTGACAAGCTCTGGTTAGTTCTCGTCTGTGACCACAAGTGGTGTCACTGATCTTCTGTCCAGCCGACCATTTATTATCTCCAGGAACACAGGCGATCTCGAGTGGCTATTCAATTGGTCGCTTAATGCGGAGGACGCCTGTTGAAGTATACAGGCCTATTATATACAAGGTAAGATCAATCACCAAGAATGTTTATATTACAGGTAAGCCCCTTGGTAGAATAATAGTGGATATTCTAAATGGCGCGATAGGAACCCACACTAAAACCAGGAAGGCCGACACAAACAGTTGCCAGTGGCTTTTGCTATGAAGACAAGGCAGCAAAGACAACTATGAACTATGCAAGAGTATTGCCAAAGTGTGTGAGCTTAGCAAGAACTAACATAGTGAATGTTCATATAATTAATACTGGTTGCTGTTCTTCATTTCAAACTATGTGGGTATGTTTAAAGCGACACTACATCGGTGAAAATGCAAATTTCTACAGAATGTATTTTCCTATTATATGGTATAATTGTTTTCCGAATATTTGCCTAAAAACTTACTATTTCAACTAATAAACAAGTGTCGTATACGACGTTTGTTGACATAACAAACTAATGCAAATAGGGTCAACACCCATGCGTAAATGCAATGTGTGTGTCCTGAATAACACGGTGTATTATACAGAAATACCGTTATATCTCGCGCTTTTTGCCTGTTTTTTTAGACTAATACGATTTAAATATCTCTAAACGACAGTTGCACGCGCTTGGCATAGACTCCAATAGTAAACATCAATTCAAGTGCATAGATGGCCGTTATATGAAATCATACGTTCACCTTTGAGAGTTTGTATACCACAAAAACACTATTTATGTATAGAAAGTTATATTTCTATGAACTAATATAAATTAACCTTTCACTTACTCGCATAATGCTATGTAGGGTCACTCGTAATGAAAATACTAGGTGTAAGCGCATAGTGTACGTGTATACTAGTATTTTGTAATGCAATGTTTATAACTCGTGTGTGTTTTCACGTTTATTTATCGTCGCTACCGGTTGTCCATATGAGCGACGCCTCATGAAGAGATTAGTTATTTAGATTTTGGAGGATAGTGCATGATACAGACAGAGACCCATTCCAGAATCTCCTCTGGTTCTTTTACGTGCACGGTGTAAAGCACCGACACGAGATCTCGGTTTAACGTCCCACCTGAAAGACTGTTAATTTTATTAGTGTCAGACGGGGGATCGAACCTGCGATCCCTGGATTACCAGTCCCGCGTGTTACCACTGTACTATAGATCCGTCTGTGTTTATAACTCCTTGCATTACATTGTTTATAGAGCTATATCCAATATTTTGGGTCAAGTCATTGTACATGTGAATGACAAAACAGGTTGTCCAATGATGTACATATAATAGTTTAAACTTAATTTATTTTACAACGATTGCGAAGCAAGTTTCAACAACTTATATTAAATACTCTCGTTGGCGAGGATGAAAGCGTATATGTGGTCATTTGTGTAGGAGGAATCCGGAGTACCCGGGGTAAACCCACCTGTCCGATCTGGCGACCTCCGTACCATCTCACATTCTTCCCGGTCCGAGGATCGAACCCGAGTTGCATTGGTGAGAAGCGAGCGCGCTAACAACTGCGCTAATCTGACAGGATGAAGATATAAATGGGCATAAAGCATTAAGTGAGTATCATATTGAATTACAGAGACTTAGTCTCCAGGTTAGTTTCTCCTATATGTGTGCAAGTTGCATAGTGCAGTAGGTGAAGCAGCTAGAATAGTCTGTCTAATGAGAGACATCTCTAATTTTCTATTACCTCCCTTGGTAGATAAAGTCCGATTTATTCCAAAATATTCCTTTCAGTTAGAATCCTTTGTTTTTACTATTGTTCCCTAACCAGATGTTGCGATATGATAATTGTGATTTTATCAAACACGTTTTAATTAACTGATGGCATTGTTTTACAAATAAGTACCCATTGCATACACTGTTGGAGATCTCTCGAGATATAGTAATTTAATAATCATATAAAGCGGTAACGTAATGAAAATGCTAGCATGTTGTGCAACGGAAACAATGATAACACAGAGGAAACACTTAATAGTACCTACATGTATCTATTTTTAGAGAGTATTCAGGGGCAGTAACTGACCGATGTCTCTCATTGATAGAAAGTTTAGAAACATATCATCGGACATTCCAGCAGGAATACAAAGCTTCAAAGAATGCAGAAACGGTGATTAGTTGTATCAAATATCGATTTAGTTTATATAAATTTATTTTAGCTCGTTTGCGAAACAAGTTATTTCAACTTATATAAATCACTCTCAATATCGATTTGACTAACAGGATCACGCTCATCAATCATGGGAATATTACATCATAAGTATGGTTGGTTACATTACTAGTTCATACACATTTATTTTAGCTCGATTGCGAAACAAGTTCTTCCAACTTATATTAATCACTCTCGAGACCTCATTCCTGATGGAATCCATCACTGAATAAATGTTTCAATGGTACGATAAAATGTTCTGAAACCCATTGATAAAGAGGCCCCAACTACACAGTAGTTCAAATGGTCACTTTCATTTTGTTACAAATATGCATAAAGCTGCTAAGCTACGGCATTAAGTAATTTTGTAATATGCATAAAGCTGCTAAGCTACGGCATTAAGTAATGTTGTAATATGCATAAAGCTGCTAAGCTACGGCATTAAGTAATGTTGTAATATGCATAAAGCTGCTAAGCTACGGCATTAAGTAATGTTGTAATATGAATAAAGCTGCTAAGCTACGGCATTAAGTAATGTTGTAATATGCATAAAGCTGCTAAGCTACGGCATTAAGTAATGTTGTAATATGCATAAAGCTGCTAAGCTACGGCATTAAGTAATGTTGTAATATGCATAAAGCTGCTAAGCTATGAACAGCTCTCAAATCAGCATACAGTGAACATTCTAATAAGACATGGCTTTCATCTTCTAATACATTACAGAAAGGGCACTTATACCTCTGATTAGAATTGTTGCCAAAACCTGTTTTTATATTCTTCAAAGACGCTCCTGTTGTTTATGTAAATAATGTATCCATTTGTTTTATTAAGGGTGTGTCTCTTATTCATTCCGAGAAACAGCTGCTAATTAGTTCAACCGCGATCCGATCGAGGCTGATATTTTTCCATTTCAGTATTTCAAAATTTCTGGTTTTAATAAATATTTCCCCCCCCCCAATTATCGGCTGTTTCTCGGTTTTAATATGTAAATATAATAATATGTCAGTAGACTGTGATAGTTTGATTATCTGTGATTAGATTAGTCTCTTATAATTCTTTTATAATGAATGGTGTTGTACTTTGCCACGATAATGTGTTGTGTATATTCTATGTATTGTACAACGATGAGACTGAAATAAAGAATAAATCTACACCTTGGTAAAATGGTGTGTGTGCTAATTATGCTGTGACATATGTAATTAATATCTTCTGAGAATAAACTATAATCCATTTGAAGTATGTATACTAGTATTTTAAGTGGAAGTCGTGATTACGCCGTGGCAACTCGTTCGCCTGAGATGGAAAGGCCCGGAGTTCAAGCCCTTCATGAGCCGTTACGATTGTTCCCTTAGACAGAGCATTTAAAATCCACGTTATCTCTTCTCTCTCCCTCATGGCGATGGATTCCATCATGAAATTAGGTCTCGGTAGTGATTAATATAAGTTGTAAGGACTTGTTTCGCAATCGATCTAAAAGCTAAACTAACTTTGTATAAACTAAATTTTAACTTTATTCATAGATATAATCCTTAATTCTTATAATCCGAAAGCATGACGTCAGTCAGTTGCAATTTTGTAAAACAAATACAAATTCAAGGCAATGCGTATGCACTCAACCAACTGCGTTTAAATATAAGATGATGATTTGATGAAGTGGAAAATGATGCACGGGATAAGAGATCAAATCTCAGACTCGTTCATCATGCCTTGTCTTCCTATCGCTTTCTCTGTGGCTTTCTTTTTATCTGAAACATGCGATAACGTGTTCATTTGTTGACACGGATACACAGTGTTGCTGTGTTTATTCGTGAAATATTACGAAATAATCGTGTTAGTTCTAGACAGTGTGTGGTCAGGAACTGCAATCGGTAGAGAAGAATCGGATATTGAACCGGTTTTTACTAAAATGTGGATGTCATTATTTCTTACTATGTCTAACTGCAGAATTATTTGTGATCTCGTTTGTAATATATCTACTAGTCATATTCGTTCAATCTGATCAAAGCGAAGTTAGATTCCACATGAGTCTGCCTCCGTGGTCGATTGGTTAAGGTCGCTGATTTGTATACCACTGTAACCTATCATCACTGATGGTCACGGGTTCGAGCCCCGCTCAGACCCTGTCTCATTTATATGAACAAGTTGGCAGTTTCTTACGGAGGTTGGTGCACCCAAGTACTGGTTAACCGTTGCAGCCTGCCCAGGAAAGGTGTTGTTAGGTAAACTGCCCGCCGGCGATATAGCCCAAATGGTGCTGATGCAGGCGTAAAACCCGAAATATAACATAACATAATCAGATTCCATATGATCAATTCCCAATCAGTGTGCAATCAGTGTGCAATCAGTGTGCAATCAAGTGTGCAAGTGTGCAATCAGTGTGCAATCAGTGTGAACCTATTTTGTCTTTCAGTGTTTTGTTATTGTTATAGGGCAGTTTTTAATATCCGGTTAGCAGTTATAGAACAGAACAGACATTTTTATTAAGACTTGTACATGGTACATCGTCAAATACATATATACAAATATATATGATGTAAATATATACAACAATTTTATCGTGGTCATGTGGCATACAGAATCTGATAATAATAAGAAAATGCATCTAATTATGAGGATGAACAATAATTAGTGCTGATATTGGATTTATGTCATATTATTTAAGAGTGTTATTTTAATGTCAACTGCTTTATTATAGAATAGAGCTAAATTATATAGGATATTTCTTTTATTAGATTGCAACATTTCAATAAACTTAAGCATATTTGGTCTAACAAAATAATATTTCTTTATGTAAAGTTTTCTCAAATCTGAATAGCACAGGCAAACAAGTATACAATGATATTCGTCTTCTAGGTCGTGTGTATTGCAACACAGCGTTCATTTTGTGGAAATCTATTGTGTCCATATCTACCAGTATGCATTCGTAATGAATATGCAGAAATTCTTAATCTTGTAATTAAAAAACGTAAGCTATATGGTACAATATCTAGATAATGTTCATATTCAAATTTTAATTATTTATAATTATTTTAATTATATTGCAGCTGTATTCCACTGATACACAGAGATTGTGTTCATCTCTTATATCTCCATGCTGGAGTGGCATTGTATTTGTATGCTGAAGACTATATATACAATGTTATTGTAAACACTGTATGTGCAATGATAAGATGTAAATAAAGTTTACTACTACTAATTCAATTATATTTATCACATACCTGTGCTTGTATTCAGAGTAACACAGTCATTTCATAATTTCTTATATGTGCGCACGTATAATAACACCTGGAAATATTGTGATTGGTTGAGAGAATAAGCCGTATATTTAGAAATTTAGACTTAAAATAATGCTTAGCTTAATCACCTAAAAGATTAAACGTATTACCTCTCGAATAAAACATTCCTCCCTCATAGAGTAGTCCTGGTACTACTTTCAGACAATGTGCATTATATAAAGGAAGGCATCTATCGATTCTTTCTTTTCTCAACCTGTACTAACAGATGTAGCATGTTTCGACTATTTCTTTAAGTTTATGTTTAAAAACCCGTCTAACTACATTTAAATGTGTTTTTAAAACATATAAACCTACACTGCCTAATACCGCAAATGCGCATGCCCGTAACTTCGAGTGCGCATGTCAGCCGCATATCATTAGTTGGGAACCATCATACGGACATGTATACACATATGGCACATACGTTCATCGTAGGAAATGCAATAGCGATGTAAATATTCACTAACTTTGTTCTACCAAATATAATGTAGAATATTCTAAGTCAACAATTGGCCAATCTCACACGTGGACGTGGTACCTCTCTGGTGCAACACTTATGAAATCCATCTCATAAACGAGAGGTTACGAGAGGTTGTCATGTCTATTATTACAAGCTAAATACGATTTCAATTGTCAGTACAATAGTTTGAGACGAACATTGTGATATTTCTAGGATATATCTGGCTTCAGTGCGTCTAGTCTATTTGATAATCTATTCATTCTCGTCCGCCCCCGTTGTCGAGTGGTTATGGTCGCCGACTTAATGGAGATCAATTTTCGTCATATCATCACTGATGGTCATGGATTCAACCAGCTCAGACCGTGTCTCTATAGATGAAAAGGTTGTCAGTTTCTTACAGTGGTTGGTGCACCAAGTACTGATTAACCACTGGAGCATGCCCAGGAAAGGTGTTATTAGGTAAACTGCCAGTCGCTCAAATGGGCAACCGGTTGCGACGTTAAATAAACTTAAATATAATAAAAGGTTATATACACCAGTGACTGCCCAATCGAGCACGTATTAGCTCCATGAACCCATGTGATCCCGTGTAGCCATTCAATTGGTCGTGCAAAGCGGAGGGAGCCTGCTGATGTATCCACACATATTACGTACGCCATGTGCTTTCTTTATTGTATTGCATTACATGTTGATGCGTACACAATCCCGCTGTCTTGCCCAGTCATGTAGCCAGGCCCCGAGGTTATAAAACCTTTCTCCAAGCTCAAAACTCAGTCTTAAGCGTCTGATTGGTTCAGCTGACAGTAGCACTCAGAATCAACCAATCAGATCATTTGAGCTTGAGATCTGATAAATGTTTTATAACCTCGGGCCCATGTCTTTCTCACTATATAAAGGATATTTGTTTGTTTCAGTGAATGATCGAATTGTATTTCACCAAATGACAGACGGCTCTGTAGCCCAGTGGTAAACCGCAGGACTGGTAATCCAGGGATCGCAGGTTCGATCCCCCGTCTGACCCTAATAAAATTAACATTCTTTCAGATGGGACTTTAAACCGAGGTCTCGTGTCGGTGCATTATACCATGCACGTAAAGGAACCAGAGGAGACACTGTAATGGGTCTCTGTCTGCACTATCCTCCAAAATCTAAAATGACTAATCTCTTCAGGAGGCGTCGCTCATATGGGCAACCGGTAACGACGATAAATAAACGTAAAACACACACACATTCAGTGAATGATCGAGTTGTATTTCACCAAATGAACATTGAAAGCTGTATCACCAAGGGTGGATCTAGCCACGAATATAATTTGAACATAATAGAACAGCAGATAGTTCTGATCGTATATATGGAATTGCTATTCACCATTATATATATAGGATCTTACATTAATGTGTTTTCATACCTTATTTTACGAAACGAGTTTTTTAATTTTGCTATTAATAGCAACATTCCAAAACTAGTTTATACAAATTTATTTTAGCTCGATTGCGAAACAAATTCTTATAACTTATACTAATCACTCTCGAGACCTCATTCCTGATGGAATCCATCGCCACGAGGGAGAGATAAGAGGCATGTGGAATTTAAATGCCTTGCCTGAGGACACAATCGTAACGGCTCCAGCGGGGCTCGAACTCCGGGCCTTTCGCACGTGAAGCGAACGCGCTACCACTGAGTTATCACGACTTCCACATTCCAAAACTAGTTTCATATATAAAGCTGAAATCACCACGAGTGTAAGATCCGTTTTATGACATTACCATAGTAACAACAACCACATAGAAACATTTTTCTAGCTGGTAATGAAGCCCATATTCAAGAATATGTTAGCTGGTAATGAAGCCCAGACTCAAGAATATGTGAGCTGGTAATGAAGCCCAGACTCAAGAATATGTGAGCTGGTAATGAAGCCCAGACTCAAGAATATGTGAGCTGGTAATGAAGCCCAGACTCAAGAATATGTGAGCTGGTAATGAAGCCCAGACTCAAGAATATGTGAGCTGGTAATGAAGCCCAGACTCAAGAATATGTGAGCTGGTAATGAAGCCCAGACTCAAGAATATGTGAGCTGGTAATGAAGCCCAGACTCAAGAATATGTGAGCTGGTAATGAAGCCCAGACTCAAGAATATGTGAGCTGGTAATGAAGCCCAGACTCAAGAATATGTGAGCTGGTAATGAAGCCCAGACTCAAGAATATGTGAGCTGGTAATGAAGCCCAGACTCAAGAATATGTGAGCTGGTAATGAAGCCCAGACTCAAGAATATGTGGGCTGGTAATGAAGCCCAGACTCAAGAATATGTGAACTGGTAATGAAGCCCAGATTCAATAATATGTGGGCTGGTAATGAAGCCCAGACTCAAGAATATGTGAGCTGGTAATGAAGCCCAGACTCAAGAATGTGTGGGCTGGTAATAAAGCCAAGACTCAAGAATATGCGGGCTGGTAATGAAGCCCAGACTCAAGAATATCTGAGCTGGTAATGAAGCCCAGATTCAAGAATATGCGAGCTGGTAATGAAGCCCAGACTCAAGAATATGCGAGCTGGTAATAAAGCCCAGACTCAGGAATATGCGAGCTGGTAATAAAGCCCATACTCAAGAATATGTGAGCTGGTACTAAAGCCCAGACTCAAGAATATGTGAGCTGGTACTAAATCCCAGACTCACGAATATGTGAGCTGGTAATAAAGCCCAGACTCAAGAATATGCGAGCTGGTAATAAAGCCCAGACTCAAGAATATGTTAGCTGGTAATAAAGCCCAGACTCAAGAATATGCGAGCTGGTAATAAAGCCCAGACTCAAGAATATGCGAGCTGGTAATAAAGCCCAGACTCAAGAATATGCGAGCTGGTAATAAAGCCCAGACTCAAGAATATGTTAGCCGACAATAAAGTACGGATTCAAGAGGCCGACAATAAATGTCGGACTTCAGACTATGTGAGCTGACAACGAATACTAGACTCAAGTTGCATAAGCAACAGGGCTCATCGATTAGGTTGTGTATTATTATTATACTTTACATTAATCTGGGGCAGGGATGGATCCGGTAGTATAGCCCGTTGACAATAATAATTCGATACACGCACTGCAGTTCAATAATAGGAGAGGAGTAGCTGAAATGTATAACTAAGAAATGTAAAACATTTACAGTCAAACCTGCCTTAAGCAGCCAGCAAAGGGAATCACAAAAAGTGGCTGCTTAACACAGGTGGCTGCTTAATAGAGGTAAAATGTATAGCAACACAACATATTGGGAATCTGGAAACTGGCTGCTTAATGCAGGTTGGCTGCTTAATAGAGGTGACCACTAACACAGGTTCTCGGCCGCGGACATGACAGCTCCACGTATGGATCGGAAATACTTCGCCATACCATCCACAGTCGGCAATGTGAACGCCATCGGCTGCAAAATACTGTGAAAGAAATCGAGAGTTGAAGTTAGTATACGAATGTTGCCAGAATGCAAGCTGCGGATGTTCATAGCAGTTAGACTGTATGTAGTTGTTAGTCTCTGTTACCAGTTGGTTGTAGTTACTAGCGACACGACGTGGCAGAATTTCTGTAATGACACATTGGCTAGCACCAAGAGCAAGGCAATGACTAGCATATTGCATAATAGCGGCATACAAAATGTATGCATCAACAGTAGGTAAGCATAAATCATTGCTACAATATACAACATAACAATACTCGATGATATATAGGTCCCACCTATGCCGTGGTGATATACCGTCAAAGTTGAAATTGAGGTTGTCGTTAAGTTGTGTCCAGTCACGGAGTCGACGTATGAACGAGTGGCCTAATACAAAGACAGTGCGTGCTGCATCAGACATGTTAATATATGTTATTGTCTCCCTCTCTGGGTTCGTCCGAAAATAAATATTTTCTTTCCTGAACCCCATCTAGATTAAAACACAAACACGCTTTAAATTAGAATGCGGGTCGTTACCGCTCGAGCACAAAGAAGTGGTTTGGTAGTCTAAGTTGACAGTTATATTCCTAAATTTAGTGACGCCTTTAATCTATTCTTAACACTATAATGTATGTATCTGTCCGAGGAAGCACTGGACTTCCATCGACCATGTTTATTCAACAATGTCGGATCTTCGCAATTGCCACTGTTGGCAAGGGCCGACGCGCCGCCGCTTCTCAGACTATGCAGTCCAAAGTTACGTGGATCCTCTCCCACGGAACCCAGCGCTTCCAAGAAGATTTCCCTAGCCCTAGTATACGATAATGGAATTGCAGGATTTGCTAGGACGTATTTCCCGGTTTTCTTAAAAGATCTGAGTCTCGAAAATAAATAATCATCGGATGAAAAAGCTAAACCAGCTACAGCTATATATTTCTTAAGCCAAGATACCGGACATAATTTATTGTCTGTTTTGGCTATAATAACATCTTCCCCCTTTTTCCGTTGATCTGTTTTACTTTTACAGATTTGAATGCAAACATGATCGTCATTAAAAGTAATGTCGTTCATTCTAATAGAGCCTAACTCACTGTAACGGAAAAAACCTGAAAATCCAAGAACAAACATAACACACAGTCTACAATTCTTCAAATTGCTGTCTACTTTGCACATATAATGATCTACGACTTTGTTCATGATGGCCACTGTTACAGATTGCTTTTGTTTAACTGTTTGTCCACATAGTCTCCTGCAACCCTCGTGTGTCATTTTTGTTAGTTTGTTATCACAAGGATTAACTCTACATAAGGACACATCGTGTTTCCATTTTATACTGTGGTAATAACTGTCTATAACCGAAGAACTGCTTTTCTTAGTCACTAGTTCACTCATAAATACGCAGACTGTCGATGCTTTAGCAGGTAAGTAATGTAGTTTATTTGTTTCAAACCATTTAGCAAATTTAAGGAAGTAGCCGTCGTACTTCTTATTCGTGTTCTTGGATTTGGAGGTTCTGACAATGTCCGGTATCTTCTTGGCAGCGCTACAAAGATTAGGGCAGTTCTCTAGTCTTTTAACATCAAGCCATGCACCGTGTGAGTACAGTTTCTGAAGCATAAGATATTTTTCATGAACATAAAAACAAAAACAATGTTTGTAGCTAATAACGAGTTTCACTCAACGTAGTCTGCAACACTTAAGTAAGCGACAACTAACTGTTGTCGTATAACTAGCACTCAGCATAGCAACAGAATGTATCGAGGTAAGAGGAGAAAACAGTTATCGCTTCTGTAAAACTATTGTAAAGGTGAACGTAGTTTTCACCATATCAGCTTAACTTTGTAAGGGTGAACACAGTTACCGCCATATCAACTTAACTTTGTAAAGGTGAACACAGTTATCACCATAACAACTTAACTTTGTAAGGTGAACACATTTATCACCATATCAACTTAACTATTGTAAAGGTGAACACAGTTATCACCGTATCAGCTTAACTTTGTAGCGGTGAACACAGTTAACCCATATCAACTTAACTACTGTAAAGGTGAACACAGTTATCACCAGATCGATTTAACTTTGTAAAGGTGAACACAGTTATCACCATATTAACTTAACTTGTAAAGGCGAACACAGTTATCACCGTATTAACTTAACTTTGTAAGGTGAACACAGTTATCACCGTATGAACTTAACTTTGTAAAGGCGAACACAGTTGTCACCATATTAACTTAACTTTGTAAGGCGAACACAGGTATCACCAGATCGACTTAACTTGTAAAGGTGAGCACAGTTATCACCATATTAACTTAACTTTGGAAGGCGAACAGTGATCGCCATATTAACTTAACTTTGTAAAGGTGAACACAGTGATCGCCGTATCAGCTTAAATATTATAAAGGTGAACACATTAATGATGTATCCCCGTATCGACTGAACTTGTAAGTCGAACACTGATCGTCGCAAATTTAATGTTGAATTATCACCTCTACTGTACTAGGCTATTGAAGATCTAACTTAACGCAAATAATACATGTTATCATACGGGCGTAGACATAAGATAAAGGATTACTTCTGTATCCGACAATAAAGGCCAGATCTACCATCGTATCGTAATTATACTTGTAAAAATCCATGTACGTATGCGTAGAACTTTATGAGTCATTACTTCCGCTAGGCCTTCTCATAGACGCTTGCTATCGATAAACCCAACCAATGAAATCGGAGTTTACCTAATTTACATATCATAATATACAACGCTATCCAATCGCTAAATGGCTAAAGCACATGTCATTCCTAATATGGCATATGGTAAACAAAAGCAATTTATCGACCCCGATCGCTATGCACAGTTTATTCGCAATACCAGAACGTTGCTACAGAATGGCGATATAGCGAATAGGTTGTCTTTGCATGACCCCGCTATGAAGAAATTACTAGACTGTTCGTATTCGACGTATTCCTGCACGAAATCTCTGAATTTATCTCTGCCGAATTCTACCATCAATGGTCAGAAGAGGCTGGAAGGCCATTTTGGGACAATTAATGTACCGAATGCCCTGCATTTGACCATATGTTTTATAACTCTAGGAACGAGACACACAGGCGGCACTAACCAGTTGTTAACTTCGCCCCAATTGAAAGCAAATGCGTCTACCCCTGCCGTACCTGGCGACCAAAACCTTGAGTTAAAAGTGTCTATCTGCTTGTTTGTAGCGTCAGCGAACCTGTCAACGTCGTAAGGGCCCCATTTGGTATTGAACAACTGAAATACGTGACGACTGATGCCCCAATCGTCCCAGTCAAACGTTTTACTTAAACCTTCTGCTTCAACGTTTAGTTCCCTAGGTATCCATGCCACCTCTAGCAGAAACTGGCATTCCAGAGCCAAATCAAAAATGTTCTTAGCCAACGTCTGCAAGTCGACTTTCGTGCTGCCACAATTGACTATTCTAACAATGTTTTGGTTATCTGTGTATACTTTAACTAACTTCCCTTTCAATTCTGGCGCAAAACTTAGAAGAGCGTGCTCTAAAGCTCGCAGCTCTCTGAATGTGGAACTTGAAGCGATTTCACTCTCGCTAAACATGCAGTGCCAAACTTTATTCTGTGAACACAGCAAAACCCCTGCTCCCGCCCTGTTACTGGCGTCTACAAAAACAATGCGTTCGGGTTTTCTTGAAACAGGTGTGATTGCTCTGAAAGGCAATTTCCCTAGATTGGCTAACCAGAAACTCAGTTCTACTAAATTGCTTGTATGCACAGTAATCTGCGAGTCCCAAAATTCTCTCTGTGCTATAGAAACTTGCATAGTTCTAGTCATAATGTAACATATATTCCCTAGGCTAAACGACATAGAAATGATTTTCCCGACTATCCTAGCCATTAACCTAGCTGTGCAACGTTTGCGGAAGTATAAAACAGATTCTATCAGATTTATCAACTTACTTAATTTCTTTGGGGAAAGTTCTATGCTACCCTTCTCCATGTTCCATATAAACCCCAACCATTCTACATTTAAGCATGGCACCCATATGCATTTCTCGTGGTTCAAAACAAACCCGGCCTTACTAAGATCAGCTCTGACTTTATCGCTGATAATCTTGCACAGCCTTACGGTCTCAATACCCCACCCATCGTCCAGATAAACAATAATGTGTATTCTAGCTGTTCTCCAATATTTAACCAAAGGTAAGACTTTGAAAACGAAGAATCTAAGTTTCCCTCTATAAAACCAGCTAAATCCCAAACATTTATAAAATGATTCGTGAATATATATAATAGTATCCGCTCTTGAGGTCAAATTTGAACATCATGTTGCCTTGTTTACAAAAATCTAGAGCTTCTCTGCAACCTTCAAACTTTACCTTAAATTTGTGAATATACTTGTTTACGTGTCTTAAATCTAGAATCAATCTGTCTTTCCCCGAACTATTTGTTGCTACTGACAAAGGGTTAATGCAAAAAGGTTTCTCTACGACCTCTATAGCAAAATCATTCTGTAAGAGGTTACATACAGCTGAATCTATAAAGTTTGAGTGATCTAGGGCCGAGCGATTGTTTTTATCATGACAGGGACTTGGTTCGGATTCGAATGGGATTCTGTACCCTTGTTCAATAATGGACAAAATGAAAGCGTTGGCTTTTATCTCATTTATCCAAAATTCTAAACACGAGCTCAAACTGTTTTTAACAGCCTTGGTCTGTTGTTCTTGGCTTAGGCAGGTATATTCATGACTGTCTGAAATATGACAATCAATATCATTAGAAAAATACTCAACTGAATCAATTTCTCTCTGTTCCTTTGACAACTGAGTCCCTGTTACTTCCGGCAATTGGATCCTGGGATGCGACAGTGTTGCGCTGCACGTAGGGACATTCTTTGGCAAAGTGCCCGTAGAGGTGGCAGGCGAAGCATGCTCCGTAGGATGCGCCGTTTTCGCGTCTGCCGCCGATGGCCTGTGACCCGACTCCAAACCGTTTAAGAATTTGTCGGTCATCTCTTGCCGGAAAAGTCCGAAAATCACGCTACACTCCCCCTAGTTGTGGAACGTTCGCCTTGCTGGGTTTAGAATCGTAAGGTTTGAATCTACGATTGCTCAACGTGCGCTCGATGGCCCCTCGCAGCTTAGCGGCATCCTCCGCATCGTCAGCCAGAGGGCTATCGCTGTATTCTCGCACCGTGTCCCACCCATGCTTGTCCGCAATTTTGATCAATTTGTTGCGTATGTTTACTTCTTCAATCTCGCTTTTGACGACTTTCGACACAAGTTCAGAACTAACTTTCCCCACTGTGACTATTTTGTGGAGTCCTTCTATTCTCTCTAGATTAAAATCAAACTGAGCTTTGTTACCATCCGACTTGAACTTAAATGCCGAGCTCTGACTAGCACTTGAACTCTTAGCTTTCGATAGACTGCTAAACCTGTTTTCTAATTCATCCATAAACATGCCTCTCTGCTTGTCCAGAGCCGCTTTTAATTCAGAATTAAAATCCGACTTTGACTTGAATCCTGCCATATTTCCGTCCTCGCTCATGTTAATTCCGATTTTTATAATTAATTGCACCCAAGTTCTCCTAGCTCTACGGTAGCCGACATTCGAATGATAATCAAACCATATTTTACCCCAAATTCTTCCGAGCGTATATCACGCTATAGCGCCTAAACGGTGCACAACTACACGGCGTAGCGAAAAGAAAAGACATTATCAGTTTGAGCAATATGCAAGTGTCAATGACCGGGCAATCTGATTCACTTTTCCTTTATCTTCCGCATACTCGGTGTTTGTTATAAGCAAAGCGATATATTTCGCATGCGTTTTGCAACACCTATTTCAACGCGCTCCGATTATGGATGTTTAGTCATCAAGTTAAATAATAGCGAATACAACTGGAAATAAAAATTAATGATACAAGGTATGCTCAGAAATCCAGAAGATTGCAGATAGAAACATTCGGCCCCCAAGAAAAAGATGGCGAAGTTCCCGAATGAAAGCCACACACATGACAAGGACGACTGTGATTGGTTGACATCAGGCTTCTGTGTTGCACGTTATGGAAAATCACCTCGCTAAAAACCGGTGTCCGGCTGAGCGTATATACTGGCACCCTGTGCGTACTGTAGTTACTACACTTTAAGCATTGTAGAAATGATAAACAAATTTACATTACACTATTGTTATTGCTGTTTTCTTTTTGCTAGTATACTTTTCAGCCTTATTACATATCATGTAATGCGCACACGTACGCCGTAGTAAATAGTCTCTGATAGTCAAGCAACGACACGCAAATAATCGACGCATTACGTTTTATCAATAGTTGCCTATTTAGTATTGTATTTATTTAAGCAGTTGACAAACAAACTATATGTCGAATGTGTCAAAAGCAAGCGACCAATCCGAATTTGGCCAGGTTGTAATGCACGTGATGTATGTAAGTTGAATACAGGGCAACGTTATGTGATACGTTTAACCAGAAATAGAGCAAATATTACGCAAAACCCCATGCACAGACTTCAGCCGGGCCGTCATATAGTGCCACCCACAGACAGCTCCATAACAATACAGATATAACTCACCAACTAAATGGATAACATAGTTAAGGGTCTATTAAGAATCGAGTAACCCACAAACGTGCAATTATCCAGCTATCCTTTCAGACATACAATAAATACACACACGAAAACATCGTGTAACTACCAGCATTTTCTCAAGAATACCATCCCAATCACTGCCTTAAAATGACTGTATCACGGTATCTCTATATTATTTACTGTGTACATAAACATGATAAATATAGACGCTGTAATTACGGACCATGTTCGGACAACATTAAAAGCTCTCTGCGCGTATCGGAGACATAGCAAGCGATTTTCCAAAACAACTAGTTCTTAGCTGTTCTTTAACCCATTCAACATCAAGTAACTGACATGGACTGGTGCATTATATTAACCCATTCAACACCAAGCAACTGACATGGACTGGTGCATTATATTAACCCATTCAACACCAAGTAACTGGCATGGACTGGTGCATTATATTAACCCATTCAACACCAAGTAACTGACATGGACTGGTGCATTATATTAACCCATTCAACACCAAGCAACTGACATGGACTGGTGCATTATATTAACCCATTCAACACCAAGTAACTGACATGGACTGGTGCATTATATTAACCCATTCAACACCAAGTAACTGACATGGACTGGTGCATTATATTAACCCATTCAACACCAAGTAACTGGCATGGACTGGTGCATTATATTAACCCATTCAACACCAAGTAACTGGCATGGACTGGTGCATTATATTAACCCATTCAACACAAAGTAACTGTCATGGACTGGTGCATTATATTAACCCATTCAACACCAAGTAACTGACATGGACTGGTGCATGGTATTAACCCATTCAACACCAATTAACTGACATGGACTGGTGCATGATATTAACATCATTGCATTATTATTTCAAACCAATCAATTAATAAGAAAATTGCGTTTGGACCAGTTCATTTATCAAAATGGGTAATATTTTGTCTAAAAATAGTAATATTACTGGCAAAAAGTCCAGATCCTGATGAGATGGCTCATCATGAGCCGGCTCATATGGATCAACACTTTTTGTAAGCCTATTGAGAGGCCTGCGGTGTTGAAAGACTTAAAGGTAAGGTTTGTTTGTTTTTGTCTTTGCAGTTGCACCAAAAGCTTAATATTATGTTATATGACGATGCTCCCGCTATTATTGGTGGAGGAAGACCCCGGGTGCCCTGTGAGCAGTATGTTCCAGATAGAACCACCGACTTCCTCACACCCCAACTGGGCCTCGAACCTACAGCGGTGTGGGGCAGGCGATTTGAAGTCAACTACCTAAATTGATTTTGACCAACTTTTCAGAAAATATGCATTATACAGGTAATTAGATTGCATAATAATGTACGTGATGATGTACGTGATGATGTACGTGATGATGTACGTGATGATGTACGTGATGATGCTTGTTATACTTTAATTGCTGATATAAAACTACCATTACAAGACTTTTGTCCTAATTATATTGATTCAAATAATTGATTTAACAGTCCAGGCCCGTAGCCACACTGAGGCACACCGAGGCAGCTGCCTGGGTTAAAATTTCCAAAGCAAACAAAATAAAATGAAAAATCAAATAATAAAATGCATACAATATCCCTTTGCTGTATAAAATGTAGACTGCTGAAGAGCTGAAAGGTCAGTACATAATTATACATATACACTCATTAAATCAGTAAACACAGGACATTGCTTCTATCCCCCAATAATAATTTTGTAAGGGGGACCATGCCCCTGGACCCCCTAGATTTCCTCTGTTGTAATTTGCCACTGGCTACGGTACTGCTCGTTATAATATTGCAGTCTGTGTGAAGGATTATGTCACGGTAATGGATGCCATATATGTTCTTAGAGTCTGTCTCACAATCATCATTGTAATATCACATATTACTAAATGATGTCTTCAATGACATTGTCAAGGATGAAATAGAATTATGCGTATTATGGATATACCTGCCAGCAACAGAAGCTCTGAAATAATAACTAGAGCATCCAATTCCGATCATTTTAAGTGAAACAGCAACATGTAATTCAATATCTGAATTTCCAACTGACATACTATGTATTTCGAAGAAAATGATATGTATTGCGTGTTTAAGATTTCCAGTATTCTGTCAGATTCTTCACATAATGCTAGTAATGCGAAATACAATGAATACAATTACCATAGTGATGCCTGATAACGTGCTGATATGTGTGTTTTACGTTTATTTATCGTCGCTACCGGTTGCCCATATGAGCGACGCCTCCTGAAGAGATTAGTCATTTTAGATTTCGGAGGATAGTGCAAGATACAGACAGAGACCCATTCCAGAACCTCCTCCGGTTCTTTTACGTGCAGGGTGCAAAGCACCGACACGAGACATCGGTTTAACGTCTCAACTGAAAGATTATTAGCTTTATTAGGATCAGACGGGTGATGAAACCTACGATCCCTGGATTACCAGTCCAGCGTCCGTGCTGATATTGACGATGATATATATATATGATGGTGTGTAATCCTATATTATGAAGACTAACACATATGGTATAATGTCAATGACTTAGGAACAGTTGCGTCCAGAACTCAAGGTAGTGAATGATGTTGTGTGAAATCATAGCATTTGAAGTAGAGGTAAGTTAGTGTAAAGTTGTGTATATTAACCCAATATGTGATGTGATATGTAGGCAGCCCTTTTAGCTCAGTCGTATCGGTAGAGCAATCGCCCTGTAAGATCGAGTCCTGGACTGGCTGTATGTTTTTCTCACCTGGGTTACATAAGTAAATAGTTTATGCGAGAGGTCTCGGGATCGAGTCCCGGATTAGCTGCGTAGTTTTCTCACCTGGGTTACATAAGTAAATAGTTTATGCGTGAGGTCTAGGGATCGAGTCCCGGATTGGCTGCATGTTTTCTCACCTGGGTTACATAAGTAAATAGTTTATGCGAGAGGTCTAGGGATCGAGTCCCGGATTGGCTGCATGTTTTCTCACCTGGGTTACATAAGTAAATAGTTTATGCGAGAGGTCTCGGGATCGAGTCCCGGATTGGCTGCATGTTTTCTCACCTGGGTAACATAAGTAAATAGTTTATTATAGTGACTTGTGTCATATCATAACATACGTACATTAAATTATAATACAGTTAGTTAACACCCGGCCCGACGGGCCCATACGTCACATTCATATATACAATTTCTGACATACACGAGATAAAATGTAGATGTATGTAGCTTACATTGATATAACACGAATCACCAAACCTGTACCTACTTTCGAGAAATGTATCCGGTCCAGTAATTGGGTATATCACTACCTACAAGGCTCCCGCTGCACCTGTGACACCCTCCTCAGAATAAGCATAGTGTTGCATCATGTATACGAACACTAGAACTCCAGTATGTGAGGATGTCCCTTTGAATTATGAATTTGATTTTGGACTGTATGACAGTCTAGTATAGCCGGCCCAGTGATTGGGTATATCCCTACCTACGAGGCTCATGTTACACCTGTGACAACAGATACAGTGTTGCATCATGTAGTCGAACACTAGAACTCCAGTATGTGAGGATGTCCCTTTGAATTATGAATTTGATTTTGGACTGTATGACAGTCTAGTATAGCCGGCCCAGTGATTGGGTATATCCCTACCTACGAGGCTCATGTTACACCTGTGACAATAGATACAGTGTTGCATCATTCGAACACTAGAACTCCAGTATGTGAGGGTGTCCCTTTGAAATATGAATTTGATTTTGGACTGTATCACAGTCTAGAATAGCCGGCCCAGTGATTGGGTATATCCCTACCTACGATGCTCATGTTACACCTGTAACAACAGATACAGTGTTGCATCATGTAGTCGAACACTAGTACCACATATAACAAGCATAATGAGAGAAATCTCTAATTTTATATTACCTCCCTTGGCAGATAAAGCCCGATTTATTCCAAAATGTGAAAGTATGTCCTTTTAGTTAGACTCCTTTGTTTTTACTGTTGTTCCCTAACAAGATGTTGCGGTATGATAATTGTGATTTTATCAAAATATTGTTAATTATTTAATAATCATATAAAGTGATAGTGGAATAAAATGCTAGCAAGTTGTGCAAAGGAAACAACGATAAAAACAGAGGAAAACACTTAATATGACCTATCTACTTTTAGGGAGTATTCAGGGGCAGTAACTGACCGATGTCTATCATTGATTTAAGCATAAACACAAACTAGTTATCAAGTTTGTTTGTTTTTGTTTTTTTTATACTTTATTTATTTTACAACGATTGCGAAGCAAGTTTTAACAACTTGTATTAATCACTCTCGTTGGCTCGGATGAAAGCTCTACACACAAACAATCAGCTTTCGTTAGCAAACAACAATGTTGAAAAGTACACGTTGCACATCATGTCGTATACACATAAATAAAAATCGATCAATAACCTGTTTCACAGGTAGGTAAGTATGTGTGTGCAGGTAACGAAAACAGCAAACCGATTTGAAATAAGTTCATTATTAGATAAGATATTATTGAAACAAGTCAGGTAGTACCTAACTTTTGTCGGAGTATATATAGACAATGTCACGTACAACACAGAGAAGTATACCATCCAATAGTGCAATGTATATAACAGAAGTGTACGTATTTTATGTTAACGTGACTTAGCTAGTTGAGATTATTGTAAGAATATGGATTGCGAAACAATTGACACCCAACGTAAAATTGTCAACAAATTCAAAATCAGAATGTAAATAATTTTGTTTGAGACAATTGTTATGGCTTTTATGAATTGCTTTGGTGAAACGATCTATTAGTGTATGGGGAGAATACCTTTAGTTATCATATAGCATTATTTGTATGCGCCGTTTGTACGATACTGGTTGTATATACGTAAATAGGCAGAAGTGCATCCGCGGTCCACTCGAATGTAGTCCCAATAACTAATATAGTATTTTTTTCTGTTTGGTAAAAATGCATTTTCATGACAGGCAGTGTATAGTTTTTGTGTTTTTTGATAAATTATGTGACTTGAGAAGACTAGTTAATGTGTAGAAACGATGTGGTATACGAATTTAGGCCATTGTAAGGTGAATGTTGGTATACAGTATTATTTGGCGGAGGAATACAGTGTGTAAACACAGTGACGTTATTCACAGGTGAGAACTGGCTATTTCAATCTTAAAATGTGAAATATTCTTGGTGTGTTTCAGGCGGATTCAAGTTGAATACCTCTTCACAGTGGATATGGTATCAGAAGAAATGAAAGATTGGAAATATAAATGAACAGACCGTATGTTTTTACTTTTACTAATAGGCAATTTATTTGTTGTTTTACAACCTAATACACATTCCCCATTGGCATTACAGTCAAACCTGTGTTAGTGGTCACATGTAGTCAGTTTACATATTCCCAATGTATTGTGTTATTATACATTTGACCCCTATTAAGCAGTCACCTGTGCTAGGCAGCCACTTTCTGTGATTCCCTTGGCTGGCTGCTTAAGACAGGTAAGGTTTGACTGTATATCTGTACTGACACCAACAAGAAACTGTGCAATGTATATTACGTTTATCTATCGTCGCTACTTGTTGCCCATATGCTCGAAGCCTCCTGAAGAGATTAGTCATTTTAGATGTGTGGAGGATAGTGCAATGATACAGACAGAGGCCCATTCTAGAATCTCATATGGTTCTTTTACGTGCACGGTGTAAAGCACCGACACGAGACCTCAGTTTAATGTCCCATCTGAAAGACTGTTCATTTTATTAGGGTCAGACGGGGGATCGAATCTGTGATCCATGGATTAGCAGTCCAGCGTATTAACCACTGAACTACAGATCCGTCTGTAAACAAACTGTATAATTGCCTTTGAGGTATAATTTATATCCTTTGTATGACAGTTGTAAATTTATTTCGCGCACATTGTATGAGTTTTGCCATCTTGTATGACGATGACCAGGCCGCATACGCATTAGTGTACATCGTTTGCATAATAAACTAGTTGTGTTATGTTCTGCTACTCATGTGTAGCTTTGAATTATAGATTAATCATATGGTATTGCTAGCCTACTTTGTACAGTCATGTACATATGGTATTGCTAGCTTACTTTGTACAGTCATGTATATATGTTATTGCTAGCTTACTTTGTACAGTCATGTATATATGTTATTGCTAGCTTACTTTGTACAGTCATGTACAGATGTTATTGCTAGCTTACTGTGTACAGTCATGTATTGCTAGCTTACTTTGTACAGTCATGTACATATGTTATTGCTAGCTTACTTTGTACAATCATGTACATATGTTATTGCTAGCTTACTTTGTACAATCATGTACATATGTTATTGCTAGCTTACTTTGTACAGTCATGTACATATGTTATTGCTAGCTTACTTTGTACAGTCATGTACATATGTTATTGCTAGCTTACTTTGTACAGTCATGTACATATGTTATTGCTAGCTTACTTTGTACAGTCATGTACATATGTTATTGCTAGCTTACTTTGTACAGTCATGTACATATGTTATTGCTAGCTGACGTTGTACAGTCATGTACATATGGTATTGCTAGCTTACGTTGTACAGTCATGTACATATGGTATTGCTAGCTTACTTTGTACAGTCATGTACATATGTTATTGCTAGCTTACTTTGTACAGTCATGTACATAGGTTATTGCTAGCTTACTTTGTACAGTCATGTACATATGGTATTGCTAGCTTACTTTGTACAGTCATGTACATATGTTATTGCTAGCTTACTTTGTACAGTCATGTATATATGTTATTGCTAGCTTACTTTGTACAGTCATGTATATATGTTATTGCTAGCTTACTTTGTACAGTCATGTACATATGTTATTGCTAGCTTACTTTGTACAGTCATGTACATATGTTATTGCTAGCTTACTTTGTACAGTCATGTATATATGTTATTGCTAGCTTACTTTGTACAGTCATGTACATATGTTATTGCTAGCTTACTTTGTACAATCGGTACATATGTTATTGCTAGCTTACTTTGTACAATCATGTACATATGTTATTGCTAGCTTACTTTGTACAGTCATGTACATATGTTATTGCTAGCTTACTTTGTACAATCATGTACATATGTTATTGCTAGCTTACTTTGTACAATCATGTACTTATGCTATAACGACAACAAAACATGTCGATATAGTGACGATCCAACGTGTCGAGGTACAAGTTCTAGCAAGTATATACGGCCATTCCCGATCGTTTCAGCCACAATATCGACAGCCATCGCAAGCACACATGTAGTCGGTGACCAGCATTCATGACACTAGTTATTGGACTTTTTGTAGAGAGCTTACAAAGCCGTTCTGTTCCGCTCATTGGTTCATAAACTGTATGTTCTATCTCTTCAGATTGCTTCACTGTGTAAGACCAGGGCTAAAATAGATTTGTAATTGAACAGCAAATTTCCTTAAGGAAGCACTGACCGCATCGTCTATGCGTACATTATTGACCTTATCGAGACTCTGATGGTCTGCATTATGGAACGTTCCATCCTGATGGATAACTATTGTGTATACAATGAATCCTAATGCACACAAACGTTTTATGCACCCACACATTTGTGGGGAACACACGTAACTGGTTTATGCACACAGGCATGTGAGCCCACACGCTTGCGTAAGTAAATATATAAAGTGCTAGACTGTCTACATGGATGTTGTGGGCGCACTAGACATTTAGTGCATTTGAACCTCATTCTCAATAAATATGCATATCGATGCAAGCGCCAAGAATAAATATGGAGGCCTTCAGATGTGTACGGAATAAACTTTTAGATGTGTATTCGCGAATAACCATCTGAATAAACTACTGAATAAACTTGTAGATGTGTATTTGCGAATAACCTTCTGAATATACGTGTAGATGTGTATTCGCGAATAATCTTCTGAATAACCTTCTAGATGTGTATTCGCGAATAACCATCTGAATAACCGTCTGAATAAACTTCTAGATGTGTATTCGCGAATAACCATCTGAATAACCTTCTGAATAAACTTCTAGATGTGTATACGCGAATAACCTTCTGAATAAACGTCTAGATGTGTATTCGCGAATAACCTTCTGAATAAACTTCTAGATGTATATTCGCGAATAACATTCTGAATAAACTTGTAGATGTGTATTCGCGAATAATCTTCTGAATAACCTTCTAGATGTGTATTCGCGAATAACCATCTGAATAAACTACTGAATAAACGTGTAGATGTGTATTTGCGAATAACATTCTGAATAAACTTGTAGATGTGTATTCGCGAATAATCTTCTGAATAACCTTCTAGATGTGTATTCGCGAATAACCATCTGAATAAACTTCTAGATGTGTATTCGCGAATAACCTTCTGAATAAACTTCTAGATGTGTATTCGCGAATAACCATCTGAATAAACTTCTGAATCAACTTCTAGATGTGTATTCGCGAATAACCATCTGAATAAACTACTGAATAAACTTCTAGATGTGTATTCGCGAATAACCATCTGAATAAACTACTGAATAAACTTCTAGATGTGTATTCGCGAATAACCATCTGAATAAATACTGAATAAACTTCTAGATGTGTATTCGCGAATAACCATCTGAATAAACTACTGAATAAACTTCTAGATGTGTATTCGCGAATAACCATCTGAATAAACTTCTGAATAAACTTGTAGATGTGTATTCGCGAATAACCTTCTGAATAAACGTTTAGATGTGTAATCGCGAATAACCATCTGAATAACCTTCTGAATAAACTTCTTGATGTCTATTCGCGAATAACCTTCTAAATAAACTTCTAGATGTGTATTCGCGAATAACCATCTGAATAAACTACTGAATAAACTTGTAGATGTGTATTTTCGAATAACCTTCTGAATAAACTTGTAGATGTGTATTCGCGAATAATCTTCTGAATAACCTTCTAGATGTAAATTCGCGAATAACCATCTGAATAACCTTCTGAATAAACTTCTAGATGTGTATTCGCGAATAACCATCTGAATAACCATCTGAATAAACTTGTAGATGTGTATTCGCGAATAACCTTCTGAATAAACTTCTAGATGTGTATTCGCGAATAACCATCTGAATAACCTTCTGAATAAACTTCTAGATGTGTATTCGCGAATAACCTTCTGAATAAACTTCTAGATGTGTATTCGCGAATAACCATCTGAATAAACTACTGAATAAACGTCTAGATGTGTATTCGCGAATAACCATCTGAATAAACTACTGAATAAACTTCTAGATGTGTATTCGCGAATAACCATCTGAATAAACTACTGAATAAACTTCTAGATGTGTATTCGCGAATAACCATCTGAATAAACTACTGAATAAACTTCTAGATGTGTATTCGCGAATAACCATCTGAATAAACTACTGAATAAACTTCTAGATGTGTATTCGCGAATAACCATCTGAATAAACTACTGAATAAACTTCTAGATGTGTATTCGCGAATAACCTTCTGAATAAACTTCTAGATGTGTATTCGCGAATAAATCTGAATAAACTTCTGAATAAACTTGTAGATGTGTATTCGCGAATAACCTTCTGAATAAACGTTTAGATGTGTAATCGCGAATAACCATCTGAATAACCTTCTGAATAAACTTCTAGATGTGTATTCGCGAATAACCTTCTGAATAAACTTCTAGATGTGTATTCGCGAATAACCTTCTGAATAAACTGCTAGATGTGTATTCGCGAATAACTATCTGAATACACTTCTGAATAAACTTCTTGATGTCTATTCGCGAATAACTTTCTAAATAAACTTCTAGATGTGTATTCGCGAATAACCATCTGAATAAACTACTGAATAAACTTAGATGTGTATTCGCGAATAACCATCTGAATAAACTACTGAATAAACTTCTAGATGTGTATTCGCGAATAACCATCTGAATAAACTACTGAATAAACTTCTAGATGTGTATTCGCGAATAACCTTCTGAATAAACTGCTAGATGTGTATTCGCGAATAACTATCTGAATACACTTCTGAATAAACTTCTTGATGTCTATTCGGAATACTTTCTAAATAAACTTCTAGATGTGTTTCGCGATAACCATCTGAATAAACTACTGAATAAACTTGTAGATGTGTATTTGCGAATAACCTTCTGAATAAACGTGTAGATGTGTATTCGCGAATAATTTTCTGAATAACCTTCTAGATGTGTATTCGCGAATAACCATCTGAATAACCTTCTGAATAAACTTCTAGATGTGTATTCGCGAATAACCATCTGAATAACCATCTGAATAAACTTCTAGATGTGTATTCGCGAATAACCTTCTGAATAAACTTCTAGATGTGTATTCGTGAATAACCATCTGAATAACCTTCTGAATAAACTTCTAGATGTGTATTCGCGAATAACCTTCTGAATAACCTTCTAGATGTGTATTCGCGAATAACCATCTGAATAAACTACTGAATAAACGTGTAGATGTGTATTCGCGAATAATCTTCTGAATAAACTACTGAATAAACTTCTAGATGTGTATTCGCGAATAACCATCTGAATAAACTACTGAATAATCTTCTAGATGTGTATTCGCGAATAACCATCTGAATAAACTACTGAATAAACTTCTAGATGTGTATTCGCGAATAACCATCTGAATAAACTACTGAATAAACTTCTAAATGTGTATTCGCGAATAACCATCTGAATAAACTACTGAATAAACTTCTAGATGTGTATTCGCGAATAACCTTCTGAATAAACGTCTAGATGTGTAATCGCGAATAATCTTCTGAATAAACTTCTAGATGTGTATTCGCGAATAACCTTCTGAATAAACTTCTGAATAAACTTCTAGATGTGTAATCGCGAATAATCTTCTGAATAAACTTCTAGATGTGTATTCGCGAATAACCTTCTGAATAAACTTCTAGATTTGTAATCGCGAATAACCTTCTGAATAAACTGCTAGATGTGTATTCGCGAATAACCATCTGAATAAACTTCTGAATAAACTTCTAGATGTGTATTTGCGAATAACCTTCTGAATATACTTCTGAATAAACTTGTAGATGTGCATTCGCGAATACACTTCTGAATAATCTTCTGCGTAAACTGTTAGATGTGTATTTGCAAATAAACGTCTGAATAACCAACTACCACCCACAAGCCAACTTTACATACCAAGTTAAACACCGCAAGCTGGATGGAATCACCTGCAGATAGATATATGTACAACTAGCACAAGTCCGCCTCCGTGGTCGAGCGGTTAAGGTCGCTGACTTGTATACCACTGTAACCTATCATCACTGATGGTCACGAGTTCGAGCCCCGCTCAGACCGTGTCTCATTTATATGAAAAGGTTGGCAGTTTCTTACGGAGGTTGGTGCACTCAATTACTGGTTAACCGCTGGAGCCTGCCCAGGAAAGGTGTTGTTAGGTAAACTGCCCGCCGGCGATATAGCCCAAAATGGTACTGATGCAGGCATAAAACCCGAAATATAACATATAAAAATATAACATAACCTATATTCATGTTGTTTTAAATTACATACCAATATTGATTGCTAAGAAGACAATGGAACAACACTTGAGATTCGCAGAAAACCGACGCAACACAGACAATTCAAGTGAATATAAGAGTATTCATTTTTCGAGTACATGAAACATATTGTAATACCCCTGTATTTGAGATCAACATTTATATACATGCATATGCACATGTCATGTTCTAGTTCAATTTACCTTTATTTACGTGTGTCATACAATTTTTGCCATGCAATATTGCAATCCATGTTTACTTAAGTTAATCTGATGTGGTAATATTCAGAATCTAACAACTGTGATGTAATGGTGGCAGCCATGTTGGTACATTTGCATCCGGGTCATTTGCATTGTTACATACTCTCGTTTCTGTTCACATTTCGAAACTAAATTGTCAGTGAACTTTGACACGGTTTCTATGGGATTTACCTCACAGAAGAGGACATGTGAGGTACTAGTCATTGAGTTAAAGCCTTCCTTTATTGCTTTGAAGCATACATTATTGCAGACCTATTGAACTTTAGGCAGTTTGCCAATGGTCAGCCTTCGTTTTATCATATCAGTACACAATGCGTACACTATTTCCCAATGAAAATTGCACGGTCTGGAATGTGACTGCACACTATGCAGCGTTATCTGCACGCGTTAGACAGTGAATTGCACACTTTAAACTGCCAATTTCACGGTGGGCAGTCTGGAGGGTATATAGGCTCGATGTTCGCCAGTTAGAGGAGGATATTATAGGAGAAGACATAATAAGACATATTTTATATACACATAGGCTGTTAATTTCACCTACTCGATCTGTCTCAATGGTGTGTCATCTTTATTAATTCGAGTCTACAATCTACTAGATAATTGAAGTAAAGTTATATATCACTTGGGGGTTAAACTAATAGTATGTATTTTGAAGTTGAATTCCATTTATATATTTAAGCTGAATACTGTCTTGGGAATGCATTATTTTCTACAATATAAATAGGCAGGTTACTAAGTGTTGTTGGATGCACTGACATTACTCTCAGCTATTTGTTAGGGATTTGAGAGTAAAATAACTCGTGTGTGAATTTACAAAGTCTTGATTGTGTGTGCAGCCTGGTATCAGTGGTAGCACCAGTGGTCGAGTTGTGTTCATAGTCGATTAGGTAGACCGTAACAATATCTTAGCTTGGAATACTATACTGAAACATTTATTTCAATTAGACTAGAATGATGCTGGTGGAAATATTCTTCTCTTTGAAGTTTCATTGACAATAAATGAACCGAACTGTAGCAAACTGTCGCTATCCGAACTGTAGCACAGTGTCGCTATCCCTACTGTAGCACCATGTCTCTATCCGAACTGTAGCACCGTGTCTAAATCCGATTTCTAGTACCGTGTCTCTATCCGAACTGTAGCACCGTGTCTCTATCCGATCTATAGCACACTGTCTCTATCCGAACTGTAGCACACCGTTTCTATCCGAACTGTAGCACACTGTCTCTATCCTAACTGTAGCAAACTGTCTCTATCCGAACTGTAGCACACTATACCTATCCAAACTGTAGCACAATGTATCTATCCAAACTGTAGCACACTGTGTTATCAAAACTGCAGTACATATCCGAACTCTCTCTCTCTCTCTCTCTCTCTCTTCTCTCTCTCTCTCTCTCTCTCTCTCTCTCCTCTCCTCTCTCTCTCTCTCTCTCTCTTCTCTCTCTCTCTCTCTCTCTCTCTCCTCTCTCTCTCTCCCTCTCTCTCTCTCTCTCTCTCCATCTCCTCTCCTCTCTCTCTCTCTCTCTCTCTCTCCTCTCTCTCTCTCTCTCTCTCTCTTCTCTCTCTCTCCTTCTCTCTTCCTCTCTCTCTCTCTCTCTCTCTTCTTCTCTCTCTCTCTCTCTCTCTAAGAACTAAAGGACACTGTCTCTATCCGAACTGCAGTACCTATCCGAACTGTTGCATCGTGTCTCTCTCCGAACTGTAGCAAACGCTCTCTCTCTCTCCGAACTGTAGCACCTTGTATATATCCGAACTGTATCACACTGTACCTATCCCAACTGTAGCACCGTTTCTCTATCCGAACTGTAGCACACTGTCTATATCCGAACTGTAGCACCATGTATCTATCCGAACTGTAGCACACTGTCTCTATCCGAACTGTAGCTCACTGTATCTATCCGAACTGTAGCACACTGTATCTATCCGAACTGTAGCACCATGTCTCTATCCGAACTGTAGCACACTGTATCTATCCGAACTGTAGCACACTGTATCTATCCGAACTGTAGCACACTGTACCTATCCGAACTGTAGCACAATGTCTCTATCCGAACTGTAGCACACTGTCTCTATCCGAACTGTAGCATACTGTACCTCTCCGAACTGTAGCACCTTGTCTCTATCCGAACTGTAGCACACTGTCCCTATCCGAACTGTAGCACACTGTATCTATCCGAACTGTAGCACACTGTCTCTATCCGAACTGTAGCACACTGTACCTATCCGAACTGTAGCACCGTGTCTCTATCCGAACTGTAGCACACTGTCTCTATCAGAACTGTAGCACATGCCTCTATCCGAACTGTAGCACCGTGTCTCTATCTGAACTGTAGCACCATGTCTCTATCCGAACTGTAGCACACTGTACCTATCCGAACTGTAGCACACTGTCTCTATCCGAACTGTAGCACACTGTACCTATCCGAACTGTAGCACACTGTCTCTTATCCGAACTGTAGCACACTGTCTCTATCCGAACTGTAGCACACTGTCTCTATCCGAACTGTAGCACACTGTCTCTATCCGAACTGTAGCACCATGCCTCTATCCGAACTGTAGCACACAGTATTTATCCGAACTGTAGCACACTGTACCTATCCGAACTGTAGCACACTGTACCTATCCGAACTGTAGCACACTGTCTCTATTCGAACTGTAGCACACTGTCTCTATCCGAACTGTAGCACACTGTCCCTATCCGAACTGTAGCACCGAGTCTCTATCCGAACTGTAGCACACTGTCTCTATCCGAACTGTAGCACCCTGTCTCTATCCGAACTGTAGCACACTGTATCTATCCGAACTGTAGCACCATGTCTCTATCCGAACTGTAGCACCATGTCTCTATCCGAACTGTAGCACACTGTACCTATTCGAACTGTAGCACACTGTCTCTATCCGAACTGTAGCACACTGTACCTATCCGAACTGTAGCACACTGTACCTATCCGAACTGTAGCACACTCTCTATCGAACTGTAGCACACTGTCTCTATCCGAACTGTAGCACACTGTCTCTATCCGAACTGTAGCACACTGTACCTATCCGAACTGTAGCACACTGTCTCTATCCGAACTGTAGCACCATGTCTCTATCCGAACTGTAGCACCATGTCTCTATCCGAAAGGTAGCACACTGTACCTATCCGAACTGTAGCACACTGTCTCTATCCGAACTGTAGCACACTGTACCTATCCGAAAATGTTTTTTGACTTGACTTTACTTGACTTGGAATTGAGCTCTCTGGTTTCTCATATTGTAAAATATGTTTAGTTTACACTATATTTATTTTACAACGATTGCGAAGCATGTTCTAACAACTTATTTTAATCACTTTCGATGGCGCGCATGAAAGTGTATATGTGGTCATTCGTGGACACCGGAGTACGCGGAGAAAACCCACCTGTCCGATCTGGCGACCACCGTACCATCTCACATACATCCCGGTCCGAGGATCGAACCCGGGTTGAATTGGTGAGAAGCGAGCGCGCTAATCATTAGTGAAAGATTGATTCAATTGAAAAATTGTCACAATTCATTACACAGTTCATCTATAGCTTGTATTGTGTAATACAGTGATATGTAAGCAATGCTCTCGCCCCGCTGTTGGTCCTTGATTACTTAAGGGGATAATAGGGGTTAATTACCCGTGTTGTGTTCATCATTGTGTAATACAGTAATATGTAAGCAATGCTCTCGCCCTGCTGTTAGTCGTTGATTACTTAAGGGGATACTATGGGTTAATTTCCGCTTTGTGTTCGTAAGCGACGAATGCTCTTCACGTATTCACGTGAATTAACACGTACTCATTTACAGGTAACTTATATACCCATTGTGCAGAGTGTGTACGAGTGTGTTAAGTGTTTGCCACTGACTATAATAAAGTATGTATGTTTTACGTTTATTTATCGTCGCTACCGGTTGTCCATATGAGCGACGCCTCCTGCAGAAATTAGTCATTTTAGATTGTTGGAGGATAGTGCAATGATACAGACAGTGACCCATTCCAGAGTCGCATTTGGTTCGTTTAAGTGCACGGTGTACAGCAACTACACGAGACCTCGGTTTAAAGTCCCAACTAAAAGACTGTTAATTTTATCAGGGTCAGCCGGCGGATCGAACCTGCGATCCCTGGATTACCAGTCCAGCGTGTTACCACTGGACTACATATCCGTCTGTATTTATTCTGTACACGTTACTTTCTACTTTTATATTAGACTACTCTTTACATTACACGAACAGGCATTAACATCGGCACGAATTCACCAGCTGCAGCGCATGCGCTGTCTTTTTTCTGTTCAATAGACAAATGGCAATATAATATTATCGAACCTCGTCAGGGGTTCGTTCTGACCGGTTGGTGAGCCGCCAGCTAGATAAGATAATTGTTACCGATTACCGATTAGCCTGGTGCCTGGCCTACAAGGATAGGACTCGGAAAGTAGTGATGTTCATAAAATGGGTATCTTTTGACTGACCCTTTCAATAGGGGTAACACTATAATAAACAAACACTGTACATAATAAGTTTTACTTTTATTCGAGACTACTCTTTACATTACGTGAACAGGCATTATAGTCGGCACTAATTCACAAGCTGCAGCGCATGCACTTGTACCTGCTCGTTAGATGCAGACGATGGTGACAATGTGTATAATGCCACTTCAGATTTGGTTCACAATTACAAGCCACGTTAAGTACCTCCACTGAGATATAGTGTTGCGTGATACATTCACTAACAAGGGAAACCCAAAGACAATACTTGCGCGATAATTGTAGTTTCTAAGTAATTCTGTGCGTGTATATTTATAGGACGTCTCCGGAAATAGGTAGATAATTGTACGGTCGGTGCCTGCCTTGGTCTAAATAGACATTTATCTATTTGTCTGGTTATTTATTTATCTGTTTTATCCAATTGATCTTCAAGCGCCTGGGAAAAATCAGGAAGAGTCTGCATTAGATGAAAACACAACAAATGTCTTCGTAGTATTTGAACAGGACCAGCATGAACTAGACCTAACACGAGGTCGATCGGTTGAAAACATAATTGGGTGTTTTATTGTATTTATCATCTTGGTTTTAGTTGCCTGGAATGAGTCATAAGCATATGAGTCATTCAAATATCATAATCATAATGTCTGCATCTTCGTCTGTTCATATGAATCAACCAATGCATGACATGCATGGAGATAAACATCATGTTATTATATTAATGACGTTTTCTAATCAAATGATTGCTTCAGTGTATTAACAAAACCACACATAATGAAAATGTAACAATTAGACAATCAACATCATACTTCCGCTTCAAGGCTGCGCACGATGGCACAGCGCAATTATGTAGCCGACCATATGCCCAGCTGACGCCTCTGTTAATATTCGTGTTCGTGGGATGATATATTTCTTAGTGTCAACTCGGGAATGCAATATCGCCGGACTTGTATCCAGGTATGGCAGGTTCGATAACCGTGTCTATCATACTCAGATGAATACTATCATAGTGTGCAGGGTGAGATCATGAGCCACAATCAATGTACCACAAAAGCACGTGGAATGGGAACCAGTCATTACCATTCAGTGTACTATTCTCGAATACCTAAACTGACTAGATCTAAGTGCGGTCATGCTTTCCAATGTATGATTGAGTTTTCTCAGTGAAAGAAAATGAAACAGTGGAATATGGCATTTTCTCTGCCACTGCTTGTGTTTCGCATTCATCCGCGGATAAATGTATGAGTCCGCCGCGATAATGTCGTTGTTATCACGAGTGTATTTTAGGTTTATTTATCGTCGCTACCAGTTACCCATATGAGCGACACCTCCTGAAGAGATTAGGCATTTTAGATTTTTTGGAGGATAGTGCAATGATACAGACAGAGACCCGTTCCAGAGTCTCCTCTGGTTCTTTTACGTGCACGGTGTACAACACCGACACGAGGCATCGGTTTAACTTCCCCTCTGAAAGACGGAGGATCGAAACTGCGACCCCTGGATTACAAGTCGAGCGTGTTACCACTGGACTACAGATCCGTCTGTTGTTATCACCACATTTCCCAATAACAAGTAAATAATGTAATTATTATGAAATAGTTTATAAAGTTTCGCATTCCACATCATAGAACGGGAAGCATTCACATGCATCCTAGCTATTGTAATTGTAACATCTGAAGTATATCACCCGAAGGATGTAGTGGTGTAGGCCTCGAGATTTTAATATTAAATAGTGTTTGGTGGTTGTTGTGCTTTACCTAGAGACAAATAACCCAACAAATATAAACGTTTTTTATATACTTTATTTATTTTACAATGATTGCGAAGCAAGTTTTAACAACTTATATTAATCACTCTCGTTTGGTCATTCATGTGGGAGGAAACCGGAGTACCCGGAGAAAACCCACCTGTCCGATCTGGCGACCATCGTACCATCTCACATACTTCCCTGTCCGAGGATCGAACCCTGGTTGCATTGTTGAGAAGCGAGCGCGCTAACCACTGCCCTAATCGGACAGCCAACATTTTATTTTTGTTTTATTGTATTGGCAAATATTGGCCATGGCTAGTGATATATTAATACTATATTATTTAAAACGAATGTGAATATTAATAGCATAAGTGATCATTTGCTCCGTTACCGGCAGCAATATATATATTTATGCTATAATACGCATTATTAGTCCATCTGTTCCTTATCACTAGTATATGTTGACTCTTCTGAATATGTCCAGTTCCTTCTAAATATTTCTTAACCACTTCGAGTTTATACACAAAGACTATATCATATGTATAAGAGTCAGTATTGTCTGTATGCCATCTTTCAGATGGAATGTATCACTCAGCCATGACATCTAGCGGACCTACTTCTTCGTCCTTGTAACTGAAAATATATAACACACCGAAAGCAAGGGGTGAGGCGAGCGCTTTTGAATGCATTTATTGTAATTGTAACATCTGAAGTATATCACCCGAAGGATGTAGTGGTGTAGGCCTCGAGATTTTAATATTAAATAGTGTTTGGTGGTTGTTGTGCTTTACCTAGAGACAAATAACCCAACAAATATAAACGTTTTTTATATACTTTATTTATTTTACAATGATTGCGAAGCAAGTTTTAACAACTTATATTAATCACTCTCGTTTGGTCATTCATGTGGGAGGAAACCGGAGTACCCGGAGAAAACCCACCTGTCCGATCTGGCGACCATCGTACCATCTCACATACTTCCCTGTCCGAGGATCGAACCCTGGTTGCATTGTTGAGAAGCGAGCGCGCTAACCACTGCCCTAATCGGACAGCCAACATTTTATTTTTGTTTTATTGTATTGGCAAATATTGGCCATGGCTAGTGATATATTAATACTATATTATTTAAAACGAATGTGAATATTAATAGCATAAGTGATCATTTGCTCCGTTACCGGCAGCAATATATATAGTTATGCTATAATACGCATTATTAGTCCATCTGTTCGTTTTCACTAGTATATGTTGACTCTTCTGAATATGTCCAGTTCCTTCTAAATATTTCTTAACCACTTCGAGTTTATACACAAAGACTATATCATATGTATAAGAGTCAGTATTGTCTGTATGCCATCTTTCAGATGGACTGTATCACTCAGCCATGACATCTAACGGACCTACTTCTTCGTCCTTGTAACTGAAAATATATAACACACCGAAAGCAAGGGGTGAGGCGAGCGCTTTTGAATGCATTTAAAAGTAGATAAAGTGCATTAAATTAAAATTTATAAACAAATTTAAAATGGCAACCTCATTCAATGTATGTGGAATCGATAAAAGATTGCACAAGCATGGTGCCTTCGCTTAAATAGTTTGGGAGTCTGAAAATAGTTCCAAGGATATGCATGCGCATGGAAATTGTTATTTGGTCGTAGGTAAAAGGTTCAATCTTAATTTGATTAAACCCAGTATTGTACACTTTTATGTGTTTATATTCCATGTGTTTGTGTCATTTGAAAATGGTAATTGTCGATATGTTTCCGAATTTTACTGCAACATTTCAACATCGTATATAATATATACACATCTTCAAAATATATGTGTGTTTTTACGTTTATTTATCGTCGCTACCGGTTGCCATATTAGCGACGCCTCCTGAAGAGATTAGTTATTTCAAAATCGTATATAATATATACACATCTTCAAAATATATGTGTGTTTTTACGTTTATTTATCGTCGCTACCGGTTGCCCATAATTATTAGCGACGCCTCCTGAAGAGATTAGTTATTTTAGATTTTGGAGGATAGTGCATGATACAGACAGAGACACATTCCAGAGTATCCTCTGGTTCTTTTACGTGCACGGTGTAAAGCACCGACACGAGACCTCGGTTTAACGTCCCATCTGAAAGACTGTTAATTTTATTAGGGTCAGACGGGGGATCGAACCTGCGATACCACTGGACTACATATCCGTCTGTTCAAAATATATTTGACGAGTGTACGAGTTTGATCTGTCATTATTATAACACTGAACTACAGTGACTAAAATTCACGTAACGTTAACGTACCATCATTGTTATTGTTTCGCGAGATTCTCCGGTCATATACTGGAGGACATAGAAAACGCACACTTCGGATAAGTGTGATTTTACATGAAAAAACAATAACTATATACATACATAGTTTTAAATATTTTGGAATATTTTTTTAGTTGTTCAGTTTGTGTTTTGTAATACAGATGTGATATATCTTTTGTGGAATCCTTCGTATTTCGTGTTCATGTAATAATAATCATATAATGTAGGTGCGCGTTTTCTATGTCCTCCAGTATATAACACTCCAATGTTTTAAGTTTTATGATGTACTTACGACAACTATTATATTTAAATATTATTACGACACTCAATGCTAGTCCGCATTCCAAGGTTGTGCACACTAGCCGTGATGAGTGGATTGGGTTAGTAGCTCCGAGTGTCTGCAGTTCCGTAACCAGAATATGAAAATATCCCCCCCCCCCCGTTATTGTGTGCATGCTTGTCTGTGCATTCTGAAGGCAGTGTTATCAGAGTTGTCCTGTACCTGTCGTTACTTGCCAAATTCTAACGGAGACGAATGCCTCAGTTGCAACAGTGTGGCTACGGGCCTTGCATGAGCTTCATAGAGTGTTCTCACGTGATCGTCGCCCAGCGCATGCGCATCATTAAGCTTATTGTCAATACGCTGACGTTCTAACGTTCTTGCCTTACAAAATATATTTTGATATGCATACTTTGTTGTGGTTACTCAGATATCTTCCCAGGTAACTCACAAATCCTGACAATGTCGATGGTTCATATGTATTACCTCCACGATCGTGCTGTTAGTCTTGGAACCAGGCGTTGATATATTTTGCCTGGTCAGTCATATAAATATAGTTTAATACCGAGATCATTACTTGGGCCGTATTGAGTTTCTGATAATATCAACGCCAGAAGTAAATTGGTGAAAAATCAGACTGGAACCATCCGACTGAAACCCAGACTACCTTGCTGTATCCATACGCACATAACAGACCGGCATATTCATTTAGCATATATACTGGAATGTATTTTGCAAGTCATGCTTCACCTTATGAACACAAAACAATCTTTAAAGACGTATTCATGTCCGTCTGTTTTTTGCTGAGTACCTCGTTCCTGTTTCTCTCAAGTAATTCATCAGCATGTACATGTTTTAATGTCTTATCCCTACCATCTTCCTTTCGGGGTTGTTCACCCTGTTCTGGGAAAGTATCAAGTTAAAATAAATGCCCATATATAACCTCATATTCACGTTGGGGCATTACATTAAATTGTGCAGACATATATGTCGTGTACATGTATAATACAGGGAAGTAATCGGTGACTGAATTAAAGGGAGACTATGCCTACTACTTCTACTTTTTTATTTTTTTTATTTAAACTTTATTTATTTTACAACGATTGCGAAGCAAGTTTTAACAACTTATATTACTCACTCTCGTTGGCTCGGATGAAAGCGTAAATGTGGTCATTCGCGTGGGAGGAAACCGGAGTACACGGAGAAAACCCACCTGTCCGATCTGGCGACCACCGTACCATCTCACATACTTCCCGGTACGAGGATCGAACCCGGGTTACATTGGTGAGAAGCGAGCGTGCTAACCACTGCGCTAATAGGACAGCCAACTTCTATTTAAAGTACAACACAGTAGTTCCGACAAAAGCAGTCAATAGATAATGACATATTTCACTGTTTCAAAACAGTGGACGATGGAGTTTTCTTTCACTGAAAGTATAAAAGAAACACTTGATAACTATTGCTGATATTCTGAAATATAACTAAGTTGCAAATGACAGAACCGTCCGTTAATTTGCATAAATTGACCGTTAACAATTGAATTAATTTCTCTAGTTTAATAATATTTTATTGCATTATATACATATATACAACAATGCAATGATTAGTTTACACACATTTATTTTAGCTCGATTGCGAAACAAGTTTGTTCAACTTATATTAATCACTCACGAGACCTCATTCCTGTTGGAATCCATCGCCATGAAGGAGAGAAAAGAGGCAATGTAGAATTTAAATGCCTTGCCTAAGGGCACAATCTTAACGGCTCCAGCGTGGTTCGAACCCCGGACCGTTCGCACCTGAAGCGAACGCGCATCCACTGCACTATCACGACTTCCACAATGATACAATGATTGACACACACATGAACGCAAATGGGTAGGGCCACAACTGAATTGGCGTAATTATATTTCATGTATATAATACTTGGTTTAATCAAATTAAGATTGAACCTTTTACCTACGACCAAATAACAATTTCTATGCGCATGAATATCCTTGGAACTATTTTCAGACTCCCAAACTATTTAAGCGAAGGCACCATGCTTGTGCAATCTTTTATCGATTCCACATACATTGAATGAGGTAGCCATTTTAATTTTGTTATAAATTTTAATTTAATGCCCTTTATCTACTTTTAAATGCATTCAAAAGCCCTCCCCTCCCACCACAATATAGATACCCCTTGCTTTCGGTGTGTTATATATTTTCAGTTACGAGGACGAAGAATTAGGTCCGCTAGATGTCATGGCTGAGTGATACAGTCCATCTGAAAGATGTCATACAGACAATACTGACTCTTATACATATGATATAGTCTTTGTGTATAAACTCGAAGTGGTTAAGAAATATTTAGAAGGAACTGGACATATTCAGAAGAGTCAACATAATTTTATACTAGTGAAAACGAACAGATGGACTAATTAATGCGTATTATAGCATAAATATATATATTGCTGCCGGTAACGGAGCAAATGATCACTTATACTATTAATATTCACATTCGTTTTAAATAATATAATATTAATATATCACCAGCCATGGCCAATATTTGCCAATACAATAAAATTCATTAAACGTTTATATTTGTTGGGTTATTTGTCTCTAGGTAATAACACGCATAATCGAAATAATAATGAATAATTCTTAGTAAATGCATAGCCACACGTGTTGATGTGATCCCCCTCCCCCACCGAGCAATTACCGGGAATTCTCTCCGCTTCAAGAAACTGTTATACTTTACAAAATCGGTTGTCAGGCTACGCAGTTGTAACCACTATATTAATATAACATAATTAGCACAATTATGTAGTTGTTAATTTAATGTATTCTTTGAGGGCCTTGTGGAAGATTGACCTTGCCAATTGAGTTTCCTCGTTAAGACTTTATTATTATTACGTGATACATACGCACAGTCGCATCATTTCCCGGAGGCGAAACAATGTGACAAGCGGTAGTAAGCCTACAGAGACCAGTCAATGCTGAGATCAAACGAATAGATCATAGCTCATCAATAAGTGTGTGTTTTACGTTTATTTATCTTCGCTACCGGCTACCAATATGAGCGACGTCTCCTGAAGAGATTACTCATTTGAGATTGTTGGAGGATAGTGCAATGATACAGACAGAGACCAATTCCAGAGTCTCCTCTGGTTCTTTTTACATGTACTATGTAAAGCATTGACACGAAACCTCGGTTTAAAGTCCCATCTGAAAGACTGTTAATTTTATTAGGGTCAGACGGGGGATCGAACCTGCGATCACTGGATTACCAGTCCAGCGGTTGCCACTGGACTACAGATCTGTCACAGAATATCATATTTCCTTTTTATATCTAGAGTGTTGTCGTCTGCTGCATATTATTTTATTGTTGGCTTTATTCTTATTGTCTTCCTAATCCCATATATGTATTTATGTCGTGCTGAAAGAGATAAGATTTACATAGTTATTGCACTAGACACATAGCTTTAGCCAATTGATGGCATCCGTCTTGTTCTTGGAAAGGCTCGTATGTAATATAATGATACATTTCTGCAACAACATGCACGCGTATTATTTATTTCTGTAATTGATGTTTGGGCATCCATGGCGGAATGATTAATGTCGTTGACTCCAAATCACGTTCGTCTAACCACTAAAGGGTAGGATCTTGTCGAATCACGTTCGTCTAACCACTAAAGGGTAGGATCTTGTCGAATCACGTTCGTCTAACCACTAAAGGGTAGGATCTTGTCGAATCACGTTCGTCTAACCACTAAAGGGTAGGATCTTGTCGAATCACGTTCGTCTAACCACTAAAGGGTAGGATCTTGTCGAATCACGTTCGTCTAACCACTAAAGGGTAGGATCTTGTCGAATCACGTTCGTCTAACCACTAAAGGGTAGGATCTTGTCGAATCACGTTCGTCTAACCACTAAAGGGTAGGATCTTGTCGAATCACGTTCGTCTAACCACTAAACTAAAGGGTAGGATCTTGTCGAATCACGTTCGTCTAACCACTAAAGGGTAGGATCTTGTCGAATCACGTTCGTCTAACCACTAAAGGGTAGGATCTTGTCGAATCACGTTCGTCTAACCACTAAAGGGTAGGATCTTGTCGAATTATTCCATGTGAGGCAACTATCCAGCTGGCTTGTGGAAGGTCGGTGGTTCTACCCGGATACCTGTCCGTGTCTGAAATACTGTTCAGGGGGAATAAGCTGTTGGTGCGACTTTAAGCTCCAAACACAAATCTCAGTTATATATATATATTGTATACGGATAGGTAGGCCAGTGGTTAACACGTTGGACTGGTAATCCAGGGATCGCAGGTTCGATCCTCCGTCTGACCCTAATACAATTAACAGTCTTTCAGATGGGACTTTAAACCGAGGTCTCGTGTCGGTTCTGTACATCGTGCACGTACACGAACCAGAGGAGACTCTGGGATGGGTCTCTGTCTGTATCATTGCACTATCCTCCAAAAATCTAAAATGAATAATCTCTTCAGGAGACCTCGGTCATATGGGGAACCGGTAGCGACGATAAATAAACGTAAAACCCACACAGTGAACAGGAAGCTGAGTAAATATGTGTTTGTGTATGGGGTTATAGTGTTGGTGGAGGAAGAGGTTATAGTGTCACCCAAACAACTTAGGTGATATGTCGACTATCCAGCTATTGTTGGTGGAGGAAGAGATTATAGTGTCACTCAAACAGCTTAGCTGATATGTCGACTCTCCAGCTAGTGTTGGTGGAGGAAGAGGTTATAGTGTCACCCAAACAGCTTAGGTGATATGTCGACTATCCAGCTAGTATTGGTGGAGGAAGAGGTTATAGTGCCACACAAACAGCTTAGGTGATATGTCGACTCTCCAGCTAGTGTTGGTGGAGGAAGAGGTTATAATGTCACCCAAACAGCTTAGGTGATATGTCGACTCTCCAGCTAGTGTTGGTGGAGGAATAGGTTATAGTGTCACCCAAACAGCTTAGGTGATATGTCGACTCTCCAGCTAGTGTTGGTGGAGGAAGCGGTTATAGTTTCACCCAAACAGCTAGTATTGGTGGAGGAAGCAGTTATAGTGTCACCCAAACAGCTAGTGTTGGTGGAGGAAGCGGTTATAGTGTCACCCAAACAGCTAGTGTTGGTGGAGGAAGCGGTTATAGTGTCACCCAAACAGCTACTGTTGGTGGAGGAACCGGTTATAGTTTTACCCAAACAGCTAGTGTTGGTGGAGGATGAACCCAGGTGCAGTACTTCAGGCACGGACTCGTAAATGGTTAGAACCACTAACCTGCAAGCCAGCTGTATAGCTTCCTCACTTGAATGAATTCGACACCCCTCGAATGTTACGGGTGTTTGTTTGTTTCAATTTTGGATTCACAGTCGCACAAACAGCTAATGTTATGTATTTACATTCTAGATTTATCTGGTGGAGTATGACCCGATATGCCTTCCTTGTATTGCTACAGACACGAATGGATGCCCTGGTAGAACAACATACCATCAGAATTGCCTCTTCATATGCAAAAGGTCGGCACCACTAGAAAGCTCTGAATGTTTCACTAATTCGCAGTGAAACGGTCATTCCACCACATGGCTTAGTATAAAGGTACATAGCTCAATAGTAGTGGATACCGCCAATGTATAACGCCCAAATTCCAGAAATATCCAATGTTCTTTTACATGCCCGGCATACGGTCACTAAATGGGACCGCAGCAAATCGTCCCATCCGAAGGTGTGTTAATATTATTATATGGATCGAACTCACGAGACCCAAGTTGGAGGTTGTAAAACTGGTCTCAAATCTCAAATTCGGTCTCTATGGATTTGATTGGTTGAGTCTGAGATTTTCTATATAATTAGCTAATCAGAGAGCGTGAAATTTAGATTGAGCTTGGTTTAAATAGTATGTATTCCAATAAATTTACATGTATAACACAAAAAATGTTACAAATTACATAAATTGTGAATGGTTTGGATTGGAAAACAAGTTTTCAGAAAACTTATATTAATTCATCTCCAATGGAAATGTACATAATAAATAAAAGCCTGAAAGGTAGGTAGGAGTAAGTTTGTTCGTCATTTTGTAAAACAATAATAATCTATGATTCTTTCTTCTCGAAGCCATATACTCCCAGCGCAGATCAGTCAGTAGAGTTTGTATGTTGCACAGTTTAGTGGCACCAGCAACTATACTGGGTGCCTCGTTATGAACAGATTCTACTTCATTAAGTAAGGCGGAGGTGCAATTATCCCAAATAACGTCTCCATATTCGAGAAGAGGTCGTATGAAGCTAATGTACATATTCTCCAAACTGGAGCGGGAGAGTTGGAATTTAAGTGACATCATAAGACCGATCCTCTTCCATGCCTTGTCTAGAATGAACGAGACATGCTTATTCCATTTGGCGTCGTTCGTCAGAACCAAGATGCTTATGTGAGTCGACGGTAACAATAGGTACATTATTCATATAAAGGTTAGGATGAATAGGTTTAATCTTACGCCTGGAGAATATAATGGACTCTGTTTTAGAAGGGTTAAATTTTACTAAATTCGTTTTGGACCGTGCGAATATCTGTTGCAGGTCAGAATTGAGAATGGTAGCTGATGATTCCGGTTTGTCAATGATAATGTAAAGACTTGTATCATCAGCAAAGAGGCGGATGTTAGCCTCGATATTAGTAACAATGTCGTTTATGTAAATGAGAAAAAGTAGGGGACCAAGTATAGAACCTTGTGGGACACCAGCAGACAATTCGGATCAGGATGAAGTAATGTTAGAGATGACAACCCTCTGTTTTCGATCGGACAAGTATGAAGAAAACCAACGCAAGAGGTTGCCTTGGACACCGATGTACGAGAGCTTATGTATTAATCTACGATGTCACACTCAGTTGAAGGCCTTAGATATATCACAAAACACTGCCCTAACCTCTTTTCCTTCATCCAGGGCCTTGGATATATCATTGTAAAGAAATGTTAGTTGATTGATAGTTGTCAAAACCTGACTGATAAGAAGATAATATATTGTTATCGGTGACGTCGTTAGAGAGGTATGTGTGGATAAAACGTTCCATTAAATAGCCAATACAACTAAGAACTGCCACGGGGCGGTAGTTGGAAGGATTCGATGGGTCTGCCTTTTTATATATTGGGGTAATGTTCGCCATCTTCCATGGAGAAGGAAATACAGATTGATCAAGAAGTTTATTAAATAAATATGTCGATAGAGGTGCTGCTAGTTCGTTTGCACCTTCTCGAATTAGCTTTGGGCTGATCAGATCTGGACCACATGCTTTTGAAGGGTCTATTAGAGAAATGGTGTCTAACATCTTGTACAGACAGCCTGATGTTTGTAAGTGAGCAAGTTGGACGGAATGTAGGATTAGATAAAGATAGCTGAGAGTCATCGACAATCGACTGTGAGCAAAAGAAGTGATTGAGTAATTCGGCCTTTCCCTCATCAGTTGCTGATTCAGTATCGTTATTAATCAAAGTAGGAATAGTGTTACACTTAGATTGAGCTTGGCATTGGAGAACAGTTTTATAGCATCCAGGCCAGGATTTGCTATAGAGAGCTTTAACCACCGGGTCAAAGATCAGTCTCTAAATTCATATTCTCTCTTGATTTTGCCATAAATCCACCAAGGTAAATCGGTTTTGACAACTTTACATCATTGCCATTGATTCGAGTCTTGTCTGTCAGATAATGCAGGACTGGGGCAAAAAGACGGAGCTATTTTATTTCACATAAGATAGAATAAACCATGCCTGGATGCTATACCATATGCATGAGTTTTAGCAATATAACCGCAGGATAGTTTATTGTAATGATATAAAACCCCTGACGTACTATTATACTACTTACGTTTCCAGACATTCCATAAAAATACACAAATTAGAATATGGTTTAATATTTTCTGACACTTCGCATCACATGGGATTTGCAATGTTTACCAGCACTAACAAATACAATCATATGATATCATAGTCCATTCACGTATTCAGCTTAATCACACATACATTTAGTTTACATACACATTTATTTTAGCTCGATTGCGAAACACGTTCTTACAACTGATACTAATCACTCCCGATACCTCATTCCGGATGGAATCCATTTGAAATGTACCATCACTAACATATACTATCATACGATATCATAGTCAAGTTCGCGCATTCAGCGTAATCGATCTATATAATTTTCTTTATAGTCGCCTCCGCCGAGGCATTTGGGCATCTTGCTCGCCCATATGGTTAGCCGGCGGCGAGGGTAAATAAGCTCAATCATCATCGCATTTGGGCGATTGGTTTCTCTAACTAGATTACGTTGTCATCTAAGTTGCTTATGTGGACAACTGGAAATGCATCTTAGTTCTTCTCGGGGTGACAAGTCCTGTATCATCTTTCGAAGGGGACCCTTGTAGGGCCACATCCTCCACGATTTGTCAGCTCGCAGCAGAAATAATGGTTCCGGTTTCTTCGCTGGGGTCCTCACGCCATCAAGAAGTCCGCGTCACGCCGTCTTCCTTGAAGGAGATGCACCCTATAGAAGGAGCCGGAAAAAAGAAAAACAGCTATCCGCCGCCGCCAGCACTAAGTGTTGCTGTCTCGCCAAGTAGAGAAGTTAGTTATAAGGGACTCTATATGTAAATGTAGAGTCATGCGATTGCGATAGCGGGCTTCCGTCAGCGAAATCCTTGACCCATATTCCTGTTGTGAGCTGTGCCTAGGTCCCGACATGCACGTTGTGGAGGGGAGACCTGGGTTCAGCTTAATTACACATACATTTAGTTTATATACCAATTTATTTTAGTTCGATTGCGAAACAAGTTCTTACAACTTATACTAATCACTCCCGAGACCTCATTCCTGATGGAATCCATCGCCAAGAGTGAGAGAGAAGATGCATGTGGAATTTAAATGTCTTTATTAGGGGCAGACGGGAGATAGAACCTGCGATCCCTGGATTCCCAATCCACCGTGTTGACCAGTTGACTACGTATCCGTCTGTGAGGCGAACTCTGTAATTGTCTCCATGTCTTTACACATCATAGTGCAAAACGATGGCAAGTGGTAACCATGGCTACAGATGAATGGTTAAGTATGCTGTTGAGTGTAAAATGTACATGCATTTCGAACATTTAGATTTTATTTATTTGGAAAAGTAATTAATGTCTTCCTATGTTATCTGACTGAGAAATACAGATATATACGAATACAATCACTGATCTGCAATAGATATATAAACGTCCCCATTACTGCATTTTACGCACAATTAGGCATGGTGGAAAACATTTTATTTGAATTTCGTAAATGTTTCTGCTTTTTCTGCATATTTAGAATGTTGCTGTATTAGCTTCATTGGGTGACGTAGAGCGTTAATGTATACACCATTGTACACATCAATTTTGATGCAATAAATAAGTAAGTAAATATTTTATTATCTTGTGTGTTTTACGTTTATTTATCGTCGCTACCGGTTGCCCATATGAGCGATGCCTCCTGAAGAGATTAGTCATTTTAGATTGTTGATGGATAGTGCAATGATACAGACAGAGACCCATTCCAGAATCTCCTCCGGTTCTTTTACGAGCACGGCGTACAGCACCGACACGAGACCTCGGTTTAATGTCCCATCTAAAAGACTTAATTTTATTAAGTTCAGACGGGGGATCGAACATGCGATCCCTGGATTACCAGTCCAGCGTGTTAACACTGTACTACAGATCCGTCTGTTAACGACATAGATACATGTTTACATAGATATACAAAATTACAAACAAGCACCCGGCCTACATGTCACTAGCAGTTAAACAATGCCTACACATGTATACAGGGTATTATATGTACAAACAAGCACCCGGCCTACATGTCACTAACAGTTAAACAATGTCTACTCATGCATACAGGGTGTTATATGTACATGTACAAACAAGCACCCGGCCTACATGTCACTAGCAGTTAAACAATGTATACACATGTATACAGGGTGCTATATGTACAAACAAGCACCCGGCCTACATGTCACTAGCAGTTAAACAATTTCTACACATGTATACAGAGTAGTATATGTACAAACAAGTACACGGCCTACATGCCACTAGCAGTTAACCAATGTATGCACATGTATACAGGGTATTATATGTACAAACAAGCACCCGCCCTACATGTCACTAGCAGTTGAAGATTGCCTACACATGTATACAGAGTATTATATGTACAAACAAGCACCCGGCCTACATGTCAATAGCAGTTAGAGATTGCCTACACATGTATACAGAGTATTATATGTACAAACAAGCACCCGGCCTACATGTCAATAGCAGTTAGAGATTGCCTACACATGTATACAGAGTATTATATGTACAAACAAGCACCCGGCCTACATGTCAATAGCAGTTAGAGATTGCCTACACATGTATACAGAGTATTATATGTACAAACAAGCACCCGGCCTACATGTCAATAGCAGTTAGAGATTGCCTACACATGTATACAGAGTATTATATGTACAAACAAGCACCCGGCCTACATGTCAATAGCAGTTAGAGATTGCCTACACATGTATACAGAGTATTATATGTACAAACAAGCACCCGGCCTACATGTCAATAGCAGTTAGAGATTGCCTACACATGTATACAGAGTATTATATGTACAAACAAGCACCCGGCCTACATGTCAATAGCAGTTAGAGATTGCCTACACATGTATACAGAGTATTATATGTACAAACAAGCACCCGGCCTACATGTCACCCCCAGTTAAACAATGCCTACACATGCATACAGAGTATTATATGTACAAACACGCACCCGGCCTACATGTCACTAGCATTTAAACAATGCCTACACATATTTACAGAGTATTATATGCACAAACACGCACCAGGCCTACATGTCACCCCCAGTTAAACAATGCCTACACATGTATACAGAGTATTATATGTACAAACACGCACCCGGCCTACATGTCACTAGCAGTTAAACAATGTCTACACATGTATACAGAGTATTATATGTACAAACACGCACCCGGCCTACATGTCACTAGCAGTTAAACAATGCCTACACATGTATACAGAGTATTATATGTACAAACACGCACCCGGCCTACATGTCACTAGCAGTTAAACAATGCCTACACATGTATACAGAGTATTATATGTACAAACTCGCACCCGGCCTACATGTCACCCCCAGTTAAACAATGCCTACACATGTATACAGAGTATTATATGTACAAACAAGCACCCGGTCTACATGTCACTAGCAGTTAAAGATTGCCTACACATGTATACAGAGTATTATATGTACAAACAAGCACCCGGCCTACATGTCACTAGCAGTTATATAATGCCTACACATGTATACAGACTATTATATATACAAACAAGCACCCGGTCTACATGTCACTAGCAGTTAAACAATGCCTACACATGTATACAGAGTATTATATGTACGAACAAACACCCTGCCTACATGTCACTAGCAGTTAAACAATGTCTACACGTGTATACAGAGTATTATATGTACAAACAAGCACCCGGCCTACATGCCACTAGCAGTTAAACAATGCCTACACATGTATACAGAGTATTATATGTACAAACAAGCACCCGGCCTACATGCCACTAGCAGTTAAACAATGCCTACACATGTATACAGAGTATTATATGTACGAACAAACACCCGGCCTACATGTCACTAGCAGTTAAACAATGTATACACATGTACACAGAGTATTATATGTACAAACAAGCACCGGCCTACGTGTCACTAGCAGTTAAGCAATGCCTACACATGTATACAGGGTATTATATGTACAAACAAGTACCCGGCCTACATTTCACTAGCAGTTAAACAATGTATACACATGTACACAGGGTATTATATGTACAAACAAGTACCCGGTCTACATGTCACTAGCAGTTAAACAATGTCTACACGTGTATACAGAGTATTATATGTACAAACAAGCACCCGGCCTACATGTCACTAGCAGTTAGAGATTGCCTACACATGTATACAGAGTATTATATATACAAACACGCACCCGGCCTACATGTCACTAGCAGTTAAACAATGTCTACACGTGTATACAGAGTATTATATGTACAAACAAGCACCCGGCCTACATGCCACTAGCAGTTAAACAATGCCTACACATGTATACAGAGTATTATATGTACAAACAAGCACCCGGCCTACATGCCACTAGCAGTTAAACAATGACTACACATGTATACAGAGTATTATATGTACAAACAAGCACCCGGCCTACATGCCACTAGCAGTTAAACAATGACTACACATGTATACAGAGTATTATATGTACAAACAAGTACCCGGCCTACATGCCACTAGCAGTTAAACAATGACTACACATGTATACAGGGTATTATATGTACAAACAAGTACCCGGCCTACATGCCACTAGCAGTTAAACAATGACTACACATGTATACAGAGTATTATATGTACAAACAAGTACCCGGCCTACATGCCACTAGCAGTTAAACAATGACTACACATGTATACAGAGTATTATATGTACAAACACGCACCCGGCCTACATGCCACTAGCAGTTAAGCAATGCCTACACATGTATACAGAGTATTATATGTACAAACAAGCACCCGGCCTACATGCCACTAGCAGTTAAACAATGCCTACACATGTATACAGAGTATTATATGTACAAACAAGTACCCGGCCTACATGCCACTAGCAGTTAAGCAATGCCTACACATGTATACAGAGTATTATATGTACAAACAAGCACCCGGCCTACATGTCACTAGCAGTTATATAATGCCTACACATGTATACAGAGTATTATATGTACAAACAAGCACCCGGCCTACATGCCACTAGCAGTTAAACAATGCCTACACATGTATACAGAGTATTATATGTACAAACAAGCACCCGGCCTTCATGCCACTAGCAGTTAAACAATGCCTACACGTGTATACAGAGTATTATATGTACAAACAAGCACCCGGCCTACATGTCACTAGCAGTTAAACAATGCCTACACATGTATACAGAGTATTATATGTACAAACAAGCACCCGGCCTACATGCCACTAGCAGTTAAACAATGCCTACACATGTATACAGAGTATTATATGTACAAACAAGTACCCGGCCTACATGTCACTAGCAGTTAGAGATTGCCTACACATGTATACAGAGTATTATATGTACAAACAAGTACCCGGCCTACATGCCACTAGCAGTTAGAGATTGCCTACACATGTATACAGAGTATTATATGTACAAACAAGCACCCGGCCTACATGCCACTAGCAGTTAAACAATGCCTACACATGTATACAGAGTATTATATGTACAAACAAGCACCCGGCCTACATGCCACTAGCAGTTAAACAATGACTACACATGTATACAGAGTATTATATATACAAACAAGTACCCGGCCTACATGTCACTAGCAGTTAAACAATGACTACACGTGTATACAGAGTATTATATGTACAAACAAGCACCCGGTCTACATGTCACTAGCAGTTAAACAATGCCTACACATGCATACAGAGTATTATATGTACAAACAAGCACCGGCCTACATGCCACTAGCAGTTAAACAATGCCTACACATGTATACAGAGTATTATATATACAAACAAGCACCAGGCCTACATGTCACTAGCAGTTAAACAATGCCTACACATGTATACAGAGTAATATATGTACAAACAAGCACCCGGCCTACATGTCACTAGCAGTTAAACAATGCCTACACATGTATACAGAGTATTATATGTACAAACAAGCACCCGGCCTACATGTCACTAGCAGTTAAACAATGCCTACACATGTATACAGGGTATTATATGTACAAACAAGCACCAGGCCTACATGTCACTAGCAGTTAAACAATGCCTACACATGTATACAGAGTATTATATGTACAAACAAGCACCAGGCCTACATGTCACTAGCAGTTAAACAATGCCTACACATGTATACAGAGTATTATATGTACAAACAAGCACCAGGCCTACATGTCACTAGCAGTTAAACAATGCCTACACATGTATACAGAGTATTATATGTACAAACAAGCACCAGGCCTACATGTCACTAGCAGTTAAACAATGCCTACACATGTATACAGAGTATTATATGTACAAACAAGCACCAGGCCTACATGTCACTAGCAGTTAAACAATGCCTACACATGTATACAGAGTATTATATGTACAAACAAGCACCAGGCCTACATGTCACTAGCAGTTAAACAATGCCTACACATGTATACAGAGTATTATATGTACAAACAAGCACCGGCCTACATGTCACTAGCAGTTAAACAATGCCTACACATGTATACAGAGTATTATATGTATACAAAGGATAAACTTTATTTATTTTACAATGATTGCAAAAAAACTGTAACAACATATATTAATCACTCTCGTTGGCTCGGATGACAGCGTAGTTGTGCATGGTCATTCGTGTGGGAGGAACCTGAGTACCTGGTGACTTACCTACCATCTCACATACTTCCCAGTTTGAGATTCTAACCCGGGTTGCGTTGGCGAGAAGCACTGCGCTAATCGGAGTATGTATTGTATAACATTAAATAGCACGAGATAATTATAGAAACATAAATAAATATATATGAACAAGATGTTGATAACGATTGTGATTGGAATACATCTAGAAACAAGGAATTTGAAGTTGATATTGCCATTGGAAATAAATTAATTTCTGCTGAGAGTGCACCATGACTTTGAACATGGCTGGATAGAGGAATAGACAAATGGCGCCATGTCATGAATTATGCAAGCGAGTCATTAACAATCCTGCAGTTCTTAATGCCCTTCCAATGTCGTGACATGCATCCTGTTTACTATTCATTCATCTACAGTAGGTTTACGTATTGTTTACTACTTTATTTATGGCAAAATCCATAATCGCAATGTGTGCATTGCCTCTTCACTGTGCACGTGTCGCTATCAATAAAATGACCGCTGGGCATCACAGTGATATTGTTCATCTATCTATATCTCTCTCCTCTCTCGCTCACCATCTCTCACCTATCTCCCCCTCTCTCTCTCTTTATCTCTCTCTCTACATCTCTACCCCTCTCTATCTCCTGTCTCCTTCATAATCTCGCTATCTCTCCTATCTCCCTCATCCTCTCTCTACATATCACTCTACTCTCTCCCTCCCCTATCTCTCTCTCATATCTAGCTGCTCACCACCCCTCTCTCTCTCTCTACATATCACCGTCATCCTCTCTCTACATATCACTCTCCCTCCCCTATCCCTCTCTCATATCTGGCTGCTCACCACCCCCTTTCTATCTCTACCAATCACCCTCACCATCTCTCTACCTCTCTCTCTCTTCGCTCCCCACTCTCTCTCTCACACTCACCATCTCTCTCCCCCTATCATCTCTCCCTCACCCTCTCGCTTCGCTCTCTGCCCCTCTCTCTATCCCTCTCTCACTCTCCGTGTCACTCTCTGTCTCTCCCCCCACTATCCACCTGTCTGATAATGCCCGTGATAACAGCAGTATCAATATCATCAACATTGTTTTGGCACCTTATTACCATCTCATGCTATCAATCCAGACGAGTTGAGGGACATTGTGTTGCATCTATAATTAGAAGACACGTATTTCTTTGACTATCAGACATTGCTGGTCCTTTCAATATGGGTGACACAATAATAAATATACACTTTACTTTTTTACTTGTATTGGTTTTAATTCCTGACGAGCAAGCAGGTAAGTTCACAATCCGTGTTAACCTCACACTAATGTCACATCTTTTCAAATATATTGATACTCTTGTCATAGGAGAACATCTCGAATTCCCGCCGTCAATAACAATTGATTTGAATTACTTAATGGAACATAGAACTTTGGATTAGCTTAATTGTAGTTCAATCTTCATTGTTTAGTTGGCATAAATTAGGTCAGAAATACAACTGCTATTCAGATTAGTTGTCTAGTGGTTTGTTAGCACGCTATACTCATAATCCAAGGAAGGGCTGTACTCATATCATAGTCTATTTTAAACCGATGTCTCGTTTTGGCGCTTTACACCATGCATTCTCTATATCTCCTATCTCCTGCACACTCTCGCTCTCTCTCCTCTCTCCCTCTCTCACTCGTCCTCTATCTACCTTTCACTCTCCTCTCTCCCTCCCCTATCTCTATCTCCTCTCTAGCTCACCATCCATCTCTCTTATCTCCCTCACACTCTCTCTCTACCTATCACCCTCACCATTTCTCTACCTCTCTCTCTCTTCGTTCTCTCCCCCCTCTCTCTCTCTTGCTCACCATCTCTCTTTTTCCTCCCTCTCATCTCTCCCTCACCCTCTCTCTTCGCTCTCTGCCCCTCTCTCTCTCTACCACTCTCTCGCACTCTCCGTGCCACTCACCTCTCTCCCTCCCCTATCTCTCTCTCCTCTCCAGCTTACCACTCCCCTATCTCTCTCCGACTCTTCCTCATCCTCTCGCTACCTATCACTCTCCTCTCTCCCTCCCCTATCTCTCTCCTCTCTATATCACCATCCCGCTCTACTCTCTCCATCATACTCTCGCTTTCTACCTATCACCCTCATCATCTCTATACCTCTCTCTCTCTCTTGCCTCCCCCTCTTTCTCTCACTCACCATCTCTCCTCCCTCTCATCTATCCCTCACCCTCTTTCTTCGCTCTCTCCCCCTCTCGCTCTACCCCTCTCTTTCACTCACCGTGCCATTCTCTTTCTCTCTCCCGCTATCCTTCTATCTTACGTTCGTACTGAGTTCACAATAGTTCCTATCCATTTCCAATCCGAACACAAAAGCATGAAGTTCGAACAGTACAAAACAAACAAAGGTGGCGATTTGGCGTTAAATGAAGTTAGTTTGCGTCCATGTCAATGTATATGTGCATCCCCGAGGAGGAGGAAATAAAGAATATGTTCAATTTAGTTCATTTATTCAAGATCACATATTTAGAGGTTATTAAACCGCGAATGTGGGCCATTTGTGGATATTGGCGCACTCTATCGGATAGGTGCGCCAATATCCACAGATGGCCCACCGCAGCCGTTTAATAACTTCTATATTGCATACATAGCCATATGTTTCTTCTGCTGTTATTTGCTTATTTCGCTCAGCGATTTTACCGTCAAGAGACAACAATCTGTCAGACAACGACTTTACTGTTGCTTCGGTGGCCATGTTTACACAATGTAGTTACTATGTTGTTGCTACTTTTGACACGTGCTCGTGATTCCTTCTCGGCGCGTGCCGGGCCAATATCGAATATTGGCCCGGCAGAGCCGAAAATCGAAATATATTGCCCGCGTCGACCAGATATTTTCCTTTTCTACCATTAAATCTGTTCCAATTTATAGTAACGTATGCAATATTACATGTTATTTGTAGTATGCATACACGAAACCGAGCCATCATTGAATTTGATGCAACCTCCTCACATGTCCTGCCTCGATCAAGTGTTTATGTAAATTACGTGTAACAAGACTGACAGTTGATTTCTTGTGAAACGAGGCAAGATAACAGTTGATTCTGATAATCTCAACTTTCTTCTCCATTTACTTTAGTGAAACAATTTGCACGCACAGCGCGCGTTAATAGCTTTCCATCTTCTAAATTGCTTTCATACACAGAGTTGAATACCCAATTTTCTCTGAAAATGTACACTACAATATATTAATTGCTTTGACTATTTATTTATGTGGCGTCCGTGGTCCAGTGGTATAGTGGCGTCCGTGGTCCAGTGGTAGAGTGGCGTCCGTGGTCCAGTGGTAGAGCGTCGGATTTGGAATCGAACGGTCCCGGGTTCGATACTATGTCAAGCCACATATGTAGTGTCATTGAGCAAGGCACCTCACACACATTGCTTAGTACTGGTTAACCAGTTAGGTCGGCAAAGCCTGCCCAGGAAAGCATGTCTAGGTCCCCGCAAGGGGTTTGTCATTAATGAAGCATACATACTTTTGTAGCTCCATATTTTCCAATATCATAGACGAATGTTGCCTTTGTTTTCTACAAAACATATTACACAAAAACTATCATTTACCACTATTTCCGATTAGCGCAGTTGTTAGCGCGATCGCTTCTCACCAATGCAACTCGGGTTCGATCCTCGGACCGGGACGCATACGTGTGATATGGTACGGTGGTCGACAGGTGGGTTTTCTCCGGGTACTCCGGTTTCCTCCCACACGAATGACCACATTTCATCCGCGCCAATGAGAGTGATAATATCAGTTGTTAGAACTTGCTTCGCAATAGTTGTAAAATAAATAAAGTAACCTTTTTTTTACCACTATTTCATTAGATGATCTCACAAGTCAACGTCAGCATTCCAATAAACACACATACCTGATGTATCCTGCATGAAAGGCCTTAGACGTATATGTTAAAGCGACATTATATCGCACAAAGCAAATAAAGTCACGTATAAATGCGTTGCTACTACAAATTCTTCCGAATACATTCGAACACATTGAATCAATAAACAATGTTTTTGTGATTTACAAACTTTAAAATTGAACGTAGGATTTCATATAACGATCATCCACGCTCCTGAATTGACGCTTGTTTGTCATCGGAGTCAATACTGAACGCGAGATAATGTCAATTAAAGATAATTTAGCTAAGACTATGCATGTGAGATATAACGGTAACGCTGTACCATAAATCGTGTTATTCGGGATACACGAATTGTATGACGCATGAATGTCGACCTTATTGTGTTATGTCAAGAAACCGCGTATACGACGTTTGCTTATTAGTTGAAATACTCAGTATTTGAGGCAAAAATTTGGAAATAAATTATACCATAATTATTATAGGAAAATACATTCTGTAGAATTATGTGCATGTACGCGTTCGGGTGCGTGTGCGTGTTTGTGCATGTACGCGTACGCGTGCGCGTGCGTGCGTGTGTTATTGTACTACGTGACACACCGCACAACCACCTATGTTAGCGTGAACGTCCGTAATAAGAAATAGTTCCTGTATAATTATAAAGTTAGATTATGTTTGCTGTCAAAATTAAAAACTACAGACAAAACAAATTTATTAGCATATATTACTTAATAATTAACTGTTCATGATAGTCAGAAAATAGCTAATACACAAAAATACATATAACCGCGCAGGAATACGAACCGCACACGGTGGCAGAGAAAATGGCTATCGTTCACTGTTTCAAAGCGGCGGTGTAAGATGGAGTTTTCTTTTACTGAGAAAACGCCATCATTCATTGGAAAGCATAAAAGTAATATGCCTCGCTTTGTATTTTTTCTCCGACTTGCCCAATAAATTAAAATTTATAAGACAGTAACCTAATATTCTATTTATCCTACATTCTGAGTCTGCACCCGACACAAAAACAAACAAACTAGCCATGACAGTTTACAAACTCGATAAGCACTTGGTAATATGTTGCGCATTGATATTTCTATTTATAGATAAATGATAAATGACATTTCCCAAACAACCTGAAAGTGTGCCTGTACACGACTTTCTTCTTGGGACATTTTCCAAACTCAACAGACAACACAATGTGACGACAGACGCTTTGTTTATTTACAAACCGTAATCTGGGGTCATAAAAGTAGTCCGTCACGAAAGCTTTATTAGGCACTGACTAATAAAGCAACATTTATTAGGCAGGCCGTTTGTGTACGTTATTTCGCATGAAGGTAGGATACAATTATATTCGTTATAAGTTCAGTATTACACAAGAATTGCTGTACAGAAGTCCGTCGGTTCAACATTTCTAACGTACTTGAACATTGTTGAAAAATATATAGTCTTATTTTTACTTTTTTAGTCTTTTTACATTACGTAACTCCATTTCTCCGTACTAGATCACAACAGCAATGAAATTAATGCGCGTATATTACTTTTAGCATGTTTTATTAATATTACTGGCATCAAAAATCGGGATACTGGTATGCAACGTTTATTTAGCAGGAATGCATCTTTAAGTCAACACCATTTCCGCTATTCTCAAATAGTGAATATTTATGAAACCACCTTGTGGAAAAATATGTAAGCACTAGAAAATAGATACGTTTGCCTGCCACTCGATATCATTTCCAATTGTGCCTTTGAAAAGTTAAGTCTACCAAGCGTCCGTGGTCCAATGGTAGAGCGTCGGATTTGGAATCGAACGGTCCGGGTTCGATACTCAGCCAGGCCACGTATGTAGTGCCATTGAGCAAGACACCTCACACACATTGTTTAGTACTGGTTAACCACTTATGTCGGCTAAGTATGCCCAGCAAAACATGTATAGGTCACCGCAAGGGGTTTGACATCAATGGAACATACATACATACATACATACATACATACATACATACAAGCACCACTTCCGTCAGCTGATTTATACATGGTGACAATGAAAGAGGTTGGTAAGCATAATACGACACAAGGATGCACACCGCTAAATATTGTCATTCTTCGTTGCATTGTAAATCAACCCATATTGCACAGTCAAATTCTCAGTTCAAAACAAGATTCAACTTTTTGCTTCAAAATTCTATTAACTGCTTGCTTAAAGTTAACCCCAATGAAATCATAGCATCACACCACTAACATGTTTCACGATGTGTCAATGTTTATACACACCGGTTCATAGATGGAATGCGTAGGATTAATCAGGCTGAAGGCTAAAGTTTAATAATCATACAGACGGGTCTGTAGTCCAGTGGGAACACGCTGGACTGGTAATGCAGGGATAGCAGGTTCGATCCCCCGTCTGACCATAATAAAATTAACAGTCTTTCAGATGGGACGTTAAACCGAGATCTCGTGTCAGTGCTTTACACTGTGCACGTAAAAAAATCAGAGGAGACTCTGGAATGGGTTTCTCTCTGTATCATTGCACTATCATCCACAAATATAAAATGACTAACATCTTCAAGATGCGTCGCACATACAGGTAGCGACGATAAATAAACGTAAAACACAGGCAGTTCCCTCATCCATGCACTATAGTAAGTAGTATTGAAATAAATTCACAAACGGCCTCCTTAAGATGAACAAAAATGCCATAGAAGCATCACACCCTATATGCGAAATACAAACAGTCTCTGGTTACACAAAACATGGTCTGCTTGATTGCAAAAAAACTACTTTCTAGTTTCTAGAACCAATTCATGCAGTTGGGTCACACGACCAATCAATCAGCTGAAAATAGATATAACGTGCTGTGGCATTGGCTGTGGGAGAAGTAAGTAAACGTATCAGCAATAACTTCCGGTAGGTCAATCTATGCACGGTGACGTTTGGACGCGGTATTTAAAGATATAAATGTGATCGATGCGAACCATGACACTGCATAAATGCATGTGGCGTCCGTGGTCCAGTGGTAGAGTGTCGGATTTGGAATCGAACGTTCCCGGGTTCGATACTCGGTCAGGCCACGTATGTAGTGTCATTGAGCAAGGCACCTCACACACGTTGCTTAGTACTGATTAATCGCTTTGGTCGGCTAAGCCTGCCCAGGGAAACATGTCTAAGTCCCCGCGAGGGGTTATACATTAAAGGAACATACATACATAAAGTCTCAGGTCAAATTGCTATCATAAGACGACGGACATCATGCTCGGTATGTGTCTGATATGATACATGGGGGGGGGGGCGAAATAATGGGACTAATCTGAAAAGAATAAACGTATGATTAATTATACATTCTATATATGAATATTAATTAAGAAATAATAAGTATCAACCGTGGTATATCGCAGAATAACCCGAGTTTGAAGTTCTTATGCGTAGGAAGAACGACAAACGAGGGTTATTCTGCGATATACCACGGTTGATTCTTATTATTTCGATTCTAACACGACTTACTTCTAATAATTTTAAAAGAGTATTTTCTTCAAACGCCGCTGCATTTGGCTTTCGAAATTTCCTCCCGCGTAAGGGGTGATGACGTTATTTTGTATGGAAAATACCAATATATGCATAAATGAACACAAGTTGTAACTGATCAATAATTTTATTTATTTTGTCAAATAACACTGTACAGAATATTAACTGAAATGTTAATTAACAGAAAAACAAGACGGACAAGAGATTATCTGATTCTAAAAATAGCTCACTTCCGTGAATTCCAACGGTATTTTTTACAAACATCACGTGACTTTCATTCATAAAACTTTACACGCATTGCATAAATGTAATAGCCAAAACACGGTGCGCGTGCAGCATAGTTCAAGGTAGGTATATCGCAGAATAACCCGAGATTGTTTTAGTCTACACGTATGTATGTTATTAGCTGGGTCGTGTTAGAATACTAAATAATAATAATAATGAAGACTTTATTCTATAACATATATCAACGGGTTATACTATATTGCTTTTATGACATAACTTTGTTTGTATTCAGTGTAATACAGTCATAATTTCTTATATGTGCACACGTGTAATATCACCTGGACGGATTCTGATTGGTTGAGACATTGTAAATTAAACTTTAAGGTACGCATATTTCTATTTTGAATTGGTACACAACATTAATGATCAGACTAGCTACGATTTAAAAGAAGTATTGGCGCAGTTATAACGCTATTTAAAATATAACGCTACTTGGCTTAGTGGTGTCATGACAATTTAGTGACGTCATGACAATTTGCGCTGACAGGTGAAAGTAGCAGTGTTATTTTGTGCAGAAATGTGATTAAATCCCATTTTTATAATGTGATAACAAGGATCTGAACAAGAGACGCATGATGAACATGAAAATAAAATGTGCATACGCATAGTAGTATAGTGTCTGTGCTACAGGTCTCGTCCAGATCATCTGAAGATGTCTGAAGGTTGTTAGCAGGAAATGCATACTAAAAAGGACAGACGATGTTCTGTTTTATGGACCAATTGAAGCTAGAAGGATTTTGATTGGATAACTGTTTATGTGGGCGATCTGGCTGGCGTGCTGACCTTTGTGTCTATGAAACGTGACGCACTTCAGAGTTGAATTGGTAAAACAGGAACAGTGTGTGTGTGTGGTCCTTTACATAAAAGGACATCGACGCTGACCGTTGTGTGTGTTTTACGTTTATTTATCGTCGCTACCGGTTGCCCATATGAGCGACGCCTCCTGAAGAGATTAGCCATTTTATATGTTTGGAAGATAGTGCAATGATGTCTGGTTCTTTTACGTGCACGGTGTAAAGCACCCACACGAGACCTCGGTTTAAAGTCCCATCTGAAAGACTGCTAATTTTATTAGGGTCAGACGGGGGATCGAACCTGCGATCCCCGGATTACCAGTACAACGTGTTACCACTGGACTACAGATCCATCACAGAGCATCATAGTTCCTTTTTATATCTAGAATGTTGTCGTCTGCTGTACATCATTTTAGTATTGGTTACTGACTGTTTCCAGTCACCGTGTTTAAACATGGCTCAGAAATTAATAAGCGCTTACGAATGAATGAATATTAATTAAATATATAGATTAAATAACTGCTTTTGCTACAATTGTGTTTAACCCTTAACCTGCCAATCACAATTAAAGTCGTTTTTGCAAACAAAATAGAGCCAGCTCAGACGGCACATAATGTGCACAGACGTACCCCGCGTCTGATCAGGCTCTATGTTGTTTGATGTTACGCCGCGGACGATCTGGATCTATGTTGTTTGCATATTCCGTCCAATTTATTCGGCAGGGTTAAATTAATTAACGGAGGGCCAATGAGACAGCCGCTACGTTACACTCGACACGATATACATATGTATGTTCTTGGTACATATACACTGACACCAAAAAGAAACGGTGCACTTGCCTTAGATGTCAAATTTATATCATTTTAGAAAAACATATAGGCATATTTGGCATCAAAATGTGCGAAATATTGGGCAAATTATTGCAATGTGTGAAGGATTATTTTATTCACTCATGATAGAAAAATCCATAATTCTAAAATTTGTAGCGAAATTGTAACGCTCAATATAAAGTGCGCAAAATATAGTACGCACAATAAACTGCTACACACCTCTTATAGACGGGTCAGTAGTTCAGTAGTTAACACGAGGGATCTGTCCCCCGTCAGACCCTAATACTATTAACACTCTTTAGGATGCGACCTAAACCGACGTCTAGAAACTAGAGACATTGAAATTGGGTCTCTGTCTGTATCCTTGCACTATCCCCATAATCTAAAATCACCAATCTCTTCAGGAGGCGTAGCCCATATGGGTTACCGGTAGCGACGATAAAATAATGCAAAAAAACAACACGCAGCATCAGTGTGTACATGTATCATCTAAACCCTGGCTTCTATTAATGTAACTTATTTTAAATTGATAGTACCTGTTTTTAATTGAAATGTATTCAGCTATATATCTAATGCTTTGAAAAAGCAGTACATCACGTGTTTTATGGGACTGAACTGGAGAATCCAGCTTTAGATTGGTGTCGAATTTACAGCACAGCATATTCAGAATACTTCTTTGAAGTTAGCAACGTGTGTAAACGTCTTAGAATATAAGTATGCATTGTCAATGATTGATTACAAATAAATTAACTGGATGCTTTAGAACATTATCCCATTAGTATTAGTACTACATGTATACACATCATTATGTACTTTGCTTTTATTATTTTAAGAGTTTAAAGCGACACTACATCAGTGAAAACACACATTTTTACAGATTGTATTTTCCTTTTATACGGTATTTATTTCTCCAAATATTTGCCTCAAATACTGAGTATTTAAACTAATAAACAAACGTCGTATACGCTGTTTGTTGACATAGCAAACTAAGGTAAACATCCATGCGTAATACAACTAGTGTATCCTGAATAGCACGATTTATGCTACAGATTTAGTGTTATATCTCACATTTGTTCCTATATATTTGTAGACTATTAAATTATATCTAAACGACATTATCTAGCGTTTAGTATTGACTCTGATGAAAAAAACAAACGTCAAGTCAGGAGCATGGATGACCGTTATATGAACTCATACTTTCAATCCACAAATACACTGTTTATTGATTCAATGTTAGTGTTCGAATGCATTCGGAAGAATGTGTAGTAGAACTACATTTATACGTGAAAAAATGCATTGTATTTGCTTTTTGCAATGTAATGTCGCTTTAAAGTCGCACCAACAGCTTAAGTCATAAGGCGTCACTCCAGATAGTATCGGTGGAGGAAGACCACTGTGTGCACCACCAAACAGTATTTGAGGCACGAACGGGTACCCAGGTAGAACCACCAACCTTAAGCAAGCCAGCTGGATAACTGGCACAAGAAATACTTCGACACCCTAATGGGATTCGAGCATACAGCGATGAGTGTCAAGTTATTTAAAGTAAACGATATTAACCACTCCACCACGGTGCCGCTAATGTGAACAATAAATGTAGCATGCATACATGGAGAATATGACTTTTTCAAAACATACGAGCCACATTAAAATTGAATACCACATTGGACGTTGCCTCTTCTCTCTCCCTCATTGCGATGGGATTACATCAGGAATGAGGTCTCGCGAGCGATTAATATAATCGAGCTAAATTAAATTTGTATAAACTAAAAATATTAAATATAGTTTATAGGAGCTTCTGGACATCACGATAAATGGCGAAATGGTAATGTTTGCCTAAATAGGACCATGCAGTTTTAATTAGGTCAAGGATATGAATATTAGCTTTGATTCAAAATTAAGACATTTCCAGTCACTAACATTGTATTCAAATGTGTTTATTTAATTAGTGACACCACATTTCATTATTTATTTTACAACGATATAGAAACAGGTTTCAACAGCTTATCTGAATCACTTTCGTTGGCATGGATGGAAACCTGTCCGATCTGGCGACCACCGTACAGTATATAATATCGAACTCTGGATGCATTTGTGAGAAGCGAGCGCGCTTAATACTGCGCTAATCACACATCTGAACACATTTAACCTTAAACGACTTAAATGTCGTGCTCATTCTTGCTGTCAGATCTATGAAGTTGATGATTAAATGTAGATAATATATCGAAAATAAGCGGTATGCGTGGCCAAGTGGTTACGGTCGTTGACTGCAAATCGATCCCCCTCCCCCGCGGTACTTTCAAATCTCACTAGGGTGTCGAATTTCTTAACCCATTCAACACCAAGTAACTGACATGGACTTGTGTAGAATATTCTTAGACCAAGAAATTAATAAGAAAATTACATTTGGACCAGTTCATTTATCAAAATTGGGAATTTTGTGTAAAAATAGTAATATTACTTGCAAAAAGAGCAGATCCTGATGAGCCGGCTCGTAGTTCTGCACTTTCTGTAAGCCTATTTAGAGGTAAAGGTTTAAATAAACTACACAGCTGACTCACGGAAGTATCGCTATATGACGTATATACGCTGTTGGTGTGACTTTAAACCACAATCGCAAACAGAGTTGACGTAAAACTAACTCTATACTTCATAGACCGATGAACCGGCTCATCAGGATCTACACTTTTTGCCAGTAATACATATATTCATGAATTAATTATCTGCTCTGCAGTGTTAATGAAATGGTTTAAATCCAATGTATGTAATGCAATGGGTGCATAACAGAGTGCCCACGTACCTTTAGAGCCGAAGAGTGTATCTCTATGTCAATACAGCAAATACAAGTTGTGTTGCCGCACGAACTGTTGATATACAACAATGCAGATTGCAACATCATTTTGAGCTGTGCATCTAAATTGCAATGCTATTTGACAGGCGCCCAAATAAACAATTGACATCAGTGTCTATTAATGCCACCATAAACTTGACAGTTGAATTATTATATTTGTATCACTGTTTCCAGCAATACAGGATTGATGTTCAATAAATCCATCCGCCGAGAAAATGAACGAAGATATAATAAGACGTGTAATTGACAATACATGTGACTGCCTTCGAGTTGAGCATGCGCAGTAAGCGACTGGTGTGTTACTTTGTGTCTTGACTCTCCGTCATCATGTGGCGCAGTAAGCGACTGGTGTGTTACTGTGTGTCTTGACTCTCCGTCATCATGTGGCGCAGTAAGCGACTGGTGTGTTACTGTGTGTCTTGACTCTCCGTCATCATGTGGCGCAGTAAGCGACTGGTGTGGTACTGTGTGACTTGACTCTACGTCATCATTGGACATGCGCAGTAAGCGACTGGTGTGTTACTGTGTGACTTTACTCTACGTCATCATTGGACATGCGCAGTAAGCGACTGGTGTGTTACTGTGTGACTTGACTCTATGTCATCATTGGACATGCGCAGTAAGCGACTGGTGTGTTACTGTATGACTTGACTCTACGTCATCATTGGACATGCGCAGTAAGCGACTGGTGTGTTACCGTGTGACTTGACTCTACGTCATCATTGGACATGCGCAGTAAGCGACTGGTGTGTTACTGTGTGACTTGACTCTACGTCATCATTGGACATGCGCAGTAAGCGACTGGTGTGTTACTGTGTGACTTGACTCTCCGTCATCGTTGGGCATGCGCAGTAAGCGACTGGTGTGTTACTGTGTGGCTTGACTCTCCGTCATCGTTGGACATGCGCAGTAAGCGACTGGTGTGTTACTGTGTGACTTGACTCTCCGTCATCGTTGGACATGCGCAGTAAGCGACTGGTGTGGTACTGTGTGACTTGACTCTCCGTCATCGTTGGACATGCGCAGTAAGCGACTGGTGTGTTACTGTATGACTTGACTCTCCGTCATCGTTGGACATGCGCAGTAAGCGACTGGTGTGTTACTGTGTGACTTGACTCTCCGTCATCGTTGGACATGCGCAGTAAGCGACTGGTGTGGTACTGTGTGTCTTGATTCTACGTCATCGTTGGACATGCGCAGTAAGCGACTGGTGTGTTACTGTGTGTCTTGATTCTACGTCATCATGTGGCACAGTAAGTGACTGACGTGGTACTAAGTGATCTGTGACTGATGTGGTTCTGTGTGACTTGACTCTCCGTCATCGTTGGACATGCGCAGTAAGTGACGTGTGTGGTACTGTGTGACTTGACTCTACGTCATCGTTGGACATGCGAAGTAAGTGACCTGTGTGATACTGTGTGATTTGACTATACGTCATCATTTGGCATGCACAGTAAATGACTGACGTGGTACTATGTGATCTGTGACTGATGTGGTTCTGTGTGACTTGACTCTCCGTCATCGTTGGACATGCGCAGTAAGTGACGTGTGTGGTACTGTGTGATTTGACTCTCCGTCATCGTTGGACATGCGCAGTAAGTGACTCGTGTGGTACTGTGTGATTTGAATCTCCGTCATCGTTAGACATGCGCAGTAAGTGACTTGTGTGGTACTGTGTGATTTGACTCTCCGTCATCGTTGGACATGCGCAGTAAGTGACTTGTGTGGTACTGTGTGATTTGACTCTCCGTCATCGTTGGACATGCGCAGTAAGTGACTCGTGTGGTACTGTGTGATTTGACTCTCCGTCATCGTTGGACATGCGCAGTAAGTGACTTGTGTGGTACTGTGTGATTTGACTCTCCGTCATCGTTGGACATGTGCAGTAAGTGACGTGTGTGGTACTGTGTGATTTGACTCTCCGTCATCGTTGGACATGCGCAGTAAGTGCCTTGTGTGGTACTGTGTGACTTGACTCTCCGTCATCGTTATGCATGTGAATGTAAGTGACTGGTGTGGTACTGTGTGATTTGACTCTCCGTCATCGTTGGACATGCGCAATAAGTGACTGGTGTGGTCCTGTGTGACTTGACTCCCTGTCATTGTTAGAGCGGTATGTCCAGGATCAATACATATTATGGAATGAAGAAATTGATATGTATTAAATTATAATACCTTTGACATGCTACTTAACCAGCGTGGCCCAGTTGTTACTGTATGTTGGAATTCCACTGGGTTGGGTGTCGACTTATTTCATGTGAGGAAGCTATCTAGCTGGTTTGCGGTAGGTCGGTGGTTCTACCCGTTCACTAAAAGGGCACCCGGAGACTTCCTCCACCAATAATAGCTGGAGAGTCACTGCATTGCCTAAACTGTTGATGCAACTTTAAACACTGATGTTCCGGTAGGCTAAAAGTGCAATGCCAATTGGATCATAGTGTTGTGTTGTCACTGTGACTTTGTAGTCTTTAGGCATAACAATTTTGGTATACTTTTGAAAAATACATCGACATTTGAATGTCTAAAACGTACATTTAAATACGTCATTGTGCACCATGACGTTCTAGTGGTCACACTTCTCCTAGGGGGGGGGGGTGTCAGCAGACCAGTCCAACACCACCGTACCTTCTGTGCTCAATTTATTAGTCTGGTCTACACATTCAAATGTACTAGTTATGATTCTGATTAGTGGAGAGACAGTCGACGATTCGCAATGAATATGTATATGTGTATACTCCAGACAGGCGACGATGCACAATGAATATGTATATGTGTATACTGGAGACAGTCGACGATTCGCAATGAATATGTATATGTGTATACTCCAGACTGGCGACGATGCACAATGAATATGTATATGTGTATACTCCAGACAGACGACGATGCGCAATGAATATGTATATGTGTATACTGGAGACAGTCGACGATGCGCAATGAATATGTATATGTGTATACTGGAGACAGACGACGATGCGCAATGAATATGTATATGTGTATACTGGAGACAGACGACGATGCGCAATGAATAGGTATATGTGTATACTCCAGACAGTCGACGATGCACAATGAATATGTATATGTGTATACTGGAGACAGAAGACGATGCGCAATGAATATGTATATGTGTATACTCCAGACAGACGACGTTGCGCAATGAATAGGTATATGTGTATACTGGAGACGGACGACGATGCGCAATGAATATGTATATGTGTATACTCCAGACAGACGACGATGCGCAATGAATATGTATATGTGTATACTCCAGACAGACGACGATGCGCAATGAATATGTATATGTGTATACTGGAGACAGTCGACGATGCGCAATGAATATGCATATGTGTATACTCCAGACAGGCGACGATGCGCAATAAATATGTATATGTGTATACTGGAGACAGACGACGATGCACAATGACTATGCATATGTGTATACTCCAGACAGGCGACGATGCGCAGTGAATATGTATATGTGTATACTCCAGACAGACGACGATGCGCAATGAATATGTATATGTGTATACTCCAGACAGACGTCGATGCACAATGAATATGTATATGTGTATACTCCAGACAGACGACGATGCACAATGAATATGTATATGTGTATACTCCAGACAGGCGACGATGCGCAATGAATATGTATATGTGTATACTCCAGACAGGCGACGATGCACAATGAATATGTATATATGTATACTCCAGACAGGCGACGATGCGCAATGAATATGTATATGTGTATACTGGAGACAGTCGACGATGCACAATGAATATGTATATGTGTATACTCCAGACAGACGATGTTGCGCAATGAATATGTGTATACTCCAGACAGACGACGATGCGCAATGAATATGTATATGTGTATACTGGAGACAGACGACGTTGCGCAATGAATATGTGTATACTCCAGACAGACGACGATGAACAATGAATATGTATATGTGTATACTCCAGACAGGCGACGATGCGCAATGAATATGTATATGTGTATACTCCAGACAAGATGTAGAGTATTCTCCCTTGAGAAATAAGTTGATCAGTCCAGTTAATGCCATTATGCACAGTGAATGTAGTACAGCACCATCTGGTTATTCTCTCTTTTCTGGGCCCGGGAGATGGGTCACGCACTCGATTAAGCACTGACTATAGTGCCGTACTCTCACTATTGCTAGTACAATGCAAGTCTGACATGTATAAACTTCAAAGGAAGCCAAGTACAAATTATGCAGCTCTAACAAATTAAACTCCCAGTGATACAGTTTTGCATGTCTGATTGGCTGCACATTCTAATTAAATTACAGCCAGTCGTCCTGCGTACTACTTAAAGTCCCATAATGCGCTACTTAGAATGGCAGACGGATCTGTAGTCGAGTGGTAACACACTGGACTGGTAATCCAGGGATCGCAGGTTCGATCTCCCATCTGACCCAGTCTTTCATATTGGACTTTAAATTGAGGTCTAGTGTCGGTGCTGTACCCCGTGCACGTAAAAGAACCAGAGGAGCCTCTGGTATGGGTCTCTGTCTGTATCACTGCACTATCCTCCAAAATCTAAAATGACTAATCTCTTCAGGAGGCGTCGCTCATATGGGCAACCGGTAGCGACGATAAATAAAACGTAAAACACACATTACTTAGAATGCTGCACACCAATATATAGCAAGAAGTGGATTATTAGATATTGTGATTATTGTCTTATATTGTCATTTTCAATAAATTAATAAAGTATTACTGTAAAAATATAAATTTGGAAAATACGTTCACAAACGAAATTGATTTTGTGAAAAATACCATTATAAGAGTCTGTCTTTCATTAGAATCCCTTTTCTGTATGTCGATGGGTAATTTATGCATTGTTCAATATGTAGTAGGTTTAGCTTGTACAAATTTATTTTAGCTCGATTGCGAAATAAGCTCTTATAACTTATATTAATCACTCTCGAGACCTCATTCCTGATGAAAGCCATCGCCACGAGGGAGAGAGAAGAGGCATGTGTAATTTAAATGCCTTGCCTAAGGGCGCAATCGTAACGGCTCCAGTGGGGCTCGAACTCCGGACTCGAGCCCCACTGGAGCCGTTACGATTGTGCCCATTAGGCAAGGCATTTAAATTCCACGTTGCCTCTTCTCTCTCCCTCGTGGCGATGGATTCCATCAGGAATGAGGTCTCGAGAGTGATTAATATAAGTTGAAAGAACTTGTTTCGCAATCGAGCTAAAACAAAGTTGTATAAACAAATGGTAGTTTACTAAAGTTAACACTAGGATAAATATGTATATGAATTATAGTATTATTTTTGCAACTGAAGACAAATACGTATACAGAGACTTTAGTCGACTCCACCGTCCCCTCCCACCACATTCGAAAATAAATAAAAATGTATAACTCTTTCCCGGTTTCCGGGTTAAGATACATAGGTTGTATATATGTAAATAGGCGAATGTATTCCTGATAACTAAATTAAATATAGTTCATTTTTCTTTTTTTGTAATAAATGCATTTTCATGACAGGCAGTGGTTAATATTTGTGTTTTTTATTTAGAAATTATGTGACGTGAGAAGACTTCAGACTAGTTGATGCGTAGACATGTTGTGATATAAGAAATCAGGCAATTGAAAACTGATGGTAGGGTATACTGTACTATTTGGCGGAAAAATACAGTGTGTAAACATAGTGACGTCATTCACAGGTGAGCAGTGTCAATGTTTGACATTACATTTGTAATATTTTTGATGTTTTTCAGTTTGAGTTGAATACCTGTTCACAGTGGATGTGAGATTAGAAGAAATGACAGATTGGAAATATAAATGAACATGAACATACTGTATGTTTTTACTTTTTACTATCCATTTAATAGGCAATGTATGTGTTGTTTTACAACCTACTTATAGCCTAGTGTTTCAGTACCTCCAGTTATGTTTATATAATGTTGGAAACTGGCAAGTAGTTCTTAATGCCGTGACGAGCCGTCTCATCAGGATCTGCACTTATTTTGCCAGTAATAATACTATTGTTAGACAAAATTACCACTTTTGATTAATGCATATGTCCAAATATAATGTTCTTATTAATTTATTGGTCTAAACATATCATGCACCAGTCCATCTCAGTTACTTGGTGTTGAATGAGGTAAAGACAGCTAAATCCGTACCTATTAGTGAATTTAATTACCACGAAAAACAGTAACAACCCAATTTTTTAATTTAATTTACCAACATGTTAAAAGGTCGTATTGATTTAGCAGCTAATGCATGTTTAATGGGGGATACAATACGAACAAATCACGAATAATAACACTTGTTTTGTAAATAGCATGACGTTTCTAGCGTGTTCCTACTCTCTAGCACACATCCAATCTTATTATCCTGTCTATTCTTTGTTTTTGTTTCTCAGATTTCAAGACATAATTTACGATAGTGAGGCTAAATTCCATAGCGTCTAATTCTGATTTATTTATAGCTATTTCATTTAAGTATTGTAATTCGTAGACTTTATAATTATTATATTTACCTATTAAGGAATGAATCCCGGTTTAATAATTTTCATTGGGGTATGAACTACATTGGGCATAATTAAAGTTGGTGGAGGCCGGTGCCATCCACGCTCACTTTAAACACACGCAATGTAGTTCATACCCGGTGGAAACAATTAACTCGCGATTCATTACTTATATTTACATTAGTCATTCTTTTCAATGGCACAAGGAAAACATACCACGCTGTGCATGTAAAATGTTTTTAGTCCAGATTTGCAAATTACCGTGTGTCAGAACAGGTAAATATATTATCATTGGAACAGCGTAAACTGTAAGACAGACATCGCCTGGCACTGCGAATACGCATCCCCGTAACTTCGAGTGAGCATGACAGTTGCATATCATTAGTTGGGAACCCTCGTACGAAATTGTATGCAATCAGGGCACATACGTTCATCTTATATATATATCATATATTTATATTATAACGGCAGTTGTTTTCTATAGTAATCAAAGTACTGACCGTTCTAGTTTATACTAATTTATTTGAGCTCGATTGCTAAACAACATTAGATTAATCACTCTAGAGAACTTATTCCTGGTGGACTCCATCACCATGAGGGAGAGAGAAGGGGCAATGTGGACTTCTAAATGCCTTGCCTAATGGCACAATAGGACAGCGTGTGCGAACTCCGGGATTGTCACACATAAAGCGAATGTGCTGCAACTGCGCTATCACGACTCCCACTCTCACCTGTGTCGGCCATTCTGATAGACTAGGGGCTTTGGGAATTCACAACAAGGGCAAGTAGGGACTGGATGTGTGAACTGGCATGTTCCAATATAGTCGTTATGCTTTACTCAATCCAACGTGATGCAATTATCACATGGAAACATTTCTAGGTTGAAATAGCCATCATACTATTGTGCTTGAGTTACATAATATATTAATTACGTACGTACATACTCTATTATTGTGACATGTGCAATTCTAATCATGATGATTGAGCTTATTAACCCTCGCCACCTGCGAAACATGTGGGCGAGTGTGTGTAATAATACATACATGTATAAAATTATAATACAATAAGCTAACACCAGCTCTGACGGGCCTATCAGTCACCTACGTATATACAGTTTCTATAATACACGATATCAAATGTTTCTCTATCAACATGATAAACGAGTACACATTTAGTTCAACGTGATTTAAAATAACACACTAAACCTGTGCTTACTTCCAAGAGTTATGTCGCACAGTGTAGTCGGGCATTGATTGAAAATGATGAGTTTGGTTGATTTACCCTCGCCATCACAGAGCATATTGGTGAGCGAAACATAGTCGATTATTCCATGAGATGTGGTGTAGATGCCTTGTAGAGGAAGTCGTGATGACGCAGTCGTACGGCGTTCGCTTGAGGTGCCAGAGTACGAGCCCCACTGGAGCCGCTACGAGTGTGCCCTTGGGGCAAGGCATTTAAAGTTCGCAGTGCCTCTTCGCTCTCCCTCGTAGAGATGGATTACATCAGGAATGAAGTCTCGAGAGTGATCAATATAAGTTGTAAGAACTTATTTCGCAATGGAGCTAAAATAAATGTGTATAAACTATGTCTTGTAGAGTGTGTATATGGTCGAGTAGATTTTGTTGTTCTGCGAAGATTCTGCTCCACGCAATTAGTAGTGATCGTTAACTGATGAAATAATCGTGTGGCTGTCCGATTAGCGCAGTGGTTAGCGCGTTCGCTTTTCACCAATGCGACCCGGGTTCGATTCTCGGACAGGGAAGTATGTGGTACGATGGTCGCCAGCTCGGACAGGTGGGTTTTCTCCGGGTACTCCGTTTTCCTCCCACATGAATGACCACATATACGCTTTCATCCGCGCCAACGAGAGTGATTAATATAAGTTGTTAAAACTTGCTTCGTGATCAGTTCCAGCGTAGTAATACACACTATGTATAATTGTGTTATTACAATATGTCGACGAAGATTGTCTACATTAATTGCCGGACGTATCGATTAATCCATGTTGTCAAATGTTTCTTATTCTGTTGTTGTAGAAACATGTACTACAGTACCGTAGCCAGAGGAAAATTTCAACCGAGGCAATCTAGGGAGTCCGGGGCATGTTCCCCTTAAAATGGTTGGGGCATAGAAGCGACTTCCTGCGTTTTCTGATTTAATGAGTTTAGGCGTATAATTATGTACTGATCTTTCAGCTCTCTAATAGTCAACATTTTATATAGCAAAGGGATATTGTTTGCATTTTATTTATTTAATGTTTCATTTATTTTTTATTTGCTTTGGAAATGTTAACCGAGGCAGTTGCCTCGTTGTGCCTCAGTGTAGCTACGGGCCTGTTCTGCGTACATCCGCATTTAGTATGTGTAGCTTATATGGTCCACTTTGTAGCAATATCGTACACAGCCAGTCCGTTGTTGTGGAGAAGACCACTCACAAGTATGGGTAGAAACAAGTACCCAATTCTCCAACCTCCGCTAGTGACTGACAACGTTCTCACATAACGTCATTTGATCACTTGACCCCGAAAGGGAGCGAACTCACAGCCAAGATGTTAGCGGTGAACGGTGAGTTCGAACAACGGCGTGCGTAAACATGGATGTACGGGTCCAACAAAAGGTATTAATATATATTTAACACATCTAAATGTTGTATTCACTTGATAACGTTACATCTGTCAGACAATCTAAATGTTGTATTCACTTGATAATGTTACATATGTCGGACAATCTAAATGTTGTATTCACTTCACAACGTTACATCTGTCGGACCATCTAAATGTTGTATTCAATTGATAACGTTACATCTGTCGTCGGACCATCTAAATGTTGTATTCACTTGATAACGTTACATCTGTCGGACCATCTAAATGTTGTATTCACTTAATAACGTTACATTGTCGGACAATCTAAATGTTGTATTCACTTGATAACGTTACATCTGTCAGACAATCTAAATGTTGTATTCACTTGATAACGTTACATATGTCGGACAATCTAAATGTTGTATTCACTTGATAACGTTACATCTGTCGGACCATCTAAATGTTGTATTCACTTGATAACGTTACATCTGTCGTCGGACCATCTAAATGTTGTATTCACTTGATAACGTTACATCTGTCGGACCATCTAAATGTTGTATTCACTTAATAACGCTACATATGTCGGACCATCTAAATGTTGTATTCACTTGATAACGTTACATCTGTCGGACCATCTAAATGTTGTATTCACTTAATAACGTTACATCTGTCGGACAATCTAAATGTTGTATTCACTTGATAACGTTACATCTGTCTGACAATCTAAATGTTGTATTCACTTGATAACGTTACATCTGTCGGACCATATAAATGTTGTATTCACTTCATAACGTTACATCTGTCTGACAATCTAAATGTTGTATTCACTTGATAACGTTACATCTGTCGGACCATCTAAATGTTGTAATCACTTCATACCGTTACATCTGTCGGACCATCTAAATGTTGTATTCACTTCATAACGTTACATCTGTCGGACCATCTAAATGTTGTATTCACTTGATATCGTTACATCTGTCGGACCATCTAAATGTTGTATTCACTTCATAACGTTACATCTGTCTGACCATCTAAATGTTGTATTCACTTGATAACGTTACATCTATCGGACCATCTAAATGTTGTAATCACTTCATACCGTTACATCTATCGGACCATCTAAATGTTGTAATCACTTCATACCGTTACAACTGTCGGACCATCTAAATGTTGTATTCACTTCGTAACGTTACATCTGTCGGACCATCTAAATGTTGTATTCACTTGATAACGTTACATCTATCGGACCATCTAAATGTTGTAATCACTTCATGCCGTTACATCTATCGGACCATCTAAATGTTGTAATCACTTCATACCGTTACATCTATCGGACCATCTAAATGTTGTATTCACTTCATACCGTTACATCTGTCGGACAATCTAACTGTTGTATTTACTTCACAACGTTACATCTGTCAGACCATCTAAATTAAGTTTATTTGAATGTTTATTCTATATTCCACAGTCTTGGTAAATCAACTTTGAATATGTCAGTATAAATTACCCGTGGCAAGTAATACAATATTGGAACTGAATGTTGTCACGGAAGTTATGTCGTCGAGAAGCTGTAAACTATACTATTACACATTCTATCCTAGCTAGCCTTGGGTTCCAATCTGTCGATTTGTCAGTTTACTTCAGGCGAAACGACAGTTGATATTATCAGAAATTCAATACGGATCAATTAACCGTTTGGAACTAAATTTATACAGGATATTATATGAGTGGTGAGCACGCGCGACTATGACGTCACAACAAGTACTTTACTATGACGTCACAACACGTACATATTTACCAAGTTTGTCAAAATGTGTAACTACCGGCTATGCACAACTTTTAGAATTGTAATTGCTACTGTCGCTGGACCTGGTTGTTGAAGAATTCAACGGTAGGGCAGGATTTGTAGTGTTAATATCCCGTCGTGCATCATTTATACTGTGCATAGCTCAGAATTGCGACGCCATCTTGGTTGTTTAGTTTGCATACATAGTGTATGAATACATACAATGCCTATTTGCATAGTTATTACACCAGTGAAATACGAAAGATATACAATGGTGATATTACACGTTTGCAGTGCAATCATGTTATAAATATGCATGTAATTATATATGGCGGACAATGCCAAATATGCAAATCCTGTTTCCTGACTATAGTCTAGCGGGCATGCTGCAGTGAATAGTTTCCCGATCGCATGCTCGAATTAACTCAGGTTTTACATTTCTAAGGATTAGGTATTATAGACATGTGAATACTTGTGTGATCTGTATAATAGTTAATTGTTCTCACTTTAGATTCTGGCTGTTGAAAATGATTGCTTAGAGATTATTCTGTGAGCTAATTTGTGACCTCGGTACATACTGCAGGCACTGGAAATGCGAAACTAACAGTATATGCTCGGGCTACCATTTTTCAGGCGGTAAATTCAAAGGGATCAAACCAATTACAAATTGCTTAGAAGATTGAGTAGCACAAGAAACAATAATGTTGCAATAAAAATGACTCTGCTAACGGCATTTTTAGTGAATAGCTAAGTTGGTAAAATGTCCTTACAATGTCACATATTTTCGTGGTCTAAGCATGAAAAGATTTACACGCAAAGGTAGGAATACATTTTAATTGGGCTATTTTGAATCCTCTTTTTGTGAAGCTCTAAACTTGTTTAAATAAATTAAAGCTCTCTTTATTTCAGATCTGCACGCAGAAACAATAGGAACATATTCTGAGATTTCCTATTTTTTATACAAATTTATTTGAGCTCGATTGCGAAACAAGTTCTTACAACTTATATTAATCACTCTCGGTACCTCATCCACTGCGCTATCACGACTTCCACGAGACACATTGAGAATTGCTATTACCCTCCTAAGCCAACTACTGACGTTTTTAGGAAATCTTTCTTAGATTCAGGGTAACACTTGTGGAATTCCCTCACTTATCACATCAAAACAGCATATTCTGTTCCACACTTCTAAGCTTTATATATCAGGTGGTGCAAAGAACAGACCAATAACCTAATAAACTGATATTATACAATTATACATGAATATAAGACTTAGTATTAATTCTTGCAGCTTATATCTTATTTCCTATGAAAGTTTTACTGGTTACTGTTTACATGTTTCATTATGCTATTTCATGTTTTAATTTGTTGAGGGCTTCATTGTAGATTGACTTGAGTGTTCAAATGAGTTCTCTCGTTAAATAAAGTTTTTATTATTATTATTAGTATTATTATATGTACGATTGTTCGCGGAATGAAACAGTTGGTTATGTTGTAGATTATTAATAAATAAATTTGAAACTTGAAATTAATAAAAGTTTATCATCAAAGGGTGACAACCATTACAAGTCGTCCTAGAATAGGGATTACTGAGTTTAAATAGTTGATGCACACTATTTTACGCGATTGCATGTTGTTGTATAGTTAAATAAATGCATAATGCATAAATGCATTTGGACGACTATTATGCTATTGTACTCTGTAACAACCGATACACAATGTACTCCGTAACAACCGATACACAATGTACTCCGTAACAACCGATACACAATGTACTCTGTAACAACCGATATACAATGTACTCTGTAACAACCGATACACAATGTACTCTGTAACAACCGATACACAATGTACTCTGTAACAACCGATATACAATGTACTCTGTAACAACCGATACACAATGTACTCTGTAACAACCGATACACAATGTACTCTGTAACAACCGATATACAATGTACTCTGTAACAACCGATACACAATGTACTCTGTAACAACCGATACACAATGTACTCTGTAACAACCGATATACAATGTACTCTGTAACAACCGATACACAATGTACTCTGTAACAACCGATATACAATGTACTCTGTAACAACCGATATACAATGTACTCTGTAACAACCGATATACAATGTACTCTGTAACAACCGATATACAATGTACTCTGTAACAACCGATATACAATGTACTCTGTAACAACCGATATACAATGTACTCTGTAACAACCGATATACAATGTACTCTGTAACAACCGATATACAATGTACTCTGTAACAACCGATATACAATGTACTCTGTAACAACCGATATACAATGTACTCCGTAACAACCGATACACAATGTACTCTGTAACAACCGACATACAATGTACTCTGTAACAACCGATATACAATGTACTCTGTAACAACCGATATACAATGTACTCTGTAACAACCGATACACAATGTACTCTGTAACAACCGACATACAATGTACTCTGTAACAACCGATATACAATGTACTCTGTAACAACCGATATACAATGTACTCTGTAACAACCGACATACAGTGTACTCTGTAACAACCGACATACAATGTACTCTGTAACAACCGATATACAATGTACTCTGTAACAACCGATATACAATGTACTCCATAACAACCGATACACAATGTACTCCGTAACAACCGATACACAATGTACTCTGTAACAATCGACATACAATGTACTCCGTAACAACCGATATACAATGTACTCCGTAACAACCGATATACAATGTACTCCGTAACAACCGATATACAATGTACTCTGTAACAACCGATATACAATGTACTCTGTAACAACCGATATACAATGTACTCTGTAACAACCGACATACAATGTACTCCGTAACAACCGACATACAATGTACTCCTTAACAACCGATATACAATGTACTCCGTAACAACCGATATACAATGTACTCTGTAACAACCGACATACAATGTACTCTGTAACAACCGATATACAATGTACTCTGTAACAACCGATATACAATGTACTCTGTAACAACCGATGTACAATGTACTCCGTAACAACCGATACACAATGTACTCTGTAACAACCGACATACAATGTACTCTGTAACAACCGATATACAATGTACTCTGTAACAACCGATATACAATGTACTCTGTAACAACCGATATACAGTGTACTCTGTAACAACCGACATACAATGTACTCTGTAACAATCGATATACAATGTACTCTGTAACAACCGATATACAATGTACTCCATAACAACCGATACACAATGTACTCCGTAACAACCGATACACAATGTACTCTGTAACAACCGACATACAATGTACTCTGTAACAACCGATATACAATGTACTCTGTAACAACCGACATAGAATGTACTCTGTAACAACCGACACAGAATGTACTCCGTAACAACCGATATACAATGTACTCTGTAATAACCGATATACAATGTACTCTGTAACAACCGACATACAATGTACTCTGTAACAACTGACATACAATGTACTCTGTAGCAAGAACTTAATTACGCTGAAAACATACAACTACATTATATCAATTTGGTTGTGCTTCTACAATCAGTAAACTGTAAAGTAGTAAAGGGCTTGTGTAAACACAAGATGGAAATAGAATAGATCCCAGAATCATGAAAATTCAAGGTGGAAATAGAATAGATCCCAGAATCATGAACACTCAAGGTGGAAATAGAATAAATCCCAGACTCATGAAAACTCAATATGGAAATAGAATAGATCACAGAATCATGAAAACGCAATGTGGAAATAGTATAGTTCCCAGACTCATGCAAACTCAGTGTGGAAATAGAACTGATACCAGTTAAAATGTCTGAATCAACTTGGCACCACAGTCTGATATAAATAGTGGATATTGTTTATAAGCATGTTGTTATATAGTGTTGTTTAAAGACGCCACCGCATAAATGCATTTGGACGACTATTAGTGTGTTCTGTAACAACCGACATGCAATGTACTCTGTAACAACCGACAGACAATGTACTCTGTAACAACCGACATAGAATGTACTCTGTAACAACCGACATAGAATGTACTCTGTAACAACCGACATACAATGTACTCTGTAACAACCGACATACAATGTACTCCGTAACAACCGATATACAATGTACTCTGTAACAACCGATATACAATGTACTCTGTAACAGCCGACATACAATGTACTCTGTAACAACCGACATAGAATGTACTCTGTAACAACCGACATGCAATGTACTCTGTAACAACCGATATACAATGTACTCTGTAACAACCGACATACAATGTACTCTGTAACAACCGACATTCAATGTACTCCGTAACAACCGACATACAATGTACTCTGTAACAACCGATATACAATGTACTCTGTAACAACCGACATACAATGTACTCTGTAACAACCGACATACAATGTACTCTGTAACAACCGATATAAAATGTACTCTGCAACAACCGACATACAATGTACTCTGTAACAACCGATATACAATGTACTCTGTATCAACCAACATACAATGTACTCTGTAACAACCGACATACAATGTACTCTGTAACAACCGACATACAATGTACTCTGTAACAACCGACATACAATGTACTCCGTAACAACCGATATACAATGTACTCTGTAACAACCGACATACAATGTACTCGTAACAACCGAATAAAATGTACTCTGCAACAACCGACATACAATGTACTCTGTAACAACCGATATACAATGTACTCTGTATCAACCAACATACAATGTACTCTGTAACAACCGACATACAATGTACTCTGTAACAACCGATATACAATGTACTCTGTATCAACCAACATACAATGTACTCTGTAACAACCGACATACAATGTACTCTGTAACAACCGACATACAATGTACTCTGTAACAACCGATATACAATGTACTCTGTAACAACCGACATACAATGTACTCCGTAACAACCGATATACAATGTACTCCGTAACAACCGACATACAATGTACTCCGCAACAACCGACATACAATGTACTCCGTAACAACCGACATACAATGTACTCCGTAACAACCGATATACAATGTACTCCGTAACAACCGACAAACAATGTACTCTGTTACAACCGACATACAATGTACTCTGTAACAACCGACATACAATGTACTCTGTAACAACCGAGATACAATGTACTCTGTAACAACCGACATACAATGTACTCCGTAACAACCGACATACAATGTACTCTGTAACAACCGATACACAATGTACTCTGTAACAACCGACATACAATGTACTCTGTAACAACCGATACACAATGTACTCTGTAACAACCGACATACAATGTACTCTGTAACAACCGACATACTATGTACTCTGTAACAACCGACATACAATGTACTCTGTAACAACCGCTATACAATGTACTCTGTAACAACCGATATACAATGTACTCTGTAACAACCGACATACAATGTACTCTGTAACAACCGACATACAATGTACTCTGTAACAACCGCTATACAATGTACTCTGTAACAACCGATATACAATGTACTTTGTAACAACCGACATACAATGTGTTCCGTAACAACCGACAGGGAATGTACAACTAGTGCCTGACTATTGTTCCTGTGTGTTTTACGAATGTTTGGCCGACCAGCTGTCATTCGTAAATAGGTGGCCCCCTGCCCCATAAGATAAATCAACATGGGTCACATTTAGCATAACACTTCAGACAATTGACCTCATGCAAATTCTATGTGCGATATAATGTATATGTAGCCTGCTGACAGTACAAAGCAAGACATCTTCACAACCGGATGATTGACCTCCTTGATTGACCATGCTACGTGTACCCTCGGCTCTTCAGTGAGCATTCCTAGACTGTTTAGAGGGGTTTATTTTGTCAACCTATCAACTGGTACATATTAGAGTAGCTTACTTGCCAAGCTTGGCACCAGACAATTCATGAAGTTTGAAGAGGACGCCAAGATAACTATGGAAGCAGTCGACTTGTTCAGTATAAGGTGGATTTCTGGACATACTTTTCACCAGACAACTTAATAAGTAGCAAGGACTTTCAGACAACCTGGTGCAAAGAGGGTTGTTTGAGAATCCTCTCTAACTAGACTAGGCTGCCAAGTTTGTTTTGAACTCATCTACACTGGACAAGTTGGATTCTTCAAAAGTTATCTCGAAATAATCTCTGGACATTACGAAATGGCAAGCTTATCAATAAAACTACTCTAATCTGTACACATGATTGGTTCATGGAAGTCGTGATAGCGCAGTGGATGCGCGTTCGCTTCAGGTGCGAAAGGTCCTGAGTTCGAGCCCCGCTGGAGCCGTTACGATTGTGCTCTTAGGCAAGGCATTTAAATTCCACGTTACCTCTTCTCTCTCCCTCGTGGCGATGGTCCATCAGGAATGAGGTCTCGAGAGTGATTAATATATGTTGAAATAACTTGTTTCTCAATCGAGCTAAAATAAATTGTATAAACATGATTGGTATACAAAGAAACCTGTCCAAACAGTTTAAACATCCGCACCTAAGAGCAGAGAGGGTGGTTTGCAAAATGGCCAATCAATATGATCACGCATCTAATTGTGAAGATTATTGCATGATACTGGAAGCAGTCTGGATTGACATTATATCCCCACCTATTTTGCATGAGGCTAATTGTCCAACTGAAGGACATTTGCCAAATGGAAGAAGGCCCGAAGTTTGACACGGACACGTGTCGCATGGCAATCATACAACTTACATAGGGCATCCTGACATGCAAGTTGTAGACGCGACTGTGACAACTAGGCTGTTCACTTGGGTGTATCAAACAGGCTGTAGACTCGAGTGGGTTGAACAGCAAACTGAACCCGGTGTGGTACATGCCGTACACTGAGGGGAGTGGAATAAGCATTGACTCGGGCAAGACACGCTGTTGATTCCTGCGAGTTGAACAGACAGTAGACTATTACGAGTTGAACAAGCCAGTAGACTCTTGCGAGTTGAATAGGCCGCATACTCTTGCGCGTTGAACAGATCGTAGACTCTTGCGAGGTGAATAGGCCGTATATGTGGATGAGTGAAACAGACTATCGAGTGTAGATTCAGGTAAACGTAAGGCCATAAGCTTGCACGAGTGATACAGGCTGCATGATCAGGTCAACTGACACAGGCAATAGAGTCGTCAGGCGAGTGTAACTGACTTGGTCGATGTAACACATGCCGCATACTAGACCGTACATTAGGGTTAGTGAACCAAGAATGGGCGCCTGGGTAAATACAGTAAGTATTATTCCTATAGCAAATATATGGAAGTCGTGATAGCGCAGCGGTAGCGCGTTCGCTTCACGTGCGAAATGACCGGAGTTCGCGCCCCGCTGTAGCCCTTTGATTGTGCCCTTAGCCAAGAGTATTTAAATTCCACATGCTTCTCCCTCCCTCCAGGCGATGGATTACATAAGGAATGAGTTCCCGATATTGATTAATATAAGTTGTAAACACTTGTTTCGCAATCGAGCTAGAATAAGTTCGTCGGAATTGTTCTCATCTATTTATTGATATGTTCTTGCGTAAGAGTAATATCATTATGCCTGACTTCAATAATTCCTCATAGACCAAGTGACATCGACACTTTACGTCTGTCATCAGCTGCACTTTGTACATAGCCATCTCCCGTGGCGTTTACATAATCTATCTGGTATTCCATTATTTGCGCCAAAAGTCGCGCCACAAGACATTACATTTATTTATCAACGCTACCGGTTGTCCATATGAGCGACACCTCCTGAAGAGATTAGTCATTTTAGATTTTTGGAGGATAGTGCAATGACACAGACAGCGACCCATTCCAGAGTATCATGTGGTTCTTTTACTTGCACCGTGTAAAGCACCGACACGAGACCTCGGTTTAAAGTCCCATTTGAAAGACTATTAATTTTAATAGGGTCAGACGGGGGATCGAACATGTATGTGGGTTTATAAAAGCAACAACACAAGGGAGGTAAATGTACATGAACAAGTACGATTATATATAAACGATTAATCTCCCTTTCTATATATATAATTTTGAACAGCATTGTTGAGTGAATACTCATTGCTTGTCGATAAACATAATTTTATACACTTTTAATAATCGACTTAATCAATTCAATTGTTAAACATAACATTGGCTAGAATTGCCGATTCCATTCCGGAACAACGAAAACTCATATGGAATATAATTAATATGACCGGATTCCATTTTGTGCAGACACTGCATTGCAGCGTTTTTGAAAGTCACGCCTACAAGAGAGGCAAATCTACAAGATCAATTACGTTTATACATAAACGAATAATCTCCCTTTAAATATATATAAAATTATATAATTATACACTCACCTTTCATCATTGAAAATCTATATCCAATGCTAACATACAAAATGTTAAGTTTTCTACACCAACTAGCTCGGAACCAGGTTGTAATACTCCTTGCTTGTCGGTAAAAGTATAAATTCCTAACTAAATAACCCGAACAGGTTAAACAACATCGGCATGCAAATTGCCGATTTCCATTCAAGAACAACCAAATCTCCTTTGGCCCTACATGATTCCATTTTTGCTAACACTCCTAACAACTAATATAATCTTGAATACAAACATGGTAATTTGCATTATATTCTGAGACAAAATAATCAATATCTAAATCGCCCCATCTATCTGTAATTATTGCTAAAATGCATTGAGATACATCTCTTCCAACTATCTTAGATAAATAATCCGCTTTTGTAGTATCTGTCCTAGGTAACCACTTGATATCTAAATGGACATAGTGTGCTGCACAAAAACGAAATATCTTCATAGCCAAGTGCTGTAAGTCTGTTGTCATCGAACATGTTGATAATATGCTGCACACCGGTACCACTAAACAATTTAACTCCATGACTACTCAACACATGTACTAAAGACTCCAAAACCCTCTACACTGCAGCACACAACTCTCTCCAGGTGGGGGACGTGATTCCTCCGAGTCCCATGCACGACCCCCTTATACGTATCAATCATATTCCATACACATCTGGGACTGCTTGCAACACTGTACGCGTATACTATTCTATAGAGCATAAATTCGAAATGACCAAACTCATTTTATTTAGCACGGTCAAACTATGCCCTCAAAATGAAATGTGTTCTTTGCTTTATTCTGACAATAGAATCTATCATTCCAGGACTTCGCTTTAAGAATATCTATACTGCTACTTCAAGTCATAGTGTGGGAAACTGCACCAGTTACACTATGCATTGATATAGTTTGGGAAACTGCACCAGTTACACTATGCATTGATATAGTTTGGGAAACTGCACCAGTTCAACTATGCATTGATATAGTTTGGGAAACTGCACCAGTTACACTATGCATTGATATAGTTTGGGAAACTGCACCAGGTACACTATGCATTGATATAGTTTGGGAAACTGCACCAGGTACACTATGCATTGATATAGTTTGGGAAACTGCACCAGTTACACTATGCATTGATATAGTTTGGGAAACTGCACCAGTTACACTATGCATTGATATAGTTTGGGAAACTGCACCAGTTACACTATGCATTGATATAGTTTGGGAAACTGCACCAGTTACACTATGCATTGATATAGTTTGGGAAACTGCACCAGGTACACTATGCATTGATATAGTTTGGGAAACTGCACCAGGTACACTATGCATTGATATAGTTTGGGAAACTGCACCAGTTACACTATGCATTGATATAGTTTGGAAAACTGCACCAGTTACACTATGCATTGATATAGTTTGGGAAACTGCACCAGTTACACTATGCATTGATATAGTTTGGGAAACTGCACCAGTTACACTATGCATTGATATAGTTTGGGAAACTGCACCAGTTACACTATGCATTGATATAGTTTGGGAAACTGCACCAGTTACACTATGCATTGATATAGTTTGGGAAACTGCACCAGATACACTATGCATTGATATAGTTTGGGAAACTGCACCAGGTACACTATGCATTGATATAGTTTGGGAAAATGCACCAGTTACACTATGCATTGATATAGTTTGGGAAACTGCACCAGTTACACTATGCATTGATATAGTTTGGGAAACTGCACCAGTTACACTATGCATTGATATAGTTTGGGAAACTGCACCAGTTACACTATGCATTGATATAGTTTGGGAAACTGCACCAGTTACACTATGCATTGATATAGTTTGGGAAACTGCACCAGTTACACTATGCATTAATATAGTTTGGGAAACTGCACCAGTTACACTATGCATTGATATAGTTTGAGAAACTGCACCAGTTACACTATGCATTGATATAGTTTGGGAAACTGCACCAGGTACACTATGCATTGATATAGTTTGCCTCAACGCAACTGGCAACTTTCTGACCGGCAACGACTTCTTCAAAAGTGCTATAGTTTCTAGAGCTTTATCGACTCTGATATATTGATATTGTAAATTGTAATGAAATAAAAACAGCACAGAGTCATTGAAGTTCCTGGACTGGAACCCAGCAGGACATATTTGCCTTTGGTACGTTACACATCCAGACGATACTAAGTCGGTTTGAATCTAGTTGACATTAAGTTATCAGACAGTATCAAAACCATCATCTATGAACATGATAACATTTTACCTCAACTTATATACCTATTAACGGATTTCTTAGTCGTGATAGCGCAGTGGATGCGCGTTTGCTTCAGGTGCGAAAGGTCCGGAGTTCGAGCCCCGCTGGAGCCGTTACAAGTGTGTCCTTAGGCAAGGGATTTAAGCTTCACATGCCTCTTCTCTCTCCCTCGTGGCGATGGATTCCATCCGGAATGATTTCACGAGAGTGATTAATATAAGGTGTAAGAACTTGTTTCGCAAACAAGCTAAATTAAATTTGTATAAACTAACTAAATATGTAGAGCGCCGGATATAATCCCAAATGTGAGAACAAGACTAGTAATTTAAAGTAAGCAGCATACCCATCTACCATCTCCTATCTCCAATCTCCCAAGCACATCCTAATCATTTGAATGGGTAGTGAAATATCGACAGAATTATATACGGAGTTAATGTCACATTTTGTCATCCAGCTTCCCCTTGCAAATATCACAAAGCTAAACGTAAGTCTCCATACTTGGGGGACTGCTTCCAGACATGCATATTGACTAATCTTATATCAATAAGCAACCTCCTTTTCCCATCAACCGTCAAATGATTTACAACAGTAGACATCTGATAACATTTTTCTTATTAAACTTCTGTCTAATAAATAATTATAGGTTCATACACAAACTTGCTTTCCCTGAGCACAGACGTGTTATTATTTGAAAATGACCTATTTGGTAATGCATATAATGTTATTTTGTAACCATTGGAAATTGTGTCGATAATAATTATTATTTGCACCAATGTTTTTCGAAAATTATCTCACATACTTCCCGGTCCGAGGATCGAACCCGGGTTGCATTGGTGAGAAGCGAGCGCGATAACCACTGCGCTAATCGGACAGGTTCTAATCGGACAAGAGCACTATTGGAACCAATACCAAGAAAGATCCAAAACGTGCTGGAGATACGACGGGAGATGTGTCGGTGCTTTATCCGCATCATTTTACAATGAACATTTGCTAATGTGGAAATACAAACCCTTACTGACATGTAGAATGTAGAATGTGCCGAGTGTATACAATTGCCGTATGAAGGATACATACTCAGAGGTTATTAAACCGCATAGGTGGGCCAATTGTGGATATTGGTGCACCCTATGGAGATATTGGCCCGAGGGTAGGTGCGCCAATATCCACAAATAGCCCACCGCAGCCGTTTAATAACTTCTTTATTGCATACATAGCCGTATGTTTCTTCTGCTGTTATTTGCTTATTTCGCTCAGCCATTTTACCGTCAAGAGACAACAATCTGTTAGACAACGACTTTGGTGTTGCTTCGGCGGCCATGTTTACACATTGTAGTTACTATGTTGTTGCTACCTGTGACACGTGCTCGTGATTCGTTATATTGGCCCGGCAGAGCCGAAAATCGAAATATATTTCCCGCGTCGACCAGATATTTTGCTTTTCTACCATTAAATGTGTTACTATTTATAGTAACGTATGCAATAAAGGCTAATATGAGGGTTACACAGGGTCTGCAAGAATCTTCCTCACACACTTGTTTAATTCGTGTGATAGCAGATACAGATTATTCATCTAAGACACCAGTCATTATTTGGACACATATTTTGACTGAACTTCTTCATGAGTGTAAACAGACTATTGGCGATCTGATATTTCAAATGACCAAATTACATACGCCATGGTATCTTTCATTTAGATGTTTGGCAATGAGGGGAAAATAAATTAGGAAGAATGACAACTAGATAGCACTTATCAATTTAGCAGAAATTGCAGAAATATTGGGTCCAAAGGAATCACGAGACATACTCGGACACATGGATAAGGAATTAGATTATTGACAGATAGGTGCCATATTTCATGAATCGGCAGATACATCTTTACCTAGTTTTGTTAACATAACTCTAACTGTAAGTAATTACAAAGCATGAACAACAGATCGAGTGACGGTTAATATTTCAAACCTCACTAGTAACAGTGTACTTATTGCACAAAGTTCCATAGTATGCGAGTTGCAACCAGTGACTATTGAGGCAACTCACTTTGAGGTATTGGAGAAGAATAACATAGAAGAGGAAGTCATGAAAAATATCAATATTGACACTCATTAAACATTGAATGCAGAACGGATCAAACAAATTAGCGAACAGTTACAGCATCATAGTGACATATTTGTAAAGGACAGTGTACTTATTGCACCAAGTGCCATATTATGCGAGTTGCAACCATTGACTATTGAGGCAACTCACTTTGAGGAATTGGAGATTAATATAGAAGAGGAAGTCATGAAAAATATCAATATTGACACTCATCAAATATTGAATGCAGAACGGATCAAACAAATTAGCGAACAGTTATACATAGTGACATATTGGTAAAGGACGACACCGATATTGGGCATTACGACATAAATAAACATAGAATATACCTCTTACCTGAATTACATTATCCATTTAAGCAACCACATAGAAGGAACCCTCCATACATGATGGATGATGTGGAAACATTTAGAACAACTCCGACTCATCAGGAAATCATCTTGACCCTGTGCATCTAACGTTGTATTAGTCAGAAAAAAGACATGTAAGTTACGCATGCGCGTCGACGTCGATTACGAATGTTAAATAACAGAAATATAAAAGACGGATATGCGCTACACATGATAGAGGAGATTGTTGATGTCCTTCGTGGATCTAGGTACTTCGCGACAATTGATATGAAATCGATGGAAATAAGAGCACCGACATAAAGAACGCACAGCTTTCACCGTGGGCCCTTTAGGATTGTACGAATATTTGAAAATGCCATTCGGACTGTCTAGTTCGTCCGCAACTTATCAGTGCCTGATGGAGGAAGAACTTGGCGATTATAACATGCTACTATGTGACATATATCATGATTACTTGATTATCTTCTCAGACACATATGAAGAGCATATGGAAAGGATATATACATAATACGCACACGATTGCAATAAGACAACTTGAAACCTCTGCAGAAATGCTACTTAGTTCAAGAACGCGTACACGTTTTAGGACACGTTGTTAGCGGTGGTTTTCTTGAAACAGAGCCAGGAAATATTGAGAAGATCAAGAACTGGAACACACCGGACAATGCAGATCAGCTAAGATATTGTATCGCATTTGGCGGATATTATGAACGCTTCAAAGACGATTACTCCAATATAACAAAGCCGCTGAGCGACTTAATTCCCGGAACATCTACAAAGAAGAAGAATAAGAAGAAACCAGTCAAGTAATGGATATGGTCAGAGAACAAGCAATAGTTGATGATCTCACAGAAATTCTGACACAGCATATTCTGACATCAAATGACCGTTTGAGCTGCACACAGCTGCAAGTAGCTATTTATTGGGAGCTGTCTTATATCAAGATAACCGCTTGTCGTTGCTTATGCAAGTCGATCGTTAGTCAAATCTAAGATGAACTATTCAGCGTTCAAATTGGAATTCTTTGCTTTGAAATGGGCAGTAACGGAAACATTTAAAGACTATCTCACTCTATAAGAGTTCACAGTCCACAGTCAGTGTCAGAGTTCACAGACAACACGCCACTAGAATAGACACTTACCTCAGCTAAAGTGGTTACAACAGGACAGAGATGGGTTTCAGCACTGGGAGAGAGTTCAATTTTGACATAACATACAGATGCGGATGCAATGAGTAGACTGTCTCGTCGGGAATTGAAAGATGAAACTTGCCTTAGTGGTAATTCAACGGTCAATGTCATGTGCAGCTCTATTATTCACCGTTCGTATATAGATACAATTCCCTTTTGTAACAGCAATAGTGTAGAGGTAACAGCGGATACAACAGCTCCATTTGGCCCAGATTGAATACAGATAAATCAGGAAAACACCAGCGAGCGATTCCACTTATTAAGAGATGTCGTAGGGCTGCTATAGACAACTACTTACCAGATAGATATCACTGTCACACACAAGAAGGCGTTTCTATGAGGAAACATTTTAACTTGTTTTAATCATGTAATCATTGTTACATAACGTAATTGATTTCTTTGTATGGGAAATATAAACATAATGAAGATGGTTTGTGAACAAGTAACAGTTTAACAATATGCATTGTTCTAGAGGAAATAGGAACACTCCATACGTGTATGAATTACACACATGAATATCTGGATTATCGCATATTCATTTATTTTATATTGTATGGTTGATTTAGGGATTAATAGCGGTGGTTACATGTAGTTATAGATATGTAGTAAGGAGACGGACGAATTACAATATGTCACTTTCCATGGGGGAGTGTGTAACGGTACGATATTTAATAGTCCTGTCTTATATTATGTGAGACCTCCTGTTCACCCCAGTTATTCCCGTACATCTAGTACCGTATTCAATGTCAGTAGATTTGATCACTAACCTGTGTTCGGATTGGTTGACGTGAGGAATGTGAGAAAATGACGTCCGACATTTTAATTTGTTAAATGCAAATGTAATTTTCTAAAATATAAAATGGGTACGTATTGCATAAGTATGCAGAGATTGTCTAGATCATTCTGACATTCCAGTTGTTTGGCGTTAACTTCAAACTGTTTAGCGGTTGAACATATTTACGTTTGATAATCCGTCGTTATATCCTCTAGAACAATGCATATTGTTAAACTGTTACTTGTTCACAAACCATCTTCATTATGTTTATATTTCCAATTAAAAGAAATCAATTACGTTATGTAATAACATAGATACATGATTATCTATACGAGTAATGTACATGACATTTAAAATGTCAGTATAACTATTCTAACACATCTTGTAATATAGAGAATATTAGATTACTGTCTTATAAATTTTAATTTATTAGGCGAGTCGGAGAACAAATACAATTGTATTTTTTCGGAGACGAGCCTAATAAATTAAAATTTATAAGACAGTAACCTAATATTCTATTTATCCTACATTCTGAGTGTGCACCCGACACAGAAACAAATAAACTAGCCATGACAGCTTACAAACTCGCTACGCACTTGGTACTATGTTGCGCATTGATATTTCTATTTATAGATAAATGATAAATGACATGTATCCTACCTTCATGCGAAATAACTGGCAAAAAGTGCAGATCCTGATGAGACGGCTCGTTACGAGCCGTCTCATCTGGATCTACACTTTTTGTAAGCCTATTTAGAGGTATGTGGTGTTGAAAGGGTTAACTTGATTGTATCCTACCTTCATGCGAAATAACGTACAAAAACGCTCTGCCTAATAAAGTTTGCTTTATTAGTCAGTGCCTAATAAAGCTTTCCTGACGGACTACTTTTATGACCCAGATTACGGTTTGTAAATAAACAAAGCGTCTGTCGTCACATTGTGTTGTCTGCTGAGTTTGGAAAATGTCTCAGGAAGAAAGTACTGTACAGGCAAACTTTCAGGTTGTTTGGGATGACTTAACAGCACTAGATGAGACCCCTCTGGAAACTACTGCTGTCAGAGAAATGTTATATAATGAGTGTTTTGATGAGTTTGGTATTGACTTTGGCTTCATGGATGAGAGTTTTGATTCCTCTGAAATGACAGATGCTGTCATTGAACCAGTAGGGGCTCCCCCTGTATCCCCAGCCGCTCTGGTGAGTGAGCCATCAGGTCCACCACCTGAAAACGAATATAAAGAAGCTGAGTTTCTGGATATAGAAATGAAGTGGAGGAACTCATTGAACGAGAGAAAAATAAAAATAACTTTATGAAAACATTGTACGATATAAAAAAGTTTCAACGTTTCTTGAGACTCAAGGTGGAACCAAAGGCAATGCATGAAGTGGATGTTAGTCTCTTGGATGAGTATATGGCCAACTTCCTGCTATCTATTCACAAGAAGGATGGCAAAGAGTATGAACCGAGTACAGTGAGAGGCTTCATTAGCAGTTTTGACCGGGAGCTGAAAAGCCGCAACTACCCATACACGGTGTTTAGCAACAGAGACTCACAGTTTTCATTACCGACAAGCGCCCTGAAGGCAAAAACAAAACAACTGAAGAAAAATGGGAAAGGTAATTTAGAATATGAATTCCACATTCATGGAACCTATGCTCTGCGTAAATCCATACCATGGCCTATTAACAAAGTTAAATGCACTTGCCGTATATTATTATTTTCTTATGTCATGAACACAACTTTCATAAAATTGTTGTTGAAAATGTTAGCTTCATTACGTAACCATGCGCCTAAATACAGCTATCGCAGCGGCACCGGTTTCCATGGGGAACTAGATACATTAGGGCACCTATGCACGGCGTACATGAATGTTTTTATTTATGCACGGGTAAATGTTGAATATATTATTTTGACTTAGTAACATCAATAACTAACAATATTACAACTCATAAGTAACTTTTTTCTGGTTATTTGTACATTTTTCCCCCAATCCGGATAGCCACCTAAAATGCTCATAAACCGCACATTTCGGTGGGAAAACAAGTTATCTGTTTATAATCGGCTACTAAACCAGTCAGGTGACAGTTGCATTAAGCTACCGGTACGCACAACGGAATGTTATTGAACCATGCTTCACCTCTGTCAGCGAAAATAGGTTAAAACTATTTAAATATTTAAAATACGGATGTAAATGGAAAAAATACGCAGAGCAAAGGAATACGCCGAGCATAGGTTCCACCACTCTAGTATCTCACATCTTTTGAAAATTGCAATGTACACGATAACTCGCATTTGTAATGTTTAAGTGTTCGCGGATATTGAATATGTTACTGGAATGGAATTCTTTGAATATTAGATATGGATTTTTTCTATAATGTAGGTAATAAACCAAATGCTGCTGCTACACTTACAGACGACGAAGTAGAGGTACTGTATGTCAATGGGTTTCTGGGCGACAGCTCCCCACAGGCCCTATTAAACACGATATGGTTAAACAACTGTATACACTTTGGATTGAGAGGGACAGCAGCAAACTATTATTTGAGGTAAATAAAGTGGACTAGAGTAACAACAATAAATCAAGGACTAAAGGAATGTATAATTTCGAAAGTATAATTTGCATTGTAAATAATAAAATACTACAAGTTATATAGATCTACATTCTTCAATTAACCCTTTGCCCGCTGATTAAATAAAATCACATTTGCGGCATAACTCCACGTCTGATCAGAATCTATGTTGTTTGCAATTTAGCCAATGTTTTAGCTCTATGACATGTATCTGAAGAGCAAACAGTATAGATATTGACCAGACAACACGTTGTGTGCCGTATGATCTGGATCTATGCTGTTTGCAAAGGTGATTTGATCTGCCGCTAGCCTGCAAAGAGTTAAGTAATAAAGAACAACACTTCAAATGTGCTAAAAAAACTTTCAATCACAAAGTATTATAAAATGATATCGTAAATGCATGTTGGTTACCTTTTCGCATCATATTATTTGGCTTACTGAAATGTTATCTCATCATTTGTACTTCAGATGGGGCGACGTAACACTGAAGACATTACCAGATGGTACAGAGTACTTGGAACTTAATGAGAGGCAAGCCAAAACAAGGGCCGGAGAAAATATTGCAAACATTCGAAAAGTCCCACCAAAATTGTTCTCCTGTGGAGGAGACAGGGACCCAATCAAATTCTACAAATTGTACCAAAACAAAAGGCCCCTAGATAAATGTAAAGATGATGACCACTTTTATCTTGCCACCCATACTAAGCCCATTGAATCTGGAGATCATACCATTTGGAGATCATTACGTTTATTTATCGTCGCTACCGGTTACCCATATGAGCGATGCCTCCTCTCATTTTAGATGTTGGAGGATAGTGCAGGCAGACGACTACACACCATTATAATAAGCCACCATTATACATATAATAGAGAATTGAATATGCATGCATATTATCAGATACAAGACAGTTCTGAACATGTATTGAGTGTGTGAGTGTGTGCGTGTGTGCGTGTGTGCGCGTGCGCGTGTGGGTGTGCGTGCGTGTGTGTGTGCGTGTGTGCGTGTGTGCGTGCGTGTGTGCGTGCGCGCGTGTGCGCGTGTGCGCGTGTGCGCGTGTGCGCGTGTGCGCGTGCGCGCGTGCGTGCGTGCGTGCGTGCGTGTGTATGTGCGTGTGCGCTGTGCGCGAGCGCGTGCGCGCGCGTGCGTGCGTGTTATGTGCGTGTGGCGTGTGGCGTGTGCGCGTGTGCGCGTGTGCGCGTGGTGCGTGCGTGCGTGCGTGCGTGCGTGCGTGCGGGTGTGTGCGTGTGTGTGTGCGTGTGTGCGCGCGTGCGCGCGTGCGCGCGTGCGCGCGTGTGCGTGTGCGTGTGGCGTGTGTGTGCGTGTGCGTGCGCGTGCGCGGTTGTGTGCGTGTGCGTGCGTGCGTGCGTGCGTGCGTGCGTGCGTGCGTGCGTGCGGCGTGCGTGCGTGCGTGCGTGCGTGCGTGCGTGCGTGCGTGCGTGCGTGCGTGCGTGCGTGCGTGCGTGCGTGCGTGCGTGCGTGCGTGCGTGCGTGCGTGCGTGCGTGCGTGCGTGCGTGCGTGCGTGCGTGCGTGCGTGCGTGCGTGCGTGCGTGCGTGCGTGCGTGCGTGCGTGCGTGCGTGCGTGCGTGCGTGCGTGAGTGCGTGCGTGCGTGCGTGCGTGCGTGCGTGCGTGCGTGCGTGCGTGCGTGCGTGCGTGCGTGCGTGCGTGCGTGCGTGCGTGCGTGCGTGCGTGCGTGCGTGCGTGCGTGCGTGCGTGCGTGCGTGCGTGCGTGAGTGCGTGCGTGCGTGCGTGCGTGCGTGCGTGCGTGCGTGCGTGCGTGCGTGAGTGCGTGCGTGCGTGCGTGCGTGCGTGCGTGCGTGGTGCGTGCGTGCGTGCGTGCGTGCGTGCGTGCGTGCGTGCGTGCGTGCGTGCGTGCGTGCGTGCGTGCGTGCGTGCGTGCGTGCGTGCGTGCGTGCGTGCGTGCGTGCGTGCGTGCGTGCGTGCGTGCGTGCGTGCGTGCGTGCGTGCGTGCGTGCGTGCGTGCGTGAGTGCGTGCGTGCGTGCGTGCGTGCGTGCGTGCGTGCGTGCGTGCGTGCGTGCGTGCGTGCGTGCGTGCGTGCGTGCGTGCGTGCGTGCGTGCGTGCGTGCGTGCGTGCGTGCGTGCGTGCGTGCGTGCGTGCGTGCGTGCGTGCGTGCGTGCGTGTGTGCGTGTGTGCGTGTGTGCGTGTGTTTTACGTTTATTTATCGTCGCTACCGGTTGCCAATATGAGCGACGCCTCCTGAAGATATTAGTCATTTTAGATTTTGGAGGATAGTGCACTGATACAGACAGAGACCCATTCCAGAGTCTCCTCTGGTTCTTTTACGTGCACGGTGTAAAGCACCGACACGATACCTCGGTTTAAAGTCCCATCTGAAAGACTGTTAATTGCATTAGGGTCAGATGGGGTCGAACCTTCGATCCCTGGATTACCAGTCCAGCGTGTTACCACTAGACAACCGGTCCGTCTGTAACATGTATTTATTATTGTTAATTGATTTATATATACAGATCACACGTGTACGTGTATGGGTAGGGTGTTAAAGTACGTTTGTGACATGAGATGCACATTCAATCCTAGAGATGACTTAGTTAACTTAACTGCGGAGGTGTTGAGTGGGTGAACGAGTGAATACAGAATGAGTACACCTCACGTGTACCGATATTGAATGGTGGACCTGGTAATGGATTCCGTAGTGTGGAGGTGTTGAATCGGTGAGCGAATGAGTGCATATGTTGCAGGTATTGGTTGATTGACCGAGTAATTGAGTACTTCAGTGTGGAGGTGTTGAATGTGTGACTGAATGTGTACATGAGTACCATCATTGGGAGATTGACCGAGTAATTGAGGACTTGAGTGTGGATGTGTTGAATGGGTGACTGAATGTGTACATGAGTACCGACATTGGGAGATTGACCGAGTAATTGAGTACTTGAGTGTGGATGTGTTGAATGGGTGACTGAATGTGTACATGAGTACCGACATTGGGAGATTGACCGAGTAATTGAGGACTTGAGTGTGGATGTGTTGAATGGGTGACTGAATGTGTACATGAGTACCAACATTGGGAGATTGATCGAGTAATTGAGTACTTGAGTGTGGAGGTGTTGAATGGGTGACTGAATGTGTACATGAGTACCAACATTGGGATATTGATCGAGTAATTGAGTACTTGAGTGTGGATGTGTTGAATGGGTGACTGTATGTGTACATGGGTACCAACATTGGGAGATTGACCGAGTAATTGAGTACTTGAGTGTGGATGTGTTGAATGGGTGACTGAATGTGTACATGAGTACCAACATTGGGAGATTGACCGAGTAATTGAGTACTTGAGTGTGGATGTGTTGAATGGGTGACCGACTAAGTACATGAGTACCGTAATTGGGTGATTGACCGAGTAATTGAGTACCTGAGTGCGGAGGTGCTGAATGGGTGACTGAATGTGTACACGAGTACCAACATTGGGGGATTGACCGAGTAATTGAGGACTTGATTGTGGAGGTGTTGAATGGGTGACTGAATGTGTACATGAGTACCAACATTGAGAGATTGACCGAGTAATTGAGTACTTGAGTGTGGATGTGTTGAATGGGTGACCGACTAAGTACATGAGTACCGTAATTGGGTGATTGACCGAGTAATTGAGTACCTGAGTGCGGAGGTGCTGAATGGGTGACTGAATGTGTACACGAGTACCAACATTGGGGGATTGACCGAGTAATTGAGGACTTGATTGTGGAGGTGTTGAATGGGTGACTGAATGTGTACATGAGTACCAACATTGAGAGATTGACCGAGTAATTGAGTACTTGAGTGTGGATGTGTTGAATGGGTGACCGACTAAGTACATGAGTACCGTAATTGGGTGATTGACCGAGTAATTGAGTACCTGAGTGCGGAGGTGCTGAATGGGTGACTGAATGTGTACACGAGTACCAACATTGGGGGATTGACCGAGTAATTGAGGACTTGATTGTGGAGGTGTTGAATGGGTGACTGAATGTGTATTTATTTATTTGGGACTCATCAATATACACACTTGGCACAATATACTAATAGCAACCATACATTAAAATAGTATATTGTCATTCTACAAAGAATTATAGGAGATTATTAACTTACTGTACACAATGCTAAGAGCTGGGTTGACCGTGCTAATCATGACAAGCTGATTGTCTAAGATTTGTGGTAAAACAAGATCAGTAAAATGCTGAGTATTCAAAACTGGCACTAATGTGGCTAATTAAAAATTGTTTTATGAAATCATGTATCATTTCCCACCAGGTTAGGAATGCACAGATTAGCAGTGACATCCCAGCAGTCTCTAAAACTGTATGCACACTATTACAAAATTTCCAGACATCTGTACAAATCAAACATTGTCAAAAGCTATTACAATCATCATGCACAATCTATTTGCTAATGAAGAGTAACCGCCTTTGTAAAATCCGGTAGCAGGTTCTTGCACATAATCTTATTATGCTTTCATGAAAACAACTACGCATTTATCATTATCAGCTAAAGTTTAAAATTGACCGTTTGTTATGCAAACTTTGGTATACAGATCATTTCGTATGTCATCATATAACGTACAGTGGAATAATACATGAAATTCATCTTCTACTTCAGTTTTACAAAATGGGCAAAATCTCTCTTGTACAGGTACATTTTCATAACGGCCAGTTTCGATTCTAATTGGAGCAACTCGAGCACGAAATTCAATGTATCAGCCCATGGCTTTATTTAATTTTCGTCAATGATCTGATGAACGAAATTGCTTCGTCGAAATACTGTTTGAATATACATGATACTTGTTACGGATGTCCAACTCATGCTGACGACATGGTGCTACTATCTTGCTCCAAATCTGGTCTAGAAAAATTAATTGATATATGCTATGAAAATTCTACAAAAGAACGGTACATGTATAATGCTGGAAAATGTAGCGTAATTGTATTCAACGAGACAGAAGGTGATTTTAAAAATAGTTCTAGAAATTGGAAGTTAGGTAGTACATCAGTGGAGGAATCTGAATCTTATGTTCATTTAGGGGTAAATTGTAATAAGTACTTGAATCTTGATGATAATATTAAGCAAGCCTGTTTAAAAATACGCAAAACATTCTTTAGCATGGCCGACTTCGGTGTGCACAGAAATGGTTTACACCCGCTATCAATAAAACACCTATATCAATCAATTGTTCTATCAAAGGCATTGTTCGGGTGTGAACTATGGTGTAACATGTCTGAAGCTCAATTACAGTCCCTTGAAAGAGTGCATCGCCAATGTATTAAATTCATGCAATCAATGCCACGATGTACACGGACGGTTATTGCGTTAGGTTGTATTGGTGCTCTCTCGCTTGAACAAGAGATCGATAAGCGGAAGCTCTTATTTTTCGGTCAATTATGTAATATGGATGTTAAAAAGAGTGCTAAAGTCTTATTTTCCACTCGACTTATGCAATTCAAAATTAAACCTAGTAAAACATTGGGATATATACCAGACCTATATCGTATTTTGGGGAAATATGGTCTAGGAAGTTATTTTTACGATTTTATAAACACTGCTATATTTCCAAGTGTTGTTACCTGGAAAACTATAGTCAACAAGTATGTATACAATTATGCAAACTTTCAATACAGGACAAATTTAATTAGTGATGATACATTACAAAGCTTTTTAAGTATACACGGTGAGCTGATCCCATGTAGTCTATGGCGTTTTAGCCAACTATATCGTAATTATTTACCATATTGTAGGACAGTTGTGTTGACGGCTAGTAAACTGTTTAGCAGACCATATGCAATAATATGTCCAAACTGTAAACTCGTAACGGACTCCATAGCAATCCATCTGGTATTGTTTTGTCGAGTAAACGACGCTACTAGACAAAATATGTGGAAGAGTTTTCATAACTCTCTGGGACATGATACCTATACTAGCCTCAGTAATATGTATTATAGAGATCAAATTATTGAAATGTTATCCGGATTTACAACTTCAATTATGAGTGAGTCACAGAGAGTGCAATGTTTCAAATTAATGTTAAGATATATGCATCATTTAGCAAAATGCATAAACTATTTATTAATGTAATATACTCTTACAAACTGGGTTTGAAAACAATTAAAATTGTCCAATTCTGATTCCCTAATGTTTTCGTTTTCGTTTAGGGTTGCTACTTTGGACATGCTTTGGAATTAATTCGAGTCGGTTTTAGAAATAACAACGACTTTTCTGTAGTTGAAAAGACGAACCTTTTCCTAAGTAACGTACACATACTTCATGAAAGTATTCATGAATATAATGAATGTAATGAATACAAGATCTCAGATCTACAAAGATATGTATACATAGCTAATAAAATGGTTAATATAGTTCATATATTAATGTCAATGTAATATCCAGTAGTCTGTATGTCTGTGTATATGTATGTATATGCATGGGTGTATGTATGTATATGTGTGTATATGTATATATGTATACATGTATATGTATATAAATATATGCATGTAGGTAGGTATGTATGTATTGTGTATCTGTGTGTATGTGTATATTATGTGTGTAGATGTAGAAATATACACACATAATATATTATAGTGCATATATGTATAAAACGTTCTTTGTTCCATTTCATCTGTTCATTTTGTTATCAATTGTCTGTGTTTATTACATGTATCTCATCATATGGTGGAATAAAAGATATATATATATCTATGTTAACCGTACGTTGCCAAGCTGTCTTAACATTATCTATGGTACTTTCTTGCACTTTGTGCTTCATAGCGGATTTATTAATTGTGTTATTTCTATACTGGTATTCTGTACAATTTCATCTTGACAGATAAGTATTCACCCTAAAATCCCAATGTTTACCTCTGTTACTACAGAGACTATTACAGTATACAAACATAATTTTATTCACACGAGATGTTAGCCTGGGTTCCAGTCTGTCGATCTTTCACTTTTTAACTTCTGGCAAAATGACAGCCTGGGGAAACTGGATTTCCGATCGTAGCGACATCTACTTACACCCACTTTTATGAGGGTGTAGATTTGAAGAACGACAACTATTCTCTACAAGATAATATCGCTAAATATAGAAACGGAATTCTATCGGAAATCGCCGAACAGCCACGATTATACACGATCATTTCCGAATATACACGAATGCTCCCGTAGACTCATTTACATTGCAAACATATAATGTCCCGTTTCTGTGTTATATCGACGAGATGGCGGATTTTAAATATTACATTTAGATGGTAATGGATCGATTCGGCGTAATTGAACCAAGGACGACTATTAATATTGAGTAAATATGTCAAATCAGACGCACATTGTACTTTTTAAAACAATTGACCCGTAAACAATGGCGGCCAATTATAAAGTTGTATCAACATTGCAGTGCCTCGCTTTCGATTCAAGTACGTCATTAATTAAGTCACGTCGTGCTAATAGGCCTATTAATAGGATTAATGCGAGTCAATTCCGGTCACGATAGAGATACCACAGCCATTTTGATCGTCGATACAATTTATTTTATAAAAGCTTACGAAGCAGAAATATCAGAAGTTTGAACTCTAAAACTTATTTCTAAGACTACTCTATATATAGAACAGGTGGTATCGGAAATATGGAACAGGAACATATTTCTATTTAAACACAAAACCCGATTGAAGCTATTGACCTGCACAAACATGGCGACGCAGAGGTTTTCATGCAAGATGATACAGAGTGGACTCAGGTTATAAATCATAAAAAGCGAAACAGAGTTAGCACTGGAGGTACAAGTGGTACAAGTGGTCGTAATATAACTTCATCAGAACCAGAAAATTATGAAACACTATCCGTGTCTGATAAATCGTCCAAAATGTTTACAGGAATGAACTCAATCGAACATAAAGTTGACCAGTGCCTCAAATTGCAAAATAAAGTACACATGATACAACAACAAATGTCCGAGCAAGATGATAGATTAACACTACTTGAATATAAATCCATAGATATGGAGGCTCGCAACAGGAGAAATAACCTTATATTTGGTGGAATTCCTGAGCAAAAATTTGAAAACTGTGCAGAAAGGATCGCTACATTCCTAAAGGACTATCTTGGTATCGAATCGTGTCCACAAATCCCAAGAGTCCATCGATTAGATTCAAGAGAGATCCCACACGACCTATTATTGTATACTGTCTAGATTCGAGGGACACAGATTACATAATATCAAACGCCAACAAGCTGAAAGGTACAAACTTTAACATAAATCGTGACTTCCCATCTGAAATAGTAAACGCTAGAAAAGCTTTATGGCCTGAGTACAAACGATTGAGGGCAAATTAGCCAGACAACAAAGTGAGCATAGTCTATCCTGCCAAACTTATTATGGACGATAAAATTATCGCTGACATTTTCCCTCAATGGAACCTCGTAATGCAAAATCAGCGTATTGCCATTCGAAAGCCTGTGTTTACAAACATTCCTCCGACGCAATCATATGCAGCTCGTGAAACTCGTGCGCGCAGTGATACAATGTCAACGAACATTCAACCTGAAGCAAAATTGTATCAGGAGCGTAGCCGATCTAGCCCCAGGCAGATGAACCCCCATGTCTCCAGAAGGCACCAATCACGATCCCCTCAAAATCGTGTAACACGTAATCACGCACCAGGACGACGTTTTCCATCACTGGGAAATACCACTAGAAATGATACACAACCCAATCCAGTAATCAACCGACCATGGGATAACCTACCTGGTGGAACACGCAACTCTACACAGACCACGCCTCTACACGTCAGTGCAAATCAACAACAGTAGGACAGTAGGGGGTCTGATATTAAAAACAGTAAATCAAACTATCTGAAACTAGGTTGTCTTAATGTCAATGGTTTAAAAAAGAGACTGAATTATCCTGAATTTTGTGAACATGTACACATATACGACATATTCTGTGTTTCAGAAACACATTTAGATTCTACCGATATTGTTGATATTGATGGCTATTTCTTTTTTTCAAAGCATAGGAAAAAAATGTATAAACGTAAATCTGGTGGTATTGTGATTTATGTACGTAAAAATATAGCACCTTTCATTAAAATAATAGAGAATAACTCCGAATTTATATTATGGGTCAGTATTGATAAGAGTTATACTAAAACTAGCGATGATATAATACTCAAGTCTATATACCTGCCGCCGGAGAACTCTAGATTTTTTAATATCGATGACCTCACTGATTTTGAGAATGAAATTACAGAAATATGTAGTAATCACAAATACGTGTTCCTGGCGGGAGATACAAACAGCAGAGTTGCCAATATGAACGATTTTGTTCCGTCGGACCCTTTTTTAAATAATTTATTCGAGGTAGATGAAGACTCTCAATCAGAAATAGATAAATATGCAATACTTGAAAACCTATCCGTGCCTTTGAAAAGATGTTCGTGTGATACTAGGACGAATACACATGGTTTTCGGCTGATCGATATTTGCAGAAATAATAATTTATTTATTCTAAATGGCCGCATGTCAAATGATAGAACAATAGGTAATTTCACTTTCCGTGGGCGATCAGTTATAGACTATGTTATTGCTACTGCGGAATGTTTCAAGTATAAATTATAGATTTTAAGGTTACCCAAATAGATGTATTGTTTTCGGATGGTCATAGCGTTCTGCAATGAGACATAAATATAAATGATACATTAAACCATCAACAATTTTTTATTAAACCTATTAAATCTAGTAAACCGGTCTGGTGTATAAACATGGCTAATGATTTCAGAAGTAATATAAACAACGATAAACTAGAAGAGTTATGTAATGCATTGCAAACACATCCTCATACCCAACGTACTATTGAACATATTACAAGTGACCTTCAGGAGATCTTTCAAGACTCAGCAAATAAAACGTTTCAAAATAAAAAAAATACATATAACCATAAATTGAACAACAACAACAATACATCATGGTTTGGACCAAATTGCTTTAAAGCTAGGAAATATTATCATGAAGCAAACAATTGTTATCATATAAACCCAACTGACATAAATAAGACACGTCTAGTGATGCAAGGAAGCAGTATAAGCGAACTATGGATTTTTATATAAAAAAGAGAAACACTATAACCAAATAAGACTGCGAAATTTGAGTGATAAAAATCCCAAAAAATACTGGAAATTTCTCAACAGCCTTAAAACCAAAACGATAGAAACACCCTCGCCCTATATTAATGAATTGTATGACTATTTTAAAGGAATAAATACAAATACCTATCCCGAGGAAAATTATCTTGTAGAATACACTGTACTTAACCAAAACTGTAACGAATACTTGAATTCCGACATTACCGAGGCCGAAATATATAAATGTATTCAAAACCTTAACAATGGTAAAGCATCAAGTCCGGTGGATAGCATTATAAATGAATACATCAAAAGCACGAAAGACCTACTTATCCCTATATATACTAAATTATTTAACAGCATACTAGATACAGGTTTTATTCCAAACTCCTGGTTAGAGGGCATAATTATCCCAATTTTCAAAAATAAAGGCCAGCCTGAGGATCCAAATAATTATCGTCCTATAACAATATTAAGTTGCCTAGGAAAATTGTTTACATCAGTCTTAAATCAGAGGCTAACTATATATCTCGAGGAAAGCAATATTTTAAATGAAAATCAAGCAGGTTTCCGAAAAGGCTACTCGTGCACCGACCATATTGTTACTTTACACTCCTTAATCGAAATACTAAAAAACAAAAAACAAAAGCTCTTCTGTGCCCTGGTAGATTTCTCACAGGCGTTTGATAAGATATGGAGGATAGGTCTCTGGCACAAGTTGCTCCAAAATTCCATCAATGGCAAATTCTTTAGGGTTATAAAAAATATGTACAAAAATATAAAATCAAGCGTTTCACACAAAGGTGTTTTATCAGCCTCATTCATTTCAGAAATTGGGGTACGCCAAGGCGAACATTTATCCCCAGCACTATTTTCTATATACTTAAATGATTTACAATCATATTTATATAACAATGGTACTGTAGGAGTAGAACTTCTTGATAGTGAGGACTTGACACGTTGGCTTAAACGTTTAGTTCTACTGTACGCAGATGATACTGAGGACTTGACACGTTGGCTTAAACGTTTAGTTCTACTGTACGCAGATGATACCATTCTTATTTCTAATTCTGCAACAGATTTACAAAAATGCTTGGATTCTTTTAACGACTACTGTAATGACTGGCACTTGAAGGTAAATATAAGCAAAACAAAAATAATTGTGTTTGGGGCTAGGCAAATGGGAAATTTTCATTTTAAAATAGGTGACCAAAATATTGAAATAACCCAGAGTTACCACTACCTTGGAGTGACATTTTCTAGCAGCGGTTATTTTCTTAAAGCCCGAAAACATGTAGCAGAACAGGAAACCAAGGCCATGCACTTACTTTTTACAAAATCAAATAACTCTGATCTACCCATAGACTTAATTATCAAGTTATTTGACCATACAGTTCTTCCAATCCTAACCTATGGTGCAGAAGTATTTGGGTATGAAATTTAGATCTATTAGAAAAGGTGCACAACGACTTTCTGCGTAAAATTACTAAAGCTCGCAGATCCACACCCCTGTATATGATCATGGGCGAACTAGGACGATATCCGATACCAATTGTTGTTAAGACTCATATGATCTCATTCTGGAATCGTCTTCTCACTGGTAAAAACAATAAAATTGCTTTGCATATGTATAAATATATGATAAACCAACCAAACGAATTTAAGTGGATCTCAAAGATAAAAGATATATTGAACTCCGTAGGCAGACCTGATCTTTGGCAAAACCAATCACAACTCAACGACAAGAACATCCACAAACAAGTTAAACACACATTAATTGATCAGTACAAGCAAACATGGCAAGCACAGCTTCGTCAATCTAACAAAGGTATTATATATAACAGCTTTAAAGAAACGCATATGTTTGAAAATTATTTTAAGAAACTTGCCCCAGAAGAATCAATTACTTTATTTAAATATAGATCAGCGAACAATAAATTACCTGTGGGACGCTATGACGGAATACCATTTAATGAAAGGAAATGTACGCTGTGTAATGTTGACCAAATAGGTACTGAAAGTCATTACTTGTTAGATTGCCAGTACTTTCGTGAACAAAGGGAACATTTCTACCAAAAAGCCGTAATAACACGAAGACGCGATATAACAATGAAATATCTCTTGGCATCCGATTCTATATTAGTCCTGGGAAATGTTTGTAAATTTGTTAGTATAATTATGAAACATTTTGCAAATTAATCCCAATACCACCAAAAGCATCATGCTACTATTTAAATAATAATATAAAAAAAATATTATATGCATGTGTGTATATATATATATATATACACAGGGTAGTACAGTATTCATTATCCCTAAAATCAGCTATAACACTAGGTATGTGAAGTTGGCTTGTAGATCGTAGTTGGTTATTGAGATGTTAATTGGCGAATACACAGCCAGGTGTTTATTCAGATGTTTATTCAGATGTTAATTCGCCAATACATACCTAGATGGTAGTTGAGATGTTTATTGGCGAATACACAGCCAGGTGTTTATTCAAATGTTTATTCAGATGTTAATTCGCCAATACATACCTAGATGTTTATTGGCGAATACATAGCCAGCTGTGTATTCAGATGTTTATTGAGATGTTAATTGGCGAATACACAGCCAGGTGTTTATTCAGATGTTTATTCAGATGTTAATTCGTCAATACATACCTAGATGTTTATTGAGATGTTTATTGGCGAATACACAGCCAGCTATGTATTCAGATGTTTATTGAGATGTTAATTGGCGAATACACAGCCAGGTGTTTATTCAGATGTTTATTCAGATGTTAATTCGCCAATACATACCTAGATGGTTGTTGAGATGTTTATTGGCGAATACACAGCCAGCTATGTATTCAGATGTTTATTGAGATGTGTATTGGCGAATACACAGTTAGGTGTTTATTCAGATGTGTATTCAGATGTTAATTCGTGAATACATACCTAGATGTTTATTGGCGAATACACAGCCAGCTGTTTATTCAGATGTTTATTCAAAAGTGTATTTGCATGAAATTCACTCAACTTCAAATATTAAGAGAGATTTAAGGGAGAAAGATATTAATGTGGAATAAAGTGTGTTAGTATAAGTGATTAATGCCACACAGGATTGTGTAGTTTTAATTTCTTATCCGCCGGCCCTTCCGTCTGAAATTAATTTGTTCCGGTACATAACTAATGCTAAGATCATTATTATTCAAAGCTGTAACAATAAGTCATACCTTATTTGTGACCCAACTGGATACAGTACCTACCTGAATCATACGTATTCACGTAGGTGTGGGTATCTGTTATAGAATAAGACCACAGTTTGACTAATTGCTTTCTGGGAGCTTGCACAGTATGGCAACCTAAGTTCGAATCTTTCATTTTTGTTAAATTATCATAGAGTGTCAGCTAATATAAAGCCATATGGGTAGTATACCATCCTCTTTTAATGATTAATATTTTTTTGACTAGATACATATTAGTTTTTCCGACATTAAGATGATTTAGGACAATATATACGTATGTCCGTCTGTACGTGAATGTTAATGTTAATCATCAATTATAACCACACGTTCGCACATTTCTCGTGTAATTCACTCAACTTCAAATATTAAGGGAGACTTAAGGGAGAACAATATTACAATGGGATAAAGTGAATCGAAACATGTGATTAGTGTCCTAAAGGACTGCTGGGTACTAATTCCGTATTCGACTGCCGTTCCTTCGGAATTAATGCGCCTGTACCATAAAAATCACTAACAATCGCTATTGTTACATATTAATATAACATCAGTTCAGATCTTATTTGTGACCCTATTTGATATAGCACCACCTGATGCATAGGTCTTCACGTTGGTATGTATCATATGTGACCAAATCCATGTTCATAGGTGGACACAAGGAGTTCAGGGAGCTCGCAGAGTATGGCAATCTATGTTCACATGTTTCATTTTTACTACATTATGATATAATTTAAGATTATTTAAGGTCCGTGGGATACCTAAGCTACATGTTTGATACGTGTTCACGTATTAGCAGATGTTGGGCATAGACTAAGACCACCACTGTGTTTCTATGTACACTCTTTAAGCGCAAGGAGCTCGCAGAGTATGCCAAAGTAAGTTCAACATTAGAAATACACAAGCTCGATCCTGGGTTGGGCTGCCATGCAAGTCCCTGGGATCTCAATAGTACACCTGTATACACGGGGGTGGTCTTGTTCTATAGATAACACCAATACATACATTATCATTTGTCAAATATATAGGTCTTGAACCCATATGAACTCTGAACCCTCGAAAACCCCTCAAAACACTAAACAATCACAAGTTCGATCCTTGGTTGTGATACTTTGCAAGGTCCTTGGTCAACAGTAGTCAACCAATGACCCTCCAGATGGTCTTACTACATAGTCACTACTCATACCTACATAATTATGTATTACATTTATAGGTGATACACCCATGGGGACTTGAACCCCCTAAAATCCCATTGCCAAGAGTAATAACATGAAGGTTCGAACCAAGGTGGCCATACTTTGCCTCCCCACTGAGACCTCACTTATCCATCTGTGGCACATGGGATGGTCTAGTTCTGTAGGAACCATCTGTTCCTACGTAATCATATATCAAACTTACAGTTGGTACGCCCATAGGGGTTTGAACCTCCTGAATCCCCATAGTCTGTAGGTAGAAAATGAAGGTTCGAACCTAGGTGGCTATGCTTTGCCACCCACTGATACCGGACGGTCAAGTTCTGTAGGAATTATTCATACATACCTAACCATGTATAACACTTAAAGGTGATACACCAATAGGGGCTTGAACCCTCGTAAAACCCATTGTCAAGCACGAGAAAATGAATGTTGGAACCTGTGTGGCGCTACTCTGCCATCATCTGAGACCTCATTGGTCCAAATATGACCATCTGGGTTGTATTCTTCTGTAGGTAACATCCATACCTACATAGCCAAGTATCACACTTATAGGTTATATGCCCATATGGGCTTGGGCCCCATTAAAACATATTGCTTATGTCAATAAAGTATTCAATAGAGCACACAATTCAAGTTCTGTCTTGTATGGGCATACTCTGCCAGCTCCTGGCACCTCAGTGGTCATCCTATAACCATGGGGATAGTTTTGCTCTGGTAGGTATCACCCATACCTACATAACCAAGTATCACACTTATAGGTTATATGCCCACGTGGACTATGTTCTATAGACAATACCCATACATACATGACCATGTGTCGCAAATATAGGTTATTCGCCCATATGGGCTCGAATACTTAAAATACTAATCAAATCATTAAACAAATATACAAGTTCGATCGTGTTTCTGGAAGCTCTACAAGTTCTTGATATCTCATTGGTCGACCAATGACCTTCTGGATGGTCTCGTACTGTAGTAACCACCTATTACAACGTAATGATATATCAAACTTACAGTTGGTACGCCAATAGGGGTCTGAACCTCCTGAATCCCCATAGCCTGTATGTAGAAAATGAAAGTTCGAACGTAGGTGGCCATGCTTTGCCACCCACTGAGACGTGACTTATCCATCTGTGGCACATATGATGGTAAAGTTCTGTATGTAGTATTCATACATACCTAACCATGTATAACACTTATAGGTGATACACCCATAGGGGCTTGAACACTCGTAAAACATTTTGTCAAACGCGAGAAAATGAATGTTAGAACCTGAGTGGCATCTGAGACCTCATTGGTCCACATATGACTATCTGTGTTGTTTTATTCTGTAGGTAACATCCCTACCTACATAACCAAGTATCACACTTATAGGTTACTTGCACATGTGGGATTGGACCCCATGCAAACATATCGCATATGTCAATAGAGCACACAATTAATGTTCTGTCCTGTGTGGGCATACTTTGCCAGCTCCTGGCACATCAGTAGTCAACCTATAACCATGTTCTGTAGACAATACCCATACCTACATGACCATGTGTCAACAATATAGGTCATGAGCCCATATGGGCTCGGTTACTTCAAAAACCGATAAAAAAATAAAAAAATACACAAGTTCGATCCTGTTTCTGGAAGCTCTGCAAGTTCTTGATATCTCACTTGTCGACATATGACCATCTGGATTGTAATGTCCTATATATACCACCCATGCCTACGTATTTCATGAGTGTAGGTTGTATGCCCATAGAGGTTTGACACCCCTGCACACTTATAGTTTGTAGGTAGAAAATGAATGTTAGAACCTAGGTGGCCACTCTTTGCCACATGCTGATACCTCATGTGTCGACATGTGGCACACCGGAAGGCCAATCAACCGTTTTTAATCAGAACGTGTTTATAAAACTCGAAACCAGCACAACTATCATGATCCGGGTTCGCGGAACCCCTGAATGTTGATGTAAAGTTGGATGCCTATCTTGTAGACACATGTAGGTATGGGTGTTGTCTATAGAACAAGACTATCCCCATGGTTATAGGTTGACAACTGAGGTGCCAGGAGCTGGCAAAGTATGCCCACACAGGACAAAACTTTAATTGTGTGCTCTATTGACATATGATTGTTTAGTGTTTTGAGTGGTTTTCGAGGGTTCAGAGTTCATATGGGTTCAAGACCTATATATTTGACAAATGATAATGTATGTATTGGTGTTATCTATAGAACAAGACCACCCCCGTGTATACAGGTGTACTATTGAGATCCCAGGGACTTGCATGGCAGCCCAACCCAGGATCGAGCTTGTGTATTTCTAATGTTGAACTTACTTTGGCATACTCTGCGAGCTCCTTGCGCTTAAAGAGTGTACATAGAAACACAGTGGTGGTCTTAGTCTATGCCCAACATCTGCTAATACGTGAACACGTATCAAACATGTAGCTTAGGTATCCCACGGACCTTAAATAATCTTAAATTATATCATAATGTAGTAAAAATGAAACATGCGAACATAGATTGCCATACTCTGCGAGCTCCCTGAACTCCTTGTGTCCACCTATGAACATGGATTTGGTCACATATGATACATACCAACGTGAAGACCTATGCATCAGGTGGTGCTATATCAAATAGGGTCACAAATAAGATCTGAACTGATGTTATATTAATATGTAACAATAGCGATTTTTAGTGATTTTTATGGTACAGGCGCATTAATTCCGAAGGAACGGCAGTCGAATACGGAATTAGTACCCAACAGTCCTTTAGGACACTAATCACATGTTTCGATTCACTTTATCCCATTGTAATATTGTTCTCCCTTAAGTCTCCCTTAATATTTGAAGTTGAGTGAATTACACGAGAAATGTGCGAACGTTTGGTTATAATTGATGATTAACATTAACATTCACGTACAGACGGACATACGTATATATTGTCCTAAATCATCTTAATGTCGGAAAAACTAACATGTATCTAGTCAAAAAAATATTAAACATTAAAAGAGGATGGTATACTACCCACATGGCTTTATATTAGCTGACACTCTATGATAATTTAACAAAAATGAAAGATTCGAACTTAGGTTGCCATACTGTGCAAGCTCCCAGAAAGCAATTAGTCAAACTGTGGTCTTATTCTATAACAGATACCCACACCTACGCGAATACGTATGATTCATGTAGGTACTGTATCCAGTTGGGTCACAAATAAGGTATGACTTATTGTTACATCTTTGAATAATAATGATCTTAGCATTAGTTATGTACCGGAACAAATTAATTTCAGACGGAAGGGCCGGCGGATAAGAAATTAAAACTACACAATCCTGTGTGGCATTAATCACTTATACTAACACACTTTATTCCACATTTATATCTTTCTCCCTTAAATCTCCCTTAATATTTGAAGTTGAGTGAATTTCATGCAAATACACTTTTGAATAAACAGCTGAATAAACAGCTGGCTGTGTATTCGCCAATTAACATCTCAATAAACATCTGAATACACAGCTGGCTGTGTATTCGCCAATAAACATCTCAATAAACACCTAGGTATGTATTGGCGAATTAACATCTGAATAAACATCTGAATAAACAGCTGGCTGTGTATTCGCCAATTAACATCTGAATAAACATCTGAATACACAGCTGGCTGTGTATTCGCCAATACACATCTCAATAAACATCTGAATACATAGCTGGCTGTGTATTCGCCAATAAACATCTCAATACACATCTAGGTATGATTTGGCGAATTAACATCTGAATACACATCTGAATACACAGCTGGCTGTGTATTCGCCAATAAACATCTCAACAACCATCTAGGTATGTATTGGCGAATTAACATCTGAATAAACATCTGAATAAACACCTGGCTGTGTATTCACCAATACACATCTCAATAAACATCTAAATACATAGCTGGCTGTGTATTCGCCAATAAACATCTCAATAAACATCTAGGTATGTATTGGCGAATTAACATCTGAATAAACATCTGAATAAACACCTGGCTGTGTATTCGCCAATAAACATCTCAACTACCATCTAGGTATGTATTCGCGAATTAACATCTGAATAAACATCTGAATAAACACCTGGCTGTGTATTCGCCAATACACATCTCAATAAACATCTGAATACACAGCTGGCTGTGTATTCGCCAATAAACATCTCAACAACCATCTAGGTATGTATTGTCTCAATGGTATGTATTCGCGAATTAACATCTGAATAAACATCTGAATAAACACCTGGCTGTGTATTCGCCAATACACATCTCAATAAACATCTGAATACATAGCTGGCTGTGTATTCGCCAATAAACATCTAGGTATGTACACTTAACAACTCTTATAAGTGTGCATGTATAAATGGTATCATATCTCCGTCAATATTGGCCCGATAATGGTGTAATTTTCAGCAAATACAGTTGAGATATATTTCATGATATTCCATTTATTTTATTTCATAACAAACACAAATTTAACACACATGACTAAGTAATGTGATGGTGCGTAAAAAGTCAATGTTGCAAAATGATAATGTCAATGATAAAACATGAAGCCAATGAGAATTAATTATTCTAATATCGCGTATGCCCACCCTGACTGCGGTTCACAGCTTGGCAACGTCGTCGCATGGAAGGGACATAACGTCGTACATAGTTCTGGGGTAGATTTGCCCACTCTTGCCCAATCTTCGCACGGAGCTGGGCGATGGTCTGTGGCACTGCGCCGGTCCTTTTTACGCGGCGATTCAATTCATCCCATAGATTTTCTATAATGTTTAAGTCGGGAGACTTCGGTGGTATGTCCATCACATTGATGTGGTTAGCATTCAGAAAGAATCTTGTCGCCCTAGCCGTGTGGGCTGGTGCACCATCCTGCAGCAACCGCAATCCTCTATTGTTCCTAAACATGGGTACTACCTCAGTTTGAAGCACGTCATGTTGGTACCGGGCGGCGTTTAGATTACCGTTAATGAACACGATGTTAGTCTTGTGATGCAAGGAGACACCAGCCCATACCATTACTGACCCACCCCCGTACCTATCTCGTTCGATGACGCAGTTGTCGTTGAGCCGTTCTCCCCGTTGTCGATATACCCGTGAACGACAGTCGTTTTCCTGTAGGCAGAACTTCTTTTCGTCAGTAAACAGGACCTGCCCCCATTCTGCCTGTGTGGTTCTAAGATTACGCCGAGCCCAACGATCTCGCAGTGCCCTATGCCGTTGAGTCAATACAATACCCTTAAAGGGCCGTCTACACTGCATGTTGGCGAGCGATCGAAGACGCCTTCTAACGGTCTGCGCAGAGATATGGCGTCCGTGCGTCCCGCGCGTTTCTCCGGCCGTCTTGACAGCTGTACGTGTTCTCTGCTGACGATGCACATGTACGATGTGATTATCTTGTGCAGCTGTTGTACAACGCCCACGTGGTCTGCGAGGGAGGTTACCAACGTTGCCAGTCGCTCTGTACTTAAGCATCAGCTTTCTGATGGTGTTGCGGTGTACACCCATGCGTCGCGCAACCTGCAAATGATACGGATAACATGAAATTAGTAATTAAAATATATAATTTATTTTTTATGGATATGTTCGATACAATACTGAATGTTAGTGACTTTCAATGTTTATAACACAAAGAAACTTAATTAATTAGTGACATTGAATTGACTTTGAGACGTACCTCTGTTTGGTGTATACCGACGTTGATGAAGCCGACGGCTATTCCCCGTTCCGCTATGGTCAGCCTGCCCATGTCATGTTTTTCTGATGTGTGGATCGTAATCAAGTCCACAACGACCAAATGCAGTTTTATTTTGTGCCAGCACACCATTTCCTCGTGCATTGTGTTGTTTTTGGCGTTGCGTGGTTCAACGCGCCGTATCGATTAAATTGATCATGTTGAGCACGGGATAATATTCGAAATGTATTCAATAGCCAGTACACACAATTTCGTGCAAAAATATTGATAAATAAAAAAGTTATACGGAAATCAAAGATGCACACTTATAAGAGTTGTTAAGTGTATTGGCGAATTAACATCTGAATAAACATTTGAATAAACAGCTGGCTGTGTATTCGCCAATTAACATCTCAATAACCAACTACGATCTACAAGCCAACTTCACAGACCTAGGATTATATAATTTCTAGTAACGACTATTACGCTCAATTTCATTCATTTATGCTTACATGTTCGTATCCGATATCACAATTATTTCCATTCATGTTTTCACACATATTTGTCTTGACCACGTGATTTTAATGTGCCCGTGTAATCTAAAAGCATGACCTAGTCCAGGTCTATCTACTAATCCAAATTAAGTTATGTCCATATATCATCCCCAAGATAAAATATTTGCTATTGCAGAAGCACAGACAAATAATTCTGTGGCACTCTTTGAACAGGGAACATACAACTCCCGTTTTTAGACAACATTCATATGCTATAATAAATTACAAAATGGAACTATTTTTATGGTGAAGAAATATTGTGATATTCGGCTACATATTCTCATTGCAGGAACATAGCTTGAGACACATTTCTAGTTGAAGCGCTATCTTTCCCCCACGTTGGAATACTACATCACAATTGTGTTTACCATCTCGTGTATCGGGACCATTATACATGTATCTGTTTAAATGTATTACGTTATATATGCTCGTGTTGTACACTAAATGTACCTGAGTGAAATAAAAGAATCTGTCTGTCTGTCAAATAATTACACGAACAATCCTCCACTTTTCCCCAGGTGTTGATATGATTAGAAACTCAATACGGCCCAATTAATAGTCTCGGTGTTACAATATATTTATTTGACTGACCAGGCAAACTATATCGACACCTGTTCCCAGGCTAACGAGATGGATTTATTCTTTATTTCAGTCTCATCGTTGTACAATACATACAATATACACAACAAATTATCGTGGCAAAGTACAACACCATTCATTATAAAAGAATTATAAGAGACTAATCTAATCACAGATAATCAAACTATCACAGTCTACTGATATATTATTATATTATAGATGTGTCCACATGGCTATATCGTGCCAGTAAATTGCCTACACAGTGCCATTGTCTAACGAACGGTGATAGCCAAACCCATATATATATATATATATATGAACTATACATAAATACCAGGCTATTGTTGTGTTGAAAGTTATTTTCCCATCGGGAGAGTAAGCTGTTTTAAAAGTTTTCAAAAATAAATATGATTTTGATAATGCATAACTTAAAATGTTCTACTATTTCTTTCAATAATATACATTATAGTTTTCTATAGCTATGTATATTTTTCAACGTTGGATACATAACGGCGTCAAAATAAAATATGTTTTCTACTATTTGTAAAGAAATTACATTCTAATAAATAGTGATACTCGTCGCCAATATACATATTGCATACTTGCACTTTCTCCTTTCTAGTTCTATATTGTTCCAGCAGCATGTACACGATAATTACTGCTTATTATACATGTTGAATGCTGTCAAATACAAATTGTAGCATACTGGGGTTATATGTTGATTATGTTAATTAATTACCTCCATAATTAGTTGTATAGCATCATACATATTCATGAGTACTGGTCTATTTCTAATAATGCTGTATACGGTCTTTATAAAAGACGATTATACATGGAACTGTACTGACAGACGGATATGTAGTCCAGTGGTAACACGCTGGACTGGTAATCCAGGGATCGCAGGTTCGATCCCCCGTCTGACCCTAATCAAATTAACAGTCTTTCAGATGGGACGTTAAACCGAGGTCTCGTGTCGGTGCTTTACAACGTGCACGTAAAAGAACCAGAGGAGATTCTGGAATGGGTCTCTGTCTGTATCATGCACTATCCTCCAAAATCTAAAATGACTAATCTCTTCAGGAGGCGTCGCTCATATGGGCAACCGGTAGCGACGATAAATAAACGTAAAAACACACACAACTGTACTGATTGTTTATGTTGGCAGAGATACAAGTATATTTTGCGTGGCCATCCCTTACATGTATGCCTGATCAGCATATTAAAGGTTTCCCCACACATGTGTGCTATTACATCAGAAATACACTCTGATGTTTAAGTTTAATCAGTACTATAATTCTAAAATGTTAACTTGTTATGGTCCATACAAGTGCGTTTGCAGCAAACCAATATATCCGAATTGATATATTGAGTGACAGTTATACCAAACATGTTTACTGGTACATCTGTAGCTTGACAATTTATGGAATACATGTCCAAGCTTGCTTCTCTATAAATGATGAGATAAATTTAGATTAGAGGGGAGACGAACTGGAATTTTGAATGCGCCGTGTGGTGGTTATGCACATAGTAACAATTTAATGTAAAATAAATACTTGTGTTATAAATTGGACTTGGAACTTTTACTATACGATTACGATACAAAATCCTGAACCCTACTTATACTGTACTTGTAGTTGGTAGGAACATGGGCTAAGTGAATACATGTACTTGTTTTCTCACGAGGAAACGTGAGCAATATCTTGATTTGTTGACCCAGTTTATTGACCATGTTGTCGATACTTAGAGGTTATTAAACGGCTGCGGTGGGCCATTTGTGGATATTGGCGCACCCTATGGAGATATTGGCCCGAGGGCCGTTAGGCCCGATGGCCAATATCGGATAGGTGCGCCAATATCCACAAATGGCCCACCGCAGCCGTTTAATAACTTCTTTATTGCATACCTTAACGGCCCCAGGGCCAATATCGGACAGGTGCGCCAATATCCATAAATGGCCCACCGCTATATTTTAAGGAGCTGTATATAATGCATTGCGTTTCAAAACATTATTTTTGTGATACAACCTGTGGTAATGTAGACCTATGCACATGTTCAGGTAGTTTCTCCGTTTGCGTCGAGGCACCATTATAATATGTATGCATGTTTTTACTGTCTGATCGGGCAAATCGGTGACAAGGTTTTTCGCAAATTACGCATTTATTTCGTGATGCACAAATAAAAGTTATACATCGTTTTAAGGCGCGCAAGGTCTGGTAACAGGAACATCTTAATATGTGCATCACGAAATAAATGCGCAACATGCGAAAAACCTTGTCAGCAGTTTGCCCGATTGGACAGTAGTGCTAGTGTAAATATATTATCGGACAGGCGCAGATATCTGTCTAAGAAACAAGTGTGTGATAGAGGTTGTACGGATACGATACCTTTTTTAAAGCTATTTTCGAATAGACTCCCTGGTTCTTTAACGTGTCCAGTGTATATTTATATTATAACACCAACACACGAAATGATTACCTGGGTTTCTAGCCAGTCCACCTATAGTTAATTATTGGGAGGGAAGTGTTTCTGAGAGTAATAAACAACAAATTGATCATGACACAAACTTTAATACTTTTTTAAAATTAATTTCATCCATGCATCTCAAAACTATGCAAACAGTACTTATATTAAATTTATTTGAACAATATGAGACAAAGGAGTTCATAGAACTACATACATTGTATTTTGTAGCCAACTTTCAAAATGGCGACGACGTATAGTTTACTTTAGGGCAATATTTACAGTCCCATTGAATGTGCAGTTTTTAAACAAACTTTCCGGATTGAATTTGTTGCGACTGACCTGTAAAGTACCATCATACTTATGAATTAATGGTAGATCAACCACCTGACCATAAGAAGATTCCTTTATTTCTTCATAAGCAGAAATACTTTGCAAGGCATTTTCTATTTCTTGAGACGCAGCAACTAATTCCTCATCATCATCATTGCCATTTTGGAAATCATTTACAACATCATGAACATTTGGGGTACTGTCTCCTCCAATATTTGCAGACAAACCGTTACTACCTCCACTAGCAGAGACCTTATGAAGCACATTAGACATATTGATTTGTTTTTTCATGCTAACAGTATTGTAACTGTTTAGACTCAACAGGTTGTTGTGTCCCGATATTTGCAAATTCATAACATAATTTTTAGATCTACCTTTATTTGCTTGTACCAATTAACAAGTTTAGTTTAATCATATTTTATTGCATTCTTTATATTCAATGTACAATACAACTCAAATTTACAAACATGTTACAGATGAAATAAATAAGATATATGGTACAATCATTACCAGTATGTTTATATATGGAGAAGCAAAAGGGTTGGGCCACAAGTTTTAACAACATTAGTTTCGGCCCGTCCCAACATACTAGTTTGTAATTAACAAAGAGACTGAATATAGGATAAGAGCATTACAATTAGGATACAAATTTTAGATTACAATTAAGGCGATAATAATGGATATGATAAAAAACAAGTTTAATTAGTAATTACCCCCCTCTGGCCTACGCACCTGTACGTTTCGTCATTATACTTAATGACGTCATTTCTCACGCGCCCGTTTGTAGGTAATATCAGTGTGTATTCATGTAGTTAAGTTGTGTATTGATGTACATGAAGCGTATTGTGATAGTTTATAGTGTTTAAAACAGATAAATGTTTGTACTTTTGAGAAAATATAAATTCATCGAAGCTCAGTTGACCTGTGTAATTAGTTTCAATTATTAATGTCAAGGAACTAAGACACGAACGTTAGTTTTAAACTTTCATACTGGGAACTGTTGTGTTATTTTATCATGTTTATGTGATTCGGATTTAATTACCGTTTCGGATGGAACATGACCTGGTTGATTCTAGTGGATTTACATCAAGAGGGACCATGGTAATGGGGTGAGAAGGAAAGGGGTAAGTTATAGAATCTGTATGCACCTGTAGATCTAGATGTTATAGAATTTGTATGTGCAATATAATTAGGGACAATTTGTTTACATCTAGGCATTCTAGAGCTAGCTTGAAAAAGTCAGAAAATAAAACATAATTATAACAATTGCTAGTATAAACTTACCGCTGCCTAATAGTGACTTATTGTACAGGATCTGCATCTCCTCGTCGGTAAACGGGTCGGCTCGGTTCTTTTTATTGCCCTTTCCTTCTTCTTGCTTCAAACCCTTCCTCTTGCTGGCTAAGACGTCCCTGGAGTGCTTAAAAAGATGGTCTGTGGTTAGGCTGTGTCCATAGATTTTGCCTCCAAGATAACGATTAACACCGCCTTGTATTGACTTTAAGGTGTCGGGTTCATACTCTTCTCCTTTTAAAGTTTTTATACCTAGAAACATCAGAGCCATCAGCATGTTTAATTCTTCAGGTGGCATCTCAGATAAATCGCGATGTTCACCAACAGATTTCAACCAGTCATACGCCCTATTCAGTCCAGTTTGAGTTGCAGTGTTTGTGTGTCCGTTTTTCATTTTCTCTACATAGCCGTATGTTTCTTCTGCTGTTATGTGCTTATTTCGCTCAGCAATTTTACCGTCAAGAGACAACAATCTGTCAGACAACGACTTTAGTGTTGCTTCGGCGGCCATGTTTACACAATGTAGTTACTATGTTGTTGCTACCTGTGATACGTGCTCGTGATTCGTTCTCGGCGCGTGCCGGGCCAATATCGAATATTGGCCCGGCAGAGCCGAAAATCGAAATATATTGCCCGCGTCGACCAGATATTTTGCTTTTCTACCATTAAATGTGTTACTATTTATAGTAACGTATGCAATAAGTTGTAATATAGTTTTGAAGAATGTCACTTTGGTTATTTTGCTGAGGTGGTACCTGTGACAGGTTCGTATATGTAGTGGAGTAAGGGTACACATATGACATGATGAACTGTCCCGCCGCATTGTTCAATATTAGGGAGGGTCCATTATTTGGTAGCACTGTTTGTGGACCGCGGGCTCACTCGCAGCAATCTTTGGCACACGTTTTACCTCTTTATCATCGCTACCTGGTGAGATGATGTGTTTCCTCAGTCTTCATTCCCTATTGGAGATCACATAATGTCACAACTAATTATATATGCTCTGTGCCACAAATAGAGTAAAATAATATCATTAATTTGCAATTAACACGAACATATATTTTTTTTCTGCACTGTTTGAAATTTTCAACTGCCATGTTTAACGCATGCGCATATATTTACCAACACTATTGATTATGCAATGCCTTTATGCTATAACACAACAAATACATTGCTTAGTAAATACATAGTAAACAGTAAAAACATACAGTCTACAGTCTATTTATTTATATTTTTAATCTTTCATTTTCTTCTGATACAACATAAAAGTGTATGCAATATATGCACTGTAGTAATTTGGATATGATCACGACTTGCTTAATCAAGTTCATATTTTAAGTATATATACCTAACATGACGAGAAACTGTAAAGTTTAAGTCTTAATAAAGCATTCTTCTTCTTCTTCTTCTTCTTCTTCTTCTTCTTCTTCCTAACACTGTTTCAATTTTAATCGTTTTTACAGAGAGTATTTCTACTTTGACCATAAGCTGTGTCAATGAGTATGTGTGAAGTATGAATGCATATAGTATGTAAGAATATAAACTTTTCTTCAACCGATATTTACTTATTACCTAAAGAATGTTTAGAAATTTAACACATTTTAAGAATATATACTGTGTTATACATTTGAGCTAAAACGAACATTCAGTTAACTGCATACACTTCAATTTAAGTCAAATCGAGTGTTTGGTGTAAAAATAGTGTAACCACATGGATACAGTGAAGGGGTTGCGGTAGTTTTGCACTAATCCCTTGAATTATACTTTTAGGATTTTTTGAGATTATTCTCCAATATAATCAACATTATTAATATATTAAACATTTAAAAGCTCCAATTAGTAAGCACACTTATAATAATACCTTATATGTATATATAAATGAGTAATGTATGTCAGAGATTTACACATGCAATACAAGATTGATTGGTTAGTAATTAGTATTATTATATTCATTTGTTTGTAGACCATAAACTGTTTATGTTTGTGTCTTAATAAACGATTCTTCTTCTTCCTAACAGCAAATCACAAATTTGGGTAATAGGATCCTTTGAGATGAAGCGTAAATATGCGTTTATTCCTGCTTGATCAATAAGGCAGTTCTGAGAAGTTCAGTGTTTGGACATGAGTATAATATCACTGTGTAGTTTGCTATTATTAACAAACATATCACATTTAGGACACGTTTCACTCTTGCTAAAACAAAATAATTGATTTATAGTTTAATCAGCAGTATACCATTTAGGTTTTAACTTTTGGAAATGTGGTTTATTAACGTTGAACATGGAGAATTTTTGTCGGGATGACGTACGGTTAGTCTAGACATCCTTTCATTATGTTCAGTTTCGAAAATGTGCTTCCAAAGAATTGACCTCCATTGAAATGTTGATGGAAACAGTGCATTACTCATATAATTTGACAAATATGGTTTCAGATTATACTTGACGTCTTGTCTGTATAATGTCTGGTACAAAACCGTGTAGACAGATGATGACAATGTAGTCGGGTCCAGATTCAGGAATGTAAGATTCTTGTAGTCAATCATCGTGAGATTCCCAGACAACTAAGAGCTATATCTGTATAGCAAATGGTAGTAAGTTTTGGACCAGTTGAATACAGAAACGATGGCTTCTTTCTAGCTGCAATAATCTGGATATGGCCATTTAATTCCACAATTCGCTGCCAAAAGGTGTAGTTGTTACCACTACAGATTTGTAGACAGATGATGACAATGTAGTCGGGTCCAGATCCAGGAATGTACGGGTCTTGTAGGCAATCATCGTGAGATTCCCAGACAACTAAGAGCTATATCTGTATAGCAAATGGTAGTAAGTTTTGGACCAGTTGAATACAGAAACGATGGCTTCTCTCTAGCTGCAATAAACTGGATATAGCCATTTAATTCCACAATTCGCTGCCAAAAGGTGCATTTGTTACCACTACAGAATTGCATATAGTAGCCCAGGAGACGGGACTAATACGGGATTGCATGCTGGGCAATTCCATTGTTCACTCGGCTTCATCTTAGTTCTGTATTTGCTTATAGTTTATACAAATATATTTTAGTTCGATTGCGAAGCAAGTTCTTTCAACTTATATTAATCACTCTCGAGACCTCATTCATGTTGGACTCCATTGCCACGAGGTAGAGAGAAGAGGCAGCGTGGAAATTAAATGCCTTGCATAAGGGCACATTCGTAACGGCTCCAGCTGGGTTCGAACTCCGGACCTTTCGCACCTGAAGCGAACGCACACCCACTGCGTTATCCACAATTGTTTGCTTATAGAGTCGCACACAGTCATATACTTATCGCAGATCACCCCTAGGTGTACATATTGTTCTACTTCCTTAATAATCTGAGGATCAAAGTGGACTGTCCTTGGGTGTTTATGGTATTCGGATTTGGATTCATTAAATACAATGATGGCACATTTCGATATATTATACAGATAACGCCATTTCCTCGAGTAGTCAAAACATATTAATAGTATATGTTTCAGACCTTGTTGGGAAAGTGACACAATCAACATGTCGTCTGAAATAGTATATGTTTCAGACCTTGTTGGGAAAGTGACACAATCAACATGTCGTCTGAAATAGTATATGTTTCAGACCTTGTTGGGAAAGTGACACAATCAACATGTCGTCGAATAGTATATGTTTCAGACCTTGTTGGAAAGTGACACAATCAACATGTCGTCAATATATGTTTCTTGTTGGGAAAGTGACACAATCACATGTCGTCTGAAATAGTATATGTTTCTTGTTGGGTGTAGACGTTGTTGGGAAAGTGACACAATCAACATGTCGTCTGAAATAGTATATGTTTCAGACGTTGTTGGGAAAGTGACACAATCAACATGTCGTCTGAAATAGTATATGTTTCAGACGTTGTTGGGAAAGTGACACAATCAACATGTCGTCTGAAATAGTATATGTTTCAGACCTTGTTGGGAAAGTGACACAATCAACATGTCGTCTGAAATAGTATATGTTTCAGACGTTGTTGGGAAAGTGACACAATCAACATGTCGTCTGAAATAGTATATGTTTCAGACGTTGTTGGGAAAGTGACACAATCAACATGTCGTCTGAAATAGTATATGTTTCAGACGTTGTTGGGAAAGTGACACAATCAACATGTCGTCTGAAATAGTATATGTTTCAGACGTTGTTGGGAAAGTGACACAATCAACATGTCGTCTGAAATAGTATATGTTTCAGACGTTGTTGGAAAGTGACACAATCACATGTCGTCTGAAATAGTATATGTTTTGTTGGGAAAGTGACACAATCAACATGTCGTCTGAAATAGTATATGTTTCAGACGTTGTTGGGAAAGTGACACAATCAACATGTCGTTTGTGTCTGAAATAGTATATGTTTCAGACGTTGTTGGGAAAGTGACACAATCAACATGTCGTCTGAAATAGTATATGTTTCAGACGTTGTTGGGAAAGTGACACAATCAACATGTCGTCTGAAATAGTATATGTTTCAGACGTTGTTGGGAAAGTGACACAATCAACATGTCGTCTGAAATAGTATATGTTTCAGACGTTGTTGGGAAAGTGACACAATCAACATGTCGTCTGAAATAGTATATGTTTCAGACGTTGTTGGGAAAGTGACACAATCAACATGTCGTCTGAAATAGTATATGTTTCAGACGTTGTTGGGAAAGTGACACAATCAACATGTCGTCTGAAATAGTATATGTTTCAGACCTTGTTGGGAAAGTGACACAATCAACATGTCGTCTGAAATAGTATATGTTTCAGACGTTGTTGGGAAAGTGACACAATCAACATGTCGTCTGAAATAGTATATGTTTCAGACGTTGTTGGGAAAGTGACACAATCAACATGTCGTCTGAAATAGTATATGTTTCAGACGTTGTTGGGAAAGTGACACAATCAACATGTCGTCTGAAATAGTATATGTTTCAGACTTGTTGGGAAAGTGACACAATCAACATGTCGTCTGAAATAGTATATGTTTCAGACGTTGTTGGGAAAGTGACACAATCAACATGTCGTCTGAAATAGTATATGTTTCAGACGTTGTTGGGAAAGTGACACAATCAACATGTCGTCTGAAATAGTATATGTTTCAGACGTTGTTGGGAAAGTGACACAATCAACATGTCGTCTGAAATAGTATATGTTTCAGACGTTGTTGGGAAAGTGACACAATCAACATGTCGTCTGAAATAGTATATGTTTCAGACGTTGTTGGGAAAGTGACACAATCAACATGTCGTCTGAAATAGTATATGTTTCAGACGTTGTTGGGAAAGTGACACAATCAACATGTCGTCTGAAATAGTATATGTTTCAGACGTTGTTGGGAAAGTGACACAATCAACATGTCGTCTGAAATAGTATATGTTTCAGACGTTGTTGGGAAAGTGACACAATCAACATGTCGTCTGATAATATGTCAGACGTTGTTGGGAAAGTGACACAATCAACATGTCGTCTGAAATAGACAGTTGTTGGGAAAGTGACACAATCAACATGTCGTCTGAAATAGTATATGTTTACGTTGTTGGGAAAGTGACACAATCAACATGTCGTCTGAAATAGACGTTGTTGGGAAAGTGACACAATCAACATGTCGTCTGAAATAGTATATGTTTCAGACGTTGTTGGGAAAGTGACACAATCAACATGTCGTCTGAAATAGTATATGTTTCAGACTTGTTGGGAAAGTGACACAATCAACATGTCGTCTGAAATAGTATATGTTTCAGACGTTGTTGGGAAAGTGACACAATCAACATGTCGTCTGAAATAGTATATGTTTCAGACGTTGTTGGGAAAGTGACACAATCAACATGTCGTCTGAAATAGTATATGTTTCAGACGTTGTTGGGAAAGTGACACAATCAACATGTCGTCTGAAATAGTATATGTTTCAGACGTTGTTGGGAAAGTGACACAATCAACATGTCGTCTGAAATAGTATATGTTTCAGACGTTGTTGGGAAAGTGACACAATCAACATGTCGTCTTTGTGTTGAAATAGTATATGTTTCAGACGTTGTTGGGAAAGTGACACAATCAACATGTCGTCTGAAATAGTATATGTTTCAGACGTGTTGGGAAAGTGACACAATCAACATGTCGTCTGGAAAGTATATGTTCAGACCTTGTTGGGAAAGTGACACAATCAACATGTCGTCTGAAATAGTATATGTTTCAGACGTTGTTGGGAAAGTGACACAATCAACATGTCGTCTGAAATAGTATATGTTTCAGACCTTGTTGGGAAAGTGACACAATCAACATGTCGTCTGAAATAGTATATGTTTCAGACGTTGTTGGGAAAGTGACACAATCAACATGTCGTCTGAAATAGTATATGTTTCAGACGTTGTTGGGAAAGTGACACAATCAACATGTCGTCTGAAATAGTATATGTTTCAGACGTTGTTGGGAAAGTGACACAATCAACATGTCGTCTGAAATAGTATATGTTTCAGACTTGTTGGGGTGTTGTCGTTGTTGGGAAAGTGACACAATCAACATGTCGTCTGAAATAGTATATGTTTCAGACGTTGTTGGGAAAGTGACACAATCAACATGTCGTCTGAAATAGTATATGTTTCAGACGTTGTTGGGAAAGTGACACAATCAACATGTCGTCTGAAATAGTATATGTTTCAGACGTTGTGTTGGGAAAGTGACACAATCAACATGTCGTCTGAAATAGTATATTTTCAGACGTTGTTGGGAAATGACACATCAGTGTTTGTTTGTTGTTGGGTGTTGTGTGTGTTGTGTTGTTTGTTTGGTACATGTCGTCTGAAATATATGTTTCAGACCTTGTGGGAAAGTGACACAATAAAATGTCGTCTGAAATAGTATAGTTTCAGACCTTGTTGGGAAAGTGACACAATCAACATGTCGTCTGAAATAGTATATGTTTCTTGTTGGGAAAGTGACACAATCAACATGTCGTCTGAAATAGTATATGTTTCAGACGTTGTTGGGAAAGTGACACAATCAACATGTCGTCTGAAATAGTATATGTTTCAGACGTTGTTGGGAAAGTGACACAATCAACATGTCGTCTGAAATAGTATATGTTTCAGACGTTGTTGGGAAAGTGACACAATCACATGTCGTCTGAAATAGTATATGTTTCAGACGTTGTTGGGAAAGTGACACAATCAACATGTCGTCTGAAATAGTATATGTTTCAGACGTTGTTGGGAAAGTGACACAATCAACATGTCGTCTGAAATAGTATGTTTCAGACGTTGTTGGGAAAGTGACACAATCAACATGTCGTCTGAAATAGTATATGTTTCAGACGTTGTTGGGAAAGTGACACAATCAACATGTCGTCTGAAATAGTATATGTTTCAGACGTTGTTGGGAAAGTGACACAATCAACATGTCGTCTGAGACATTAGGAGTGTTTATATTCATATTATGCCTAAATCACTGTTCTAACGTTTGCTAATGATACCATTTAACAACAGACAAAGTGTATAGCAATAAAATATGTTTAAATTAAATATAGTTTAACTCCAATGTAATAGTATTATGTAGCTGGTGACTATTTTCAAATCAAATAATAGCAACCGTGCACAGACTTAAGATATGTACGTAGCTATAACTGTTTTTTGAATCCAGTATTCTCTAGTTTCAGATTCACGAAACTCACATAGCGTATATAAGATATGTCGTAAATCAGATGCAACGAGCAGTTGTATTGTGTCGGAATTTAAAGTCACACCAACAGCGTTGGTGCTATGTGGCGACTCGCCGACTATTATTGGTGGATGAAGACCTCTGGTGCCCTATCAGATTAGTATCTCAGGCGCAGACAACCCCCTGGTAAAACAAGCGGCTTTAAACAAGTTAGCTAGATAGCTTCCTCAGCGGTGATTGGCAACGTCAATTTTAAAGGCAACGACCACTGTACGGAAATACACAAGTCACTCGGCTATAAAGGCAACGACCACTGTACGGAAATACACAAGTCACTCGGCTATAAAGGCAACGACCACTGTACGGAAATACACAAGTCACTCGGCTATAAAGGCAACAGCCACTGTACGGAAATACACAAGTCACTCGGCTATAAAGGCAACAGCCACTGTAGGGAAATACACAAGTCAGTCGGCTATAAAGGCAACCACCACTGTACGGAAATACACAAGTCACTCGGCTATACAGGCAACGACCACTGTACGGAAATACACAAGTCACTCGGCTATAAAGGCAACAGCCACTGTACGGAAATACACAAGTCACTCGGCTATAAAGGCAACGACCACTGTACAGAAATACACAAGTCACTCGGCTATAAAGGCAACGACCACTGTACGGAAATACACAAGTCACTTGGCTATAAAGGCAACGACCACTGTACGGAAATACACAAGTCACTCGGCTATAAAGGCAACTACCACTGTACGGAAATACACAAGTCACTCGGCTATACAGACAACGACCACTGTACGGAAATACAGAAGTCACTCGGCTATGAAAGCCCCTATAAGCACAATAGTCGTATCAATCGATACAAGCGGCTTATATAGCTAGGACAGGTTTTGTGGTTTTGTGAAACTGGTCACTGAATATCAAGCTACTTTCCATTTAATCGGATAAATGTGATGTACAGCATTCCAATATAATAGAGATGCATGGTGATACGAGAAGGTTTGTACACATGTGTCCTCCACAATAATAACGTGTTTTTCTTCTGTACCGGATCAATTCAAATAACTACCGAACTGTGAAATAGCTATTTGTTTTCCCAGAAAACGTTCAATTATTTATGCTATAATCCGATCTGGAGTGTGCTGTCTCTGTACCGTATGATTATTTTGACAGATTTAATTTTTACGCTGTTCGCACCCCCCCGAGGATTAATCGTGTCGTAAATATTTGAGAGAGAATGCTTGTATGTACGGAGGAGAACGAATCAGATGCTAGAGAGTCGGTGGCGAGGGCTGTGATCGATTGCCTGGAAATTAAAACTGAGAATCATTGGTTTGGTTACATTACCTGTCTGGTGTATCTCTGGTCTGCGGGAAGGCTATAAAACAAATAGATAAATGTCGTAACTAACACGTTTGTTTGATTGTTCGTGCTATGCGTCTTCGCGAGCACCATTTTGGGCTATATCGAAAACATATTTCCTGGGCAGTCTCCAGCGGTTGACCAGTACTAAATGCCTCAATCTCCGCAAGAAACTGCCAACGTTTGCATGTCAATAGTGTGTGCCTGAGCGGGACTCCGACGCGTGACCATCAGTGATGATATGTTACAGCGACCTTGTCGACGAGCGCAAACATACGATGATAAGTCAGCGACATTAAGTACTCGACCACGGATACAGACCTGCTATGTGTCTATGTTAGACTGTGTGTGATGGCGTGGTCAGGCATGCAAGTATTTTCCCCGGCATTGCTTGCGTACACACACGTGCGTGATCATTAATGTTATGTAACATGTATATACAGTGTTGTTCTATCATATACGTTCTCTGTTATGAACATGTTATTGCTCAAGTAGTTTAGTTTATATAAATTTATTTTAGCTCGATTGCGAAACAAGTTCTTTCAACTTATATTAATCACTCTCGATACTTCATTCCTGTTGGAATCCATCGCCATGAAGGAGAGAGACGAGGCAACGTGGAAGTTAAATGCCTTGCCTAATGGCACAGTAGTAACGGCTCCAGCGGGTGCTCGAACTCTGGACCTTTCTCACCTGAAGCGAACGCGCAGCAACTGCGCTTTAACGACTTCCACTACTCAGGTAATTGAGAATTTTAATATTAAATCTCACAAACTAGCAACAAATAAATGTAAACAGTTGTGTATCATATGCAAATCTGCAGGAAAGGACAATATCGACATTTAAAACAGAACAGAACATAAGTTTATTCATGACGTATACATAAGTACATAGTCATAATATATACATATAATTACATATAAATAAACAAGTGATCAATAAAGCTATCGTATAGCTACTGTAATCTAATTTAATATAGAGGATGAACATTCTAGTTAGTTGGTTTGTGTAATTAAGAAGACAAAGCGTTTAATATTGAGTTCCTATGGTTTAAAGTATTCTTAATAAATCGAGCCACGTTTAATAAAACCTTTCTATTATCACTGTTCATTAATGTACAGAATTTGGTCTCGTGTAGTAGTACTCTTTAATAGGTACTTTCCTCAAACACTGTCGTAACTTTATAATGTTGTGCTTGCAGTCCATTATTGTTAATTATTTTAAAAAGAGTGTTACGTTAAATCCTACCCCTAAATATACGAAATTAACAATTTTAATTACTATGATCTTGTTATCTAAGTGTGCATTTTAAGTAAGTTACTGTCCAATAAGTTATATATTGGATCGTTTTCGGTTTATATCCTAAACTTATAAACAATATTTCACTAATCTAGGATATACTGTTTATATGTGCCAACTTTTTAATCTTTCATTTCTTCTGATGCAACATCCACTGTGAAGAGGCATTCAAATCCAACTGAAAAACAGCAAAGATATCACACATGTAATGATGATCATTGACACCGGTAACATTTAAACTATCATGTTTTAATTCAATACGCATGTAATAGTTCGTGTTAAATCACAATCATATATTATATAAGTAAGAAAGCAAGTAAATGATGTATTATTGTGGCATGTACATAATAACAAAAACATATTAACAACACCAATTAATATTCAACACAAGGCCCAATTTAGTTTAATCATCTTTTATTGTGTCACACGACTCGTGGCACCCTAACACGTGATACCTGTAACATGTGACACCGGGGGCTCATGAATTCATATAGTGGCGTTCTCAATAAGCAGTACGTCACGTTGCATCTATTTATAGAAATGTATTGTAAAATAAATCGTTTTATGCAAGTCCTAAGGGGTACGTATTGTCCAAGAGATAACCGGTAGATGCATTGCAGTTATCGCAAGCACAAGTAGCATTGTTAACTGAAAAATGTTCCAACCCCACCAGAGTCGACAGTCAGTCTGGAAAATCACAAGAATAGCATGAGAAACCATTTAAAAAGGATGGAAAATAAATGGTCTTTATTACCAAACTAAAATACATTTAAAAAACAGTAATGACAATAAAAACAAATATAAGGCTGCTGATATTTGGCAATATTTGTTTCTATGTGGAATCTAACTAGTCTTAATTATCGTCTCTTTTGAAACCGTTATTTATACTTCCTCCAACATCACATATTGTCTCGAAGTTCATTTATGTAATATTCAAAGTTACGGTCTACCTCCAACTAATTGTTTCTAGAATGACTCGTCATTCCAAACACCCACAACCATTGTAAAGGAACACAAACAATTGAATATGAATGAATATGTCTGACTGCATTGTGGAGACAGCCGGTTTATTTTGAAACAAGATAAACTGATAAACAAAAGGTGTAAATGAATGCACCGTAACAATGTTCAAAATACATAAAGGTGGACATAAAATCCACCACAATAGGTGTAATTGAAATCCACCACAATAGGTGTAATTGAAATCCACCACAATAGGTGTAATTGAAATCCACCACAATAGGTGTAATTGAAATCCACCACAATAGGTGTACTTGAATTCACTTTAACAATATTGTATACACATGAAGTGGGTTATAAACACAACAGTAAGTAGTTCGCACTGGGTGCCAACACAGGAGGGAGGTTGGGGCGGACAGGTTAAAACTGGAAATAATAATTAATGATACAAGGTATACTCAGAAATTCAAAAAATTGCAGATAGGAAAATATTTGCCCCTAAGAAAAAGATGGCGAAGTTCCCGGATGAAAGCCACACACGTGACAAGGACGACTGTGATTGGTCAACATCAGGCTTCCTTAGTGCGTGTTATGCGTTATGGAAAACGTTAACAATAGAGGCAGTAACGACATATACAATGGGCAGTAATCTTAACATTAAGGTTAGGGTTAAATTTGATCTTTGATTGGAGAGTATGCTACTTTTCAGCTTTAGTTTACTGCCACCTGTTTTGTGGGATTACTGCCTCTATCCTTAATCTATGGAAAATGGCCGGTGTCCGGCTGAGCGTACATATTGGCACCATGTGATAACTGTAGTTACTACACATTAAGCATTGTAGAAATAATAAACAAATTTACATTATACTATTGTAAATTGCGTTTTTATGATTGACCATATTAATAGACACACGAATAGACTCGCCTAAATACCGTCTCTTTTGAAATCGTTAATTATGTTTAACCATATTAGTAGACTCGCCTAAATGTCGTGAATCGCACTATGCATTCAAATAGTTTGGGATAATTAAAATTATCATTATGACTAATACTTATATAAGCCATAGACAACTTTATTGTATAACCAAATATCACTAGAGTATTCACAAGAAGACACGTCCTTCTTAATTATTTCCAAGTGAAACAGGCTTAACGTATGGTGTAATTAGGTTCTATTGTCACATTGACCATAAATAATGGGGTGTTCCACAATCATCAGTTATATAAAGTGCATGGTGTCATTTGCCACCTCCCATTCCCCGCTCCCCCTCACGCCCACAAAAACTATGAACACCGGCTCAACAAAAGCTGTCCACCAACACAATTATAGTTATACTATTTCATAACGTATTCAATTGTGAATGGAACGTACATCATGACGTCAAATTCAAGTACGACAACGTATATTCATGCATGAATATTAGCAGGTGTCTTATTTCAAATGTCGTCTCAACCGCGTGATCATCTGAGAATAAACATCCAAGTTCGAAGGTTTTAAATGTCTGAAATAAATCCGTAAGTGAAAGTGTCGTCTTGAACGTTACATAATGCCATGCCATTAAGTAATTGAATTACCACTGTTTCTCATTTACTGCAACTCATTTACGGAGACTTTACACCAGCTGTAAGGCAGACGACACAAATCAGTTTAGGTTTTCCATAAATATTTAAAATGTTTCGTGGAAACAAACGACTTGACTGTGATTGTAGGTTTAATTTGATTTCAAAATGGTTCATCCAATTGTTTTCATTTCTTTGATAGAAAGAAGTAACAGTTTGCTTCAACTAATTAAAAGACACGAGTATTGATGTTTTAGTCGAGTATAACCTAATTACTGGGCTAATATGATGTAATGTAATCCTGACAATGAAAACATCAGGACACAGCGTAGAAAGAGCGACATCGCTGTTTTTTTCTATTGCCTCCCCTGGAAGAGAAAGTCCGATATATCCCGACATGTATATTGGTCCTTTTAGTTGGAATTCTTTGTTTTTACTCTTGTTCCATAACCAGATGTTTCGGTATGAAGAATGTAATATTTTAAAACTCATGTCAATCAATTGATATCTGTGTTTTACGTTTATTTATCGTCGCTACCGGTTGTCCATATGAGCGACGCCTCCTGAAGAGATTAGTCATTTTAGATTGTATCCAACATACAAGCTGAGATTATGTTACTGAAACAACAACGTGTTGTAATTGACAAAAACTGGACAGAAAAGATCCGGGTGATAACAGAATCAGTGTCATCGCTTAAGACTGACGTCACCGATCTGAAGTCAACTAACTTATCGTCCAACCCCATACCGGGGATCATTGCCCCTCATAGTTTTCATAACTTTAGCACCAAGCTAACGAATATACAACATCGGATGGATAGTCTCGAGTTATTCATCGACAGTGCGGAGGTTATAGCAATACGTAAGAATACAACCTACCAGACACCTTCGCTTTCAACCGCCGAAGAAACGTCCCCAACCCCCGACGTTATGCCGCCCGATAGTAAAAACGCATCTTCTTGGGCCGACGATAGGTCTTCTGGGACCGACGATAGGGATTCAGAGGCTGACGATATGGCTTCTGGGACCGACAATAGGTATCCTGGGGTCGATGATGGATATTATTCCCCCCCCTCTTTTTTTATTTTTTATTTTTCCTTTTATAGCATACACAACATAATTGTCACATGTTAACACTATACATAGTACTTAATGAACATATAATTATAATTCCTATCTATTTAATATAACTTTGTGCTGACAGTTACAAATATTTCTTATTTCAAAATTCTTGCATCTGATCCATAAAAGGTGTCCGTCTTAAATGTGACACTCCCATGCTTGACGGATAAATTGTTAAGGTATATAAACATTCATGCAAAGGTGTTTTAGAATACATGGACGAAAAGTTTAAAAATATAACGTTATTAAAACTTCCAATGATCATAATGTCCCCAATTTAGCACTTAAAGTTCAAATTGCGATGTGCAGTACTCTTACGAAGGTTTAGGTAGTTACTACAAATTAAAAATAGACCATTTGAACATATGATAATTTACTTTATCATGCATTTTTGCAATCTCCTTTTCAAGAGCTATTCTCATTTTCAAGTATGATGGATAGTCTTACCCCGACGTTAGATGGCCCGGAGTCCGCGCTAGTTTTTCAAACTTCGACGCTGGGTCTCCATCAGCCGCGGATATGTGTTCAACTGCCGACATTAGGACCTCAATCCCCGATGATAAATCGTACGCAGATAGTGTTAATCCTCGTGGTATGAACATAATTGCTCATCAATCGAAACTCCCATTATAAAAGTAAAGTGTTTGTTTATTATAGTGTCACCCCTATTTAAAGGGCCAGCCATTTCTGACTTATGAGACACCTCTTTTTCGAACATCAGTACTTCCCGAATCCTATGCTTGTATGCCAGACGCCAGGCTGGTAGGCAATCGGTAACCATTATTTAACTAGCTGGCGGCTCACCAACCGGCCATATCAGAACGAACCCCTGACGAGATTTGAACCTTCGACCTCCCGCTCCGTAGGCGGACGCCTTAACCACTATATGTCGATCAATAACAACCAGGAACGTCAGCCATTTCCAAGAGGTGATTCTATAAACTCACGTTCCAGTTTACGCGGCCTGTGACTTAAGGACCATGTGAAATCTGGTTATATTGGTAAGCGGGGTACTATTTATAGTAGAAAAAACACCAAAAAGAAGGTCCAATTCTCGGGAAGTATCGGGACGCCATCTGAACCATGTAAGAACGGCATTCATGTGCGAATTACGAACAGGATGTTTCCATACAGGAATGACACGTCTTTTGATGAAATTGAAATTAGTGCCCATGTGCGAAAACGCTCGAGAAAATGTTATGTTGGTGGTTTTAAAAGCACAATTACAGATCAGTTATTAGGCTCGTATATAAAAGACAAAGGACTGAATCCAACAATGGTGAAAATCTTCCCATGTAAAAAAAGGTCGCCTGAAGACGTAGTAATTAGGGTCAATATTGAGCAAACTGTTGACTCAAACATTATTATTGAAAAAGGCTTCTGGCCGAAACATGGCATCTGCATGCCAGGGCTTTCTCGTGGAGCACTTAAAGGCCTGCAGTTTGACCCCGTCCAATTGTAAAGATTTATACTTTAATACCTGTTCCATGTGATTAGTGGCTTGTATCAACAATGTAGCAGTACATTCAGTATACTTTGGCGTATGTAGGTATTTTCTAACGGTTAATATGCACGATCACTCTGTGAGCTGAGAATTAGTCAAAATGAGGCCCTGACAATTTAAGTAAACGTATATTATTGATTGTAAAGAAAATTGATAGTTATGAGTATTCAAACTACATAATCCAGATCAGCCCAGGGACATAGATTACATGTTATGTAGGTGCCTCATCAGCCGTAGCGTAATCACTGAGACTGATAATTTGTATGCATGTATAATGTGCGCTATGGTTGTGATCTGTGCAATCTAATTCAAAATTCAGTTCATGTGTTGACCTAATCAAATATGTATGTATATAATATGTATGTATTTATATGAATAAACTATATGTGTTCGTTATATGGTAACCTTCATACTTCATTTAATTATATATCTACAGTATTATTCGCAAGTTTTCTGTTATATTTTAAATATTTCTCTGTGTCAGTGTGTGTTTACCGATATTGATGCTACATAATAATCACAGTGAATGCTATGAGTACATGTATAATATTATAATTATAATCTCTTGAACATACGAGTATTACACATATTCTGCCGATTTCTACAAGATGCCATTGAGTAAAATAACAATGTATGTAACTGATGAGCAGAGAAAAGAATTGCTGACTTTCTTGCAAAATAAGAACTGGGACGTAGAGATGGAAATAGAAGAAACAGCCACCGCCATGCCCGTTGCAGAGGCTGCTTACGTACCTCCCCCTATGCCTCAGCATGCTGAAGGTGTTGCTGAGTGTCCACTGTGCTTGTGTTCCCCTTGCATAATAAATGAACAGAACAAACAACTTTGGTGGCCTGCTAATAATCGTCCACCGCATAATCTAAATTCACATGAGAGAAAGCTTCTATACAGGAGGTTTTGGGCAATGCTATATAATTGTGGCGCATGGAAAGATGTCATATATATAGAGAGAAAAGTAGCTGCTAGAAGAGTGTGTTTAGTGCGTCGACCGTCATATTTGTACCGCTATTCCTCGTGTGTTTAAGGTCAAATATAGGTCAACCTGCAGGCCTTTAATGTTTCAGCCACTGTATTTTTTTTGATTCGGGATATTTATGGATTTTATAATAAAATATTTTTATCATTTTACCCCGTCGACTGCTTCACAGAGTAATATCACGAATGCATGATATTCACGTCCAGATTTGTGCATTATTATTTAGTATCATATTTCACCGTTATTCTTACAATGTGTTAAAGGCCTGCAGGTTGACCTATATTTGACCTTAAAGGCCTGCAGGTTGACCTATATTTGACCTTAAACACACGAGGAATAGCGGTACAAATCTGACGGTCGACGCACATCGTATTTGCCACATGCGAGGCCCTGCATGGTATACATCTAATACATGAGCACCACTTATATCTATTATGACCCACGTACATATCAGAGGTTATAAATTGCTGAAATTGAAGTTCTGTATTTTTATAGTACTTACAACTGGTATAAACAATTCAACTCCACTTATGGCCCAAATAAGGCTGGTTGCGCGGGTTAGGCAGCCAGTTCCTGCATTGCTGTACCACACATTCAGGCATCAGTTCCCTCTTATGCCAAGTACAGTCTCCTCTTCTAGCCGCTACTTTTCTCTCTATATATCTGACATCTTTCCATGCGCCACAATTATATAGCATTGCCCAAAACCTCCTGTATAGAAGCTTTCTCTCATGTGAATTTAGATTATGCGGTGGACGATTATTAGCAGGCCACCAAAGTTGTTTGTTCTGTTCATTTATTATGCAAGGGGAACACAAGCACAGTGGACACTCAGCAACACCTTCAGCATGCTGAGGCATAGGGGGAGGTACGTAAGCAGCCTCTGCAACGGGCATGGCGGTGGCTGTTTCTTCTATTTCCATCTCTACGTCCCAGTTCTTATTTTGCAAGAAAGTCAGCAATTCTTTTCTCTGCTCATCAGTTACATACATTGTTATTTTACTCAATGGCATCTTGTAGAAATCGGCAGAATATGTGTAATACTCGTATGTTCAAGAGATTATAATTATAATATTATACATGTACTCATAGCATTCACTGTGATTATTATGTAGCATCAATATCGGTAAACACACACTGACACAGAGAAATATTTAAAATATAACAGAAAACTTGCGAATAATACTGTAGATATATAATTAAATGAAGTATGAAGGTTACCATATAACGAACACATATAGTTTATTCATATAAATACATATATATTATATACATGCATACAAATTATCAGTCTCAGTGATTACGCTACGGCTGATGAGGCACCTACATAACATGTAATCTATGTCCCTGGGCTGATCTGGATTATGTAGTTTGAATACTCATAACTATCAATTTTCTTTACAATCAATAATATACGTTTACTTAAATTGTCAGGGCCTCATTTTGACTAATTCTCAGCTCACAGAGTGATCGTGCATATTAACCGTTAGAAAATACCTACATACGCCAAAGTATACTGAATGTACTGCTACATTGTTGATACAAGCCACTAATCACATGGAACAGGTAGTAAAGTATAAATCTTTACAATTGGATGGGGTCAAACTGCAGGCCTTTAAGCATCAAAAGAACAATGCACCGTATGATAAACACAGGTCAAGTCGTAGTTATCATATGCAAGATGATAGTGCTTATGTTAATCATGTCGAGTCCTTCAATAAGTTTGATTGCTTAAGTACAGATATTGACTAGTGTCGCAATGTACCTATTATTATAAGTATGTATATACCGTTGAACATTATGACTTGGAATGTTACAGGGCTCATGTCCAGTAGTTCCTATTTATGTGATATCCTTCAGATTTATTGATATTTGTGGAATATCTGAACACTGGTTAAGTGCACACAATGCCACTGTTATTAACTCAATAAATAGTAATTATAAAAGTTATACTGTTTGCGATAGCAGTTCAAATATATATGCTAAACGTACAGTTGGCAAGGGGGGAGTGGCAATCTTATGGCATGCTAAATATGACAGATATGTAACACCATTATCTCTAAACGATGATAGTATAATTGGTATTCAACTGCAAATTAACAACCAATTATTGTATATATTCCAGATATATGTGCCTTGTAGAAATCATTCAATAGCTATCTTCAGGGATTATATTGAACGGATTTGTGATATATGGAGTATGTATAATGACCACGGAACAGTGCTTTTCATGGGTGATTATAACTGGAGTTGCGGTACGAATTCCTCGTCTGATAGTAGGTGTGCCTATTTAAACAATGTTATGTCATTATCGTGTATGTACCCTGCTAATCTACTAGATATATGCACAGGTGCAGACAAAACTTTTGTATCACATGATGGGAAATTTGAAACTTTTATTGATTATATAATGATATAAACTAAGCTTGAAGCATCCACAAGACATCATCTAATTGGCATATATATTGGCTGTGCACTTGTATTATTTACATTATTTGTATGAGATACAACTACGGTTAACTACCTGCGAGTGTGTGCCACCAAGTGTCGCATTCTAGACCCATTCGGAAACACCAGAACATTATGTACCACATGCATTGCTGTCACCAGATAACGGTCGTATTCTAGACACATTCGGAAACACCAGAACATTATGTATGTACCACATGCATTGCTGTCACCAGATAAGGGTCGCATTCTAGACCCGTTTGGAAACACCAGAACATTATGTATGTACCACATGCATTGCTGTCACCAGATAAGGATCGCATGTACAGACGGGTCTGTAGTTCAGTGGTAACACGCTGGACTGGTATTCCAGGGATCGCAGGTTCGATCCCCCGTCTGACCCTAATACAATTAACAGTCTTTCAGATGGGACGTTAAACCGAGGTCTCGTGTCGGTGCTTTACACCGTGCACGTAAAAGAACCAGAGGAGATTCTGGAATGGGTCTCTGTCTGTATCATGCACTATCCTCCAAAATCTAAAATAACTAATCTCTTCAGGAGGCGTCGCTCATATGGGCAACCGGTAGCGACGATAAATAAACGTAAAAACTTTGACTAACAATGTTGTATATAGTCTTTATAAGGGGTGGTCATACATGTGAATTACACTGACCTGACTGACGGGAGTATGTGAGATGGTACGATGGTCGCCAGATCGGAGAGGTGGGTGTTCTCCCACACGAAGGACCACATATACACTTTCATCCGCGCCAACGAGAGTGATTAATATAAGTTGTTAGAACTTGCTTCGCAATAGTTGTAAAATAAATAAAGTTTAAACGTTTTATGTTGGCACATAAGCAAGTATATTTGACAGTAGAACATCACCACATGTACGCTTGGTGGGGCTGCTATGGCTCTTGCAGCTCAGTACTCTCTGAAACTGTTTGTAAATTACCACCGGCAATGAATGCCCTTTCCGTGTGTTTGCTTTGTACAACGCCGAACATTCAAAATTTAGAATATATATCTAAGGAATCCCCGTAAACTTGAATTTTACTCGAAATACAAGACTACATTAAATTTTGAATTTAAATATAAATATTTGAATATACTTTAGCAATATTAGCAGCGACAATTTAAGAATCGAAATTGACGTGTTCGTCTTTATTCTCATAATATTATTATAGAAGCTGATGATAATACAGCTTTTATCTTGTAATAAATAAATGTTGAGACAGAACTGCATTGTCTTTCATCAGCATAAGTCAAATCGCTCTCGAAACATCATTCCTGATGCCTTGCCTAAGGGCACACTCGAAATGGCTCCAGAGGTCTCGAACTCCGGGCATTTCGCACCTGAAGTGGATGCGCTACGACTGCGCTATCATGACTTCTACTTGATTATGCATCATAATTTAACTACACTAAATTGTTCGTATATAAGTTTATTAATGAAATACATACTTTTCTATTTCGGTAAAAACAACCAGAAAGTTTCTAACGTTTAGGGGGAAGTGTGTGAGGGACCTTCAGATTATGTTATATATTGTATACACACATATGACATTGTTCTACTTGCCGACTGTGAGGGACCTGTATATTATGTTATATATTGTATACACACATATGACATTGTTCTACTTGCGGAGTGTGTGAGGGACCTGCAGATTATGTTATATATTGTATACACACAGATGACAATGTTCTACTTGCGGAGTGTGTGAGGGACCTGCAGATTATGTTATATATTGTATACACACAGATGACAATGTTCTACTTGCGGAGTGTGTGAGGGGCCTGCAGATTATGTTATATATTGTATGCACACAGATGACAGTGTTCTACTTGCGGAGTGTGTGAGGGGCCTGCAGATTATGTTATATATTGTATACACACAGATGACAGTGTTCTACTTGCGGAGTGTGTGAGGGACCTGCAGATTATATTATATATTGTATACACACAGATGACAGTGTTCTACTTGCGAAGTGTGTGAGGGACCTTCAGATTATGTTATATATTGTATACACACAGATGACAGTGTTCTACTTGCGGAGTGTGTGAGGGGCATGCAGATTATGTTATATATTGTATACACACATATGACATTGTTCTACTTGCGGAGTGTGTGAGGGACCTGCAGATTATGTTATATATTGTATACACACAGATGACATTGTTCTACTTGCGGAGAGTGTGAGGGGCCTGCAGATTATGTTATATATTGTATACACACAGATGACATTGTTCTACTTGCGAAGTGTGTGAGAGACCTGCAGATTATGTTATATATTGTATACACACAGATGACAGTGTTCTACTTGCAGAGTGTGTGAGTGACCTGCAGATTATGTTATATATTGTATATGCGTAGTATATGAGCAACCAGATGATAATTAGTCAATACAAGAGCCAGATTGTGTGGCCCGTACTGTATACCTAGAAGTGCGGCCCGTACAGATTTCCAATTCAAATGTAATCCGAATGATATGTCTGTGGTAGAAAGCAATGTTCATCTGGGTATCACGCTGACAAAGATTTTTAATTATAGCTCCCATCTGTATCTCAGTCCGCAGGCAGAGCGCTTGTTCTTGTAAGTGTTTACACAAAGTGTAATGCCGCTTGTGATCTAAAATTTAATGTGTTTTTAAGAAATTATGATTCTATAGTTTGGCCAGTCGTTGCATATGGTGCGTCGGTTTGGAGCACCATAGAGGGAGGTACACGCCAAAGCGCAGCAGTCACCGAAGATATGGATTGGGCTCCAGGCGTTGAACGACAATGACAGACTATATGCAACCAGTGAGCAATGTTTAGTAAAAGGAATAATTTATGTATTAATGAGAAGATGTTTTGTTATATGTATGGCTACAACGCAGCTGGGCTGGGGAGAATGTGTAGAAAGTACATGTTATTGTATAGAGATAAGATGCATCCATCAAACATTGTTACCGTATTTAATCTGTTATGATGCTACTTCCACCAATTGTAAGGCAATGTATGAAATCAGGTTTGGCACTCGCTATGTCAATATTGTTTAATACCACCTGAATGTATACAATTACTTCTGAGGTTTCTATTCGAGGTCAATAAACTCAGAAAATATAAATTGTTAAAAAGTGTAATATCTACAGAGCGTGTTTGTACAATAGTAATGCCTAGGGTACAGCGCTCAGCATATTCAATATTTAGAACTGGGGTAGCCCCCATTAGGGTTGACACAGGGCGGTATGAAGGCCTACCATTAGAGAGTAGAACATGTATGTTGTGCAGTAATTGTGTTGAAGACGAATAGCATGTGTTGTTTCAGTGTCCATTGTACCAGGAACTTAGTACTATGCTATTCGACAAAGCTAATGTCTTTGAACATAATGTTGTAAATCTGTCTCATGAGGATAAATTTAAATTGCATATTCACTGATGATAATATTATCAGATTGTGTGCATAAACCTTGTATCTTATCCTACAGAGAAGGAGATTAATTGCCTGTAAATAAGTATGTATATAGGACTAACTGATAATTTCCTCTCATGAGTGAAGATCAACTATTTCACAAACGTGATATTTGTTCTAGTTTCGAGGACCATAAAGCATAGTCCACCGTTGTAGTTTAGTGTTTTTGCTGGGCCCGATAATGTGACTGACTGTAATAGGAAAAAGGTTTAAGTAAACGTTTATTGCGTAGTCAGTTACCACACAAACTGTCGAGTAGGACTTATTATACTTTGGAACATATTATAATGGGGTTTTAATAAAACAAACCGTTTGGTCTAGTGAAAACATAATAACCTAATAATACTAATAAAGACTTTATTTAACGAGAGTACTCATTTAACAAAAGTTAATCTACCATGAGGCCCTCAACATATATACAATCAAATGCAATCAAAAGATAGCACTGTAAGTGATAACTGCACATTGGAATAATATAGTAATGTAAAAGCTGAAAAATAGAGAAACTATATTTAATATGTAATGGAATATGATGATATATAGAATTGGCTAGCAGAGTAGAAAATGGGAATGAGACAATTAATGATACTAGATCTATCTAACAATGTGCAGATTTGACTTGTAGTGGTATCTTCAAAATATGTATGAAATCAACTTAAGGACAGCAATTTTCCGATTCTAATAAATATAGCAATGGCAATACACGTTTATAATAACAGTAGAAGTACGCGATTAGTTTGAATTATTATAGTTCCACCTTAAGTAGAGAATTTTGAACTGTTGGATAGTTGGAGCATTTTGAACTAAGTGAGGCAATGAATTCCAAATAGATGATCCTGAAATTTCAAATGTATTACGAAATAATTCACAGAAGTAAAAGTGAAGGACGATTTTAAATAGTCTGGAGCAGCTCCATGTAATGTTTTATACATTTGTATAGCCTTCTGATATATGACTCGTTCTGGAAAGGTCATCCATTTTAGTTGGGAAAATAATAATTGCGATGGAGTGTCAAAGTCCTGATCTAGAATTAGTCTAGCTGCTCTCTTTTGTAACCGAACTATTCTAATGGTGCTACATTATCAATAGTACCCAAATAGTCTGTGATAAATATGTACGAGTACATGTACTTTGTATATAGTGAGAGTCACTATAAGAATAATTGCTCGTTTAATTCTAGAATTTAGCCACTTTGCATGGCGATAGTATGATGACATGCGACTATCATTCCAACGAGATCCTAGACTCTGGGTCAAGGGGTCCCCCAAAATCCAAGATGGCCGACATGAATAGATAAATATATAAATAGTTGTATTTCTTATTTATTAGCACATATAAACAAATAAAAATAATAGCATCCTGTTCTGAAAGGAAATGTTCAAAATTGAAATCCGTCAATGATGATCTAATGTCAAGGTCATGATCATTTTCAAGGTCACATGGTCAAAATATGAAGAAATTTATTTTAACATATATAATTATGAATGTGTTGGATTATTTATACTAAATATTATACAGATTTGCACATCAACTTACAGCACAGTCTATCTTCTTTCAAATAGAGAACTGCTATTGTCGTAGGGTTGATTATATGTGTTTATTTGACAATAAACGAGTACAAGACTTTAGTATATAATAAATAAAATAAAGTTATCAGGCGTGTTGTTTTTTCATTTACTTGTCCGCCTCCGTGGTCGAGTGGTTAAGGTCGCTGACTTGTATACCACTGTAACCTATCATCACTGATGGTCACGGGTTCGAGCCCCGCTCAGGCCGTGTCTCATTTATATGAAAAAGTTGGCAGTTTCTTACGGAGGTTGGTGCACCCAAGTACTGGTTAACCGCTGGAGCCTGCCCAGGAAAGGTGTTGTTAGGTAAACTGCCCGCCGGCGATATAGCCCAAAATGGTGCTGATGCAGGCATAAAACCCGAATCATAACTAATTTTTCATTTACTTAAAGGCCTGCAGGTTGACCTATATTTGACCTTAAACACACGAGGAATAGCGGTACAAATCTGACGGTCGACGCACTAAACACACGAGGAATAGCGGTACAAATCTGACGGTCGAGGCACATCGTATTTGCCACATGCGAGGCCCTGCATGGTATTCATCTAATACATGAGCACCACTTATATCTATTATGACCCACGTACATATCAGAGGTTATAAATTGCTGAAATTGAAGTTCTGTATTTTTATAGTACTTACAACTGGTATAAACAATTCAACTCCACTTATGGCCCAAATAAGGCTGGTTGCGCGGGTTAGGCAGCCAGTTCCTGCATTGCTGTACCACACATTCAGGCATCAGTTCCCTCTTATGCCAAGTACAGTCTCCTCTTCTAGCCGCTACTTTTCTCTCTATATATCTGACATCTTTCCATGCGCCACAATTATATAGCATTGCCCAAAACCTCCTGTATAGAAGCTTTCTCTCATGTGAATTTAGATTATGCGGTGGACGATTATTAGCAGGCCACCAAAGTTGTTTGTTCTGTTCATTTATTATGCAAGGGGAACACAAGCACAGTGGACACTCAGCAACACCTTCAGCATGCTGAGGCATAGGGGGAGGTACGTAAGCAGCCTCTGCAACGGGCATGGCGGTGGCTGTTTCTTCTATTTCCATCTCTACGTCCCAGTTCTTATTTTGCAAGAAAGTCGGCAATTCTTTTCTCTGCTCATCAGTTACATACATTGTTATTTTACTCAATGGCATCTTGTAGAAATCGGCAGAATATGTGTAATACTCGTATGTTCAAGAGATTATAATTATAATATTATACATGTACTCATAGCATTCACTGTGATTATTATGTAGCATCAATATCGGTAAACACACACTGACACAGAGAAATATTTAAAATATAACAGAAAACTTGCGTATAATACTGTAGATATATAATTAAATGAAGTATGAAGGTTACCATATAACGAACACATATAGTTTATTCATATAAATACATACATATTATATACATACATATTTGATTAGGTCAACACATGAACTGATTTTTGAATTAGATTGCACAGATCACAACCATAGCGCACATTATACATGTATAGAAATTATCAGTCTCAGTGATTACGCTACGGCTTATGAGGCACCTACATAACATGTAATCTATGTCCCTGGGCTGATCTGGATTATGTAGTTTGAATACTCATAACTATCAATTTTCTTTACAATCAATAATATACGTTTACTTAAATTGTCAGGGCCTCATTTTGACTAATTCTCAGCTCACAGAGTGATCGTGCATATTAACCGTTAGAAAATACCTACATACGCCAAATTATACTGAATGTACTGCTACATTGTTGATACAAGCCACTAATCACATGGAACAGGTAGTAAAGTATAAATCTTTACAATTGGACGGGGTCAAACTGCAGGCCTTTAACCACCCTTTAATGCAAGTATTGATAGTCAATGGAAATAATCTAGAAACTTTGAAAGTATTGTCCAGTTACACCAAACACATATACATAATTATCCACCTGACCTATACTCTGCCCATGTCCCGTTATACATTATATTAATCTCTTACTAACCCGTGACCCGTATTCTACTACACAAAATGTTATAGACTAATGCAATGCTTCGTTGCATTCGCCATCACCATGTTATGGTTACAGGTTGCATATTTTGTGTAGTTAGGTGCAACCAGGAATAAATATATATATATCTTTGATATTGTACTGTTTTCAGGTTAGTTAAGTTATATTAGTATTTTGGTAATTTATTACACCCTAATGACATATTTGAACGAGTTGAGGGTTTGTTTGTAATTTAAAGGAATATACTTGACTGTGTACATTGTTTCACCATCATATGCATTGTTATTCTTTTCATTAAGTCGTGGCATTCGCAATCACCATGTTATGGTTAGAGGTTGCATAGTTTGTGTAGTTAGGTGCAACCACGAATAAATATAATTATATATATCTTTGATATTGTACTGTTTTCAGTGCCCTGCTGATCCGAAAGGACCCACATCCACAATCAAAATAAAATAGTTTGCCACGTACATGTGGCTGTGGCCAGAACAATCGTTCACCAACTGAGCAGGCCGTGACACTATCACATAATACATTGCCATGGTAATAAGAGGTGGTTCATAAGATGGACGTTTTGTTTAACATGTGTGGTGAAAGTAGTCTATACAGTAACTGCACTTCTATTAACATATTTTCTTTTTAATATATACATAATATCGCTTTATATAGTTATACTATGGTATAGTATTTAAAGTTAGGTAGGTTTCACCATAATGGCGACTAATAACCAACATGGCAGCAAAATTACACTTTTACAAATACAATGTGTGTAATAAAAATACAACACTGGAATGAATATAAATGGTACTACGATAATACCATTCAGATATCATGTTTAACACTGTTCATGTCCAGGAAGCACTGTGGTATAATGTTAAATAAATCACTGGCCTCATTCGAATCATGGCGGGAGCAGAATTGCGTGTCGGTTTCAACAATAACGCAATCCAGCATGAGAATAGATTGGGAACCTGAGGAAACAGACATTTAGCGAAGATCAGGTGGCGTAGATTCTTAATTGTGAAACCTTGTTTTACAATTTAAAAGCCATCAGTGATACAATTGTACTTAATGCCTATCACAGTGTCCATTGCATTTACAAAAAGCGGTGTGTGGAAGCTCAGCCTTCACACATTTACATCGACCACGACAACCCTTATCCTTGTCACAGCCACACTTCAATAACTCCATGCAGGATTGTGATGCTGGTAACAACGTAACGTTGTCCACAGTGGTTTCCATGGTGAGTGTAGGTCAGCTTCCTTTGTATATCCATGTTCTGCTGGAGATGGTAGTGTTGGCGATGGACATAGTGCTTGGCCCCAGCAGTAGCCTGCCTGGTAAGCTGTATGTGTGTGCTGGTAAAGAGCAGCAGATGTTGGTGGTATAGCATCTATTGCACGGCCTTTCTGTGTGAATAGATACTGACGGACATCATTGGTGTTTCACATTGACTTGACCTGTCGTACATCAACACAACAAACCTTTCAACAACAGGGATACAGTCATTGATCTGCTGTTCATTTGGTGTGTTGCCCAATGTTGTATCTGCGACATTGCATCGCACAAAGCAAATAAAATGCATTTTTTCCGAATACATTCGAACACTAACAGTGAGTCAATAAACAGTGCATTTATGGTCTACATTGAAAATAGGATTTCATATAAAGTCATCCATGCTCCTGAATTGACGTTTGTTTGTCATCGGAGTCAATACTAAACGCGAGATAATGTCGTTTAGAGATACTTTAGCTACTAAGATTACTCTACAAAGAAATAGGCACAAATGTAAGATAAAGCGGTAAATCTGTACAATAAATCGTGTTATTCGAGATACACGCGTTGTATTACATAATCATGAATGTCGACACTATTTACATTATGTTGTTATGTCAACAAACCGCGTATACGACGTTTGTTTATTAGTTGAAATACTCGGTGTTTGAGGCAACTATTTTGAAAACAGTTATACCATATAATAGCTTATGTATTTATTTATATTTCGGGATTTACGCCTGCATCAGCACCATTTTGGGCTATATCGCCGGCGGGCAGTTTACCTAACAACACCTTTCCTGGGCAGACTCCAGCGGTTAACCAGTACTTGGGTGCACCAACCTCCGTAAGAAACTGCCAACTTTTCATATAAATGAGACACGGCCTGAGCGGGGCTCGAACCCGTGACCACCAGTGATGATAGGTTACATTGGTATACAAGTCAGCGACCTTAACCACTCGACCACGGAGGCGGACTATGTACGGCTTATGTGTAAATAGAATATTGCATTTGTTTATATAACAGTCTCTTGTACTTATGTGATAGAATGGTCATCTGCATGATGTTATCTATGTTTTATTAATTATGAATATATGTGTACATATATGCAAATGAATGATAATATAATAAATAAACAAATGAGTAAATGAATATAACGCATTTTGCACTTAATTCCGTTTGCTAATATAAACGAAGCAGATATAAATTAAATACTGTCGATTCACATGAATTCAGCTTCAATGTATTTAGATTTGGTTGACACTCGAAAGTGTATTTCATAAACGTTGGGTTACAAGGTCGGTGGTTCTACCTGGCGCCAGTCAGTGCCTGAAATATTACTCGGTGGGGCACTTGGTATCCTCTTCCACTAATAATAATGTTTGTGTTTTTGTGTGATTTTACGTTTATTTATCGTCGCTACCGATTGCCCATATGAGTGACGCCTCCTGAAGAGATTAGTCATTTTAGATTTTGGAGGATAGTGCATGATACAGACAGAGACCCATTCCAGAGTCTACTCTGGTTCTTTTACGTGCACAGTGTAAAGCACCGACACGAGAACTCGGTTTATCGTCCCATCTGAAATACTGTTAATTGTATTATGGTCAGCGTGTTACCACTGGACTACAGACCCGTCTGATAATAATGTGTGAGTCGCCATAAGACATCGTATGTTTGTGTGACTTTAAAACACAAACAAATTTTTTTAAAACGTCAAATGATTCCATATTCATATCTTAACAGTTGTTGTATCAGTAGAAATGCTCAGTTTCTAAAACTATTATCTCGTGCCCCAATGGCCGATAGATTAACGCGGGAAAAGGCGCAACGATCCCACGATAATGCACCCATAAACAATAATAATGTTGCTGTTTTGTGTAGCTTGCCTCAGTGTACGTGAGAGTTTGACAGATGTGTGCCAATAATGTACTATCAATTGCGTCTAATTCAGATGGATAGTTCCAATAGGACGTATTCATCACATATGGAGACACGATGCTTTTAGAGCGACGATTCTATCGTTCCACTCGTTACTGTAGTGCAATCTACAGCTGTTATGGACCTTTATAGAACGCGTGTTTATCAGGACAAATGTGCTCTGCACATTACGCGTTCGAGATATTGAAACATTGCAGAGGAAGATGTGTCTTAAAGTAAGTCAATGTTGTTTTTTTATCTAATAGTATGATAATATTTATTTAATTTTTTTATTTAATCATTTATTGCAAATTAATAGTACATATGTCACATAAAGATACAACACATCACGTGAACATACACATGGTTTGGGCCACACGTTGTAGCAACATTAGACAACGGTACGCACCAGAAATATTTGCATAGGCTTATTTATCGATGGTTAATCGAGGGTACGTCTCCAGAATTATATTAGTAATTTTACTCTTTTGGAGGATGTGCAAGCCCCCAATGAACATGTCCGGTGTTTGGCACCCATACAAGATGCCTAGGTTTATAGTCCTATCTAAGATACTGTCAATATTATTAGGATCAGCCGGGGTCGAACCTGCGAACCCTGGATTCGCTGCCCAACGTGCTTACCGCTCGACCACTGACCCGTCTATAATTATATGCTACATTATATATGATGCTTAATCAATAAAAATGTTTACGTCTTCGAACATTTAATTTGCTTATTTATCAATATATATTTGCCAATTATTCAAATAGTCGTCTTCGGGAACGCAGGTTACTAAAGTTTACTTTGTGATAACTTGTTGCCCAACCCATGTTTTGTTATTTGCTCTTTCATGTAAACTATGTAATGCAAGTGTGAAATATGAATTACTGTCACTGCAGTATAATTGTAATTTCTTATAAATAGAGATGCAATGTACGGTGTATTTTCACACGATTTTTAATCATATATTAAATTATTGAGCTGAAAGTCATAGTGTATATTAATACTAGGGATGGCAACGAATGTTCGAATATTCGAATATTCGTTCGAACGTCCGATTATTGGAATATTAAAACCATATTCGAATATTAAAAAAAAAATTAAAATCAAATTTTAATCAATTGCAGTTAAATCATAACTTAAAAGGATATATATGTTTGTTTAAATTTCAATCAATTAAGTTTCGAAAACAAAGAATGACCCAATGAAGGTGCGAACTGTCATCGCGATTTGGCTCCACATAACAAAGGAGGGTTCACACCTTACATGGGTCACTAATTGATGAATGCAGTCTATTTGACGGGACACAAACTGAGAAGCATTTGTTTTACAGGTACTAACTGTAGTGGAAATCGAAAGTTGGAGAAATTTGCGAATATTCGAATATTCATTCGGAAGATCATCCGAATATTCGAATATCACAATCACCATTCGTTGCCATCCCTAATTAATATTAACTGTTACACATGTATTAGTTTCTCATTGATTATATAACGGGGATATATTGTTCTTTTGTATGTGTAGATTTTTCAAAAGCATTTGATTGTGTTGCAATGGAAATGTGTGGTGTGTTTTCCGTAATGATTATGCTCGATGCTATCACACTCACACTAGCCACTCATCCTGAAGATATTAATCATATTAGATTACGGAGGATAGTGTAAGGATATCGACAGAGCCTCATTACAGAGTATTCTCATTTGTGTACATGTACGGTGCAAAGCAACGACACGAGACCTCGGGTTAAAGTCCCACGTGAACGACTGATACTATAATTAGGGTCAGACGGGGGATCGAACCTGCGATGCCTAGATTCGCAGTCCAACGTGGTAAATACTGGACTACTGACCAGTAACAATACACTTTGTTAAAGACGTCGGCTTACAGTGATCATTAACTTTAATTATTTAACAGAAATATTGACTGACACATATACTAGTATTCACTACTCATATATATCAATTGTATAAGTATTAACACGTACACACATTGAACTCGTTAAATATCTTACTATGTACGATTCACATAGAATGTATAATTATATGTATACATCGAACAGTGTTAAATATCATGTACTATCCACATAATAATACATAGAATGTATAATTATCTACTTAGTATATCTACATAAACTACTAGTATTCCTACATGATCTCTGGTTATTGCTACTTAGTATATCTACATAAACTACTAGTATTCCTACATGATCTCTGGTTATTGCTACTTAGTATATCTACATAAACTACTAGTATTCCTATATGATCTCTGGTTATTGCTACTTAGTATATCTACATAAACTACTAGTATTCCTATATGATCTCTGGTTATTGCTACTTAGTATATCTACATAAACTACTAGTATTCCTATATGATCTCTGGTTATTGCTACTTAGTATATCTACATAAACTACTAGTATTCCTATATGATCTCTGGTTATTGCTACTTAGTATATCTACATAAACTACTAGTATTCCTATATGATCTCTGGTTATTGCTACTTAGTATATCTACATAAACTACTAGTATTCCTATATGATCTCTGGTTATTGCTACTTAGTATATCTACATAAACTACTAGTATTCCTATATGATCTCTGGTTATTGCTACTTAGTATATCTACATAAACTACTAGTATTCCTATGATCTCTGGTTATTGCTACTTAGTATATCTACATAAACTACTAGTATTCCTATGATCTCTGGTTATTGCTACTTAGTATATCTACATAAACTACTAGTATTCCTATGATCTCTGGTTATTGCTACTTAGTATATCTACATAAACTACTAGTATTCCTATATGATCTCTAGTATATCTACATAAACTACTAGTATTCCTATATGATCTCTGGTTATTGCTACTTAGTATATCTACATAAACTACTAGTATTCCGATATGATCTCTGGTTATTTGTAATCGATTACCTCTATGCATAATTATCTCAGTAATTATTTTAGTAATTATCTTTAGTAATACGTATGTAAATAATGCTCTACGTTCAATGATGTATATGCACGCTATTTAAAATTGTTAACTTAAGGTGACTTATAGGCCCGTTGGGCCGGGTGTTAAAATTTCACATTATACTGAATATATGTTGGACATATATTGGAAAACACAAGTCACTACAATAAACAATTATCTGATCTTTGCTTGTATGCAGTGTGATACAGCCATTACATATTGTCTTGTATATACAACCTGGAATGATAAACAATTATCTGATCTTATATTATTGTATCACATAACTTGTATGCAGTGTGATACAGCCATTATATTGTCTTGTATATACAACCTGGAATGATTCTGTTGATTCAATTTCCGGGTTAGATCCTCGGACCGAGGGGTATGTTAGATGGTACGGTGGTCGCCAGATCTGAGAGGTGGGTTTTCTCCGGGTACTCCAGTTTCCTCCCCCACGAATGACCACATATACGCTTTCATCCTCGCCAAAGAGAGTGATTAATATAAGTTGTTAGAACATGCTTCGCAATCGTTGTAAAATAAATATAGTGTAAACTAAACATATTTTACAATATGAGAAACCAGAGAGCTCGAGTCCAAGTCAAATAAAGTCAAGTCAAAAAACATTGTATTCTCTCATTTCACATACCAACATGAACGAATGACGCTTACGTTAACACATGCTGTACGAGGCTTGAATTTCATATGTTGCAACTAATAAACAGTAGTATTGTTGTCATAGAGAATTATTAGATTTTAAGTTTAGGTTTAAGTTTAAACTTAGATTTGACAACATTCCCTTCGTGCTTTCTTTGTTGAAAATCAAGCAAATGTTAAATTTCGATGTTGTTGCCTGCAGATGTTTGTTTGATTATCGGGCACCATTTACGACAGCGTATGGATGCACCTTACGGATTTCCTTGAAATGAAATAAGGCTCACAGTGTAACGGTAAACATTATCTGATCAAAAGGATCTTACACTCGTCGTGATTCCATATCATCTTTTATGAAACGAGTTTTGTAATTTTGCTATTAAGCCAAGCTTACTTAAAACAGCATTTCATCGGATGTATTGGGTAAAATATAAATACTAATGTGTGTGTGTTTACAAAAATCGAAATAGTCAAAAACGACAAAATTCCAATAAATTTAAACAGTCGTATGCGCGAATTTGTTTATCAACATACGAAATTTAACACGCACAACGCGCGTGCGTGAAACAACAGAGGTTGTAGAAATCAACGTATATATTTTGAACATGAAATACTATCTATATATCTTCCTCTAATGTTGAACCACTCTCAGGGATGTAGAAATCTCCCTAAAAGACTTAGCTAACAGAGGTATGAATCACCATATCAAGTTATTTAATTAAAAAAGACAACGTGGGACAAATGGGGACGATGCATTCCGAATGTAAACAAGTGCGTGACCTTTCCTTTCGGTTTCGAGTTTGTTTTATCGCAAAAAACACTGTTTACCAAATGAACATAAGCATACACAGTATAATGTTAGAATGTGTAGCAGCATTGCTACCCATACGTAAAAATTGAATTTTTCAAATATCTTTTATTTCATACGATGTAATGCTGGTCATCATACGATGTAATGCTGGTCATCATACGATGTAATGCTGGTCATCATACGATGTAATGCTGGTCATCATACGATGTAATGCTGGTCATCATACGATGTAATGCTGGTCATCATACGATGTAATAGCACATTTCCAAAATTCGTTTCATAACAATTTGTATTAAATCACCACGAGCGTAAGATCCTATATATCTAGACTATGCTCAGCCTTGATAGAATTTAAAAACAACATTTCATAACAAATACCGAACTCGAAATTTTACTGCGGTCGTGTCTGATAAAATTTATAGTCGATATATTTCAACATGACCTTATTTTAAGATTGTCCTCGTGTAGTTGTTATCTAAAGTTGTTGAAATGTTATCTGACATTGAGATGGGTCACACACTTGTCAGCATATTATAACATCGCACATGTGAGGAGATAGTGTTTAAGTAATGTGCTTTGGGAGAAACGGTGCATGCGCATGCTTAGTGAGTACACTATCTTGTTTCCTTCCATTCTGTAATGATTCAGAACAATCAACGTTGGTATCTTAGCTTTCGTGTCGTAATATTTAAATAGGATGCTTGTCAACTGTTTTGATGTGTTTGGGTAAATGTACCCCAAAGTATTCACAGATAAGTACGTAATATTGGTGCAATGTAAGTGTGTGTTTTACGTTTATTTATCGTCGCTACCGGTTGTCCATATGAGCGACGCCTCCTGAAGAGATAAGTCATTTTAGATGTTTGAAGGATAGTGCAATGATACATACAGAGACCCATTTCAGAGTCTCCTCTGATTCGTTTACGTGCAGTGTATAAAGCACAGACCTGAGACCTCGGTTTAAAGTCCCATCTGAAAGACTGTTAATTGTCAGACGGGGGATCGAACCTGCAATTCATGGACCAGTCCAGCGTGTTAACCACGGGACTACAGATCCGCCTGTGGTGCAATGCAAATTTACATTGTAACATTTTATAGAAGATGTGTTAATGTGTAGCATAAACCACGTGGTTGTTGCTATTGATGCAGCGGGACATGTATACAATGCGACTGCCTATTTGTTATGGACCTGTTTGTTGTCCTTTGGCGACTCTCCGGTACAAATTGGTGAAGAATGGCCCCGGTGGTGTGTCCATTCCAGTAATATTTCAGACACAGGCGGACAAGTCGGACAGACCAACTGGAGAGCCTCATCGCATCAAAGAATTCGACACCCCAGGTGGGATTAGTGTATACACATTTATTTTAGCTCGATTGCGAAAAAAGTTCTTTCAACTTATATTAATCACTCTCGAGACCTCATTTCTGGTGGAATCCATCGCAATGAAGGAGAGAGAAGAGGCAATGTGGAATTTAAATGCCTTGCCTAAGGGCACAATCGTAACGGCTCCAGTGGGTTTCGAATTCCGGACCTTTCGCACCTGAAGCGAACGCACATCCACTGCGCTACCACGACTTCCACAAGTGGGATTTGAACCTACGACGGTAAGGGGCAAGTCAATTTGAAGTCACGACTTTAAACACTCGGCGATGGAGAGGACCCTACTGAACGTGTACGTATTATAGTCATGCACATGCAACAAAGAGCTACACACACGACCAATTTAAATAGTGGTTTGCATATATCCAAGTACTCTTCACAGTTTCCTTCCTTTTATGGATTAACAATAATTTTGCAAATGCTTCTTTTGTATAGTTAATACCAAAGGCGGTCGGGTCGGCACGTTGTGGGATGGTGATAGCATGCCTTAGTTTAGTGTCGTAGAGCCTCAACTATGAAATCCGTTATATTTGTTTAGACAAATTTATTTTAGCTCGATTGCGAAACATGTTTATACAACTTATAGTAATCACTCTCGAGACCTCATTCCGGATGGAATCCATCGCCACGAGGGAGTGAGAAGATACTTTAAAGGCGCACAATCGTAACGGCTCCAGCAGGGTTCGAACTCAGAGTCTTTGCACCTGAAGCGAACGCTCTACCACTGCGCTGACACGAATTCCACAGTTATACTGAATCAAATATAGTCTAATACTAGGTAACTTAGCGCATGAATAATGGTTCGTTATTATTCATTCTGAAGACAAAAACCTGCATAAATATAGAGTTGTGATTTCATACCATATTTTATGAAACGAGCTTTGGAATTTGGTTATTATTTGCGAGCCAGTTGGTGAGTTTAATAGCAATATTCCAAAACGAGATTCATAAAATATGGTATGATATGGTTTATCACATGACCATAGCGCGCTCATTTTACTAAATAACGTTGCTTCTATCATTTTGTCTCCAACTGGTAGCGCAAATTGCCATGACTACGCAAAGTAGCGTTAAATTTATGTTTTAAACATCACTATTACGTGGAAACTTCTTTTAAATCGCCGTGCGCCTTACCATTCACGCTATGTACCAATTCAAATAGAAATATGCATACTGACTTCAGCTGTGCCAAATACCAATGTAATACCATATTTTATAGCCCATTTTTGTTCCCATAGCACCATTTAAAGCGAGTTTTATGGTATAAACTAAGAAGTAACCAACACCTATGAAATACCTCTTTATCTATAAAGCAGGTTGATAAGCAGATAACTACAAATCACAGACAGACGATTGTCATTCGGTGAAACTTTCTGTATTAGATACATTTACATTTAGAATAAGCTGATATTTTCTGAATTGCCCATATCACATCTCACCTTATCATAGAATTGACAATGAGAGACATCAGTCAGTCACTGCCCCTGAATACTCCTTAAACGTAGATAGGTCCTATTAAATGTTTTCTTCTGTTTTGATCGTTTATTCCTTTGCACATCATGCTAGCAATTTTATACCACTATCGCTTCTTATGAGTATTAAATTACTATATCTCAACAGATCTCCTACATTATATGCAATGGGTACTTATTTGTAAAAGAATGTTATCAGTCAATTAAAACGATTTTGATAAATTTACATTTATCATACCGCAACACCTGGTTAGGGAACAACAGTAAAAACAAAGGATTCCAACTAAAAGGGCCTATAAATAAGACTTTATCTGTTATCTGCCAAGGGAGATAATAGAAATGTAGAAGAAGCGCTACAGTTGTGCATGTAATATTAACAATTGTTTATTAAAGTTTATAATTTTACTCACTGAACTGCTCGTAGAAAATTGAATGATTTCTTGGCTGCATATGTTTTTACGTAGATTTGCTTTCCTTCAGCTAGCAAGCCCAGGCACTTCCGCTAGCAAGCCCTGGAACTTCCGCTAGCAAGCCCAGGAACTTCCGCTAGCAAGCCCATCATGAACGTCCGCTAACAAGCCCATGACCGAACGTCCGCTAGCAAGCTCAGGAACTTCCGCTAGCAAGCCCAGGAACTTCTGTTAGCACGCACAGGAACTTCCGCTAGCAAGCCCAGGAACTTCTGTTAGCGCGCACAGGAACGTCTGTTAGCAATCCCAGGAATGTCCGCTAGCACGCCAAGGAACTTACGCTAGCATGCCAAGGAACTTCCGCTAGCATGTCCAGCAATTTCTGCTACCACGCGTAGGAACTTCCTTCCGCTAGCAAACCCAGGAATGTGGCTGTCACCGCGGAGTTAGTTGGCATTTACAAGCGTTGGGTAATGGGTGAAGTATTGTTTGCCTTGCAGTATTTTTATAACGATGTTGTTTTTTATAGAATGTAGGTACACAGCTTCTGGTTCGTCATGGACAATAGTTATACTCCTGTAGTCTAATCTCATTTTATATTTGTATATAGATGCTGTGATCTGCTAGGCAAAGCGTGACACTGTATCTACAGCCTCCTCGAAACAATAGGAGAAAATGAAGCGATATAGAGTGGGACAATTTCATTTCGCTGACTCCCGTCATGAGAATTGGGACGTGTCTCATTTTAAATTACAGAAATCATTTTGACACTTTCGAAGGGAGGTATCATAAGCTGGGGATTCACTAATGGGTTTACTGGCATGACGGACGAGTAAAATTATTCTCAATTACATGAGATTTCTGCAATCAAAACCAGGCGGTTACGGCAAAAAAAGAGCTCTGAAATTTCCACGAAAGTGTAATGCATCCATCGATTTAAAACGCGTTTGTTCAATAATATATAAGGCCTGGCTAACAGTTTTAAAAGCTATGTTTAGATGGGAGAAAACGAGCGGACACTGGGTTCCAAGAAACGAACATTTACAGTATTTTAGTTTGTTCGTCTGAATTGAATAATGGGATTTAGTAAACTCCAGACGCAATTTCTTTTTCTTATAGTAGTAGTGCTGTTTTTAACGTTGGTGTTAAATCTGATTCCCTTTTACCACGAAGTCAATAATAATGTGTTACGTGCCATTAACGTTCCATTATACGGCGCGTCGCGCAATGATTCACCGTTACTAACATATAAGACAGATCTGCAGCGGAACTCGAGAAACGTCTGGGAGATAGTTCCAGATGAGGACAACATACAAGCTCAAATAGCTTTTAATCCAACGATTAAATTAAACTTAACTGCCAAAAAAATTCTAATGGAACACGGCGTCGTGGGTTGGGGAGTAAAAAAGGGCAAGGTTACCTTTGCTGAGCATCATTGCAATGTCCAAAACTGTGAACTCGTCAGTACACCGGAAGTAGGTGTGAAGTACGATGCCCGGATGTTTAAAGAAATAGATCTCAGTAAGATGATGCTTGAAGAGCTGCTCCAAGAAACGTTGCGACATCCGGACCAAATCTGGATCATGTTCGGCCTAGAAAGTCCTCAAGCCTCTCCGGATTATGACGGATTAAATGACGTCATTAATTGGACGGCTACGTATAGGCATCAGTCGACAATAGTGACGCCGTATGATAAGTGGGTACCGTATGTAAATTTCACATCAGTTAGCGGAATGCACACAATCAGAAATTACGCTACGGGGAAATCTAAACTCGGCGCAATATTTATCTCGAATTGCAATGCAGCCAATAACCGACTGGAATATATTAATGAACTTAAAATGTATATGTCTGTGGATGTGTATGGAAATTGTGGCGATATGGACTGTTCAAAGATTTCTCAGTTATCATGCTTTGAAAAACTTCAGAAAGATTACAAATTCTACTTTTCATTCGAAAATGCAAATTGTCGGGAATACATTACAGAGAAGTTCTTCATGAATGCACTTAGGTAAGTTTCCATGCATCTAGGATTGGAATATTTCTTATACTAACGTTATGTTTTTGTTTTTTCCCATTCAACATACAAAATATAACACGAAACCATTCATTGAAAATCATATCAACCAAAGGTAACATCATTCATCAGGAATCTCGAGGATATTTCTTTTATAGTAACATCATGTATGCTTGTGGAAAACTCGAGGGTATTTCTTATGTAGTATCATCATGTATCCTGGTGGGAAACTCGAGGATAGTTCTTATGTAGTAGCATCATGTATCCTGGAGGGGAAACTCGAGGATAGTTCTTATGTAGTATAATCATGTATCCTGGTGGGAAAGTCGAGGATAGTTCTTATGTAGTATCTGTATCCTGGTGGGAAACTCGAGGATAGTTCTTATGTAGTACATCATGTATCCTGGTGGGAAACTCGAGGATAGTTCTTATGTAGTATCATCATGTATCCTGGTGAGAAACTCGAGGATAGTTCTTATGTAGTATCCTCATATATCTGGTGAGAAACTCGAGGATATTCTTATGTAGTATCCTATATCCTGGTGAGAAACTCGAGGGTATTTCTTATGTAGTATCTCATGTATCCTGGTGGGAAACTCGAGGATATTTCTTATGTAGCATCATCATGTATCCTGGTGGGAAACTCGAGGATATTTCTTATGTAGTATCATCGTATCCTGGTGGGAAACTCGAGGATATTTCTTATGTAGTATCATCATGTATCCTGGTGGGAAACTCGAGGGTATTTCTTATGTAGTATCCTCATGTATCCTAGTGGGAAACTCGAGGGTATTTCTTATGTAGCATCATAATGTATCCTAGTGGGAAACTCGAGGATATTTCTTATGTAGCATCATATGTATCCTGTGGAAACTCGAGGGTATTTCTTATGTAGCATCATCATGTATCCTGGTGGGAAACTCGAGGATATTTCTTATGTAGCATCATAATGTATCCTGGTGGGAAACTCGAGGATATTTCTTATGTAGAATCATCATGTATCCTGGTGGGAAACTCGGGGATATTTCTTATGTAGAATCATCATGTATCCTGGTGGGAAACTCGAGGATATTTCGTATGTAGCATCATAATGTATCCTGGTGGGTAACTCGAGGATATTTCTTATGGAGTATCATCATGTATCCTGGTGGGAAACTCGAGGATATTTCTTATGGAGTATCATCATGTATCCTGGTGGGAAACTCGAGGATATTTCTTATTTGAAAGAAGAGTAAGAATAGTGACAGTAAGGTAGAAAAGTGTCGGAAATAGACGGAGGTGTGGGTGGTTATCCATAGAGTATGTATACGGAGATAGACGGATGTGTGGGTGGTTATCTGTAGAGTATGTATACGGAGATAGACAGATATGTGGGTGGTTATCTGTAGAGTAGGTATACGGAGATAGACGGATGTGTGGGTGGTTATCTGTAGAGTATGTATACGGAGATAGCCGGAGGTGTGGGTGGATAACTGTAGAGTATGTATACGGAGATAGACGGATGTGTGGGTGGTTATTTGTAGAGTATATATACGGAGATAGACGGAGGTGTGGGTGGTCGTATGTAGAGTATGTATACGGAGATAGTCGGAGGTGTGGGTGGTTATCTGTAGAGTAGGTATACGGAGATAGCCGGAGGTGTGTGTGGATAACTGTAGAGTATGTATACGGAGATAGATGGATGTGTGGGTGGTTATCTGTAGAGTATGTATACGGAGATAGACGGATGTGTGGGTGGTTATCTGTAGAGTATGTATACGGAGATAGAAGGGTGTGTGGGTGGTTATCTGTAGAGTATGTATACGGAGATAGACGGATGTTTGGGTGGTTATCTGTAGAGTATGTATACGGAGATAGCCTGAGGTGTGGGTGGATAATTGTAGAGTATGTATACGGAGATAGACGGATGTGTGGGTGGTTATTTGTAGAGTATATATACGGAGATAGACGGAGGTGTGGGTGGTCGTATGTAGAGTATGTATACGGAGATAGCCGGAGGTGTGGGTGGTTATCTGTAGAGTAGGTATACGGAGATAGCCGGAGGTGTGGGTGGTTATCTGTAGAGTAGGTATACGGAGATAGCCGGAGGTGTGTGTGGATAACTGTAGAGTATGTATACGGAGATAGACGGATGTGTGGGTGGATAACTGTAGAGTATGTATACGGAGATAGACGGATGTGTGGGTTGTTATTTGTAGTGTATTTATACGGAGATAGACGGAGGTGTGGGTGGTTATTTGTAGAGTATATATACGGAGATAGACGGAGGTGTGGGTGGTTATTTGTAGAGTATATATACGGAGATAGACGGAGGTGTGGGTGGTTATCTTTAGAGTATGTATACGGAGATATACGGAGGTGGGGGTGGTTATCTGTAGAGTATATATACGGAAATAGACGGAGGTGTGGGTGGTTATCTGTAGAGTATGTATACGGAGATAGACGGAGGTGTGGGTGATTATCTGTAGAGTATGCATACGGAGATAGACGGAGGTGTGGGTGGTTATTTGAAGAGTATATATACGGAGATAGACGGAGGTGTGGGTGGTTATCTGTAGAGTAGGTATACGGAGATAGCCGGAGGTGTGTGTGGATAACTGTAGAGTATGTATACGGAGATAGACGGATGTGTGGGTGGTTATTTGTAGTGTATTTATACGGAGATAGACGGAGGTGTGGGTGGTTATCTGTAGAGTATGCATACGGAGATAGACGGAGGTGTGGGTGATTATCTGTAGAGTATGCATACGGAGATACACGGAGGTGTGGGTGGTTATTTGTAGAGTAGGTATACGGAGATAGCCGGAGGTGTGTGTGGATAACTGTAGAGTATGTATACGGAGATAGACGGATGTGTGGGTGGTTATTTGTAGTGTATTTATACGGAGATAGACGGAGGTGTGGGTGGTTATCTGTAGAGTATGTATACGGAGATAGACGGAGGTGTGGGTGATTATCTGTAGAGTATGTAGACGGATGTGTGGGTGGTTATCTGTAAAGTATGTATACGGAGATAGACGGAGGTATGGGTGGTTATCTGTAGAGTATGTATACGGAGATAGACGGTGGTGGGGGTGGTTATCTGTAGAATATGCATACGGAGATAGACGGATGTGTGGGTGGATAACTGTAAAGTATGTATACGGAGATAGACGGATGTGTTGGTGGTTATCTGTAAAGTATGTATACGGAGATAGACGGATGTGTGGGTGGTTATCTGTAAAGTATGTATACGGAGATAGACGGATGTGTTGGTGGTTATCTGTAAAGTATGTATACGGAGATAGACGGATGTGTGGGTGGTTATCTGTAAAGTATGTATACGGAGATAGACGGATGTGTGGGTGGTTATCTGTAAAGTATGTATACGGAGATAGACGGATGTGTGGGTGGTTATCTGTAAAGTATGTATACGGAGATAGACGGATGTGTGGGTGGTTATCTGCAAAGTATGAATACGGAGATAGACGGATGTGTGGGTGGTTATCTGTAGAGTATGTATACGGAGATAGAAGGGTGTGTGGGTGGTTATCTGTAAAGTATGTATACGGAGATAGAAGGGTGTGTGGGTGGTTATCTGTAAAGTATGTATACGGAGATAGAAGGGTGTGTGGGTGGTTATCTGTAGAGTATGTATACGGAGATAGACGGATGTTTGGGTGGTTATCTGTAGAGTATGTATACGGAGATAGACGGATGTGTGGATGGTTATCTTATAGAGTATGTATACGGAAATAGACGGGTGTGTGGGTGGTTATCTGTAGTTTAAATTTTATTTATTTTTACTACTATTGCATGCAAATTTTAACAACTTATATTATGTAGCATCATCATGTATCCTGGTGGGAAACTCGAGGATATTTCTTATGTAGCATCATCATGTATCCTGGTGGGAAACTCGAGGATATTTCTTATGTAGTAGCATCATGTATCCTGGTGGGAAACTCGAGGATATTTCTTATGTAGTAGCATCGTGTATGCTTTTGGGAAACTCGAGGATATTTCTTATGTAGTATCATCATGTATCCTGGTGGGAAACTCGAGGATATTTCTTATGTAGTAGCATCGTGTATGCTTTTGGGAAACTCGAGGATATTTCTTATGTAGTATCATCATGTATCCTGGAGGGAAAGTCGAGGATAGTTCTTATGTAGTAGCATCATGTATCCTGGAGGGGAAACTCGAGGATAGTTCTTATGTAGTATAATCATGTATCCTGGTGGGAAAGTCGAGGATAGTTCTTATGTAGTATCATGTATCCTGGTGGGAAACTCGAGGATAGTTCTTATGTAGTAGCATCATGTATCCTGGAGGGGAAACTCGAGGATAGTTCTTATGTAGTATAATCATGTATCCTGGTGGGGAAACTCAAGGATAGTTCTTATGTAGTATCCTCATGTATCCTGGTGAGAAACTCGAGGGTATTTCTTATGTAGCATCATCATGTATCCTGGTGGGGAACTCGAGGGTATTTCTTATGTAGTATCATCATGTATCCTGGTGGGAAACTCGAGATTTCGTATTAGCATCATGTATCCTGGTGAGAAACTCGAGGATATTTCTTATGTAGCATCATCATGTATCCTGGTGGGAAACTCGAGGATATTTCTTATGTAGTATCATCATGTATCCTGGTGGGAAACTCGAGGATATTTCGTATGTAGCATCATAATGTATCCTGGTGGGAAACTCGAGGATATTTCTTATGTAGTAGCATCATGTATCCTAGTGGGAAACTCGAGGATATTTCTTATGTAGTATCATCATGTATCCTGGTGGGAAACTCGAGGATATTTCTTATGTAGTATCATCATGTATCCTGGTGGGAAACTCGAGGATATTTCTTATTTGAAAGAAGAGTAAGAATAGTGACAGTAAGGTAGAAAAGTGTCTGAAATAGACGGAGGTGTGGGTGGTTATCCATAGAGTATGTATACGGAGATAGACGGATGTGTGGGTGGTTATCTGTAGAGTATGTATACGGAGATAGACGGATGTGTGGGTGGTTGGTTATCTGTAGAGTAGGTATACGGAGATAGACGGATGTGTGGGTGGTTATCTGTAGAGTATATATACGGAGATAGACGGATGTGTGGGTGGTTATCTGTAGAGTATGTATACGGAGATAGACGGATGTGTGGATGGTTATCTTATAGAGTATGTATACGGAAATAGACGGGTGTGTGGGTGGTTATCTGTAGTTTAAATTTTATTTATTTTTACTACTATTGCATGCAAATTTTAACAACTTATATTATGTAGCATCATCATGTATCCTGGTGGGAAACTCGAGGATATTTCTTATGTAGCATCATCATGTATCCTGGTGGGAAACTCGAGGATAGTTCTTATGTAGCATCATCATGTATCCTGGTGGGAAACTCGAGGATATTTCTTATGTAGCATCATCATGTATCCTGGTGGGAAACTCGAGGATATTTCTTATGTAGCATCATCATGTATCCTGGTGGGAAACTCGAGGATAGTTCTTATGTAGCATCATCATGTATCCTGGTGGGAAACTCGAGGATATTTCTTATGTAGCATCATCATGTATCCTGGTGGGAAACTCGAGGATATTTCTTATGTAGCATCATCATGTATCCTGGTGGGAAACTCGAGGGAATATTTCTTATGGAGTATCATCATGTACTCCTGGTGGAAACTCCGAGATATTTCGTCGTTGAAAAAGAGTAGAATAGTGACGTAAGTTAGAAAGTGTCGGCAATAGACGAGGTGGGTTGGTTTCCATAGAGTATTGGGGGTATACAGGGATAGACTGATGTGTGGGTGGTTATCTGTAGAGTATATATACGGGGATAGACGGATGTGTGGGTGGTTTATCTGTAGAGTATGCATACGGAGATAGATGGATGTGTGGGTGGTTATCTGTAGAGTATATATACGGAG